>ML675618.1:23220837-23305965 GCA_007922155.1 Mesoclemmys tuberculata | reverse complement strand
TATTGGTCCCTTCTGACCTATGAGTCTATGAGTCTATGAGTTATCACTTTGTATGTTATCTAATAATTTTTTCAGTAAGAACTGACACAAACAGTTGCCCAAAATTTCAAATTAACTCAAAACTTGTTACAGATCTGAAACTATCTGGAAAATTTATTCTGCATGGAGGTATAGTATAGAAGTTAGAACCCAAGACTGAATGAAGCAGGACTCCTGATGTCCTGATTCCATTCTGCCACTAGTGCAGCATATAACCTAGACTTTTCTCTGCCTCCATTTTCTCATCGGTAAAAAGGGGGAAATAACTATCCATCTCACTGGAGTATTATAAGAATTTAAACCTATTTCTAGTCTGAAAAGTGATTGTAAACATTGCATTTTCAGGTTTTATGTTTATGTTTATTGTGTCAGTGTTTCAGATCAGGTTTACTCAGGTTTCAAGTAAAAAGGTGTAGTGTTGGTCTGTACATGGGGTATTTTGTGTGTCTTTTTAACTGCTAGTCCTGCAAATTTACACTGGGACCTGAAAATCTTAATGGATTCCTTCCTTTTGTGCATATTATTACTAGCAGTAGAGATTCTCTTAAGTTGAAATCTTCCCCTCTTGTTCACCTATCTGTGTGATCGATTGTGATTTACAAGAGAACGGGAAGTAGAATGTGGCTCTGTACGTCAACCATAGCTGCTGTTTGCTGCTACCATACTCATCAGCAGTCAGCCAAAGCACTTAACCTGACCACAATACAGCTGCAATGTCCATACCCCTAACAACTGTGGCCCAGTCCTCTTTTTATTTCCCTCCTTGAAGCTCCGTTTCCAGCACTATCTAAGGCAATACCAGAGAGTCAGGTATATCAAGAGGACAGCACCAAATTAAAGTAATTGTTAAGTAAAATACTAATTTGTACTAAAGGGCTGCTTGTATGTACACACACATACACAGTTTGAATATGGCAGGTTCAGTGAGTCCTACTCTGCTTCTAACTCTATGATCTTCACCTGAGATGATCTAGTTTTTCAATAGCATCTCCATGGCAACGTCATTCAAATTGTAGTTTTTCTTTTCCATATTCTCATGGCAGTGGGTAACTTTTCATTTACTCAGGTTCTAAATGCCATAATTTTCATCATGTATTTTTGCATAATCTAGCAAGTGCAATTTTTTCACAGATTCCATGACGGGCGTTATTTTCAGTGATAATGAGGCTGAATTAACGCTGTCAAGGATGACGCATGATGTAAAGGATTCTGTTCTCCTATTGATATATATGGGGAATGAACATAATACAACTGGGAGTTACCCGTGTACAGTAACTCCTTCTTCATGTGCATGCAGTTCTCAAATTATGCAATATTTTCCAGTCTGGAAATTTGGGGATTATATTTTTGACAATTGCACAGTTGCAGGATTACGAATAATGTCAATGTCTTAAAACAAGAGCGCCAGTTTTAGACTTATTTGATATGCTTATTAAAGGTAATGATGTAGCCAGCATGTTTGTATAAGAAATAAGAATTTATATAAGATTCAAACTAATTTGGTCTGTTCTCAACTGAGGTTTAGGTTTGACTCAGTGTAGAGACAGAAGTGAATTTGAGTACTTGAATCTGGATCCCAGTTTGGATTCTTGAATCTGCCCCATCAAAGATGAAGGCTGTTCAGATCATGGATTTTGGTGCAGAAGAATGGCATCCTTATTAGAATGGCATACTAATCACAGTGGAATTCAATGTATCTGGTTTTAAAAAAAGTTCAAGATCCACAATTTCGATGGAAAAATATTTTGATGCAAATTTGTCCTGTTTTTCAATCAGACTGTGTTGAAAAAAATTGAAAACTTTCATTAAAATGTCAGCCATAAAGGATGACAAAAATAATGTCATGTGTTTTTTTTTTACCAGGTCTAAGATCCTGTGGCCTTTTGGAGGCCCAAGGATAAGGTAAAACTGATGCCCAAATTCTTGGATTTCTGAATTGTTTTAGAACTCTCCTGCACATTAAAGGGTGAGGGGAGGGGGTATTTTTGTGTGGTTTTTTTTTTTTTTTTTGCTTTTTTGTTTTTGAAAAACTCCTTGATATCATGTGTTCCCAAAATGACTATGCCATGGGAGCTAGTACAAGGAGAGTCTTGGCCACAGAAACCTTTTCCTGATGCTTGATGTATTTCCAAACCAACCTGTGCTGGTTTATGGCACACTTCTTAGATCATGTAAGGTGCCACCATGTTTTGTGTTTAACTAAATCCTCTGTGGTGATATTTCCCAAAGATTCAGCTATTAGTCAGAACTCTGTCTCCAGATTGATGCCTAAAATGATCAAGACCAAAGTATAAACAAAGATTTTGTAAAAAATTACTTTGGGATTGTAATTGATATATATCTATGTGCATACCATTTGTGGAGGGATTCCAGTAATTTCTGACTAGATGCTCATGTCTTAACAGGTGCCTTGTTTCAATTCTTTTGGCATAATAAACAAGCCAATAATCAATACCACCAAACTGCTTCTTTTTTACCAAGCTTGGCAAATCAACTTAAAGCACTTCTTCCATTTCTGGTAACTATAACATTAAAAAAAATCAATCTGGTATAATGTTCTGGCATAACTGATAACATAGTACTGTGAGTGGAGGACCACAATTTAATTTTGAGGACATGCTGTGTTAAAGTATAATTTCAAAAAGTTGTTTTAAAAATATTTTCTTGAATACATATCTATATAATTCTTCTAAGTTTGTCATGTTATGGTCATGAGAGAAAGGGCTTTTGAATGATACCCTACTCAACCCATTTATAATTACAATGTATTATCAAAATTTCCACCCAGTGGAGGACCTGGAGCTGATGGGAAAGAAGGATAGTGAGTCCCTCCTTCAATGCTGCAGAGGGTGACACCATTGAAATTATGACTCTCTAGATTTTTACTAATCAAATTACACCTATCTTTCCTTTTGATCATAGACTTCCGCACAGAATTGCATGAGCTCCCGGACTAAAATGTCATCACTGCATTCTGGCTTTTCCAAGAAGGAAAGAGTTCCAGGAACACAGGTTCTGTGTTCCATTATGCACCGATCTTATGCTCAAGCTCAGACATGATGGTGATGAACAGAGTATTTGAGGAGAGAGGGCCCAATCACAGTTCTTGGCTTCTCAAACTGAAGCCCTGCATGAGAGCAGCAACCCCACCACAAAGGTATGTGGGACGATTGGAACCATTGCCCTGCCACCCTTTACCATCACCAGAAAAGCAGGTGCCCCTGCTGCATCCTCTTTGGATGTGCTCCCTGAAGTTCTGAGATGCCTTGTGTCTGCCTGAGGCAAAGTGGCTCTTATAGCTTCCACAGCAACATTATGACCACAAGCACACATGCCACAATATTAAATCACAAAAAGCCCAGTGTGAGGGAACCAAGCTGATTTAATGCAAAGGTGTTTGTTAGAAGTGATGGGTCATGGATTTTTTTAAATCCAAGTATCATTTGATCTGCTTCGTATATTTATTGAATGCTCAGGACAGCAGTCTGAGTGGTTCCTGGTTAAATTATGTCAGAGTGCCCAGAGTTTGGGATGAGCACCTCTTTAGGTTACATCAAACGGAAGAATAAATCAAGTCTGAAATGCTCTTTTTCCCTTAGAGGGGGGGAGAAAGCATCAGTAAGCAATATCCGCCTGACTGTACAAAGGCAATGCTGGCAAATTATCATGGTCAATGAAATGGATTATTCAGCAACTTGTGGGAGGTAATCTGTGAGTACCGCTTCTCACATTATAGTTCCCATTTTTCAAATGGAGTACGCTTGCAAAAGCCTTTAAAGACAGAAATACCCAATTAAATCTCTGCATGTCAGGTAACTTATTTCCATAATGCTGTGTCTCCAATCATTGCATTACAAGTTTAAAGAAAAAAATTAGAGCTCAGTGCAGAGATAGCCCATTGTTCTAAGTAAGCAACTTTTAGTGCATTTATTGAAGTTCCTCTGGATTCCGACACCATTTTAAGAAACAAATATTTTAAACGGAAGTAAAGGAAATTATCTCTGAATTCTCCTTCTCTGTAGGGTGACCATACATCCTATTTTCCCAGTACAGTCCCATTTTTAAGCCCTGTCCCAGACGAAACTGGGCATTTGGCCCATTTGCTCTTGCCAACAATTAGACAAAGTAATAACATTTGCCAAATCAGATATGAAGAAAAAGTGAAATCTTTAATACTAAACAGACTGAAAAGCAGACCATCAAATGTGGTGGTTTGTGTCCCATAGAACCTAAGATCTCCTGACAATTTTTAGACTTGGTAATCAGGGAACCCCAAGAAATTGAAAAATGTGTCCATTCACTCATAATTGCTTAAAGTTACATGATGAAATAATGAAAGGAGGAAGACGGAAACATATTAATGAGATGAGCATAAAATTCTCTCATTAAATGCAATTGGAAAGTTGCCATTGATCTTAATGGTACTGTGATTACACCCAGTGGGTGTTGAAATCAGAAGGAGAATAGAGGCTAGATTGTAAGTTGTGATCCTCAAACTGTTCATCAGGGATTGAATCTTGAAGTTCTAAAACAGTTTTGCTCAACTAACTTCATTGGGAATTTTGCTTACTATAGACAGACACAGTACTGCAGAATTTGACTCTTGCTGTAGTTTTACAAAATGCAGATGTCAATGAGCCCCTTACAGCAGCTGAAAGGGGGACACGTTATTTGCATGAGCTTTGTATTTGCATGAGTACAATTAAGTACTCAGCATATTGCATAAGCACACTAGGTGCTGAGCATGATAGGAAATGGTTAATGTGTCTGGGATCGTGTTACACGTCACTTTTGTGTTAACTCCAGGGGTAGTGAAATGTTGTCCTTTGATTGTATGAACAAATGGCATCAGATCTGTGTTTAACCTGTTCTGATAAAAAATTCACTCTCACCCAAATAGAGCCCAAAAAGGGTAGTGGATGAACGTATCAGTATCTCAAGGTGAGAGAGAGGGAAAAAGTGAGCAGTTTTCCATTGAGATTGCATGAGCCCTAGCAAAGTGCCACTTTCAGGCATGGGTTGATGATCTGCTCCCACACATGTTAAATGGTAGAATTAATTATTCCTCTTGGAGTCTTTTGTTTAGTAAAGCAGGGACATTGCTTCTCTGTCAGCAGAAGGTTTTCCCATGACCTGAAATTCACTAAAAGCTGAATCACTGAAGAGACTGGGAAACCTTGACTGACAGCCACCGAAGAGGTGCCAGTAGTGGGTAGCACCTGAGACAGCAGGATTGGTTGGCACCACTAGATGTCAGCAGCAACACATGTCAATGTCAGCGGATGGTGGGATTGGTCGGCACCAGCTGATGACAAGAGTCAGGAGCGGTCAGCGCCTGCTGATGCCAGGATCGATTAGCATCTGTAAACAGAGGGTGCCAGCAGATGGTGGGAACCAGGAGAGGCCAGCACCAGCCGATGGGGAATCTGTGAGGCCCGGAGGTGGCGGAAGGCAGCAGCGGAGGAGGCCCAGTCAAGCCTGCATCGAGCAGGAGCTTGCAGAGGGAGACGTTGCAACTACGATGGTCAGTACGGGGGGAAGCAAGAAGGGAGAAGTGAAGGACACCTCCCATACTCTGGGTTTGGCTCATTGAGTTGATGAAATCTATTTCCACAGTTTCCCAAACCAGTGCTGTGTTACTTCGCTTCTGTTATTAAAAAGTTTACTTCCTACACTCAGACTCTGTGCTTGCGAGAGGGGGAGTATTGCCCTTTGGAGTGCCCAGGGGATAGTGTGTGATTTCCCAGGTGACTGGGTGGGGGCTCGAGCCAGTCTGGTGTTGTATCATTGACAGGGACCCCTACATATAGAACCTGGCCCTTGCTGCTGCCGACTCTGTCCGGCAGAAGGGTTACACATATATAACTCACTGGTAAGTGTGTTATGTGTACTGCTTTGAGCGCTATCCACACAGGATGCAAACTTGTTACTCTCAGGATGAGAGCCTTGAGGCTGTAGGAGATTCACATTTTTAGCTTTGAAAATTCCCAATGGATTGATCAAGTTTGTACGGTCTTTTCAGGGATTTGAACTGTTTTGGCCTTGAGCTTCTTGAAATTAACACCATCTGTCCAGAGGAAATCTGTAACCTTCTCACCTCTGTGTATTACATATAACTGTCTCTGCTTGATGATCAGAAGATATGGGTCTGTTACAACACTTAATTCTAGTGGTTGTTTCTTTAACTCAAGCTGCAGGGACACATGCTTTACATTCTGCACGATGCTAGTTCACTCCCCCGTGTCAACCAAAATGGTAGCTGTTCACATACAAATGGCAGGCTCCATGGTTTTCATCTGGCTCTGCAAATGTGTGTGAGGTAACATCAGTTCAGCTAAGATATTGGATGGGAGCATACTTCAATCTTGTTCCTAGATCTTCTGGGAAAGTCTTTGGAAGTCTATTTCAGCAATATGCTGACTTTACTCGTACTTCATAAAAGCATAGCTTTCATATGTCCTATTGATTTAAAAATATATCAAATGGTACTAACTAAAACCACAATACAAAAAAAATAAAATACAATAAAAAAGCACTCCCCTGCAACCACCACCTTGGCACACCAAATGCAAATCAGTGTTCCCAACCCATGTCACCCTATTCGATAAAAATCCTACCCGCAAACCTTCCTTTCTCACTGATGATATCATGCCAACAACCCCCTCTTTTTAATAGTAAAAGAGTCTCCAGATTGAGCATCTCCCTTGAGCTTAACTATACCAGTATGTTCCAGGGGGAGAGGTTGGTGCATCCTAAGCTATTGACTGAAAAGTTACATTTTTTTGCCATGTGGTTTGAATTTTATTTTTGTGTATCTTGTTAGCCACAAACATTGTGGACTTTACCACTAAACAAGTAGAGTGGGATCTAAACCATCTGTATTTTATCTATATAATGTATTTTCAAGGAAGCATACACTTAGAGTAATTGTGGTTTGAGTTATCTTGGCTAGAATTCATTAAATTCTTTTAGCAGAAGGAATTGCAAGTACTTTAGATACCATAAAGGTTAAGGAGATAGGCTGCAATTTACAAACAGCAAGTAAACCATGTAATTTACTATGCAAACTGGACTGAAAATGGCTTTATTACTATTTGAAGCCCAATTTGGATACCCTTATTCACTGTAAATAGTACTTCGCTCTTTAAATTGATTAATTTACAGACTTGACAATTTACGGAGTAAGGATGCTATTCAGCTTAATTAAGATGGTCAGAATCTGGCCCTTGATAATGCTAATGTAAGAAACAACGAAAGCCAGCTGGAAAGGAAAGCTACATAGTAGTATCCAAATTAACTGGGCCTCTCATATCTAAATCTTTTCTGTAGCAACAGACTGTCATCCTATCACCCCATTGTCTTCATTCCCTGTCTGATTCTTGAGTAGCAGGATAGCTGAGTACGTGACTGAATAAGCATGGCAGGATGGGGTATAGCTTGTAAAGAAAAAGCCAGTAGAGTCTACACTAAATCATCATGAATGATGATGGTATTAAAAACAACAAAACATAAATAAAAGGGTTCCCTTGCTTTTGTCTTTATAACTCTTTTGTTTTTTTAACTGGACTAAATACATTTTCATCTAAGCAGGCTTTAAGCAAACTGTCACAATCTCCTTTCTGGTCTTTTAATGCACTTCCTTGGGTGTAAGGCCTTGCACCCTTACCTGTCTTGGAGTAGAACGAAACATTTATTTATAGATGGGAGCCTGGCTGCAATATCCTATATATACCAATTCTTTATCACTTGAGAGTTCTGATTGAATTTCTGGCAACTGCATTCCCTCCCTTTGGGTCTGTGACTAGTGGTATTGACCAACAGCCAGTATCTTTATTCAGCAGTTAGAACAAAGCATGGGGGGAGGGCAATAAAGAACTGTAAAACAACAAACATCCTACATATATGTGTATCTTACCTAAAATCCTATTGTCCCATAATGGTTTCTGTGTCTTTTCAATCTGGGTTTCCCCCTACGCTCCCCAAAGAGTCCCTTTAAAGCTTGCAAAGTTTCCTTTTCTCTGCAGTGGGCTTCTACAAGCCTTGAGAAGCCTTTGCTCCTCCAGGTCAAACCAGTTCTACAGGTTCAGCTGAGATTAAGCCGAAGTCTTTAGCCCTGGTAGTTCTGGCGTTGGCTACGTCTTCAATGCAGAGTTAAGTTAAGTTAGCAGAGATCAAATGAGATTACCCACACTGAAATAAATAAAAAAGCTGCAAAGAGCAATTGGTTTATCAACAGAGCTGTTCAGTTGGAAACTGATGAGTTGTGTTAACTTGAGCTGCAGCCCCTACAGACCAAAAGCAGCCCACTACAATTAAAAGTGTTTGTGGTGGGACTCAAGTAAGGGCAACGCAAACTCATTGTCTCAAGTGGAAGCTGAGGTAAATGACCATCTTGAGCCATCTTCTCCTTCCAGCCTGATGGTTCGCAGACAGCCCTTTTGTGAGAGGCACTTAAATCAAAATTATCTGTATAAGAAACATTAGGACAGAGCAGACTAACATATACTATTAACAAACTATTACAGAGCAGATCCATAGTCATCCCGAACATTTCACTACAATTAGTTCTGAAGTTAATGTTGGTATGTAGACTGTGAAAACAAGCTTCTGTGGACTACTAAGGGAGACATGCATAATACAAAGATCTCCTTTTCCGTGTTTGTGAACAGAATTAGTTAACCAGTAGCGATGAGAACTGATATAACTAATGCTGAGGCATTCAATTAAATACTTTTTCTAATAATTGAAATGCCAAGACTTTGATTGATTGACTTAACATCACTTTTTGCAAATTCAGACTCAGGACATCAGGGGAACGACTGCAGTCTATGATAACACTTACAGTATGCAGAGTTACCAATAATGTTACACACCAGTTATAAAAATGAAAGCATGCATGAAGTAGCAAGGAGAACAGCAAAACTTAGACTACGTATTGTTCAGAGTTATAAGAGTTTAAATACAGGTGGGAATTAGCATACTGACATTATAGACAGGGTTAATATTTCTATCTGAACTCATTCGGGAAAGATTACAAAAAGTCACCTAGGAGTAGGAGCTGTGTCTAGTCTAGTAGTTGTCATGGCAGTAAAAGAGTAAAAAGGCCAATTAAGGGATTTCCAAAGGGATGGAGCAAGTTTTAATAAACTGCATTTTTACTTTTCTTTTTTTTTTGATGGTTTGAAAAGGTCTGTGAAACATTTAAAAGTAATGTAACATAACAAAGACAGACACCCTATCTGACGCCTTGCTCAGGGGACCCAGAACAATAAACCGATGAGTTACCGTTCTGCCTCAGCGGGAGTGAGCTTTGCTGCTACTACACTGTGTGTCAGCTCCTTAGCACGCCAGCTTGTCTGCCTTGCCAACAAACTCTTCAGGACTCTGCCAGTCCAAACCTTGTCTTGCACATAACAATCAGTGAATCTCAGTTCCTAAGTACTTCACAGACATCTCCCTGCAGTCTCCGGTCCCTCTCATTAGACACATAGGAAGTTATTAAGTTTGCTGCCTCCAAAAAAAGAGAATACATACCTGCCTGTCTAGTGATCTCAGGACTGAGCCTTTCCTGTTAATACACAGCACTGAGATGTTTTGTAATAAAACAAGAATGAATTTATTAGCAAAGAATGGTGATTTAAATGATACTACAGAAACAAAAAGAAAGAGATATGCTTACAGAAACAAAACAAAACACACTATCTAGTGACCAAAATGTAATTGCAAATTATAGCAAAATTGTAATGGCAAATTACATACAATCTTTGCCATAGCAGTTTGCTACTTACATCAAATTACCAGCATCTCTTGCCTTTCAGGTCAAGAAGATCCAGCTTTCATAGGCTCAAAGGGTGCTGTCCCCTACCATCCCCTCAGTGATGGATAACAAAAATCTCCTTTTTGCTCCCTTTATGTTTCTTTAAGTCCTTCCTGAGGTGCAGTTTCCCCCTGGTATGTCCCTCTGGTATGATTGTTAAACTTTCTTCTCCCCTGCTTCTTTAGCTTGATGGCTTGTTTACCTTGTGTGTAAATGTACTTTCATTCTCCTCTACTTGTAATTAAAGCAAGAAGGATCGGTAAATACAAATTCTTTTTTCTAGAGCAGACTAGTTTTAGGCTATGCCTCCCAAAAACCTTTTAAGAAGATATATCTCCAGCATTCCAGGGCTTCACCACCGTTCTAGTGAAAAAGTTATCCCAAAATAGTATCCTACCTAGACATCCCACACTGAGATTCGAGACCATTGCTCCTCGTTCTGTCACCTGCTACCATCAAGAACAGCCTAACTCCATCTTCCCTGGAACCACCTTTCAGGTAATTAAAGGCCGCTATCAAATCCCCCTTCACTCTTCTCTTCTGCAGTTAAGCCCAGTTCCCTCAGTCTCTTCTCATAAGTCATGTGCTCCGGACATTTAGTCATTTTCATTTACCTCCACTTGACTCCCCTCATTTTATCCACATCGTTCCTGCAGTGGGGGTCCCAAAACTGGATACAATGCTCCAACTGTGGCCTCACCAGTACTGAATAAAGGGAAATAATCACTTCCCTAGAGCTGCTGGCAATGCTCCTACTAATTATACCTTACATGACAATTTCAAGAAGTATATGACAAGAGTGTTTTGGGCAATGAGTATGTGTCAGGCCTGATGTGAGTTACAACATAGTGAGGTCTCTACCAGTTAGCATGGAGTGACTTCCAGGGTCACAACCTGCCTTAAACCAGATACTTAAAGTAACCAAAAATGTGTAACTCGTTATCAATCTCCATAACAAATCACAGTGTCCTTTAAAACCCTTTCCTTAACACTGTATTCTTTTCTACAGTTTAGGTTGAATACCTCTTCTAGTATAAATCCTTAACTTAGGTAAACAAATTACATTTGGGCAGAAATTTTCCATGCTTAGACTTGGCCATGGGGTACATTTATTTATTTTAAGATCCAGGAAAAAATCTGTGTAAGCATTTTTGAGTTCTGCATATATACTTAAAAATCCTACTTCTCCCATATGTTCTAATCAAAACTTTTGCACAACCATAACTCAACAGCTGATTTAATTTGTTCAGATTTAGCTTGTTTTATAGCTTTCATTGTGATCTAATGAATAAGACAAAGTACTCAGGAAACTAGCCAGCTAAGTTTTGAAGTTATGAGCAGTTACATTTCTATTTGTTTGTTTTTATGGATGGAAGACTTTGTATTTTTTTCTCAGTCTAAATAGGTTCAACCTACAAGACTGCAGGAACCCCCTTATGCTCCTCCTAAACTTGCAATGACTTTCACAATCCATCAAACGAGACAAATGTTTAGGAGTTATGAGAGTTGCTATCATATAGCTTGTATGCTAGGGAAGTGAGCCCAAGTTTAGCAGCAGAATTCTGCAGTTCTTTTCCCACCTTTGCCACTGATTGTCCATAGCAATGTCTTGTACTTAAACAGAGATCTTTAGTTTAGGCTGCCTAGCACTCCAGTCAATTAAATATAATTACCCCCATTTTACAAATGAAAAAACTGAGGTAATATCAGTAACCAGGGTGTAGGTAGTCAAGCTAAGCAGTCAGAGACAGAAACCAGGCTCAGGCCAAAAGTCAGAGTCAGGAACAGGACAAAAGGCTGACACAGGCAGAATCACAGCTTCAGGCAGAAACATTAAGCAGACCGTAACCTCCTTTTGAATTTAAAAGCAAGGCAGCTGTCTCCCCTCAACCAATCAGGCAGGCTGGCCAACCAGGTGATTCTGTTAAAGCTCAGCTGTCTTCATTATTCAGTCTGGAGACTTACTCAATTAGTCCTAGGCTCACCTATGGTGTTTCCTTTCTGTCAGGTAAGTGAGAGACCCTAAGAGATTAGGTACTAGAAGATGAAATGGGTGTAGTAAAACTTTCAAAAGCATCTAAGTATCTTGTCTTCTTATCTCTTGGCCTGATTGTCCACTGAGATCAAGGGGAGGCTGTCCATTGACTACACTAGGTTTTATAATGAGTCTCATCTAATCTTATCTAGATATTCAACACCATGCGGTTATGCAAGACATATATGTTTCATACTTCTACAGGATCTAGTTTTTCCACTCTTGTGAAATCAGTGGGCCTGTTCACCTAGTAAGGTACTACTCCCTGTGAATAAGGATGTCAAGATCTGGTCCATGATACTTTCTATATTCAAAATCCTGTATTTGTTTTTTTGTTTTTGCAAACGAAATGGAAGATGGCCTGAGTATCTTTATTATTTGGAAGTAGAAAGAGGAGTATTTGTAGCTTACCTAAGGACATGAAAATAAAGTGTAAAACTATGTTACCTAAAATAGCTATTATCCACAGGGCATGTGAGCATGACAAGAATAGAAAGGTTCTATAATAGATGAACAGAACTTTAAATAACATCTAGTGCAGATTTCTGCAGTAAGAGATAAATTATTAAATTTTATGCCCCCAATGCTTTTCCTAATACACTATTTTGCTTACCTTGCAATGTACACCTGTGCCAATCTTTAAAGGTTCTGATAACTTCAGTAATGAATTTTCTAGAATCAAATGGCATAGTAGTCCTATGTATATTAATGTGCTAACAAGCATGTAATCTCTACCTCTACCATTTTCAATGTGAAAATAAAATGTCAATTAAGAGCTATGCATTTACAAATAATAGGGGAGCAAAACAGAAAAACTAAATTATGCAGAATGATAGGATGTATTCTTCAGGAAAGCTGAGTACTTACTCTTTTATCCTGAAACCTTTTGTTTGGTCATTAATGAATGGGTCTGAATAATCATGCTATGGTCAAATTTAATTATTTCATGATGGCTTCATAGCTTACTTCCAGTGTGGTAAGACATTATCAAAAGCCCTGTCTCTCATGGAAATCTCTCCTCAATTTCAGAGGGGTAGCCATGTTAGTCTATATAAAGTGCCACAGAACTCTCATTGTTTTTTCTGTAAAGACTAACCAATTTAATTTTTGCAGGCATAAGCTTTTGTGGGCTTTAACCCACTTCATCAGATGCAGGGAATGGAAATCAGATAGGTGGTTGTTATATATACAATCAAGGGGAAGATACAACAATGAGTGGGGTAGGCAATAGCAAAGTCCATACAGTTAGAGTAGCTGAGGCCTATCCACAACCATTGATTAGAAGGTAAGAATGTGTGAACAGTGACATTATCTCACAATCCAACA
This sequence comes from Mesoclemmys tuberculata, assembly GCA_007922155.1. NCBI lineage: Eukaryota > Metazoa > Chordata > Testudines > Chelidae > Mesoclemmys > Mesoclemmys tuberculata. Next base: position 23,292,748 of record ML675618.1, on the reverse strand, counting down.
GGATATTAATGTTCAACCAGATCAAGACTTTTCAAATGATACCTCAGAAGGCATGCATTGTACAAAACATATCATAATCATATCACAGTGGTGAATATGGGGGTTCCAGGATGTTAGACTGAGGTACAGAATGTCACAACTATAGCTTCTTCAAGTTCTTTAGTGTAGACTTAATACAGTGATGGGCTGAAGATGCTCTTTAGCTCTGGATTAGATATAGTCTGGGGTGTGGGTTCAATGCCAGACCATGGGTTGCATTAAGATATAAATGAGGCCTAAAGCTTTCATGCTGTTTTTACAATGTTTTTAGAATAAAATGGTAAAAATCTGGCAAAATCACCCATGCTTACAAGATTTCATCTGCATGCTAAATAGAAATAAAAATAGAGCCTTTTAAAATTTTGAATCCAACCTATAACTAAATCTTTAGGGCCGTTTCAGAGCTGAGGATCAGAAAACACCAAACCTGAAATTCAAAGGGGTTTGGATTGGATATTTGGATTTTTATCTAATCTCTGACAGCTGAATAGCTGCACTGATTATTGCAGGATCTGTAAAGCAAGATTCTTATAAACCTTTCTTCAAAACACTTTTCTGTTTAATTGTAATTTAATTTATTTTTCAAGAGGTATTTAATAATGTTATATGCAATGTGCATAGAGAATGGACTTTTTTTTCATGCCAGATTAGCCCATTCAGTGTGATATTTTGGGAGCGTAAGGAAGAGATGAACTGCTAGTGCATGCATTGTGCTTGGATAAAATGCATTCAGTACATTCAGACTTCTAAGATAAGTGGCTTATATGTAGAGAACTGAATGATTTAAAAAAGAAAACATTCTGACTGGCCCTGCACCAAGCAGAAGAAAGAAGGAAACTCTAAAGCTTGCAGCATAGTTTCTAGGAGCAGTAATAAAGCAAACAATAGTGAAAGGCATAAATGGAGCTGCTGGATACAAATTAGGGGAAATTATTTATAAAACTCTTGTGAGTGAGGCTGAATTACAAGCACTTCATATTTTTGGTCACTTTCTGCTTAAAAGGAAGATTACTGGAAGGAAAAGTAACAGAGGAAGCCCTGCAGGATACTAACTTGGGATTCTTAGACTAGCTATTAAGAAGGTTAGGGAAAAGTTTCTATTCTATAGAAGAGCAATGCGGGAGGCGGCAAATCTAAGGCAGGCAAAATTCTGAAGGCACTGGAGAAATTCTATAGATTTTTACAGGATTGTTATGCCTTAAAATACAAAAAGGACAGGAATTAGGAGTTACAAAGTATTTTTTAAAATAACGAGAATGTGGTGTACAGAATGTAGCTATGTACGATATTTGTTTTTCTGTACACTCTAACACTTCAGAGTCAACTGTCTGCAGAGGCAGCTTCCATTTTGTAGTAGAAAGTAGGTGACATCTTACAAAGAACACACATACTGTGTTCTCCCATGAAGACTTACATTTTCCTGTTTCCTATTTTCTTGTTTCCCTTCATCTAAACTGAAATAATTCCCTAGTTCCTCCTAAAAATACTTAAGCACGTGCCCCTTTCAAGCATGTGAGAATTCCCCCTGACTTCAGAGTACTCATATACTTGAGTACCCTGCTGAATTTGGGCCTCAGACTAAAAATATATAATTGCTTTATGGGTATGGAGAAAACAACCAAAAAGGTGGCTTTGCTGGATTTAAACAAGTGTGAACAGGTGGCAGAGGGAGTTTTTAGAATAGTTTTCACAGCAGAGATGGGGATTGCTTGGCACAGAAGGAAAGATGATGGCAGCTTGTGAGCTGAGACTACTGCCTTTCATACTGACTAATTTTGTCTCACTGTTTCCTTAAGGCATGCCATACCCACCCTATTTGTCTCCCAACCTGCACTTGTTGTCTCATACATAGATTGTGGTAACAACTGTCATTTTGGGGCAGGGACTGTCTCCTGTGTTTGTACAGCACCTAGCATAATTAGAGAGGGATGAAAAGAGGAAGGAGAATTAATTCTGAAAAGAAATTGAGGCTGTACTTAGTGAGAGTCTACATCAGAGTACTGAGGACATCTGGGTTCTGTTCTAAGCAGTGCCATTCATTTGCTGTGTTACCGTAAGCAAGTACCTTCATTGCTCCATGTCTGTTTACCCTATTTCTAAAATGGAATAGTAATATTTAACCACATTTGTAAAATGCTTTGAGACATACAAGTGAAATGTTGTATAATTGCTAAGTACTGTAGTTAATTCCTAACTAGCACATAGCAATGTCCGTAAAGAAGGAGCCGAGACAGACGTATAATTGATATGCTACACTATACATATAGAGTTTGCCCATATGTGAGTGGGAATTTCTGGGGTTTATCATCCAAGTTGTGTTAACATTAGGATGCTAGTAAAATATTGAAAATGAAAAGTTAGCTGCTTTGGCTTAACTTCAGTCTAGCTTGAATAATAATAGCAGTGATCTCAGACATGTCTACTTGTGGTGCAGTCACACCTCTGATTGTAGTATAGACATACTCAGAGAGAATAAGAACCTATTACTGCAGTTAACTAACAGAGTTACTACTTTAGCTCAGAATGACTATGCTTCATTGCTGTAGGTCTTGGGTCCTGTCACTGTAGATAATATTTCTTGTTTGTCATGAGGGTTGGCCTTGGGTTGGTTTGTTTTAATGAAAATATGCCTTCCTTTGGTGCATTTAACATTGATAGTTTTTGTGGAAGAAGTGTGGCAGGAATTTGAAATGGACACAAACCCAGGGACAGCACTGGAGCAATCCCAAAAACATCATCAGTGCCTAAGGGAATAAAATCTACTACAATTTTCAGTAAGTCAAGTGCTTAAGTTGAACCATCCTCTGACAAGTCCATACAATCAATATATAAGGATGACACTTACCTTGGCACGATTCCTGAAGAAATCCATTTTCAAATTTCTTTTATGCTTCTACAATGCCTGATGCATAAATATTTGGCCTAAACTGTCTTACCCATCCCTCCACACAATACAGTCCTTGACTTTATGTATGTTTTTTGTATTCAGGGCAAAGACAATGTCTTCACTACACTGCTGTTTTTGAGTTAGTTTCTCTATACTATACGACGCAGACTTCTAAATCATTGGTGAAGTGTAAGATTTTATGTTTCATAAGATCATCTTAAAGGTTCTTATTTTTAAAAAAAAAAAAAGATAACCATGCTTATCACTGAATTTTTAAAAAAGTGACAGTGCGTATTAGCCATTACAGTGAGAATAGTAGCATGCTGAATTCTTTATTTTCCAAAAGGAAAATATAGGTGCCTGGTGTTATTACTGTCTAGCATAGTCACAATACCCACTTGGTTCTGATCCTACAAAAACTTAAGCAAATGTCTAAACTTTACTCACATGAGTAGTACCACAGAATTAAATGAGACTTTTTATGCAAGTAAATTAAATACATGCTTAAATTAAACTCTGGGGTGTGATGTTCACCTAGTGCAATCTGGCCTGGTGTATTGCCATGTCAGCCCAATCCCCCAGTCCTGGAGCCCATCTTGCTCTGCTCTGCTTTGAGAATCCCCACTCCTGGCCAGGTCATGCACAGCCTTCAGCATGTAAGTGACTACTAACCAAGTGAGTGAGTGCTTCTAGCCAGCCACAGTTTGGGTTATACAACAGAATGACCCAGTCTCCGATGTGCTGCCCACTGAACAACGTAAGCTCATATAAGTTTCAGTTTAACAAAGAAATTGATATGCACCATCCTTGTTATTAGTAAAATCTCCCACACATTTCAAACCAAATGCATTGTTTTAAATAAAAACAACAAATTTAACTACAGAAGGGTTTGAAGTGATTATAAATCAAAGGATGGCAAGTCAGATTCGGCCAAGAGGTAAAAATAGCAAGACACACTCTAAGCTAAGATTAACACTTTTGGCAACCTTACAAATGTAGGTGTTTCTCATCACAGGCCCACTGATTTCCCTTCAGCCAGCTTCTCCCCTTTGTTCAGCACTTCAGGAGCTTGGTGGTGGTTGTAGATGGAGGTGGAAGAGAGAGAGCATGACAAATGTCTCCCTTTTTTTATAATGTTCCTTCTCCCCTCGGGGGCGTTACCTTCACCCAGGATCAGGTGACAAATAATGTCCTTACATGGGTTCATCCATGTCTTGAGTCAGCGAGCATTATCTCTTCACAGTTCCAAGCTGGCCAAAGGAAGGGAGAGTCCAAATGTGTTTTTTTCTTTTTTTATTGATGCCTAGGCCAGTCCTTTGTTCCTGGTAAGCTGACCTGGGTTTTTCCTATACAAGCCTTGATGAAGTATGTCTGCTTCTGAAGAATTTTGCCTGGCTATGCTTCAAGCCATGAGAACACATATTTGGGAATATTACATAGTGAAGCCTCACAGCCATGCACTTGATATTGCAATAAACATATTACTATAACAATAGTGCTCAGTACATCTGGAGCATTCCAAGAACATCTTATATGACATACTTTGTATTAAACAATGCACAAATTACACTGTAAGGGTGAACATGGGGTTTTTAGACTTTCAATTTCAATTTCCTTCTCCTGTTTATTTTACAATTTTGTTTTAGTTGCAGCTGCTAATTTGGCAACCTAAACTACATGGTGCCAATTAATATATGAAAACAGAAATATAAAAGCTGGGATACAGGTTTTAACCATGCCCCAACAAGAACGTGGAGATTCAAAATATAGTTTAAAATACTTTGGATTTAACTAGCCACCAATGGAAAGTGTAAAAGAGTATAATTTATTTCACTCTCTAGTCTGGAAGAAATGGGGGGGGGGAAGAATTAGTCATACACGTTGTTAAACTGGTTTCATCACTGTAAAATTAATGAAAGATGCACTACACTGAACTTTGGCATTTTCATTACATACAGAAAGCCAGCCACATAGTTACATGAGAGAAATCAATGAGAATAAGATTGCCGTATAGCACTGCAACTTTAAAAGGCGTACAGAGGTTAAAATTACTTGATTCATCTTCAGTCAGATGTACATAATGCAATGGCTGTCACCCTTATCTTTATCAAGCTATGCTTTTTAAAAATTTACAATATAAGGATGGTAGTTTGTTTTCCATCTAATGCAAAAAAAATGTGAAATGAGAGAGACTGACAAACAACAGTTAGGGCTCAAAGAAAGAATGTTTACTGAATTAAATGTATAGTTTTGTTGACTGCAAAGTGTCCTTCGTCATCAGAAAACTCTGTGCAGCATCTCCAGGTTGAGATAAGAATTGGGGTGTGCTTCCCTGATTCAATGGTTTGATCCATCTTTTTCAAGCCAGAATGATAAAAGACAGGAAATGGTGTATTGTTGCTAGATTCTTATACAAAATATTGTTGGGGGATTTTTTTTCTTTCTATTTCTTTTTCTTTTTTCTTTAAAGCCTCACCTCTTAACAAATCAGGGACTACTCCTGTAAGGTGCTGTATGCCGAGTTCCTAATGATTTCTTATGCAAGAAATGTAGACTTCTTCACTAGAAGACATTTTTCTAGGAATCTGGAGAAGCCTCTGTCATGCTGGCTGTATTTAGGGGGTGGAGAGGGGGATTTATTATATTATTTAACATCAATATGTCAAAATCATAGTAATTCATGTGAGATATGCCATGTCAGGTACTGTTAGAAAGGCTATAATGTGCTAAGTAAGATGATAATGTTTATGTTCATGTGTTATATGTGTAATGGAAGTTACAGATATATCAAACCATATCCATATTTCAAATTGTGCTGTGTCTGGGCCACACCCCAGACAAGATGGCTGCAGCAATAGCCTGCTTAATGGCCCATTAAGAAATTCATAGGTACAATAGGCCCAGGGGGAGAAGCCAGGGATATTACCTGATGAGTCACCAGGACTTAGTCATGTGACTCTGGACTCCATTTTGGTTCCTGTAAAATTCCACAAGCAGCATGGAAAAAAGCCAAAGGACATAAAAAGCAGTTGCACCAACTTGTATTGATCTGGTACTGTGGCTGATACTTTGGGGCCAGGAGAAACCTTTTTGGTAAAGAGCATAGAGTTTTAAATTTATTTCTGTATTACCTTATTTTATCCAGTAAAATTACTTTTACTGGATCTAGTGGCTGATTGGGAGCCACTGATTAGGAGCTAGAGACTGAAATGCAGTAAAGAGGGCTGTGTATACCATTATTTTGGCTTCTTGACAACCAGTGTGGGGAATCAGAAGCACTGTTTGTGGCTGGTTGGGAAGTCTGACTTCAGTGTCACCCACCAGTGCTGGGAGAATCTCTTCTCCTTTTACAGCCTGTCCTGACCTTGGCATTTTCAGATGGCTATCCTAGGCATGTACAGGTCACAGCATCCTGAAAATGGTGATAAATAAATCATTCACTCCAGAATTCATACCACAGAAAATTGTATAATTAAAATGTTGACACTTAAACAAGACAAAACATTTATATATATATATAGAGAGAGAGAGAGAGAGAGAGAGTTTGTAGTACAGAAGTGTGATGGAATGCAAAAGCCGCGGGTACTGCCTGGTATCTGGATACCATTCCGCCCTCTGTCTGACCAGCTTGGGCTCCCTCTTACAATGTGATGCCATGAAAAGCCACAAACCTCTGACAGGTTCTGCATTTACACAGCTCTACACAGGCAGGGACCACATCCAGATTAGTTCAATGAATGCTTTCCAGCCACTCACGAACCAACAACAGAAAAACTCCATCTGATTCCTCAACCAAAGACCACTGGACTGCACCATCTTCCCTGGTCAAAAAGCCTGACCAGTGGAGATTATTATCCAGTTCGCCTTTCCCTCAAAGTGTAAAGAATGGGCTGACTCTCCCAGTTTTCCTTGCTTTTGTCAAATATTCCCTGGGGGTAGAGTCCATATAGTATTTCAAATGACGAAAGTATCACTGAAGCCTGGGGGTTCCTCCTGAACTGCAAAGAGCATATAGTAGAGGCATCAGGTACAGGTTTTGGCCTCAGTGTCTGCAGTTTGTATAGGCAGTCAGGCCACCTTTAGGGCCTTTTGTCTTGCTGTGACTCTGTAACCCAAAGCAGCATACTGAAAACCCCATATTCATCATTTCTGTACAACTGGAATAATCTATATTAAGCATGCCATATATAAGATATAAAATGAAGGGTCATAATCTGCTAAACCCCATTGTGTTGTCAAAATATGCAAAAAATATTGCTAGTATATATCAAGTTATAAGACTTAGATGTTATTACAATATGTTGTAAGGTTGCTAGTAATAGCAGAAGAGGCACACCTGCCCAGGAGGGGCTCAGCAGCCATCAATCAGAAAAAGAATTGTAAACAAAGGATTTACAACACACTTGCACAGACTATACAATGGAGATTGCTCAACTCTATGGCTCAGTTGCATGGAAGGAACTAAGCAACCTGGTGACTCATCAGAGCCCACCTGGACATGTCTGAGCTAATGTCTACCGGTCACATGGTCAAAAGATATAAAAGAAGGAACAGAGGCTGCAGGCCTTGTCCTTTCTCCTCCCCCATCTACACTGAAAGCAACTAGAATGCCGGAAGATTAAGAGACTGGACCCAGCTTGAGGGAAGCCTATATACTGAGAACTGGAATATTCAAGTGGGGTGAGAAAACTGCCTAATCTAGAGACTGCCAAATGTTACAGGTTTAAGATTTAGATTACATGTACATCTTTAATACCTATCTCTGATCTTTTATGTCTGTCACTTATACTCAAAGTCCACCTTTCTCTAATTAATACACCTGTTTTATATTTTCAACTAAAACAGTGTGTTTCAGGGAAGCATTTGGAAAAATCCCAGCTCAGTTAGCAAAAATTGGTGTATGCCTTCTACATGCTGAGGGAAAGGCGAACCAGGTGTAAATTTACTGGTCAGACTTCTGACCAGGACAGGACAGGACAACTTCAGGGTGCAGGTCAGGAAGCTGGGTCAGACTGGTTGGTGCCTTTGTTTGTGGGATTTATGAGTAGCTCTAGTAGCATTCATGCAACATAGCTGGATGTGTGGTGTTGATTCTGGACACTTTGTGATCAGTGTGGATACCAATGAGACACAGTATGCCCAATTTGCAGATCAATAAGGTTTAATGTGCAAGGTTTTCTATAAATACATTAGTTAGATAAAAAGCCTAGAATTAACTACAGTATATCATACTCACTAAACCTGGAGAGCTAAGCAGTCACTCAGAAGGCTACATACAGGAACGGCTTTCTTCAGGGGCCCCGTCAGGGAGTCAGTGGATCCTCTGGTCCAATTGACATCACCTCCTGCGGAGTCAGGTGTTGATGGAGCACCTCCCTACTTTTGTCTGTGGTGACTACTTATATGCTTCTGTAAACAACCTTCACCTAATTATCTCTCATTATCATATATGCTAATTACCTACATTGTTTTTCCACCCTTAACTACATTCCATTCTCACCATGATAATTGGGGTAATCAAAACAACATCTGGTGATAGGAGAGGTGGAGTAAAAATATGCCCATTGGCAATAAAATAGTGTACCTCCAGCCATTCAAGAATAACTCGTTTCCATCACTGTTATCTATGTGCAGCTGCAAGCACACAGTATCTGTATTTTGTCTTATTATGCACCATGCTACGCAGAAACTGAGACTTGTATAAGGTTATTCAGCCTGTGCCACCTGGAAGACGTCATGCTACAGGGGTCAGAATAGCCAAGCAAGCACTTGAAGCTATGTGAAGCCTGTAAGACACTGGTCAAGCAACTTGAATTGTACCGGGCCTCCAACGTGTGGCTTCACAGGCTGCTGCGCTGAGTGATAACAGCACCTTGGGAGGTTTGCTGCTTTGCAAAGCATTGTGAGGAACAGCCCAGACTGGAGAATTAAAGGAGGCAAAGTGGTACTCAGTGCCAGGGAGGACCTGTCACACTTGCCTGTTGAAATCATGAGCTCTTCAGGGTAGGGTCTGTCTCTTGCTGTGTGTCTGTAAAACAAGCACAATGGGCCCGATTTCGGTCATAGCCCCTCGGTGCTGCTGTAATACAGTTAAGTAATAACGTTAGTAAGAGAACTGTTCATCAGAGATAGACCTATGGAGATGTTAACAAATATTCTGATGTTTACTCTGATTCTCAAAATGATTGGCCAGATGCAGGCTGATGCTAAGTAGAACAGGATGACCCACATATCTGTATGCTTGCCACACTAATGGCTTCTGTTACTATACGGTTTTTACTGTAATGATCTAATTTGGCAACTGGGAACACACTTGAACTTCCCCCTCACCCGTTCATTGGGAATAGTCAGTGGATCTGAATAGCAATGAATCCACCCCTTTCCCCTTCCCTGATATTCAATCCTTGCTACGCACGTGCACCCAGGGATAACCCATGAAACTGGTCTCCTAGGTATGCATCTCTCTCTGAGCTACTCCTCAAGACCTACACCAGTTTTACTGATGTGGGCCCTCCATTTTTACAAGGAGACAGAGTAGAGTGGTAGAGTGAGGCCACTTCTGGAATTTACTTTTTTTCCCTTCAATATCTGATGCTCAAAAATAACCATTATAGAAACAAAAGGCAGATCTGACAAGGATGAGGTTCCTCTGTTCAGGTGAGTGAAAAGAACTGGAGTGACGTATGCTGGGTTCTTTCAAAGTTTATTTTTTTATATGGAGTTAAAGTGCAAGGTTCTAAAGAGACCAGTTTTGAAGGCATTCTGGGGAACAAAAAACAAAAAGCCCTTAGCAGCAGTAGGTGTGTGTGTGTGTGTGTGTGGTGTTGTTTTCATGTAGGATCACAGTATTATCTACTCAAGCTACATGTAATCTGAACAGGTCATAAAGCAAGCACCAAAACTATTTATCTGATTTTTTTGTAAGACATTTCCTGCAACTCCCACATGAAAGGAAAAAGTTATCAACAGAGAAGCCACTAAACATACACATGACTGAACTACTTTTTAAGGTCTTGTTTTCAAAGTGCATTGTAAAACAATTAAAGTAGTAATTACTTCTGCCTAACTATCAGGATGAACAGTTGGTGGTACTAATTATTCAATGTATCTCACAGTTCCTACCTGAGAAAAGAATCTGCAGCTACTTTCCAAAAGCAGTTTTGATGGATTGAGCTACAATTGCACTACAATTTTTCACTGCATTATAATAAAGTGAATGTTTTCTAAATGTCACAGTTTAAATTTCATGGGGCATGAAATCCACTTTAGAAATGAAATTTAGAGCCCTTTTCCAAGTAAGAAGTCTAATCTTATGGTCAAAAAACACTTTGTTACCAGACATTATTAACCTTGGAGAGCTGCCTGCAAAATAACACTATCTGGCATATTAAAACTGAATTTGCTTCTATAATTATGTTACCAAATATTTAAAATAGATAAGATTGCAAAGGAAATGCTAAATGTGCACATTATTAGCATTTCCATTTACTAAGAATAAATCTAACTGCTCTTCATTTTTACATGTTAATGTTAATATTTGTGTTAACAGATCACTTCTAAAGAAAACTACTGTGGACCAATCATTGTATTTAATGTCAAATGATAACACAATCTCAGAAAAGGTCAAAATTAAATGCTCTGACCCTCTCTTGAATTCTATTTATTAAAAAACAAGTATAAAGAATAATAAGTAGTTGTGATGCTCCTGGGGGCATCCGGGGTTATGAGGCACTTTAATGCCACTTGCCTTTAGCATAAGGCAGCCACGGGTCATCTCCCCAACTTCACTGGCCACAGGCAAAATAAGCACTCCCTTGAAGGCCTTGTCATCCCCACTGTAACTCTACAGGTTAACAAATGTCACACCCGAACCCCATAAGCGGCCTCCAACTTATAGGGAGCTTCACTTCCAGCGCCCTAAAGGTGATGGGCCAGCGCACCTCAAAAGGAGGTCATCTGTGTGGCATTTGCCCGTCTGCGTGGCTAGCCTTCTTTGGGGAGGCTTAGCCTTCTCCATCTTCTTGTATGCTGGCCCATGCCAAACCCTCAGAGTGTCTCCCTGGGGTGTCCAGCCCCTGGTACATGTGACACTCCCAATATCTCACATTTGCTACTTCTAAAGAAGCAGTACACCACAGTTTACAAGTTCCACACAATCCCTCTGCTTAACTCACAACGCTTAGATAAGCTTCTAATGAAATCAAGCATATGTTTATTTAACAAAGCATAGAGATTCAAGTAATGGCAAATAGAAATGTTAGAAACAAATGGTTGCATTTAAAATCACAAATGCCTTGTAGAACCTAGACTTAACTAGATACTCGTGTCTTGCAAAGTAGTGCTTACCCAAAGTCCTTGCAGTATTTTACAGCAATCCTCCTTTCAGGAGACAGACAGCCTATCTCCTGGGTGAAGGGCCCAGTGTGTTCCTTTGCCTCCCAAGATATACAAGTCCCATCCTTTGTCTTTATTCCTAAACAGGTCACCCCTCTGCTGTTTTATTTCTTCCTGTAGATTTTTCTGTCATAGATTTCACAATCTTTTGACTGCCACCTGACTCAGCATGTAAATATGGCTCCATTGTGTGGCAGGCAATACACATATGACCAGACACAGAGATAAGCATTTGTTATCTCCTGCCTGAAAGAAACATTTCTGAGGCATATCCCCTCCTGGTCACTAGCCTTAATGCCAAGACATTAAGAACATAGTTTACAATAGATACGTAACTCATATCACAACGGTTATGATGCCCAGTCATCTGTGGGATATCGATAGAGGCCTCACATGCCACATTTTGCTCAAGTGGTATGCATACATCTGTGCACTCTGCCAGTTGGCCCCAAGAGGTCTGTGTGTCACCATGTTTATTACACTCTCTAAAGAGCTATAATACTTGTTTTTTATATAAACAATTCAAAAATTAATCAAGTGATTTTTTAAATATTATATGGGCAATAAAATTTAAAGGAACATGCAAACAGCTGAAATTTCAACACAAGCCTCATCTGTCAGTGTCAAACTTTCTGACACGAGAGAATACTATTAAAAATTACATCTTTTTGGCAGCCATTGTGATGCTGGCACACCAGGTGCCAGCTCTTGCTAAGGCTGGCTTTAGGCTTCAGCTAAGTGCTGACAAATTCATTCCTGGAAACTTGTCTGTTTCACCTATGTGTTAGTATGGTTAAGATGGGTATTGGACTTTAATGTGTTTAGACTTTACAAGCATTTCATAAAGCATAGAAGCACAAATTGCTGCATGCCTTAACCTCACTTATCATTTCTTTATCATATGCTGTAAGGTAATATTTAAGTTTTTTACTTTTGAACTGTAAAGAAATAAAGTGTGCTTTGAAACTGTGAACCCAGTCAGGAGGGCTCTTCCTCTGCCCATCAAGAAGGCAATCAAAACCAAATGTGCCACTGGGGGGGGCATCACAATACAAAGACTTTAATGCCCCTTATGCCCATGAAGAGGTATGTGTAAAATAGCTTGTTCCATCAACTTAAATCCTGGTAGAAGGAAATAAAAATAGCCAACAACAAAATGTTTACTCTCTTTTGCTGTTTGGACTCTCACAGGGCAGGAGCTAAGAAACAGAAGCAGAGATCCCGAGGGTCAACGTGGGTTACCCCTAAAAGTCATTCAGTTTTGACAGATTACTACAACTTTGTCACCTCTTAAAACCATAGACTATAACTCATGGACATATAGGTTTGCCTACTTTAAACTTGTGATAACTCTCTCATTTCTTTTCTTAGTTAATAAATCTTTAGGACTGGCTACAAGTGTTGTCTTTGGTGTGAGATCTAAAGTACAAATTGACCTGGGGTAAATGTCTGGTCCTTTTTGATTCCAATTAGCCTGAATATTTTGTGATCTTTGGTGTATTGCAACTATTTATCAAAAGTCCAGCTTGTCTGGGTGGCAAGACAGATTAGAATAGCCAAGGGCACTGTCTGGGACACCATGGTAAGACTGTTATGCTACTTTAGGAGTTCACCCTTGTTCCTGGGTTGGTGAAATCTAATTATAGAACACACAACCAGTCTGGGGTCTCTGTTCTGTTTCTTGACAGTTAGCCCTGAAGTTGGCATTCATGGTCATGAGCCACTCCAAACAGCATGGCAACCATCAAATTACAATAATTTGCTTCTCCCTGTACCTTTTTTCTTTATCATTCTTGATGGTATTTTCCATTTCAATAATCTTAGTTGTCTATAAGCAGAGCAAATAAACAATGAGTGACAGAGAAATAAAGATCACTCTTGCTAACCACATAGCATTCTATCCTGACACAGAGCAAACAGTAAAGCCTTTCATGCCATGCTATTTAACATGGCGCTTCACAATAATGAAGCAATTGGTTTAATACCACAGATACATGGACAAGACAACTCAAGAAAGTAATATTATTATTAATCATATACTCTCAACTTTGCCATATAAAAAAGTTGAAAAGTTACCAGCCTTTCCCAGTGGTATTGATACATGCTTCCAATGGTGTAGATGAGACACTCATCTGCTGAGTCAGTTCATAAAGGGCAAAAATGTGCCTTATATTCTAGTGCAAGTTTGTCTAATTGCAGCAAAGTTCTGAACTGCCAAGACTCTTGTCATCCATATTTTAATATGTTTAAATGTGAAACATTTTAGCCATCTAGACTCAGTGAAGGAAGCTTAGGATTAGAAGGTAACTGATCGCTTCCAATTATCAGGTCAGTGCTTAAAGTTTTTGAAAAGCTGATTCTCGATGGAATTAATGCGATATGTCACGGTTGACAACAAATATCTAATGAGCTAGAGGTCACCATTTGGTACAGTTTATGATGGCTTACTGATTTTCATGGAGCACTTATAGTACATAGGTGGACTATCTTTTCGTATAACGTAAAATCCTTTTTTTATGCGTGTATATTTACAAAGGGTCCCGCTCCTTGAAATCAATGTGAAGACTGCCATTTATTTGAGTGAACTTTGGATCAGGGCTCAGAAGTCATCAATGAGGATTTAAAAAGAAAAAAAAGCCCACCAACCGTTGGGTATGTAAAAAACAAATCACGACAAATTTTCTGACCTCAGGTTCCGTTCGCTAAGGCTTACATGTCTATTTAGCAACAGCTAAACAAGCCATCTGTTTTATGTTTGCACAGTGCATAGATTCCTCGCACAATGGTCCTTATTTGTTTGCAAAGTGTCCAGCAGAAGGCATGTGGTATCATGGTCATTCTACAGAAGCTGCCAGAGATGCAACTTATGCTCAGAGTAACAAAGTGATATTAAAGTATAATATACCTTAGTGAAGCAATGCTACTGTAAATGTGCAGTACCAAAAGTAATTTTTCAGTGAACTTGCCATATGTTAACATACATAATTGTTGTAAAAGACAAAGCCACAGTACTTGTGAAGTGCTGAATATTTACAGATACCAGAACATGCTTGACAACTATGAAATAAACCTGTAACAATGCCCATATATATGTTATATTACATTTAATAAGCAGAGCAAGGATAAACTACAGATTTCTTACATTATTAATTCTTCTTACACCATTAAACACTGAATCATACAATCCACTATATAATTAGATCAGACACACCACGATATTTAGATTCCATTAGAAGACAAAAGTTAGGATGTCATTGCACAGCAGTTCATTTTAGAAAACTGTGGACCTCTGACCTACTCACAATGCATTGCTTGAATTTCTCTATCCATCCTGTAGGGATATATTCTGTTTTTATTTCAGAAACAATACTTTTCAGTCATTTCAGCTCCCCTGCCATTTTGTTTCTGAAGTAGAGCCATTTGCACTCACTTGCATTTTACATCTTTGATCAACTCTGATGATTCTGGCAATTGGCCTCAAATATTAGAAACAGGAAAAGGCAAGGGGGAGATGCCATGTTATCATCACCCATTCTCTCACAGGTGAGTCTATTTTGAGCAGATATTCTTTTTTATGGATACTACTGGTAGCTATTTATGTAAGTAGGGGATATTTTAGTGGATGTAACACTTATTTTTAAGTAGAAATTTTGGGGATGGCTATCTTGTTCAACTCCAAATATTTTCTTAATCAAAAAGAGCCTTAAACTTACAACTGCGCCCACTAATCTTTCTCCTTCCCTTCCCATCCCCCTCCCCCATTTTTTCTTTTTTGATAGCTACACTGCCAGAAGTTTGCAGGTTCACTCATGTGGCCTCGTGGATGCAGCACAGAATTGGGATGCAGATCTGATCTTGCTATTGGGCTCTGCCCCTGGCCTGCTGGGTGACTGTGGGGAAAACACTTCGCTACTCTATACCTCAGTTACTCCATCTTTAAAATAGAGATAATGATCTTGAGCTCTGTTCTAAGGCTCTTGAAGATCTATATATAATAAGCACTATACAACAGTGAGGTATTTCCCAGATTCTTTGGGGTGCAAATTTAGGCCCTGATCCTTGAAACACTTATGCACATAAGTAACATTACACATATTTACTTCAAGACTTCACAATTAATCAAAGCCCCAAATCGCAATTTATAGCATTCTGTGCCAATACAGAATCCCATTGACTTGATGCAAGTGCATCAATTTTGTAATTGCAGGATCAGGACCCAAGTGAATAAAATTACTCATGCATGTGAGTGTTTGCAATAGCAGAAAATGAGTGGGAACCAAAACTTGTCTATGAAAATAAATCCATTTAAGTTGTAAGCATAAAAACAAAAGCTTTAAAGGTGTCTTTGAAAGTAGCTTTCATTTGGATGAGACACTGGTATCATGGAGCATGGTATTCTTTGTGAGTGTGTGTGTTTGGGTTTTTTACACTCACAAAATGTAAGCATGTCCAGTTTTCTTGAAGAGCAGCAGGAACAAAACTGCATACAGGCCATTCTTTAGCAGACATTTCAGACCAGGCACTTCTGACCTGTTCCAAGAAACAGTTCTTTGTATTTCCCCAGGGGCCCAAATATACTATATGCATAATGAGACTGTCCTCTTTACTGGCTCCACAAGTTTTATCCCAGCCCTTGTGTTTTAATTAATCCATTTACTTTAATGAGGTCTGTGATCACTTTTGTTTCCAAGGCCCCTAGTGGCAGTATCACAGGGTGCCTCCATCACTAGCCCATGTGTTGTACTATTTGGTCTGTTTCTTGATCTCGTAACCACAGACACTATACCAGGTTATCACTATATGTATTTATTCATCACTTACATAGCATAATGTATTACAACTTTGCAGCCAGGAGGAGACTTCCACAGAGCCTTCTCTCCTCAGCCTAGGCTCACCCCCTGAGCTCCTCCTGCTTCCTGTTCCTCCCACTTATAGCTTCAGGTACTAAGTCAATTGCCACATTAGCCCCACAGTTGCCACCCATGTGTTAGTAATCCCCAAATTAGTTAATTGGCTTGAATTAAGCCCATTCTGTCCCCCAGTTGTGCGCCATGGTTACCAGGGTGCTACTAATAGTGACCTTCAGAAGAGGTTTTCTTTGCTGCCCAAACCCTACCCTTTTTATGGGATTGGGCTTCTACTGGGGGTTCTTGTGCCTTTCCAGACTGGCCTTCCATGAACCAGGGGTAATTGTCTTCTGCCTTCCACCCACAAATGGTGCACTTAGAGTGTGGAGGTTCACCTCCCCCATCTAAGCCCATTGGTCATCACACTAATTACATTCCACAGATCTTGCCTCCGGTTTAATTTGCTTCTGTCTTGTAATTACCCACATGGATTGTTCCTCTAGAGGCACGGTCTCAGAATCCCTGTATTCCCCTGACTTATCCTGCTTCTGGTTTGAGACTATTAGTACATGGTGCTCTCCAAGGTTTGGCTTCCTTATCAAGACCCCCTCCCTGTAGCTTGTTCATCGTCCTTTGCACTACCCCCCCACTTACTTCTCCTGGGAACTAGTTGATCCTCTTTCCTCCTTCTCCTCTAGGTGTCCTTGATCTACCGTTCCCTGCTTCACTGCCCCCTTATCAAGTTTTCCTCAAGTTTCCACAAGTCCTCCAGTGCATCAATTCTTTCCAAGTTTGTTGCAATATATCTAGGGTTATTACACATTGAACTTGGTGGACTAACTGGGTGACTCTACACTTGTGACCTCTTTACATAGACCCACTGGTTGGGATTGCACTCTCCATAGTGTCCCCTTTATACTTCAGTTAAAATGGGGTCCAGTCAGTTCCTAACATTACTGAATAAGGCAATGACTTTACTGTCCCCAGTCTCTGCCATTTAAACTTCCCTTCTACTTTCAAGGGAACCATTGCCGTGGGACAAATGCTCTTCTCACTATATACGCAATAAATCATTATTGCTGGCTGCCCCATCTTGCTGCATCTGCAGCCTAATCTAGGTGGTCTGTACTGGAGAACACACTGCCACTGAATCCACAGATCTCCTTGTTGTTATTCAGCCTACTTTTAATGGAATTGTCTTTGTCCTAGGTCCCCCTTCTACACCTGTCCAGCCACAGAACTCTGCAAACCCACAGTCCTTTTCCCTCTAAACTGGGGGGTAACCCAGTGAGTAGGTGGATGGGGAACCCTTGTTAGTCTCTTGCCTCCAACTCTGAGCTTTGATGAATGAGGTTCCTCCACCTTCTGTCTCCCCTCCTTGGTTGAAACTTTCCATGGAAAGTTTGCTTCCATGAACTCCTCAATTAATTTTACAGCAGGCTTTAATGATGCTGGTTGGTGCTGAGATGATGGCAGACCAGCTGCCAGCTCATGACAAGCCCCTAGGTTTCACTGAACACTGACAAATGCATAGCTGGAAACCAATCTGACTCACCTGTGTGTTAGCATTGTTAAAATAGATGTTAAGTTTTTAATAATGTGTTCAGACTGGTTGAAATACTCATAGGACACTGCATATTATAAAGTTATATTGATTGTTTACGTTGTAAACCTCTGTAACTGTGTAACTCACCAACAGGAAACCAGCATTAATTAATGTAAAATGTTGATTCTGTGCACAAGAAGGCCCACTGAAACCAAATGAAACTTTGTGAAACATCAAAAGACAAAGGATTTGTTGATTGCCTCCACATCCAGGAATAGGCGATGAGTGCAAGCAATTGTCCCATCAGTTTGAACTCTGGGTAAGGGAATAAAAATCCCTGACCAAAAGAAATTGTATCACTATGCTACTTGGAATTTGAAGAGGGCAATAAGCCGCTTAGTTTGGGTTAGCTCTAAAGGACAAAGAAAGCTTGAATTTTGCAGCAGTTTCTATTACCTTAGGGAACCAAAGACTAACTCATTTGTGTGTGTATGTTTATCTGCCTTAACCTTATAAATAACTCTAATTTCTTTTTCTTAGTTAATAAATCTTTAGTTAATTTATTAGAGGATTGACTACAAGCATTATCTTGGGTGTGAGGTTTATGGTTCAATTAACCTGGGGTAAGTGACTGGTCCTTTCGGACTGTGAGCAACCTGACTATTGTTGTGATTTTTGGTTAAAGGGACCATCTATCACAAAGATAGGTTTATCTGGGTGGCAAGATAGACCAGAGTACCCAAAGGGCCTATCTGGGACTCCATGGTTCAGCTCCTATAGTGCATAAGGAGTTCACAGTTGTTGGCTGGTGAAATATACATATAGAACTCACAATCAGTTTGGGGTTTGTGCCCTGCTTTTTGACAGTCTGCCATGAGTTACTCCAGACAGCTTGACAGAAGCCTTCACAGCCAGACCTTTATAGTCTCATTGAGGCACTCAGTGAGTATAGCAGTAGTAGTATACTATTGGCTCCCTAACCAGGATGATGATGGTGATTTTGAAATAGTCAGGGAAATTAGAAAGGCTATAAAAATACAGACAGAATACAGACAGAAAATTTCTTGATATCGTTAACGACTGCTTCTTCAATCAGATAGTCCTGGAATCCACAAGGGAAAAGGCAATTATTGATTTAGTCTAAGTGGAGCACAGGATCTGGTCCAAGAGGTGAATGTAGCGGAACCACTCAGTATTAGCGACTAGATTATAATTAAATGTAACATCTTTGTGGGGCTAGGAGAGGAAATACTAAAGAAGCCCAACACACTAGCATTTAACTTCAGAAAGGGGATGCACACGAAAATGCTACCATGACTAAACAAAGTAAAAGAAGCAGCTAGAGGTAAAAAGGCATCCTTTATAAATTGGAAGTCATATCCTACTGAGGAAAATAGAAGGGAGCATAAACTCATGCAAGTCAAATGTAAAAGTATAATTAGGTAGGCCAAAAAAAAAGAATTGGAAGAGCAACTAGCAAAAGACAAAAATGAAGAGCTTTTTTTAAAGTACATCAGAAGCAAGAAGCCTGCTAAATAATCAGTGAGACCACTGAGGTGCTAAAAGAGCACTCCAGGAAGACAAGGTCATAGCACAGAAGCTAAATGAATTCTTTGCATCCATCTTCACTGCAGAGGATGTGAGGGAGATTCCCACACCTGAGACATTCTTTTTATGTGATGCATCTGAGGAACTGTCTCACATCGAGGTGTGAAAAGAAGAGGTTTTGGAATAAATTAATAAATTGAACAGTAATAAATCACTAGGACCAGATGATATTCACCCAAGAGTTTTGAAGACGCTCAAATGTGAAATTGCAGAAGTATTAACTGTAGAATGTTTACTACCACTTAAATCAGCTTCTGTATCAGGTGACTGGAGGATAGCTAATGTGTCACCAGTTTTTAAAAAGGGCTCCAGAGGTGATCCTGGCAATTACAGGCCAGTAAGACTAAGTTCAGTACCAGGCAAATTGATTGAAACTATAGTAAAGAGCATAATTATCAGTCACATAGACTAACATGATTTCTTGGGGAAGAGACATGTTTTTTGTAAAGGGAAATCATGCCTCACCACTACTAGAATTCTTTGAAGGGGGGAGAAGGCAACTAGCACATGGACATCACTGATCCAGTGAATATAGTGTACTTTCACTTTCAGAAATCCTTTGACAAGGTCCCTCACCAAAGGTTCTTAAGCAACTAAGCAGTCATGAGTTAAGAGAGAAGAGCCTCTCATGGCTCAGTAACTGGTTAAAACACAGGAAACAAAAGGTAGGGCTAAATGGTCAGCTTTCAGAATGGAGAGAGGTGAATAGCAAGGTCCGCTGGGGTTCTGTACTGGAACCAGTGCTGTTCAATATATTCATAATTCATCTGGAAAAGGAGTACACAATGAGGTGGCAAAGTTTGCAGATGATACAACATTACTCAGGATAGCAACTGCGAAGAGTTACAAAGGGATCTCACAAAACTGAGTAACTGGGCAACAAACTAGCAGATAACAGTCAGTGTTGAATAATACAAAGTAATTCATGTTGGAAAACACAATTCCAAATATACAGACAAAATAGTGGGGTCTAAATTAGCTGTTACCACCCAAGAAAGAGATCTTTGAGTCAGTGTTGTTAGTTCTCTGAAAACATCTGCTCCATGTGCGATGGTAATCAAAAAAGCTATTGATGTTAGGAACCATTAGGAAAGGGATAGATGATAAGACAATAAATTTCATAAGCCTATGTATAAATCCCTGGTATGACTACACTTTGAATACTGCATGCAGTTCTAGTCTCCCCATTTAAAAAAGATATTTAAAAAATGGAAAAGGTACAGAGAAGGGCAACAAAAACAATTAGAGATAGAGAACAGCTTGCATATGAGGAGAGACAAAAATCTGGAACATTTCAGCTTGGAGAAGAGATGACTAAGGCCCCACTTATGACAGAGGTCTATAAAATCATGAATGGTGTGGAGAAAATGAATAAGGAAGTGTTATTTATCCCGTCTTGTAACACAAGAACCAGGGGTCACCAATGAAATTAATAGGCTGTTACCAGAAGATTTTAGGGAAACCAATTTGTTTATACTAAACAAATTTAGAAAAAAGTGTTACCCCTAAAACCTGCTGGTGTATTGGTCCGTCCTATTGGAATTTCCAGGGAGACAACCTGCCTTCCCTTGAAAGGACATGGATACAGCCCTCCGATCAAGGTAGGATACATAAGCTGTGATATTTTGAAAACAGATACCAACTTTATTTAGAAGTAAATGGTTACATTAAGTAGAAAGAGCTAGAAATCAAGAATGATTCGTAACCATATAATAATATATTTAATAAGTGTATATATATTGACTGGAATACAACTTTTAGAGGATGCACAGTACAGAGAATAATGCTTAAACTATTAGAAACTATTCGGTACAAGAAATAATAATATTACTATACTTAACACTATAATAACTTATCGCTATAATATTTGACACTATTAATTTAACAATACATTCATTAATCTTATACATTAATACTTAACACTCTATACATATATTATTACTAAAAATCCTTAACTATCTATTATACAGCAATCGTTAGGCCAGGTGATTGCTGGGTGGGTAGAGAGGAAGAATCTCATTCAGACCACAAGCATCCAACTTTAGTGACATGCAGACTCAGGTGGCCTTTACATACCCAACCTTAAAACATTCTTCTGTTTGTCAGAGAAGGTCCTTCTGCTCCATCCAAAAATTGCTAAGAAATCTACCTCAGGCTCAGACACAGAGCGGGGACTCAGTTAGCCTGATTGTGTAAAGCCTAAGGTGCACCTTTGCTTCAATGATGCTCACTGCTGTTCAGGTCTTCCCACAGAGCTCCTTTCTTTTGCCACCAGTTCTTTCCA
Organism: Mesoclemmys tuberculata; assembly: GCA_007922155.1. NCBI lineage: Eukaryota > Metazoa > Chordata > Testudines > Chelidae > Mesoclemmys > Mesoclemmys tuberculata. Next base: position 23,271,143 of record ML675618.1, on the reverse strand, counting down.
GCTCTCGATCATATCTTCTTTACGTGGTCATGTCCGTAAATTCATCTCCTCAGGTGATCTCAGCTCTCTACAAATTGCCTGCTGACAGTTGGCTATATATAGAGCTAGCAATTTCAGATAGGGGAGGGGTGACGTTAGGAGCAAAATGGACTGGGGAGAGGCTAGGAGGGAGGAGGAGGAAATCCCCCTTCCAACTGCCATTCTCAATGGTCACTTGCTGGATCTTTCTTATTATTAATCCTTATCTAAGAATCTCATTCCTAAAATTAGTCATCACTCCAAATGCTACAAAATGTCCTGATACTGATATCTCTCTTTTCAATTACCCAAATATTCACTCCATCAATCTCAGAATTTTTTTAAACCCCTTTTGAGGCTATTCTGCAAGCCTTTATTTCTACATTTTTTGGCCATTTAGACAACTAAAGCAAAAATCTCTGACTACAAGGCAGCATATTTAAAACAAACAAAAGGAAATATTTATTCACACAATGTACAGTCAATCTGTGGAAACTCATTGCCAGGAGACGTTGCGAAGGCCAAAACTATAACTGGTCCATCAATGGCTAATAACTAAGATTGCCAGGGATGCAACCCCATGCTCTGGGTATCCCTAAGCTTCTGACTGCCAGTTGCTAGGACTGGAAGACAAAGGATGGATTGTACGATAATTGCCCTGTTCTGTCCATTTACTCTGAAGCATCTGGCATTGGCCATTGTCAAAAGATAGAATACTGGTCTAGCTGCCCATTGGTCTGACCCAATATGGCTGTTCTTACATTTTTATAATTCCATTAGGACCTTAATGTCCTGACTATCTGGCCTCAACTACAGAGTGGCTCAGTTTGACAATTATTATGTAAAAGCCCTGAAAGGTACTCCACTTTTCCATCTTGCTGTTCTGAATTTTTGGCAGTATTCCTCCACTGATAGGTTGACACAGTTCAAGATAGTGGCCTTTATTATATCATAATCCTTGGCTTGGTGCTTGCTCAGGATCACATAGACCACCTGAGTCTCATCAGTCAGACTAGGGACTAGCTGAAGAGGCCAAGCATCCTTGTCCCATCCAGCGCTAGTAGCCACCTGCTCAAAGTTTAGTAAAAAGGCATCAGAGTCAGCCCTAGAGCCATCTGACATAGGCCCAGGCCCACACCCCTGCAGGAGTTGTTGCTGTACCTGGGTCTGCTCTTTGATGAACTCTTGTACATTCTCTACTGCTCTGCCTACCAACCCAGAAGTCTTCACCTGCTGGATCTTCTGTGTCTCTTTTTATTATACGACTAGCCAGTGTGGGAGCTTGTCCATTGTTCCTGGATCTTCTGACCTCGGGCGGGTCACTCCTAGAGTGTCCTTTTCTCAACTGAGATAGTTAAAGCTCATGGACATATCACAATGGGTCATGGGGTGCCTCTGTCACGATACAGGGTACCACACTGTCTGGCCTGTTTCTTTGATCATTTAACTACAAACACCTACCAAGTTGTTACTCTTTCCCCATGTGCGTATTTATTCTCCAGTATACGTGCAGTGACCAGAAAGCTACTAATAGTGTACTATCACTGGCAGATATCATCTGCACCCCTGCCCCCTCCATGGCCTCCTCCTGGTGCTCTCTTAAGTTTAAGGCCTCTACCCATCACCTCTCAGATAGAGAAATGCAGGTTCCCTTTCTCCAAACCATGGGTTTAGGCTGCATTTCCTCCTGTTCTTCAATTTCAATCATCTTAACAAGGCTGGCAGTCCTGTTCTCACTCTCATGGACAGTGACGGAGATAATGAGTGACCAGCCAGTTTTCACAAAGCACACTACATCTGTTAGGAAAAAGCATTACACAGAAAACATCATAAAATAATCTACACACATGCTAAGCTTACCAGGTGTCCCTGGTAGGAGACCCTGGTATTTTAAAAGACTTTTCTGCAGCATGGGTCCCTCTTGCCTGATGTGAGAGTGATCCCTCCTCAATATCAGGCTGGCCACTTTATACAGTTCCCAATTCTTTGTTTGCTGGGCTTTTAGAACCCAATCAAAAATGGTATATGCTATTTCCTTCAGGAGGTGGTACTTCCGCAGAGTTATTTACTTGTTTAGGGGCCTGCATTAATTGCCCTCTGGGGATGATAGTTTCTGATAGTCCATTCATGCTTAGTGACTCCCCTCAGTCAATGGACTGCTGGTCTTGTTTCAATAAAGGAATTAATCCCTTCTCACCCTATGGGTATCAATACAAGGTAAGAGGGGAAATTGAGTCACACATGGTATCATTCAAATAAATCAGGTTTCCCACTGCAGACCACTAGCACCTCTTTCATAAGCCTATTATTGGTAAAACAGTAGAGCCTAGACATCCCAACTAAGATTGGACTCCACTGTGTTGGGCACTTCACATGTCCCTAGTAAGAGACAGTGCTTGTTCAGAAGAGTTTACAGTCTAAAAAGATTAGAGAGATAGCATTACCCTCATTCTACAGCTGGAACATCAAGAGCCTGATCCAATGCTCATTCATGGAATGTTTCCATTGACTTCAAGGGTATTGGATTATACCCTAAGTGGCATGTTTGTCGTCACAGAGGAAATCTGTGTCGGAACCAGGAATTGAATCCCATCTTCTCTGATTTTCTGTCCAATATCTAAACCACAGAACCATCCCCTCCTTTCTCAGTTATTTTTACATCCAAAGCCTCTGTGTCAATTTAAAAGTATAACTTATGTGTGCAAATAAAAGAAAAGAAAACAAGGCATCTAATATATTTTAATCCCCTCCTTAGTGACATGAAGTCTTCAGAAAAACAGAAAGTTTACGTGACCTCTGATATGGATAAAATAGTATGTGCTAGCATGTCTCATGGTAGCTATAAGATACAGTAGCTAAAAATATGTTTTTAACTTCACATTAAGGAAAGTACATGCCTTTGTTATTTGAAACATTTTGAAATTACAATGCTTTTTCACTATTGTGTTAAATGGCTATTGTACTCTGGTTTCCTACAATACCTAATTGAAGTTGACAATAAAATGCCCCTTAGTGACAATCAGCTTGATTGTGACGTGCCGATCTTTGTTTCCCAAGATCAGTTTTATCAAAGGGGAGCAGGTGAACTTTTTATATAGAATAAAATTGAATGTCTATTTAAACAGCACTGTCTCTTGTAAAATTTATTATGTATTATTATGTATTTCTACTGCATTCCTTGGTGCGGTACCTGAGCACTTAAGAAAGAGTAAATGGTGTGCTTAAAAAAATGAGACCCTTGCAGCTAGGCTTAAACCAGGTATATTTCAATCAGACCACTGTACAAGTTTCATCCACACATTTCCACCTGGCCTGCAGCACTCTGCTATTCAATTGCTGGGTGTCTCAGGCACAAAGAGTCACTGATGCTTCATTGGGCAAATTGCATGATGACTAATGTGTACAAATAAAATGAATATAGCAATCTCAATTTGCTTGTGGCCTAGGTGATGTTTTGAACTTAATCTCAAGAGGTGAGAGGTCAGTTCTCACCCAGAGTGTAAACTAACCACTATAAAGAGCATCTGTTCACTTACAGATATTTTGTGGAAACAAAGGGATGCAGATCTTGCAAAGGAAGCAGATAACACTACATCAAACCTGAGTTTTCTTTAAGTGTTTGGATAGGATTTTTGAAGAGTGGAGTAAGGAAATGCTGCTGTTTATTTTATGCCTAATAGGATGTGGCTGCATTTCCTTTTATTTTCCAGATATGCCAGAAGGAGGAATTGTTTATATGTTCTGTGAATAAAGAGAACAAGAGCTTTAACCCAAAATTAGGATCTATATTTAGGGTCTTAATGAAATACTACTTTTACCAATGTTTAGACCGTAAGCAATTTCCTACATGTTGACATTCAAGCTTTTAATTACTTATTACAATTCTTTGTGAAACTGATAGGTCTGGCTAAAACCACTAATTCACAAAATAAACATAATGGGCCTTATCCTCAGAAGATGTAAATTTGCTCATGTCACTTCATGATCTGGTCCACTATTTTAAAGAAATTAGGTCATAGAGGATCATTCTTTACTTCACTTGTCCATGGTGTCTACTCTAGTGGAGGAAAACCACTTGCTCCTTACAGTCTGTCAGACGAAGTTATATTATTAAACTGACTTGTTTTAAAATGCTCTTTGAGCCTTTCAGTATTTCATAGTGATAAAGAAAAATCAAAAGCAGCTGCACAATATGGGCAACACCAACGAACAAGAGACAAGCAAAACTACTGCAGTAGGAGGAGAAGTCAGGTTCCAGGTTCGAAATCCACTTCTTCCTCCTTGATTAATTAAAGCAAGTACTAACAAAATCTGTATCTCCTTAAAGAAAAGTACATTTCCTGGAGCATCCCTGGAAGCTTAATGGAGAATAAGGCCCATTATTAATTTACTATACTTTACTTTCTCTTGGTAAAATTGATGATGGGTGGAATGAATCCTCATGGCAAAAATCTTCTCATCAGGACCCCCATAAAAAAGGACTTACCTTCCTAATATAATTAATATATTAACTAAATGCTGCAAGAGACACTAGATTGTCTGCAATATCCTTCATTTTTAATATTTCCAAAAAGGAGTTATGTTAATTAAGTATAATCTTGCAAACAGTTTGAGAGAGAGTATTATCTGATGCATAGGGCAAGAGACTGGGAGTCAAGGTTTTATTCCCTGTTCTGTAAACCTGCAAGTCACTTCACCTCTCCATTTCCCTTCCCAACTTTTGTCTGTCTGGTCTATGTAGAGTGTAAGAACTCCAAGTCAGGGAGTGTCTGTTACTATGGCCCGATCTACACTTATCTTTGCGATTTGGCGGCAGTTAACGGGAGATATGCAAGTGACATAAATCACTTGCGTATCTCCCGATGACTTTGCAGCGTCTTCTCCTCGCGCCATCGACACTGTGCTGGATCAAAGGAAACAGCGTTCCCTTCGAAGAAGCACTACGCCACTTACCGGGGTGGTTTTCCTGCATCACTTGCTGGATCGACTGAGCGCGTCTACACAGACCACTCAGTTGATCCAGAGCAATCGATGTGACGGCGGCAAATTTGCTGCCGTCAGTGTAGACCCAGCCTAACTAGTGCCTGATGTTCGTTGGGGCCTTCAGGCTTTACTGTAATATAGATAAATTATTCATAGTAAACATAAACATGTCTTTATATATCAAACTAGAAGAACACTTCTGAATATGTTTGATGTCTGAAACTTAGAAGAGGTACAGTACTTTTTAAATCTTCCACTTATTGTATTTGAGAGACTTTGGAGGGCTCGTGACCCCTTATGTAAGTAACAGATGTTCTAAAAAAATCACTAGTGCAAATAGCAAGAATTTTTAAAAGTCCCTGTCCTACTATTACTTTAGTTTACATGCAATTGAGAAATTGTATATCAGTTGGAAAATATTATAAACCACCACTACACCTTCCAGACAGAAGGGATCCCTGCAGTCATATATCTGCAGTTGTACCACATTACATTTTGCAACTGGTTATATCTGGTGCCAAAAGAAAGTGATGGCAGCTTCTCTGCAATATTGGGATTGCAGTCAAGCATACTGATCCAAGCTTTGATACTGCCTGAAGTTTAGTATAAATGCATTTCAATTCCAGCACTGTATACCTGCCAACAGCATGGAAACAATTTCTGTCACCGAGAGGAACTGCTGCTCCTGGGAAGAATGATGAGCTCAGTGGGAACACAGCTGTAAACAGTAAAGGTGCCAAGAGACATTAAGAAAAGTAGGTTTTTTTAAATTCCTTTCTTCCTATCATTCCTCTCCCACCCTTTCCATCTTTCCTCATTCCCACAGCATAAAGGCTTGAGCAGATGTTCAAATTAAGATTGTCTGCAACCGAAACCAAGGCTAGAGGTGGCATGTTATAATGGCACAGGTAGAAAATATTACTGCTACTGGGCATTTACTGAGTATGATTTATTCAGGAATCTCACAAGTGTAAGTTAAGCCTCATTGTACCACTTTGAAGTAGGTAGGTATTTATAATAGTGATTTTACAAATGGGCAAGCAGAAGCCCAGAAAGACACAGATCAACACCTTTTCGAAAGCAATCACTAATCTTGAGTTTTCAACTTGATACACAGAACCTGGTTTTCAAAGGTGCTGAGCATCAGATGCTCGGTGTCGCAGGATGGGCACTGAAAAGCAGTAGATACTTTTGAACATTCTGGACTAAGTAATTTGTCTCAGGTCATGTGGCAAGTCAGTGGTAAAGCCAGGAATCCTGTTTTCCAGAATTTAAATAGTTCTGAAAACAGCAAAAGCTGGGAATAGAACCTAGGATTCCTGACTTCATCCATTATATATCCAAATTCTTCTAGGTTCTTGTGTTGGTAACTATAATCCTAGAATCCAAGTGCTTCCCACGAGGCAACATTGCATCCTTGTGACATCAGTGAGAGTTGACCAGCGTGGTTCAAGTAGATTGACATGGGAGAATGAAATCTTGTCGCAACAACATGAAAAGTTGAGCAAGAGCCAGGGAGGCGAGAGAGCAGCCAACACCACCTCCCCACTTACCATTACTTTAACCCATGGCTGCACACACACACATAAAGGGCAACCTTTGTCCACATATGTAAATACCAGCAAAATCATCTCACACAGAACCAGCATAAGAAGTTACTGGACACAGTGCTGGAAGCAAAGTGGTCTAAAGACACAGCCAGTGATTGCTCGAGGAGGAGAGCGATTAATGAAAACAGCAGAAAGGTCAGAAGATAGTGGGATGAACTGTCTGGTCATATTTGAAAAATTGTGTATGTTGTTATGAATTCTGAATTTTCTACTACTGTGGGTGACTTAAAGATCTATCTACATCTGTTTGCACTACTCCATCATTTGAAATCAGTCTCTTTCTCCCAGGGAATCTGAAAGTCATACTTTTTTTCTCACACCTTCTTTGTGATAACTTATCACCTAGCTTTAATTTTTTTTTCCATTCTTTCCCATATGTTTAATGAAATAATCAGCTCTTACTGCTTAAACTCATTGCAGAAAAGGTTGCAGATGGATGGAATTTACAATTTTTATTTCAAATTTAAGATGCATTTTTGTAATTGTGCAGAGTAGTAGTACAGTTCAGTCTGGAGGTGAGGTCTGGGGTTTAAAACAATGCCTCCTTGCCAGAAAGCTACAGACATGTCATCTGCAATGCAAAGTTTTGCTCTTGTTTACATAAATTCAAATGATGGTCCTGCAATGATCTTCTGAGAATTGCATTGTAGCAATGCTAATATTGTTCACTGGATTTTATTGCTATAATAGCAAGCCTCTGGGAGAGGGTACAAATTGCATGAAAATTACACACACTGATTTTTAAAAAATCATTATTATTTCCATCATCTTTCCATTTAAGATACTTTGTAGCCCCTATTATCATAATATAGAGTGTCTCACCTTTTTAATATATATAGTCTCACCATCCCTGTGAGGTAGGCAAGTGCTATTTTTTTCCCACTTTACAGTTGGGAAATTGAAGCACAGAAAATTTAAGGCCCAGATCTTCAGCGGCATATACGCTCCTAACTTACACTGAAATCCAATGAAAAGTTAGGAGCCAAAAATAAGAGAATAAAAATGAGAAACCTTAGCACAATAACCTAAATCAAAACAAACAGATTGCAGAGACGTCTTTTCAACAATTGTAGCTGCAACAACTATATTTCACTTTAACATAAAGAGAGAATGATATCACACCCTGAAAACTGGGACAAACACAGTGTCTTGTAGGGCAACTAGATTTGAAGTCTTAAGGCTTGTCTACTCAGTGTAGCAATGTGCTCCAGAGATGTCTAAATTGTAGAGCATTGTAAAGTTTTTCATTCTAACTGTCCCATGTAGACCCCACTGACAAACTCTAACAGGTTCCTAGTGTGTGTTAACAATACTGTTTCAAAGGGGACTACATCAGTGCACACTAGGTGTCTTTCAGAGCATATCAGCAGTTTATGCATGGAGCATTTAGAGCACATTTTTGAACACTTTAGAGTTACACCCCTCTTGTATTCATTGCCGTATTGTGTAGACAGGCTGTTAGTTGCCTGTGGACAAATTATCAGTCTGTGGGCACCTGAAATGGAGGCAACTAAAGTCCGTGACCATCTTTGTAAATGCTAGCATTAATTTTTTTTGTCTTTTTTTCTTTGTTTGTAAAATGGGGTAGTGTCATAAGCTTGCTGGCCTTTAGAGGCAAGTGGGGTTCAGCCTTTCCCACATCTTAGCAGTTATCCCTCAGCCTCACCGAAGAGTTGGCAACATAAAGACTAGTTAGTGACCCCAGCTGGATATAATGGGGCTTAATTTAAAAGACTAAACTCAGCTATGTTGCTGCAGCAACAAGACCACTACTTAAACAGAGCTGAGGGCTCAGTTGTGTGATAAAGACGTTGGATGTTATGATGGGATAGTTTAATTTGAGCAATTGAGTTTGGATTATCGGCAGATAAGTCTGCTCAATGGTCTGTGGGAATGCTGGATGGGATGGGAACTGAGTTACTGCAGAGAAATCTTTTTTGGGTGCTGGCTGGTGAGTCTTGCCCACATGCTCAGGGTTTAGCTGATCGCCATATTTGGGGTCGGGAAGGAATTTTCCTCCGGGGCGGATTGACAGGGGCCACGGAGGTTTTTCGCCTTCCTCTGCAGCATGGGGCATGGGTCGCTTGCTGGTGGATTCCCTGCAGCTTGAGGTCTTCAAATCTCATTTTTGAGGATTTCAACAACTCGGTCATGGGTTCGGGGTTGTTATAAATGTGTATGGGTAGGGTTTTGTGGCCTGCCTTGTGCGGGAGGTCAGACTAGATGATCATATTGGTCCCTTCTGACCTATGAGTCTATGAGTCTATGAGTCTATGAGTCTATGGAGGGAAAGAGTGACCAAAGGAAGTGCCCCCACTGTGAAGAGCCTGAGGAAGTCAGGTTGAGGCAAACATAGGGAGCAGAGTAGGCTCTTGTGGGAGTTCACTGAGTTAGGGCCTACAAAGATAAGGGAATAGAAGAGAAAGTGGAATAGAAGAGATAAGGGAATAGAAGAGGGGTGGAAAACCAGCAAATGAATGGGCATGATGGAAATGAGAATTAACCTCCCATCAGGTAGACATAGTCCTACCAAATCAGACCTGAAGAAAATAGACATGTCATTGTGTGGACGTTTTTACTGATGTTGCTTTTGCTTTTTCTGTTCTATGGATAAATGAAGAACCTGAATCTCCCGCATGGACAGTTACTTAATTAAAAATCTATTGTTTAAAAATATTTTAAATCCATAAACCAGCAGGCTAGAAAAATCTCCTCATAGACAAAAAAAAAAGAAAGAAAGAAAAAAAAATAAACTGTAACCTAACCACTCGTAGATTCCAAGGCCAGAAGGAGCCATTGTGATCATCTCATCTGACCCTCCTCTGTAACACAAGCCACAGAACCTCCCCAAAATATCTCCTAGAGAAATAATTTCATTTTTTCAGGAAGTAAAAATTAAACTGCTGTGAGGTTTGTTTATTGTTTTTGTTTCTAAGTTACTCTGATTGCATTCCTTCAGCTTGATTCCTGAGATGCCAGACTGCAACAGTGTATTGGCTAACAAAACAATCATTGACAGGATATAAGACATACAACTGATTGTGTAGTTTGTGATTCTTCTATAATGTGTCTCAATGACATTGCAATTTCCTTGCTAAACACACCAGCCCAATGTAACCACAAAATCAGTTCAAAATAGATTCAACTCTAAGTAATGCTTCTCTTTGTTGTTTTGCTTTGTTTTAGAATGGAGGATGGGAGAGACAAGATTACAGAGGGTAAGAAAAAGAATTCAAAGCATAATGACCTCACTTTATTAAATCACTAAAAGAGTCTATTTCAGTTTCTGGGTAGCATAAGAAATCTGAACATAATTGTCGCTTTAAGAGATTTTGTTCTCTTGTAAGTGAAGAGGTCTCATCCATTCCATTCACAATGATAATTGTTATATAAAATGATCAGGCCGCTAGCTACACAAGAGGAACATATCATGCATACAAATTTCACCATGTATCCTTGATTTCCAGCAATAATAATCATACAAATATGTAATGCCCTTGGCTAGTGCTACAGTATGACAATCTGATTAGTAAGGACATGGGGAATGGTCAAGAAAGGAGACTGAACTTTCAAGGTAACATCCTTGCTGTATTACAATATATGGAATGTAATTTGCTCTTTGAAAAATAGTATAGTGAAACTGTAATACATCAACACAATATGAATTGTTTAGAGTGTAGCATCTATGTAAGTTTCTTCTAATTCCTACTGCTTAGCTCTATTGATTACATTACCAATCTGTTAAATGACCTCCTAGACAGACACACACACACATATTTAAATGTCTATAAATGATTGTTATGCATATCGGTTTTAAAGAATGGAACACTGCACAATAAGGGTAAAGCTTGTCTGTGCAACAGATGGAGCTTTCTCTGGGGATGACACAAGACTATAGATTGAATTCCCACATCTCTACGAACCATCACAAACCTCATCCTTTCCCCCACGCTAAGTGCAAGGCTTCTTGACCTTGTCATCTCCAACATACAGTAACATGTCTGCGTGTATAATAAAAGAACAAAATCCAAAACACTCCACTGCACTTACTTTTTGTCTGAGGAGAGGATGAAAAAGCAAATATGTGATAGATGTTGATGATGTGCTTTAGACACTACTACAAGGTGCTCAGGTGCTCCAATGACAAGCATGGTATCAGAACCTAAATAGAATGGAACGGAAAAAAACCACAAGGAATAGTCTGAGAAATCTTGAACATATTAATATTTGCAACAGTAATGAACAATTTAAATGTAAGTGTGTACACACAATCACAATGAAATGTTCTTTAGTGTGATGCCCATATCTCTTTCCTGTCACTTTCATTAACACTCACCTTCTATGTTTGCCTTCTGTTAATTGACTCATCCTTATTAGTTTTTCTAGAAAAAGTCTATAAGAACAAGTGCCTCTGCAATGTTGTGCATGGCTTGCACAAGCCTTGATAGTGTCTGTGACATTCATAGATTTCAGTGCCAGAAGAGACCATTCTGATCATCTAGTCTGACCACAAGTATAACACAAGCCATAAAATGTCCTCGAAATAATTCCTAGAGCAGATCTTTTAGAAAAGCATCCAATCTTGGTTTCAGAACTGCCAAAATCCACCATGACATTTGATAAACTGTCCCAATGATTAATTATTTTCACTGTCAAAAATGTATGCTTTATTTCGAGTCTGAATTTGTATAGCTTCAACTTTACAGTACCTTACTCAGTTTGTTCCTTAGGTTTAACTGAAAAAATCTTACTTTAATTTATAGATTTTCTATAACATTATAATCAGAATGACCAAATGAAACTAGACTGGAATCAAATAATCTAATGTATACCAGATCTAGCATATTGCTTCTTGTACATGCAAACAATTACTCTAACACACATACATTTTCCTCTTGTTTAACTCAGGAAAATGAAAACATAAGACACAAAGAGGTTTGACTTCAAGGTTAATGCAGCAGACATGATTTAATTCCATTTCATTCCATTCACATTCTGACACAGTCTTGTTATTATTATTCTGTGTTGTATCCATTAATGCTACTTAAAATGCCACATATTCAGATGGAATATTTTTTTTTAGCATACAGAAACTCCTAAACACAAACAATAGACATTTTTAGGAAATAGATTAAATCACTTGTTTATATATAAATATTTTTAAATGATAAAGAATATGTAATCTATGTCTGCCATCTACTGAAAGAAAGATATACTACAATTCTTCTACTTGGTCATTTATTATGAACAAAAACAATGGACTCTCTATTAATAGATAACGTACTACACATATGGGAACAAATTTGCAATCAGATCCTTACAGGCAAACCCCAGTTTACTTCAGTAGTGCTCTGTGCAGACAAAAGAGTCTACCCATGTGGATCTAACTGTAGGAGCATGGCTGTAGGCAGAAATAAGGCTTCAGTTCCAATATCATTTCAAATAAGTCCAAATTTTGCACTAGCTGGTATCAAGTCTTTTTGATATGGTTCAAAACTGTGCCACCTCTGTTCATTTGGGGATCCTTAAATCGCTCAGTATAGCACCAAAAGAGAATCAGGGGGTCAGCCTGGAAAGGGACATGGGTAGGCCTGTCAGGAGAGGTGTTGTATCAAAGCCTGTTCCAGGTATGCTTCAAGGGTGTGCCTCGTGCTACACGTCCCTGTCAAGATTGTAAAGCTACTTTCTCCAGGCGTATCATCCATTAAAGGGTTGCTCATATAGGCATGAATGTGGTTTGATATTATAGCTGCTTAAAAAATGGGATGAGGAAATTCACAAAATTCTAAATTGTTTCCATTTTACTGGAGTTGAAATGGACCTATTTTGCTTTGTTCTTCAAAATGTAGATACAAATCTGCCAACATTTTTCTTATACAGAAATCCAGGGGTTTTGGTAAATGAAAAATTCTATAGCCAAGTCTATAACAATTTTGAGAACATTTGATAGACATTTTGATGTGTCACAAACAGTTCATGAAAGATGAAAGTTTTTTAAAAGTTCAAAGATTCTCAAAAAAAAATTTTTTTCAAAAAAGGGTGAGAGACGTTCTGTTAAAAAAAAATTCTACCACATCTGTTCAATATATATAAAATACTAAGCATTTACTTTTCAGACATTTTTTTTCCACTTTCCATAACTGGTAAAAAAATATTTCAAGTGGTAAATATACAATATGTCATTTGGATTAATCTTATGTCATGCAAAATAAACTCAGCCCTTCCCTTTTTACTCCTCTGTGTGTGACATATAGGCAGTGTCCACCCTACAAGTGATTTGATCAAAACATCATCCTGGCATATTTCCAAGAAGAAATGAGACATTGACCAAAATATCAAAGAGTACAACGATATACTTTCATAATTAATTTCAGTTAACCTGATAATAGTCAAGAGACATCAAAGACAAAGTCCCTTAAATATTACCGACATTATCCTTACTATTGCCATTGGGGCAGGCTAACATGATGCTGCCCATCACAATGTGTTTCCTTTTGTTTACTCATCAAAAGTGAAATCATAAACAACCTAGCTGGACTTTGCAGTCATTCCCATAAAGAAAGACCTATGTATACAAAACTCCATACTAAAGTCAAAAGGGACATATTCAGCTTTGGTGAAAGGCCCAATATGAAAAAAGAGCTGAGTTAATTTTGCATGACATGAGGCCCATCTAAATGATGTTCTTACAGGCAGCTACACTACTTGAATAATTAGAATTCTGGCTGAGATCAATCAGGGGAAACATACAGTCTAATGCATGCATATATAATGCTTCCCTTAAAGTCCAGAACATACTGTATCAAGCAGAAATATCTAAATTGGGCTCAAGATTAATCCACACACATCAGGAGATCTTGAGAAAGGTCACCATGTTCGGGTTCAATCCCATTTTACACCTGGGGAAGCTGTTCTGAAAACTGACAGTAGTGTCCAGGGCATTAACTGTGTACTCTCTTGGCAGGACAACAAGCACAGCATGCTTTATCAAGTATTTGCCACTATAAAAATGCAGAAAGCAGTGATGTGTATAACTACATATTAAGGTAGTTATCCAAGTTTTGTATTCATAGGATTTTTTTCCCTTCTTTCTCTCTGAGGAAGGGCATTTGAATTGCAAATAGTATAACTCACCATAATGGAACACTGTTAAAGACCAAGTCTTTAAAGCAGTCAGCACTAATTTTCTTGGGAAACTACTATACTAGAAGCTCACATAATAGCTAGGAAAAATCCCCTTCAGTGTTCCAGACCAGAAGAAAAAACTGCTCTTTCCAGTTTCCAGAGGATCTATTCCAGATTGTATATCAGAACCAATATATGCTGAGACAAGACACTTTGGGCCCTAGTAGCATTTGTGAGGAGATTGTGTTTAAAAGCTACAGTTGAACAGAGTTCAAACATTCAGAACATTATAGCGCCTCACTAAACCAGTTCCTAATGCAGATTAAAGGACCATGTGGATAGGCCAAAACAATGCTAGAAATATCACATCCAGCCCCCAACCCAGCCCCACCTGCTGATTAACTAGACGTCTGCTGATTTTAAGGGTAGCTTTGCATTGACAGTGCACCACAAATCAACCACATCATAGGTCAGGATTGGGCCCTTGTCTGCACTGTTTAACCAAAACTTGCTAAAAAAACATTGCAATAGCAATGGCAGAAGTGCTAGTGTAGACAAGGTGCCAGCAGCTGCTGGTGTTTTCACCACAATGTAATCTAGATCTCCTAGTGAAATCACTAGAGTTTGAGGGTGCTCAGCCCCTCACAGGATTGGGCACCAGGTTTGAATTCTCACTTAACATGGGCTTTCATATTGATCCGCAAAGTGTGTGTGTGTGTTTGTATAGTAGAATCTCACTAACAACCAGGTAAGCCCCCAAGAGTTACTGAATGTTCGGAATTACTCGGTGAGGACACTAACAATTAAAAAGGGAGCTGAGGTACCACAAAATGTACAACAACAACTGTAGTAGAGTTCAAATTATATATAATAATATACCATGATATGCTCAAATATGTCCTCTAATGTATATTGTAGAAATAATAGCAAAGTTTTAGGCCATGTCTTCACAACAAGGACTATAGCAGCATAGCTACAGAGTGGTAGCTATGCTGACATAAATTTGTAGTGTAGCCTGCAGCCTTCTAGGGCCTGGAGGGCTTCTACCATCCCCTAAGAGATGGTAGCTAGGTCAACAGAAGCATTCGTCTGTCAACCTACTTGTGTCTACACCAGGGGTTATGTCGGATTTTTCACACCCCTGTGTGCTGTAGCTATATTGACCTACATTTTAAGTATAGACTAGGTCTTAGAAACAAACCTCTTTACAATGGTGCTGAGAGGTGGAGATAAGCCACCAGGTTTTCCTGAAGATCATAACCTGACACACAACTCATATGGCTCTTTTATAATATGTACATAAATTAGAATATCTTTGCTGCTGGCATCACTTAGCTTCAATTGAATTACATTGTATCACACACAGTATCTTGTTCTAAATGTTCAGGACAATCTATATACTTTACCTTACCATTACTTTTAGAAAAAGCTGATAGGCCACTTGACCTCTTTGTTGTTGGGTTAGCACATCTTTAAGAATGAGTATAAGCAGGTGAGACATAAATAAGCAGGATAAATAAGTGTAAAACAAAAATAAAATCCTGAACAAAACCTAATCAGTGCCTTTCAATTTTTTTTCTGATGTAGATTTGTGGGTTTTACGTGTCACGTAAATTAATCAACTACTGAAGAAATAATAGGAAATACATCAACCCACTGAATGTCGTGCCCTTACAAAGCCAGGGCTATGTTATAAAAGGACTTTGCGCTAATAAATCATTAGGTCTCAGGGTTACGACTGTAGAATGTAACAAGAAAATACCTTGAAAACCATAATGTGCATTGTTACAATCACAAAGAATGGACAAATTCCCTCCACTCTTTTCTGAGCTCTGGGCATGGAAACGTTTTTGTTCCTAGTTATAAGGACAATATAGCAGCATAGTCTCATTTTACAGTGGCCTCAGGTTATAACTAAGGGAAGCAAAAACATGGATGCTTTACTTTATTTTCTGCACTTTATTGATAAAGTAAGCAGTACTGCTACATTCCATCTACATTCAAAACGTTTATATTTTATCTCCCAAATTGAGCGATCACCTTAAGCAAAATATATCTGGAAATCTGGGCCCAGGCTGCTTTATTTTGCTCCTGAGGTGCAAAACAGATTTTAAACCAGTGGAACTGGCCACTTGAGTCCCCTGGTAGGAGAAATCAGGTGACATAAAGCTGACGTAGTGGCTCCCATGCCACATATTCATCCTATTACCTGGTTCTGAGCACATGGTCAGGGTGCCCTGATTCTCTGCTGATCACCAGTATGTGAATGTGTTTACTTCTTTAGTTTAGATGTGAATAACTTAGAAAGAGAAAGTGAGTCCTCAGAACAGTGTCATTTGTGCAGATTCCTGCCATCTGGGTTTTGTGAAATGAATTCTTAACAGGTGGTGGTTTTAAATAGGACAGTAGCTGTAAAAAAGACTGTTTGGGATATACATAAATAAGTTGTTAAAAAGTTGAACATCTGTTGGCCAGAATCTCCAGTGCCTTGCACAGACACGTCTATGCAGAATAGGTTTCAAATGTTAAAAAAAAATCAGAATAATGTAATGTCTGCATAAAGTGCAAAACAATTCAAAATTTGATTCCCTTTGTCTATTTCTGTCAGTATCCATCAACCAGCAGAGGGAGCAAGACAAGCAAGATGCATTCAGATAGCCTAAATACTGCTTGTCTGCATTTATCCTGGTTAAGGAAGAAGACAACACTCTAAAATGAGTGGGAGTCACTGAAATTGGGGTTGCAAAATAAACAGGTCATCCAGCTGACAGAGTACCTTCCCCGTATAAAATTCTGATATGTATACCACTTATTTAGCAGTTCTGTGGTAGACTATACATTGCTCTTTTGCTCTGGAAATGGAGAGAGACTAGAGGGAAAGCGCTAGTTTGACAACATTCAAGATCATTAAACTAGCCACATAAACAAATGGATGTTGTAATGATGTGCTAAAAAAGAGACATGTGGTCCTATGCAACCACTTATGGTACACCAACAAATCATTCTTCAACTAATTATATTTTGTTTGAAGTACTCTTCCCATTTGGTTAGAGTTTAAATGTCACTTTAAAGCTGAAAGGCATTACACAAATGATAATTGCTATTATTACTATTACAACCAACAAAGAAGAACTCTTTGGAAAGGAAGCAGTTTGCAAACAGGGCTTGACAGAACAAAAAATTCACAAGGCTTGGTTTTGCACTCTGTTGTTATTGGGATTGTAGGCCTAATACTCAAGTGTAATAAATAATACTTAGCTGCACTGTGCAGATGAGGGTCAGAGCACGGAGCAGATGTAAAATGCTACAAAATCAGAATAGTGGAATTTATATCAGCACAAATGCCTACACATGGTGCCCCTGCTGTGTCCCATTACAATGGGGAAGGATTCCAGAAGGATTATTATTATTTATTGTACGGACCCAATTGAGAGCAGCCCTACTGGACTGTGTACAAACACATAGGCAGCCCGTGCCATAAGAGTTCATAGTCTAAATAGACAAAACAAACAAAGAGTACAAGTGGGGGGAGGAAAGACACAGATGCATACCCAAGTTCAAACAGTAGGTCAGTGAGAGACCATCAATCTCCTGACTTCCAGTCCAGTGCCCTTCCCAGTGCTCTACAGTGAGAGAAAGGGGGAGAGTAATTTCTGGAACAATACTTTTTTCCCTATTTAAAAACAATCCCAGGTCCTACATCAGTAAGTGAATGTACCTCTATCACTGAAAAAGGAACTGTATTAAAATAGGGAAAACAGTATTCTCCTTAAACTACTGTCTCTCTCTCGCTCTCGCTCTCTCTCTCTCTCTCTCACACACACACTCCTAAAACCTTCCCCAGAGGAGTCATCCCCATCCTGGCTGGCTTCTTACTGCAGATGTAAAGAAACATTACAAGAGCAAGCATCTTCACAATTTGTGCTATCATTACCCCTTTGCCACAAGAATATTAAGGCTGTAATTTCTTTGCTATTGTGAGTTGGCCTGACTTGAAATATCTTCATGTAACCATTTTACCAAAGCACCTTAATCATGAAAGTGATTATAAATGGGAAAGGTCTGGGATTCCTGACAACCAGCTTGAATTCAAACTAAACTAGTTCACAGTAGGTTGGTGCGGTTAGAGTGGGTAGATGGAAGAGTGATATATATTCCTGGGAATTACACAGTACAGTTAAGTATTATACTTTTTAAAAGTTTTTGGAAGATCAGAAGTGACAGTTGTTATCAGTGCTGAGACAGCGGTATTGTTGAATAAATCTCCATATGAGATACTGGCTGCATCCAGTATTTGTTGATGGGGACTCTGTGCACATCCTCAGGATGTTAGGGAATATCCTGTTTAGTTTATGGGTTGTGTCGTTTTTCCTCTTGATTTTTTCCATTCCAATAGGGCTATTTAAGAACTACTGACTAATGTAATGACTGAGGAGGAAGTATCACGTGCAATATTGTTTTTATTATTATTCTTATTTTAAGGGGGTTTAGGAAGCTCTTGGCTTCTCTGCTATTTTCAGCCACTAGTAGATGTGATAACAGGGATTGGCTATAAGAACTAGGCCTGAAATAATGCAAGGCCAAGCAAAATATAAAAAATTGATCGAATTGCATAGGGAACTCAAAATAGAACAATGATTGACCTAAAACGGTTGAGCAAGAATACAACAGAAATATGCTCAATCGCAGAAATATACTCAGCGGATAAGCTCAATCACAGGTCAACTGCCAGGGGCGAGCAACCACAGAACACTGGATGTACTTAGGCAGGCTTCCGCAGGATAGCTAAACCACATAAAATTGTTCAACCACGGAGTGCTCAAAAAAGTAAATAAATACTTAGAGAAGACAGGGGTTCAGTGGACTGCAGCCTGGCTCAAGAGGTTGATGTCTACTCTTGAGTCTAACGAGAGGACACCAGCTCTAAGAAGCTTGCGAGCTCCATATCCCATCAACCACCTGTTGAGGATGAGGGTTTTTAAGCAAGGATCCAGACCAGAGGCTGAGGCAGAGTCTGACCATGAGTTTAGCATCTGGATAGTTCAGAAGTCTGTGGACTCAGGGAAACAGGGGGATTTAATTGAGATCTGTGAAGCATGTCTTCCCTAGGCAATTGCTGAAGTGCTTATAACGAATAAGGGTTAATAGGAAATTAAGGGAAATAGTTAGGTTTGTTTCGGTTTAAGGCTCAAGCACAAGTTGTGTACTTTAAAGGACTTGTCCCGGCACCCATCTGTCGAGGATAAGGATAATAAATAGAGAAGCTTCCATAAACAGTACTGATCAGTGTACGTAAGTGTTAATTGTCAAATTGTTTGATTGTAAGAAGTATTGTTAATTGTCTTGATTGTTTGTGTTATCATCAATAAAGCTATTCATTGATTCAAGCTGGGGTGTTCTTTCCCATTTCTCAGAATCCTCATAAAAGAACCTGGGTGTCTTGCTACCCATCTAATTCGGCCTTTTCCCTACTGAATTTTAATAGCAGCAATGTAGAGTTGAGCAGTTTTATGGTGGAGTATCATTTATTAAAATGTTGATTTTTTTCCCTTCAATTAAATCTCATAGTTAAACAATGTTGGAGAAATGGATATTTTTTATTACTTACACCATCTCAAACTTTTTGAAGGGAATGATGATGAAACACCAACATAATTACCTAACACTATTTCTCTCTATTATTTTTCCTACATATCAGTAATTTTTTTTAAAGGTTGCTCCACTTTCTTTTTTAGGACTATTCAAAATAGTAGGAGAAAAAGGCAAGGTTTTATCACTAAACAATTTAAGATTTTTTCCGTAAATAATTTTGAATCTAAATTTAATGTAATTTTTAATTACTAAAAAAAAGTTCCTTTATTTTCACAGTAAAATTCAAGTTAACTTTCCTCTAAGAGCAATTCCTGTTCAACCTTCAGCAGCAAAATCAACAAACTGCTTGGGGGAAAGAATGTATCCTTCGTATACAGTATGTTAAATTAGGGCTTATATATTCACCAGCTATGGGATCCAGGGGATTGAGCCTGGGCTGGCATTGGAAAGCAGGGTAACACTGAAACTCTACTGACATCTCTGTTGACAACTGCTGACTTTATGGGAGGGACATCTTTCAGCCTATTTAGTGGCAAAATTCTTCTCTTAGATCTGTATGACTCAAATAGTAATATGATATTTCTACAGCACTGTCCAAAAGCATGGTGGCATATACTAGGTTAAGTAAATTAAACATATAACAGGTGTCCACCCAAAGGGTTTTACAGGCTCAGGCCCTGATTCAACAAGGCGTTTAAGCAGGTACATCACTTTAAACACAAAGGAGCCCATTAATTTAATGGGACTATTCACATGTTGAAAGTAACACCTTGGTACCTTGCTGAGTAGGGTGTGATGGATATTATAGATGCTTTATCAGACAGGTTCCTTGGCAGAATTCTTTTGTTTTTATGGGAAGAGAGTATTCCGTTCTCCTTACATGTGTGGAAATCACATGTCTCTGTTTAAATGGATGTATTAGGCGTGTAAACAAGATTAGAATATTAGGGTCAAGATATACCCTGAAAAACTGAGAACAGAATTTTGCTCAAGGAAAAGTTGTGTTGCAGTTTTCATTACAAAAGCCCATTTCCACAAGTTTATAATGGAAACATTTTTACAGCACACTATCCTCAAAACTAGTGTTTCCCCTAGGCAAAGATTTGAAGCCACCCCACCATCTTAAGTAATACGTGATTTTGTGAAAGCTGGTGCATATTGACATAGCAAAACTCCATATGCTCACAAATAAATGAAAACTTTTTTGTTGCCAGGTGCCCCTTGCTAATATGAATGGTTTTGGAATTACAGTAGCATCAGAAAATCCTCACTGCTGGCATCAAGGAGTTAAGTTAAGCACTCCTGACTTCAAAAAACCTACAGTCCATGACCTTCTGAACCTCTTTCCCAGGCCCCATAAAAGCCTGTCAGGCTCTTCCATGGTAGCCAATTCTTATTGCTCTTACCTAAAAAGATTCTCTGCTGCAAAGGAGTCCTGTGTTGCAATGGGAATGATAGGGAACTGGAAACAGACTCTTTTATAACAACAGGAGCTTCATTTGAAGTGCATGCATACTGCCGGAGCAGTCCTGGGTTTTCTATTAACATGCCTGGAGGATAATTACACCTACTGCAGTCTTGAATGACCAACTAATGGCCTGCAATAGTACTTCTCTGCCTTACAATATTCAAAGACATGCTGAGATGGAATCCAGGGACAATTAATGTGTTGCAAGGACAATGTGACAATAGTTCCATGGGGAATACTGAGGGATTCCTAAGGAGCTGCCACAGAGACTATGTATTGTAGCAGTGCCAGATGTACTGATCTGTGTATTACATCTCACTCTAACATACATGTTTGAAAAACTTAGCCATTTAAACCTAAGTCAATCACTAGGTCTCTTGCACTAATTTTCAACAGTGTCAGTTTTTCAAGTTTTTTGGAGGGAAGGGTGGTCCTTCTAACTCTGTCATTCTTTCATATCCCCAAGACAAAAGTTCTTTTTAAATTCTGACTGTTTAGTTTCTTGTTTTTCCTTTAATATTTGTCTCTCACATATTTGTTATGACTTCTCAACCACAATTTTCAACTCCAGCTATGGTTCCAAATTTCCTCTAAGTTCAAGTGTAGACTAGGTCAGGTTTTCCAGTTGAGTCTCATATGGTTGTGTTTATTTCTTCTGATTCTATTCCATTTAGTTAAACCTCTCTGTTTATTGTTGTAAATGTCTTATCCTCTCCTCTTTTTCCTCAAACTCTTTTCCTTTTAATTCTTTTATGTTTTCATTATTCTAAGTCGATTTTCTTTATCGCCATCTATCTTTCCCTTTGTTCCTCTTCACTCTTCAGTCATTCTCCAGTCCTGCAACAATCAATTTTCTCCATTTCCCCCCTCTACCTCTATCTTTTCTCCAAACAATTCTCATTGCATTAGCTTTCTCCATACATAGGAATTGTCTTGCCAGATCAGACCAGGGGACCACCAAGTCCAGTACTCTGCTGAAAGCAATCTTAAACCCTCTCCACTCCCAGTATTGCTCAAAGCCCAGTTCTACCTGATCAAAGAACCTGGCTTACTCCGTACTTGTGTCAATAATTACACAGGATGCAAAGCAGTGGAGAGAAAAGGCTCATAGTGCAAGGCAATGACAAATCAGGCACTATGTCTGTGAGGTATCTAACATATATATTTACCACAACATGATCCCTGCTCCTGAAATATGTGCTAAGTCAGATTAGCCAAGAGTGCATTGCAATGAACAGCAAGGCAATGGACTAAATCATGATGGCTTGATCTGTGCAAGAAGATATAAATGTCCTT
The DNA here is from genome assembly GCA_007922155.1 of Mesoclemmys tuberculata. Classification (NCBI taxonomy): domain Eukaryota; kingdom Metazoa; phylum Chordata; order Testudines; family Chelidae; genus Mesoclemmys; species Mesoclemmys tuberculata. Next base: position 23,249,051 of record ML675618.1, on the reverse strand, counting down.
TGAGAACAGAGGTATGTATGATGGTATAGGTATGTTTCAGCTGACATCACTGACAGAAACAAGCAGATGGAATGCAGACTGGAACATTATCATGAACTCTATTCTTGTGAAACCACTGTTTCTGAAGCAGCACTAAATGTGGTCTCCAGGCTCCAGACTACCAAAGGTCTTTATATAGCATCATCTATAATGAGCTTGAAAAGGCAATCACCTCCCTAACACTAGGAGAGTCTACAAGAAAAGATGGAATTCCAACTGAAGTACAGAAAGGAGGACAGCTTCTGCTTAAACATCTGCACAATGTCTTGCTTGCCTGCTGGAGGGAAGGAGAGATACCACAAGACACGAAGGATGCCAACATCACAACATTGCATAAAAACAAAGGAGAATGAAGTGATTGTAATAACTACAGAGGAATCTTTCTGTGTTTCTCACATCTGCAGTCTCAAAAGACTGCAACTTTTTGCTGAATGTATATTCAGAGAGATAGTGCGGCTTCCATGTGGGTAGATCAGCTATCAGCATGGTTTTTGCACTAAGGCAACTTCAAGAAAAGTATCAAGAACAAGGAAAACCTCACTACACCTCATAGATCTCACAAAGGCTTTTAACCTGGTTAGCAAAAACATTCTTTTTGAATGTCTTATCCTCCTCAGTTTTATTCAATCATTCCATGATGTCATGAAGGCTACAGTTCAGTATGACAGTGATCTGACAGCTTTAACACCACTGAAAATTACAAACAGGAATGTATTTTGGCACCAACACTTTTATGTATAGTCTTCTCTCTGCTGCTTTATCATGATTTCTCATCTATCACTGAGGTGTACATCTCCATACAAGATTAAATGGAAAACTCTTAATGTTGCACATTTAAAACATTGCACATTTAAGAGCAAAAAGCAAAGTTAAACACTGCTGATAAGAGAACTTATTTTTGCATGATACAGTGTTTGTCACACACAGTGAAGAGGAACTCCAGCAGCTTTGTACTAGCTTGTTATGAAATTGGACTAACCATCAGTCAAAAGAAGATAATGATTAGGAAACAAGGTGTATTGACTACACCAGAAGTTTTAATAGGTAGAAGTTAGGCACACGTTTTACTTAATAATCACATCAGAAAGGCAGCCACAGCATTCAGCCAACTGACCAAGTACATGTGGGATTCACTGAACACCAAGATATGGGTCTACGAGGCATGCATTTTGATCAAGCTGGTATATGGTGGTGAGACCTGGACTACTGATAGTGAGCATGAAATAAATCTGGAGAATGTGGAAACACCTTCTACACCTACTGTCTTTACCATATTCTAAATATCAACTGGGAAACCAAAGCTTTTGACACCAAAGGACTTAAGAAAGCAAAATTAACAAGCTTAATCATTATTCTCAAACACAGACCTCTCTGTTGGCTTGGTCATCTGCCCTGGATGGATGATAGATGTGTTCCAATGGATGTCCCTCTATGGAGAACTTACAGATGCTCCAAGACCATGGGACAACCTTGGTTCAGATTCAAGGACATTTGCAATGGGGACTTGAAAACTTTCAACATTGATATTGCAAGCTCAGAAGATAACAGGCTACACTGGATGGCTGTGCTACACCAGGGAGTTAAGGAGGCTGAAGAGAGGTGGTCAAGAAGGAGAAAAGTTAGGAGCTCAAAGAGGAGAACACAGCAGACCTCAAGTGCTAGTAGTATGCCAGCTTCATGTGATCCTGCACTTATTTGTGTCAAGGACTGTCACTCAAAAATTGGCCTTTTTAGTCACTCGCAAGGCTGCATCATGACACACAGTAACTGAAGTGATTTGGCCCTTACATCATCTCTTTTGATATGGGTAGTTGCCACAAGGATACTATTAACCAGAAGATATTGGACAAGGCCCTTGTGAGGGACCTAGAGTACTCCATCCAGTTTGAGGTGTCTTATGTGTGCAATACACAGAACAGAGAACTGATACTTCACTGATCAGTTTTACAAAAGTTTTAGCTAGGACAATTGACTGGAAAAAATTAAAGCCATACAATTTGGAGTTGAAGAAACAATGGCAGAAGGGGGTTGTGAGGGAGACATTTTAATTAAAGGGATTTCAACAATGTAGGTAAAGACAAAGGATCTTTTTAAACCAAGTAGCAACAGGAGAATGTATGGAAGCTGTGGACATGTTTTAAATAAATTAAATGCATACAGGGGCTTCCTTCTCCTAGACAGTAATCAAAGTTTGGAATTATCTTCCCCCAGAGATACTAGCAGGAGCCATGTTCTAAAAGTCAAGGAGAAAATTGAACAATTACTTGGTTAAAACGCATTGCAAGTTATAATTGCATTAGACACTTAAAGGACAAGCACCTATTTTTCTCTGCCCACCAGATGAAAAATTCACTGAGTAAAGAAGACTTGTCACCTGTGAAAAACTGTGAAATTAATTTCTTTAAAGTTTAATTACAATTATCATTTTTGTGGGATATTTAAGGAGGTACACCTGGCATACCCACCTTCTTTAATCCTGTGAATTATGAAAATCTCTGTCTCCAACATGCAGCAGACAGAAATATAAAAACTAGATATCCCAAAAGAGACCAGGCTGTATCATTATTGCAAATGCTGTCTACTAGTCTGCGTTTATACAATACCTAGAACAATTGTTAATCCTTTAAGCACTACAAACATGATTAATAATAAATGCCAACAGGACACAATTCATAGATTTTAAACCTAGAAGGTAGTATTTTGTTCATCTAGACTGACCACTGACATAGCACAGGACATAAAACTTCACCCAATAATCTCTGTCTCAAGCCTATAAATCCTGTTTAAGCTCTATTATGGTCACAGCATACACACAGAGAAGTTAGATAAAAACATAAATACTATTGCTGAAATGGTGCAATGTAGCACAACTTTATTTCTTAGAATTGAGAACAATAACCCAGAAGAACCCAAAAGCAGAGAGAGAGAGAAAATAGAATCCTTAGAAATAGGATATGTCTATACTGTAATGTAAACCCATGTTTCCAGGACCACACAGGGGTGGAGGGTATGAGCCTGAGTCAAGCCAGGACCAAGGGTTCAAAGCATCACCCCTGGATTTGTGCTCTTGGAGTCACCAAATGTATCCCACAATCCCACGGTGATGCACACTGTACCTCAAAATTGCACTCTGTAAACCCCATATTCATCATTGCTTTATGGTTGTGATATTTCATACAAGGCACACCTTATAAAAGGTCATGCTCTGCTGAAACTCATTGCTCTGTCAAAATAAGTATATTGTTGTGGATGAAGTTATGAGATTTTACTGTATGGTTGTTACTGAAATATGTTGTGAGTTTGAGAGATGCCCACTATTAGCTCTTGAGTGCTCTATTAGCTCTATTAGCTATTGAGTGACCCACACTCAAATGGGCATTAAGCAACCATCACCATCCATTGACCAGCAGGGGAATTGTAAACAAGAGATTCACAATTCTGTAAGACACAGTTGTGCAAGCACCACACAATGAAGATTCCTCAATTCTATGACTCAGTTGCAGAAGCACCACACAATGGGGCGTTGTTCAATTCTGTGAAGCCCACCAGCGCATGCCTGAGCCATTCCTGGGACATGAATTGAGAGTATAAAATAAGGAACAGTGGCATCATGAGTCTACCTCTCTCCTCCCCTACCTACACTGAAGGCATCAAGAATGCTGGGAAGACAAAGTCTTTGAACTGAGGAGATTGGTCCCAGGCTGAAAAGGGAATTCAGTGTGTATATTAAGAACTGTAACCTATCTGCAACCTCCAGTGGGGTGAGAAAAACTGCTTGATTTAAATATTGCTTAGGCTAATAAATTTGGAATTTAGACTGTGATTTTTAGCTTTTATTTCTCAAGTAACCAACTTTAGCCTCCATGCCTAATGCTTATAATCACTTAAAATCTATCTTTTGGTAGTTAATAAACTTATTTTAATGTTTTATCCTTACCAGTGAGTTTGTCTAAAATGCTTGTGGAATCTGCTCAGATTACAAAGGCTGGTGCATGTCCACTATCCTTTGATGAAGTGGCGAACTAATTAATGAGCTGCATTGTTCAAGAGAAGGTCTTGAATGGTATAAAATGGTACAATTCGGGGATACAAGGCTGGTGGAATTTGCTGGTGTCTCCCTCTGTGCACTTCATGACTGGCTTAGACGGCATTCATGCAATTTAGCTGGGTGTGTTTCTGTATGTTGGTGGCTGAGTGACCACAGCACCTGGAACGGCTGGCTGCTTCTCACTAGCACAGCATTGTGAGAGACAGTCCAGATTAGAGAGTTAAGGGGGCACAGAGGTCCCACAATTCCATGTTGTACCTCAGGGATCCCATCACACATGGGCTGATGTACTTTGTCCTCTGGACAGTCAATTTGGGTGGACAGTCATGTTTTTTCCATATTGCACCACAAACAAAGGGGCAAGGACAGCCACATTTTGGAAAGGCACTAGGAAGTCTCGGCTATGGATGGTGGGACTCAGGCCCATAACGCAATATGGATGCTGGAGCCCCAGGTTGGGACCTAGGTTTCAACAATTCCTTATCTAAGGTTACAAAAGTTTGGAATGGTTCCTTTCTTTCTGTGCTCTTGGCTGCTCTTACTGCAATTATCATACCCAATCTTGTACCTATTTGTGGTTAATAATCATGGTCTTTACCCTTTCAGCAGTGTATTCCTCTAAAATGCTGGTGCTTTCAAACCATATTCGCTGTTGTCTTGCACCTAGTATAGTAATATTACAGACTATCAGAATTATATCATTTTACAAGGTGCAAGACAATGAAGAATTAGCCATCCTGCACCACATGAGGCAGCCCCAGACATGATTTTTGTTCCTTGTACTTTGTTCATTGATCATAATACAAATGGTTAAAAATAGCCTTTTAAAAAATGGTAGGTAAAAACAAGCTAATTTAAGAGAACATTTGGAGTAGACTGTTCCATGCCAGGAGATATGGGCTACAAAAGAATCCACAATTCATCTACTCAGATCATAATCAGTCATGTACTTATGACTTAATTTTAATGCTGTTTTTGTGGCATTTTCTTTCACTTAAAACATTGGGAGTTCTCCCAGTAAAGTTTTTGTAAAGTAATTATATGTAATGTAGATTCCTCAGTAAAAGCACCAAGTCTAGTCACTATAGACCTAATCAGTAGATTTGTGAGACATTGATATTATTTGAAAAATAAATAATAGAGGAGAGAAAATATCCAGGATCATTCAAAATAAATTTATATTTTGTTTAGTGAACTATTCAATCTGCTGCCTTGAATGAGTTCTTTAACTTCATGTTCCTATCTATAATTGAAATGTAAAATCAAATTTTTTTAAAAAAACAAATCAAATAATAATTTAACTTTCATTTTTATTTAGTCTCTGTTGAATTACATTCCATAGAATAATAACTATGTCCTTTTCTGGTACCTTAATAATTCACTCATCATCTCACATGCTTTCAGGTGCTTGTGTATTGCATTTTGGGGGATTTTTTTCTTTCAGTTCTGACATGGCCATTTTACAGATTCTCCAAAGAATAATTCAGACCAGGAGTGGGCACAATAGTGTATCTTGCCTTTGAAATGGCTGATTGTTTGAGACATTGCTTGGCTCTGAGATGCAAAAGTTGTCAATATCCCTGTGAACTCAATTCAAAACAAAAGTTCTGAAGTAGTTTGTCAACTTTTAAAAAATTGTTTTCTAAGAGCTACAGAAAAACAGAGAAAATTTTTTTTGGATTTTATTAATAGGTACTGTGAAATTCTGTGCATTTTTCTCCTACATTTTTTACAGTTTCTTTGAGATTTTGATGTTATTTCCATTGACCCTTTTAAAAAATGTACATGATATTTTCATCAAAATTTTTATGTAACACATTATCCAAACAGTTAAAGATTTTTGTCTACTACCAAGTGGCTTTTCAGTAAATGAAAAGCTCCAATAACCATTTTCATTTAAAAAAAAGTTGCCAAAAATTTTGTTAAAAATGAAGTTTTGAAAAAGTAAGTTTTTATTAAACTTAGGGGGGACGAAGAAAAGACTACTTTCAACAAAAAAATTTTCTCAAAATTTTTTGATCTATTGTACTGATGACTGATAATCCCTGTAATTAGTATGTACTCCCATGGCGCCACATTCTATAAATGTCTCATTTATTTCATCAGAATTACCTGTACAGTAAGGTACAACTCAATGTGAATTGTGTTAGTAGAACCTTAGAGATACTTTATGTTTACTCACATAAATAGCCTCACTGAAGTCAAGGGGAATATTAATGTGAGTAAATGTTCGCCTGCATAAATAAGGGTTGCACAATCCAGCACTTAGTTTTGAAAAATCTGAAAATGTAGAACATCTCATCCAAATCTATTTTTTTCTGCTTTAGACAACAGACTCTGAGTGAGACAAATTATGCTGGAGTCAGTAGTCTTTACCCATGTAGAACTCCCATTGAGTTCATTGACAGTTATGTGTACAAAAGGGACCCAAGAAGAATGGAGGAAAAAATAATCAAAAGAATCCAAGGAACATCATTTTCAAAGTTGTTCAAAGGCTAAAGCATTTTGATTTTGTCTGACATTAAGATTTCCAATTGTCTGCTTTAGCTGTGACATATACTCAATTTGCTATCAATAATCATAACAGCATTAAACATTCTACAATTTGCAGGTTATTAATAATGAAATCACCATTAACATCTTACACTTAGAGATAGCAGAAGAGAAACAAATGCACCTCTGAAAGGAATTAATCACTTCTGAAGATGATTAAAGGAGTAAATGTGAACCTTTTTATTAAAACCTCTGAGAATAAAGATTCAATTAATGAAGTACAACTCATGGTTATTAGGTTGACTAATAAAGTCTGTAAGTGAACAAAAAATTAGTGATATGAAGACAAAGTAGCAGAGCTTAAGAAGAGGTTGCCACTAGTATAAAAGGAACTAACACAACATAATTAAAAGGGGAAATTTAGGAAACAGAACATTAATAAAACTCTGGAAAATAATTAGCGTTTTTTCATCCTTCATAGTGAGTTCTTTTTTTCTCATCAAGTCAGAAGAAGACCATGCAAAGAGCATCTAGTGCCCAACGAGTGTAGCCATTGAAGTCAAAGGGCTGAACAAACCAAGCCGGGACCCTGGGTATGTACTTGTGTGGCTAGTCCATGCCAACGGCCATACTGATGCAGCTTCACTGCAATTGTTATTTGAGCTAGATGGCTTGGATATGTCTGCACATGCTGCATTCACACTTTTGATTGCAGTGTAGACATACCATTAGATGGGAAGGTTAACTAGCGCTGCACCCAGCAAAGTTCACTGGCTGGTCAGATTCTGACATGTGGAACATTTCCAGATTCATACTGAGCATTTCCTTACTCCATATGTTGATCCATGGAAATTAATGAGGTGAATGAAGAAAAACATACTACTTAAGTACTATAAAGGGTACGCTATTCTAGCACTTCAGTGTAGACACTACCTACACCGATGGGAGGTGTTCTCCCATCGCCGAAGGTAATCCACCTCCCTGAGAGGTGGTAATTAGCTCAATAAAAGAATTCTTCCATTAACCTAGCGCTATCTACACAGGAACTTAGGTCAGCTTAACATTGTTGCTCGGAGGTGTGAATTTTTCACACCCCCGACTGACAGTTAAACTGACCTAATTTTCTAATGTACACCAAGGTTTAGGTATTAAATGTACTTGTAAAAAGTAATGTGAAAAATGCTGATGATAAATTAACTGCTATTATTGGAACCATTGTGCTCACTGAGGTGAAGTCAAGTGGGCTTCCTTTTGTGAGGCAAGGCAGCTAGCCAAAAGGCCCGAACGTGAAAATCAAAAAGGAATCCTACAAAAAGTAGAAACATGCACAGATTGCTAAAGAAGAATACAAACAAATAGCACAAGCATGTAGGGATAAAATCAGAAAGCCAAAGGCACAAAGTGAATTACACCTGGCAAGGGACATAAAAGTCAGTAGGAAGAGGTTCTTTAAATACATTAGGAGCAAGAGAAAGATAAAGGAAAGTGTAGGTCCTCTACCTAGCATGCAAGGAGAGCTAATAAATGATAACATCAAGAAAGCTGAGTTGTTTAATGTCTATTTTGTTTGCATCCTCACTAAAAAGGTTAAGGATGCTCAGATAAAAAAGTAATATTAACAATAAGGGGAAGAAATGCAAGACCAATTAGGGAAAGATCAGGTTAAAGAATATATAGATAATTGTGATGTATTCAGGTTAGCAGGGCCTGATAAAATTGATCTTAAGGTACTTAAGGAATTAGCTGAAGCAATCTCAGAACTGTTAGCAATTATCCTTGAGAACTCCTGGAGGACAGATGATGTCCTAGAAGACTGTAGACGTGCAAACAGTACTTATCTTTAAAAGAACCCAGAGAATTGTACAGCAAGCAGCCTAACTTTGGTACTTGGAAAGATACTGGGACAAATTATTAAACAATCAGTGTGTAAGCACTTGAATGATAATAGGCTTAAAAGGAATAGCAAACATGGATTTGTCAAGAACATTTCATGCTAAACAAACTTAATTTCCTTCTTTGACTGGGTAGCTGGCCTAGATGAGAGGGGAAGCAGTAGGTGTGATAAAACTTGATTTTAGTAAAGCTTTTGCTGCAGTTCCACATGACATTCTCGTAAGCAATCTAGAGAAATGCAGTTTAGATGATATTACTGTAAGGTGGGACAACTGGTTTAATTACTTAAAAAAAAAAAGAGGAGATGTCAATGATTTGCTGTCAAACTGGGAGAATGTATCTAGTGGGGTCTAAGAAGGGGCAGTACTGAGTTTTATACTAGTCAATATTTTTGTTAATGACTTGAATAACGGAGTGGAGAGTGTGCTTGTAAAATTTGAAAATAACACCAAGCTGGAAGGGGTTGCAAGCACTTTGAATGACAGGATTAGAATTCAAAATGACCTTGACAAATTGGAGAATTGGTCTGAATTGAACAAGATGAAGTTCAACGCAGAGAAGTGCAAACTACTTCACCAAGAAGGAAAAATCAATTCTGTGGATAAGGGGAAAGCGGTGGACGTAATGACCTTGACTTTAGCAAAGCTTTTGATACGGTCTCCCACAGTATTGTTATCAGCAAGTTAAAAAAGTATGGGTTGGATGAATGGACTACAAAGTGGATAGAGAATTGGCTAGAGCAAAGGGCTTAACAAGTAGTATCAATGGCTCCATGTCTAGCTGGCAGCCGGTCACAAGTGGAGTGCCCCAGGAGTCAGTCCTGGGGCCGGTTTTGTTCAACATCTTCATTAATGATCTGGAAGAGGGAATAGATTGCACCCTCATCAAGTTTGCAGATGACACTAAGATAGGGGGAGTGGTAGATACCCTGGAAGGGAGGGATAGGATACAGAAGGACCTAAACAAATTGGAGGATTGGGCCAAAAGAAATCTGATGAGGTTCAACAAGGACAAGTGCAGAGTCCTGCATTTAGGATGGAAGAATCCCATGCACAGCTACAAAGTGGGGACTGACGAACTAGGCAGTAGTACTGCAGAAAAGGATCTGGGGGTAACAGTGGATAAGAAGCTGGATATGAGTCAGCAGTGTGCCCTGGTTGCCAAGAAGGCTAATGGCATATTGGGCTGCATTAGTAAGAGCATTGATAGCAGATCGCAGGAAGTGATTATTCCCCTCTATTCAGCAATGATGAGGCCGCATTTCGAGTATTGTGTCCAGTTTTGGGCCCACCACTACAAAAAGGATGTGGACAAGTTGGAGAGAGTCCAGCAGAGGGCAAAAAATGATTAGGGGGCTGGAGCACAAGACTTATGAGGAGAGGCTGAAAGAACTAGGCCTGTTTAGTCTGCAGAAGAGAAGTACGAGGGGGGGATTTGATAGCAGCCTTTAACTACCTGAAAGGGGGTTCCAGGGAGGATGGAGCTAGGCTGTTTTCAGTGGTGGAGATGACTGAACAAGGGAGCAAAGGTCTCAAGTTGCAGTGGGGGTGGTCTAGGTTGGACATTAGGAAAAAGTTTTTCACTAGGAGAGTGGTGAAACATTGGAATGGGTTACCTAGGGAGGTGATGGCATCTCCATCTTTAGAGGTTTTTAAGCTGAGGCTTGACAAAACTCTTGCCGGGATGATTTAGCTGAGGATAGTCCTGCTTTGAGCAGGGGGTTGGACTAGATGACCTCCTGGGTCCCTTCCAACTCTAATATTCTATGATTCTATGAAATACAAAAAATACAAAATGGGGAATAACTGGCTTGGTGGTGATACTGCTGAAAAGGATCCATGGGTCACAAATTGAACATGAATCAACAATATGATGCAGCTGCAAAAAAAGCTAATATCAGCCTGTGGTGTATTAACTGGTGTGTCATATGGAAGACATTGGAGGAAATTGTCCTGCTCTACTCTGCACTGGTTAGGCCTTAGCGGGACACTAACATTTAAGGAAAGATGTGGACAAATAGAAGAGAGTCCAGAGGAGAGTACAAAATTTATAAAAGGTTTAGAAAATCTGACCTATGAGGAAAGGTTAAAAAAACTTGGCATGTTTAGTCTTGAGAAAAGAAGACTGAGTCTGGTCTTGATAACAGTGTTCAACTGTGTTAAGGGCTGTTATAAAGAGGATAGTGATCAGTTGTTCTCCATATCCACTGAAGGCTGTTGGTAGTCCATTGCTGATTATGGTGACAATATTGTCACAATTCTTATCCATGGCTATGCATATGACTCTGAAGTCTGAACCCTGATGCACAGAGTCAGCCACACTATGGGCATGGGAAGTCCATATCAGTGATGTTTGATGATGTAGCTCTATTGTGCCTTTCACATGCAGCCAGGAGACAATTTCATCGGTCCCACTCAAACCTTACATGCAGATCTTATTAGAGACAGCCAGTGAGTCCTGTTCTGAGCCACTTGCTTGAGTTCTTTGAGACTGATGCCAGCTCATTGAAGACTACCCTTCAGGTTATTTTTGAAGTGCTTATACACACAACCTTACTTTCTTTGGGCTTGCTTTAGCTCCTCAGACTACATCTGTTTTCGGAGATGATGATCTTCCATTCTGATGACATGTCCAGGCCACCTAAGTTGTGCTCTCAGTAACATTGCCTCAATGCTAGTCATGTTGCCCTCTTCAGGAACTTAATATTGGCCATTCTGTTCTGCCCGCGAATGCTTATTTTTAAATGGAGGGAGCACATTTAAAATTGCTTGTACTGTTTAATGTGCCATTTATAAAGAGTTCATGTCTCATATCCATACAGGAGAGATGCTAGAACCACTGCACTGTAGATCTTCTTTTTGGTGGAGAGACAAATGTTGTGTTGGTTAAGGATTTTTGTTCAAAGTCAGCCAAGGGCTTGTCTAGCTTTACTGACTCTGGAAGCAACTTTCTTATTCAGGGAACTGTCACTCGAGATGGTGATGCCCAAATACTTGAAATGAACCACATTTTTCAGCTGTATGCCTTTGATGAAGATGGTTGGTGCTGGGGCATTGGAATGAGGTGCTGGTTGCTGTCTTACCAAGTCTGATGGTGAGGCCAAAGAGCTGGGATGCTTCAGAAAATCGGTCAACGATGACCTGAAAGTCGTCATGACTATGGGCCATCAAGGTGCAGTCACCTGCAAAAATGCCTAGAAAAGAAGTCTTTCCCGCATCTTTGTCTTAGCATTGAGTCTTCTAAGATCAAAGAGGGAGCCATCGAGTCAATATTGGATGTCTATCCCCTGATCCAAGTCCCTTGTGGCATGGCTTAAGACAGAGAAAAAGAACAAACTGAACAGCACTCGAGCAAGTATGCAGCCATGCTTCAATCCTTTGGAGAATTCGAATGCACCAGAACAGTTGCAATTGGAAAGCAATTGCACTGTCATGTAGTCATGGAACAGAGAAATGATTTGTATGAACCTTCTTGATCATCCCAGTTTATGTATAATTGCCCATAAACCCTCTCTGTTGACTGTATCAAAAGTTTTGGTCAAGTAAATGAAGATTGCAAACAGGTCCATGTTCCGCTCTAAACATTTTTCCTGGGTCTGCCTTACAACAAAAATCATGTCTGTAGTACACAACGTGGTCTGAAACCACACTGCACTTCAGGTAGATTCTCCTAAGATATGTTTGCAATGAGTTTGTTCTGTAGAATGTGAGCAAATATTTTCCCTGCTGTACAGAGGAGAGAAATGCCTCTGTAGTTTCTGCAGTCAGCTTTGCTGACTTTCTTTTTGAACAGTGATACAATAGTAGCATCTCTGAAGTCTTGTAACATTTTTTCTTCCTCCCAAATACTATTCAGGATGTCATAAAACACCTTGATAGCCTTTGGGCCTGCTACTTTGCACAGTTACGCTGGAATACCATCCTTTCCAGATGCTTTCCCAGAGTTCAATTGTTTGATGGCTTTCATGACTTCTTCAGTGGATGAAGAGAGATCGAGATCCTCTTTGATAGGTTTCTCAGGTACTTGGCAATTTCCATGCCTGCCTGAGGCTTGCAGTTTGGGGGGCAATGCCACTCAAATCCCAAAATTACACCCATGTTTGTAACTATAGGGGTGTTTAATTGGCTTCCAAGAGAGGCTGTGGAATCTCCATCATTGGAGGTTTTTAAAAACAGATTGGACATAAACCTGTCAGGGATGGTCTAGGTTAATTTGGCCCTGTCCCAGAATGGGAGATTGGACTTGATGACCTCTCAAGGTTCCTTCCAGCCTTATAGTTCTATGAGTCTATATGACTCTATTAACAGAATTTAGAAGAAAGCCCTGTGTCAAGGAAGGGTGGCCTCGGGCTTGTAGGTTTTGCAGTGTTGGATTGTGTATTTGAGAGTGTGTGTGCACACACACCTGTGAAATAGACAGGGAAAAATTAGTCTGGCTCTAGAATGTAAAGACAAATGACTTGATCCTAGTCTCCAGCCAGGAAGTGTTTAGCTCAACACAGGAGGGATGCGCTGCAAAGATGGCTTGGATTTGGCACCAGTCTGGTCCCTCATATGATACTGGATTCCAATTTGTTTTGAGATGCAATTCTTAGTATACATTTTTAGTCCAATAATTTCCTCATTATTTTGGGTCCTAGCTATCTCTTACCTTGTGCACTGTCTGTAGAGACCACCTAGGGTGCCGAAACTTGCAAATATACCTGTCAGAGTTCTGGGAACAAGGTGCTCACAGAGGAGGACATCATATGAATTTGATTATTGTATTCCATTTTTTAAAATTGCATATTCACATAAACTGAAATTCCTGTCTGTGCATAGGGCCCGCTCCAGGCCCCCAGTTTGAGGGCTAAAGTAGGACTTAAGTGGTGCCTAGATGGACCTTACATTGATGCTGGCCCTCCACTCAAGAATGACTATGTTAATAGGTGCAGTGTATACATTAGTTGCTTTTATGCTATTAATGCTCATGGACTACCACAACTGGCCCACACTGATTATCCATAGATCAATTCATTCAAATGCAGTGCTGGCTGGCTGTTTTAAAATTACCTGGATATAGGTAGTAAGGATATTTAAATATAATGTATTTGTATTTATTATTTGTATTGCAGTAGTGACAAGAAGCCCCAGCTCCTAAGCACTGTAAATACCTCAGAGAGATGACTCCTCTGAAAGAGCTTACAACTGAAGTATAAAATGAGAGACAACAGGTGGGTACAAAAAACAGTTAGGGGATATAAACATCAGTTCTCCTTGTCTCTGATGGTGGGTGTGGTAATGGGTTGTCCTACTTCAACCTTCTCACTATATTTTGAGACAGATTTCTGTGCGTTGGGCTACAAATGTGTATTCTGATTATTAGCTCATATGAGGAAACAGTGTAAAAAACAGCATATGCTGAAAAAATAAACACAAAGGAAACAAATGTAAAAGATTTTACTTTTCTTCTGTTAGGACTTATGAGCAATCACAGAGATGGTCCCTACTGATTAACTATGGATGAATCCATTCAATTGCTGATGTGTAGGATACTGGTGATGTTAACGTAAATTCATTCATCCTCCATTTATTCCTTACATCCTGTGTTAGGCACCCTCCTTACCAAGCTCATAATACCTTCATTTTAGTGACATACCATAGTGGGCAAGTGTTTGAGAAGCACAGACTTGACTTCCTACTTAATGATCTATGATTAACGCTCTGAAATTAATTGAACTCTTAATTCTAGGGAAACCTTTTCATTTTGTCATGTGTCTGCAAGAAGCCAGAGCAAGCAGTTACATTTAACTGAGTTATGCTATAACTGAGAAACATTCCATTCCCGCAAAATTAGTTTTGTAATAATTTTTAAGGTCCTCAAAATTAAATAAAAGAATGAATGTAATAGACCATGTAAATGTGCATTAGAGAAATAAAATATTTTAAAAACCAGAAAACGGATTGGGAATTAAATGAAATTAACAATTTCTATCAAATATAATAAGAGACAGGTGTTCAGCTATTAAAGGGATGATTGTTACTGAAGCAGCTGAATATGGTAAAAGAACAGCTGTTCCTTAGCATTAGTTCTATATTAACAGAGACTACTTGTTTTTCTGTCCACTTTCCCTAACATATTATATTACAGCTAACCCATAAAAGAAATTGGTAGATGGAGATAATACTATAATTAGCAGCTCTGTTATACAATAAAATTGCACAATAAAAATTCATTTGTCAGAACATTTGTGCATTGGTTTGAAACACTCTTTTGCTGAATGAGTGTCTATTGTATTGTATTCATTAGCCTGAATGAACATTAAACAATGCTTCTCAGCTATCATTTTTTAAGAAATAATCATATTGTGAAAAATAAGGCCTTCTACAATTGTTTTAATGAAAGTACTTTCTTCCCTCGATCTTCTTGACTAAAGCAAGCTCTGAAGATAAAACCTCCCACTTAAACTTATTCCCCATTTCCATCACACAAATCAACAACTCACTGTTATTTCGCAGTGTTTATTTCCCTATAGGTACAATATTTAAGAGAACTAACTCTTTGATTCTAAACTTCTATAGCACTGCAGTTCTGATGATAAATAATATCTATCAGGGTTGGAAGGGAGTCTTCTTCTAATGACCAATCCTGCAGTTAGATATGACTAAAATATAAGGCCAGATTTTCAGTGCTGGCCTCTTTATTTACACTCTCAGTTGATTGAATCAGCTTTTTTGTACCATAGTTATTTGAGGACACGTCTTACTATTTACCTACCAAATTCTCAAAGAACTTGAATCCATTCATAAAGGGAGCCCTTCCAGACATGTAAATGGTAGGGGTTGCACTTCTAGTTGCATGTGGGTGCAAAAATATAGGCACAGTAATTTGAAGGAGCAATTTTTCAAAAATTTCTCAAAAAAAGGGGCTGTATCAAGCCCTCTTGTAGAAATCAGTATCCCAAAATGACACGTGAACCACCAAAAAATTAAACACTTATCTGTTTGTCTGCACCTTTTTTGGATACAGCAATTGTTCTTTCTGGTTGCTTTCCTTGTCTTTCACTGTCCTCCCAATATCCTTTTTTTGTCTCTTCAGTCTTCCTAGTTTCTAGAAGGCTTTGATGAAACCTCAGATGTTATTTTAAACACTTGTGGGATAAATTGGTTTGCTGGAGCAGAGAGAGAGTGCAAGGAATCCTCCATCCCCCATAGCATAATCTAGCTGCCAACACTGAGAGGCAAAGGGCAAGCTAAAGTTGTTGACTGCGCTCGTAGCCCAGAAGAAGTGTTTCTGGATGGTGTTAGGATGGGGACTATTACATAGAGAGTAGCTGCAGGAAGAAATGTCTATATCTTTCGGGCAAGTGTGACAAGGGACATCCCTCTCTATGCTCCCTACAAGACTAAAGATAGTTTACCTGCAGAAGTTTTAGGACCTCGAGATACCTCTCTCTAGCTCATCCGGGCTATATCGAAACTGCTATTTCTGCATAACATATGGCCTTTCCTATCCATCCACACAGCTAAAACTCTTGTCTAATTCCCATCATCTCCTGTCTCAGTTTCTGTCTGTGGTCTTGACCAATGTGATCTTGCCCCTTTCATATCCGTTCTGGATGCTGCTGTAGAGATAATTTTTCTAGCCCATCGCTTTGACCATGTCACCCCACTGTGTGAATCCCACCACTGGCTCCCCTTTCTTTATCACATCAAAAATAAGTATTCACTTTCATGGCCCTTCACAGTCAATATCCACTATGCCTATCACCTCTCGTTCGATATTGATCCTTGCCTTCCATCGACAAATGATGCCAGCATCCGCTGCCCAGTCATTACAATTTCAAATGCCTCCATGCTGCCCCATACATTTGAGAGGAGCTCCCTACAAACATCTGCAAAGCTACCTCATTATCCTCATTCAAATCCCTCCCCCAAACTCTCCTTTCCTGTGCTGCCTACAGAAAACTGGACAATATGTAGATCATTGCCTATCAGGCTGATCAATATTGTCTCATTGTACTCCCTCATCTGGCTTTCTGTTGTCTCTTGTTTTATACTTGGATTGTAAACCTCTTGGGGCAGGATCATCTTTTTGTTCTATTCTTGTACACATGTAGTACACTGGGGTCCTGATCCATGACTAGGGCTCCGAGGCACTATAGTAATACAGATAATAAATACTAACAACAATAATACTCAGGAGCTGCCTCTCTTCCCCATCCCCAGCATGGCGAAGGCATGCTCTTTACACATAGGTTGTATCACTAGTCTTCCTTCTTGTTGAGATGGAGATGGAGCAGAGCGTTAGTGAGCCTCTGAGCACACTTGTCATGTTTTCTTGCCTACCTTAACATTTGGATCAGAATTATAGTAGATTTCTGAGACTTACGCCAAGATGCATTTCTTGATTACCCATTTTATTCCTGTCGCAGATGCTCATACAGAAAATGTTCACTGCCCAGAAAATTGTCATAAAAGTATTATTATTTTATCTGGATTGATCATGTGACAGAGTTCACTTTGAGAAAACTAGCGGGGCCCCCACAGAAAGGTAAAACAAAAAACAAAAAATTCAAACTGAGTGCTCATGAAAGGTCCAAGATCTTCAAAACCAGAAGTTAAAACCACGTACACCTGCTTGATTTTCACACTTCTTAAAAATCCAACTGCACCCATTGAAACATAAGTGACAGCTAGTGACTCTTTCAATCAGCCTTGGTTGAAATTCAAATTTGTTAAATTTGTGAAACTAGGGAACATGTATATGTGTGGCTTTAGGTTTCAGAATGCCAGTCTGCAATTGCTCTGCCATCCATTCATTTCCACCAGCCTGCCAAAGAGTCAAATGTACTGGTAAAACAACTTTCAGTCACTGATGTCTGGGCTTAATTTGGCCAGTGACAGAGGAAAAAGTGATGGAATGCTAATATAAAGAGAGTGTAACAGAATTTTAGAAAGGTAAATGTGGAGACAACTTGCAACAGGGTGGTCTGCAACCAGAGCCTATTCCTTTAATGCTTCTTGGGTTGAGGAAACGGGTCAGCAGTTTACAAAAGATTTTCTAGGGAAAAGAAGTAAATTCTAAAAGACAAGCTTGGAATTCCAGAAGGAATCAATGATCTGGGGCAGACACATCTAACAACTGAAATGAAACTGTAACAGCACTGCCCTACCTAGACAAGTTGTACTCAGTGGCATAACAAAAATGCATAATAGAATAAGAGTTCTCTTTGCTTTCAGTGGTGGTTTAGCTAATATTGCATTATTTCAAAATGGCTAATTAAATGGAAGTAACAGTAAATTACTTACACAATTAATGATGTGAGAGTTCCAAAATGCTTCAGACATTAGACTGGACATAACTTGTTCCAACAGATTCAAAAATTGTTTTAGTACAAAAGTAATTTAGCATAGAGATTAAGTAATTATATTATACAAGGCTTCCATTTTGATAGTGTAATTTGAATAGAGATAACAGAATACATACCAGTGGTTCTAAACATTGTGTTAGAGGCATAGCAAGCCTGTTTATATGGCATGTTGTTTGCATTCTATTCATGTAATTAATAACAATACTTTGGACTCTAGAGTTCTTTATGGTACCTTATGGTTATTAATAAAATAAGCCAAATAACACTTTGTGAAACAAGAAGCACCTGGGGTGAAATCCAGTAAGGATTTATGCCATCGACATCAATGGGGCCAGGATTTCACTGCTGTTTAAAACAGGATTACGTTAATGTGAACTATTTACCTTTTAGAGTGTGCCAGCAGGGTCTACACAGGGAAGTTAGAGTGCAACACATTAGAGTGCTCTATATATTACACCCCTCTAGAGCACTTTGCTGCGCCATGTAGACAAGCCGCTAATAATCTATCATTTAGCAGCATGAGATATTTGGGACAAAACTTACCTCTAGGTTGCATCTGGTATTGGGGAGTATCTTAATGAAGTTCCATTGCAATATTGGAACTTAACAATGAGGTCACAGTCAGCTGTAGCATGGAAGCATTTAATTGGCACATTTCTGTTTCTACTATATAATCAAAGAAAGTTTAATTGAGTACAGTGGAACCCTATGTGTTCAAAGAGTTTTTTATTTGTTTGTTTTTGTTTTTTACACTGTGGTTTAGCTTCAGGTAGTTATTTAGTGGATCATTCAAGTCAATTAAAGTCTTCAACTGTGGTTTTTTTGGACTGCATGTGCTCAGCCTGGTTGGATAACTGGACCCAAATAAATAACTGGCATTGTCAGTCTGACCTTGAAGTGTGTGCAGATGGAATAGCCTTTTCTTGATGTGGGTTTTCATTTTTAGAAACACAAAGAACAGAAACATACAGTGGGTAAAATGGGTGTTTGAAGCTGCAATATTGGCTAGAGCTGTCAAAGGTGGTATTTTCACAGAGTTTATGACAAGAAGACACCACCAAATCATCTATTCTGCCTGTATATCACAGGCCACTAAATATCACACAGCCATCCCCACACCAAGCTAACAACCAGAATTATACCAAAGTATTAGCCCTCAGGAGACTAAACTGTTGTGTGACACAAGCAACAAGCAGAGAACAGGAGGGACTGAGAAGCACCAATGGCCGAGGCCCCTACAATGGTAGTGAATTGATTAAGTGAGATACAGCCAGATGATCCTAGCAAATGACCTGTGCCCAATGCTGCTGAAGAAGGCAACCTCCCCAGTCCAAGGTCCCTGTCAATCTGACTGGGGGGAAATGCCTTACTGATCCCCCATATGCCAATCAGTGAGACCCTGAACAGATAAGTAAGACCCACCAGCCAGCCAAGCACCTGAGAAACACATTTCTCAATATCACCACTGAACACCTGCCCTAAAAGGACTTAAGCAGGCGACGTGCTGAAATCCCACTGATTTCATTAGTAGGTGGGCACCTAACCTGCTTCAGTGCTTTTGAAAATCCCACTATGCACCTAACTGCATCTTTAGGTGTCTTTGAAAATCTGGACCTAAATGATTGAGGTGCCGATATTCCTCTTTAGGCACCTAAGTCCAACATGTAGGTGCCACTAACGTTCTTAAGACTACTTCTCAGTTACTGCATAACCCAAGGTGCCCAGTCCCCATGGTGCCTAAATTTCCCCTGTGGATACGTGCAAAAATGCCTAAACTCTGACACCACCCCACAAATAACAAGCTGCTAAAAGCCACAGTGCAAAGCCCCAGTGGCCCTGAATTGGGATTCTCAGAAGGAGATATTCCCCTTACATCCCTGATGGGGCCCAATCCTTAGGCATTCTCTGAGCTCACTTACTGTCTTTCATACCACACAAAAGGCAAGTAAGATGGGAGAGGGAACCTGGTAAGGGCCATCCATGTGTCCAGTATACCCAATAGCTCAGTAGTTTAGGCACTCACCTAGAATGTGGGACACCCACATTTGAATCCCCAAAAGCTGCCTGTTTTGGAGCAGGGATTTGAACCTTCATCTTCCACATCCCAGATTAATACAATAACCTGGAGAGTCATTCCCTCTCTGGCCAATGAACTTTTAGGTATTTTTACACAATGGAACATCTCCAAGCTGGCAAGAGTGAATACCTAAGTCACTTTTTAAAATGGGATTTACGAGCCTAAATCCTTTAGGCATTTTTGAAATTTTTTACCTGTAGACACAATTGGGTGGTTATGGTAAATTGAGACTGAGTTATAAGATGATGGGGAAAAGGGTACTTTACAAATAGTCCCTGTAGGAGGGGAAGCCACTCCCTCCTTGTCAGTCTCAGAGAGAGGCCACGCCCCTTACTATGGGCAAGCTTTAGGCAGGAATTTAACTATCCCTCAGACACAAGCCCCAGGCAGCACAGGCCCGGTACTCAGTCAATGAAACTGGTCCTCAAACAGGGTGGCCAAATACAAAGGTTACAGCCTCAGGGCCTGAGGCTGGGCAAGCCAAATAAACAGTCTAGGGACTCTCTGGTAGGTGGTGAGCAGCCACACCATCTAGGGCTCACAGTACAGATGAGGTTGCCACCCCAGAGGTGGGGCAGCAAAATGGGAGGGGGATGTGAGCCCTCCCAACTCCACCACCTCCCAGCCCAGGGCCCTTTCAGTGGTGGATGTTCCACCACTGGGTCAGCAAAGCTCCAACCAAAATGCGCTGATCGGTGCTCGGGCGCAAACACAGCCAGACTGAAGTTGGCTACTCATGACCTACTTCATTCACCCCTATGCCCATGTAGCTGTGGCCCAGGGTTGTCATCTGCTTGGAGTATGTTGCTAGTGGCAGCCCAAGGAACTCCTTACTGACTAGGCTCTCGAACTGCACAGGTGGGTCAGGCAAGTCCTCAAAGCAGTTGGGTCTTCACCGGGTCTCCCCCAGCCGCAGGCGGGAAACATCCTTCTCCTCCAGCAGCTGTCTCTCATCTGAGCTGTAGGGCTCGCCCTTTATATTTCCGGTTCATGTCCCACCCCTCTGCTTCAGGCGTGGCAGGTATGTCTTCCCTGGCTTAACCCAGTAAGGGTTGAATGGCAGTCTCTCCTTGTCAGTCTCAGAGCCCCCCTTGCTATAGTCACATTGAATCAATGGGAGAACTTGACAAGTAGAGTGCCGTTAAATAGCGTAAGACTACCACAGTCTTATTTAGCAAGATTTGGGGATTTGTCTAGTCCTCCAGCAGCATCCATTCCCAAAGTCTGATTCAAAATTAAATGTGGGGAAGAGGAAGAATATATGACAAGTGAATAATGTAATTTTTTTAAGATGGTGCAGCTTTCTGCTCCATTTGATTTGAGATCTCAAAGAGTTCTTCTATATTAGCCATGTTATGTAAGATTATATCTGAGTAATGTAAGTCTCAGGAAAAGAAACTGTTATTGCGTTACAAATGTGCAAAGGATTGAAAAACTACATTTTGAAGACCTCTTCTGTGATCCTGAAGAAAGGATAAAAGGCCTTTCTTCAGAAGCACAGACTTGTACAGAGTAACTCCAGATTTACACAAATGGAACTGAGAGCATAATTTTGCACACACTTTCTGGATGATACTTTTTTCTCCTTGGGATGGAGGTTATTTTCTAAATCACATGTGACAAGTCCCTTTGGATTTCTACATTAGGATTGTGCTCTGTGTATAGCTTTGATATTCATGTTAATATGTTAAAATTAATTAAATTCTGTACATGTACTCAAAAGGATGACAATGCTCACACATACCTTGGCAACCAAATGAACTGAAAAAATATTCTGCCCCTACTATGTTAGAACGAAGAATGCTTCAAAAAAAACCTCAGGCAATCACAAATCCCACCCAAACAAGTTTCAACAGCAAACTTAATTCTTGGTGTATCCCCTATTGTGGAAATGCCTCATTAGATGCCACACAAGTAACTCAGCTTCATTATTAATTTCACACTTCAGTAGCATCAGATGTTTAAGTATTCACTGGAAACAATTGTGGGAGCACAACTCAAAGCATGCACAACCTCTTGGATTCAGTGATAAACAAATGGAAAGAAAGTGGGAAATAGAAAACAAAGGATCTCTATGGAAATGACATAGAAATTTTCACCATAATAACCATGACCTCTACCAGCAGATTTGCCATTCAGTCGTGCAACAGACTAAAATGCAGTTTTAATAATCTGTCCAATTTCCTAAAATGAATTTGACTGGGACAGCAGAAATCAAGATAAGCAAATTTACCATGAAGGCAAACTGATAAATGACCTGTAATGTAAGTACAGAAACTACGGATTAAAATCTTAATTAAGCAGACACAATTAAAAAGGCAGTTCGTGTATGTCCCAATGTTCCACCACTTTACAAAAAATGGTTTATCAGATGTGTGCAGTGAAGGAGGGATTTGTTTTAAGAAATTATTAGTTCTTAGCTTGATTGATACTGTCTGTATTTGAGGTGCTTTCAGATGTGTATGGTAAAACTGGCTTTAGTAGATTAAGGGTTTAGTCAATGTCTGTCTAACCAGGAGTTGGCTTCTTTTTTATTTAAATTTTTCCCACATCATTTAACAGTTTGGCTTACTCTCTTATTGCATACTTTAGGACCCTACACTGAAATGAATCATACCCTAAATAACCTTGGCTTTTCATATTTCAAAAATAAAGCAGGCACTACACTCATTTCATCTTATAGCTCTTATACTGTAGCAGAATTATTAAGCACATGTCATTGCACAAGAGGACAGTTTAACTGACACACACTGAGAGGCTGATTTATGAAGTAAGAGTCAAGAAAATATTTGAAAATGGCAGTCCATATCTAGGTGGCTGGCATTTTTGTGGCTACAACAAAGCCTTCGGCTTGCTGCCCTTCCTGTTGTGCCAAAATGTAACTAAACTCCTTTCCTTTCTCATCTTCTTTCAAACCCTTTGGCTTTGACTTCCTCCTAGTTACTTCCATTCCTGCTATTTAACTTGCTCAATACAGGAGGAAAATACAAAAGAGTCACAAGGACCTCGGAAGATGCGATCACTCACATAGGAGTTCATCGCTAAGATCTTTTATGGGCTCAGCGAAGGAATCACTGGGTGAATTGTTATGTCCTTTTGTTATGCATGCTATCAGATTGGATGACCTTTAAATCCGTCCTAAACTCTGCCCTTAAAATCTGTTAATCATATGAATCTTCAGATCAGGATACAACTTGGACTTCATTCACAATGCTGGAATTCTTTGATCACAGGTATTCTTCCTGGAATAAGACTGTTCTCAATTGTCATGACATGGAAACCGAGATGAGTCTGCCTGAGAACAATAGAGTTTTGGATTCATTCACCGCAAGGCCAAGATGGTAAAATATGGTAAAAAAGGAGCAAGATGAGACAAAGGGTGCAGAGGCTTGCAGAGGGATATCACTAAAAGTGCTTAGAGCCACTATTCTGAATACTGGCACCATTTTTCACAGGTGGAGGTGATAGCAGCTGATATCTTGCTCCTGAAGGTAACTGAGGATGCAAGATTGCAGCTCCTGAATGCATAGGGATGCAGACCAGGTGTGTATGCTGCTCATCTATGTGCTGCTATGGTGCAAGAAGTAATTGCTGATTGGCCCGGCAAAGTTTCCTACTGTGGGGGAAAAAATAAAGCAGCCTCCCAAGAAACCTTCAGCAGAGAATTGCAGAATACTTCCAGGAAAATTTCTTAGACATCTTTATGGAGGATTCCCAGGACATCCTGGCATGCATGAACAAACTTTTCTGAAGAGCCCCCTGTACCTAGATGCACAGGGGAATGAGAAGCAGATACAAACTGTACCTGTATTGGTTATTTCAATCCCTCTTCTACCTGATTAAAAAAACAGAGCATTACCTCATGTTTCCCTTCAGTATTGAAGCATGTGTACTTAAGAGCTTTCTTCTCCTGCAACAGGCATGCTGAGCTGAAGTGCTAGGACTGGCCAGA
This sequence comes from Mesoclemmys tuberculata, assembly GCA_007922155.1. Taxonomy (NCBI): domain Eukaryota; kingdom Metazoa; phylum Chordata; order Testudines; family Chelidae; genus Mesoclemmys; species Mesoclemmys tuberculata. The sequence continues at coordinate 23,225,197 of ML675618.1, read as the reverse complement.
CCCCTCTGAAGTTGAAAAGAGGTCCTGTTTCACCACCTCACTAGATGTACCTTTTGCCTCTCTCCCACCCTTCTCCAGCTCCCTTTCCTCATCCACCATTTCATCCTCAGGGTTCACTCTGCGGCCCACTGTCTCCAGCCCCCCTGAAGTATCAACGTGGCTCTTGGCAGCGGAGTTCGGGTTGCTGCCAAGGATAGTGTGCAGCTCCTTGTAGAAATGACATGTCTTTGGTGCCTCATCAGAGGGTCTAATGACCTCCCTTGCCTTCATAGATTCATAGAAGATTATGGTTGAAAGGGACCTCAGGAGGTCATCTAGTCCAAAATCCTGCTCAAAGCAGGAGCAACCCCAATTAAATCATCCCAGCCAGGGCTTTGTCAAACCAGGCTTTAAAAACCTCTAAGGATGGACATTCCACCACCTCCCTAGGAAACCCATTCCAGTGCTTTACCACCCTCCCACTGAAAAATTTTTTCCTAATATCCAACGTCATCCTCTCCCACTGAAACTTGAGACCATGGCTCCTAATTCTGTCATCTACTACCACTGAGAACAGCATAGTTCCACCCTCCCTGGAACCCCCTGTCAGGTAGTTAAAGGCTACCTTCTGGTATGCCTGCCACAGCTCCTTGATCTTTACATGGCATTGCTGTATGTCCCTTTCATAGTTCTTCTCCTCTATGCCATGAGCAATCTGACCATAGGTATCAAAGCTTCTGCAGCTGGAGCAGAGCTGTGACTGCACAGCTTTCTCTCCCCACAGACCCAGCAGATCCACGACATCCAGTGTACTCCAAGCAGGAGCATTTTTGCTGCAGGGAGCTGTCATGATCAGCTGGGCAGATGCTATGTGAGCTCTCCAGGCCAAGCAAACAAGAAGAGAAATTTCAAAAATTCCTGGGGCTTTAAAAAGAGAGGGGCCCATGCCTGTGTACCTGGCTGCATGGCAGCAGAGTTCAAACCGGTGACCAGGACTGTTGTAGGAATAAGATTGTAAGCCTCTAGAATCTGTTTGTAATATTTGAACTCGCCTCAGCCATACTCCATATTGTAAATGTAAAACTCCATTTTGACCAGATGTACTCCATCTTGTACAAAACTCTTTCTAAACTTTTAGATGAATAGGTAATGTTATCTGAACAAAGTGTGAATGGAAGGTGTATGTATGTGTGAACCAGACTCAAACTGCCAGGTTGTTCTGATGAAGTGTCGTGTCCACCCTAATGGCTGAAGAAGTGTGAACACATCCCTGAAAAGCAAAACAAGAATCCACCTCAGAAAACAAAAGAGCAAACTTAATCAAAACACCAGGAACGAGCTGAAAGTCACGTCTGCTATTGTCCAGCAAGCAACGGACACAGAGAAGCGACGTGACTCAGCAGAACTCCTAAGTTTAATCCAAAGTCAAAAGGTTATAAAAGACTGGGTGAGATTCGAAACTTTTGGGAGAGAGAGAAACTGTTTTGCAGACCAGCAAAGAAGAGCGTCGGTGCGCACCCGACAAAGACCCCGCTCTCCTCGTGCTCAGCTTCCCTGGCCAGGTAGCTGCCACGAGCCACAAACTCCAGCAACAAACCCAAGCTGCGATCTCAAGCCACAATAAGGACTGGTAGCTATACAACCTCAGAACATTTCCTGGTGTGTTTGGGCGCGCGTGTGTTTGCTTGTGTGTGTGTGTGTGTGTGCATAAGTTTAAGATAGTTATTGAGTGTGTGCACATAGGTTTAAGATAATTATTGATTTAGCATCTGTTAATAAATGTGGCATGCTGCCTTTTCCCCTTAAAAGGATCCTGAGTGCTCTTTTTAGCACAACAATGGGCCTGGCGGTGGGGGGCGTCCACGTCCCAGTGGAGCCCCTGGAGGACCTGGCGTACGGGTGGTCTTTTCCTCCATCCCGCCCTTCCTCCCCAATGCCACCCTTCTGCATTTCCTCGCCACCCTGGGGAAGCCCCTCTCCACCATCAGCCTGCTTCCCCTCGGCTGCAAGGACCCCACCCTTCGCCACGTCCTCTCATTCCGCCGGCAGGTACAGCTGCAGCTGCTGCTGGCAGTGGTGCGTGGCAAGGAGGCACTCTAGGGGTCATTCCTGGTGCCCCGTAAAGAGGCCCAGTACCGGGTCCACTACTCGATGGGGGAGGCCTGGTGCTACCTCTACTGGGCGGCGGGGCACGTTCGGAAGGACTGCCCCCTGGCCCGGCATGGAGGGAGGCCCGGGACCCCCGAGACCCAGGGGGGCACTAGTCAAACTAGCTATGGTGCCCCCCCCCAGCTGTCCGGTCACTGTGGACACCCCCCATCCGTCAGCAGTAGTTACCTGCGCTCGGGCCCCAGGGGGCACCCCCCCGGATCGCCCGGGTGAGCTGACGGGCCCCGCTGACAGCTGGAGCAGTCCAGCGGAGGCTGCGGAGAGGAGGGAGCCAGGGCGGCCTTTGTCGGGCATCGGAGGGGGCATGCCCCAGGGGGAGGCCTCTCCCTCCCCTGTTGTCCCATCCCCTCTTTCTGAAGCCCCAACCCCTGTGCTCTTGTCCCCTGACCCTGCCCCCACTGCCCAGCCCTCCACCTCAGGAGGCTGGGAGCTCGTGCAGGGTAGGTACGGCAAACGTAAGGCCGGAGCCCAGCGCCCCCTCCCACCTGCATCCGAGGGGAGCGCAAGCCCCTGCAAAGCCAGAAGAGGGGCTGCTGAGGCCAGGCCTACCACCGCGCCCCCTGCTACAGCCCAGCGGGTTTTACTGGCCAAGGAAGCCATGGCAGAAGACATGGGCTATACCATCGCCCTCCTGGAGTCCCTGTCCGGAACCCCCCAGCCCCACTGCCATCAAAACCCCCCACCAGTGCCGGGGACGATCTCAGGGCAGCGGGGGGAGACTCCTTAATGGAGGAGATTGATGCCCTGGGGTTGACACCGGCCTGCCCGGAGGAGGACAACCCTGCCCCCGCATGGAGGGCTTAGAGCAGGGCAATATTGAGTGGCCTCTACCCTCCCTCCCATCCTCAGCTGCCACCCCTGCTCCCACCACCAGGGCCCCCATTGAGCCCTCCACCCACCACACTGGAGAAGGGGAGCCCATCATCACCGCCGCAGCCCCTGAGGCACTGGCTGAGGCCGAACAGCCAAGCCCCAAGCCACCGGGTGCCCCACCACTTCTTGCGGGCCAGCCCCTTCCTTTCCCCCCCAACAATGCTTGCCTAGCCATCCCCTCACGAGGTCCTGGAGCCACGGGCACTACCACCCCACAGGCCACCCCTGTGGAGACCACCTGCCCCATGCCTGCCTCCTTAGCTCCCGGCCCCGACTAAGAGGCTATGCACCCTGCCTGCCCAGCCATTACAGCTATGGGAAACATCCCGAATTCTAACCCTGACCCCTCTCCCGCTCCTTGCCCTGACCATTCCCATACCCCAACTCCTACTGCCCCCCCTGCTCCCTACCTTTTATCGACCCCAATTTCCCTCTCTGTACCTTCCTCTTTCCCCCCCGCTGCTTGTTCATCTGCTGCCCCTCCGCCGCCGCCACCACCACCCCTAGCCCCCATCCCAGTGGGCCATAGGGCAGCTGTGGAGGCCGAGCCAGAGGATGACCCCCCCGAGGCACTGCGCAAAGAGCTCTGTCTTTTTCTCCGGGACGCACGTGGTGCCCGGAACTGAGTGCGGTTCGCTCTGCAGCGCTCGGGGGGGCACCGACCGAGGAAGCCAACCGAGGAAGCCGTGGCGGCAGACGTGGGCAACACCATCACCCTCCTGGAGTCCCTTTTAGAGGAGTCTTCACCTGGAACCCCCTCAGCCCCAATGCCACCCAAACCCCCGCTGGTGCCGGAGACGACTTCGGGGTCACAGGGGGGGCTTTCTTCTCCTCCTTAATGGAGGAGATTGACTCCCTGGGGTTGACTCCGGCCTGCCCGTGGCAGGACAACCCTGCCACGTATGGAGAGATTTGAGCAGGGCACTCTCAAACGGCCTCTCCCTTCTCCCCCCCCTCCCGTCCTCCGCTGCCCCCCCTGCTCCCACCACCGGGGCTCACCTCAGTCCCTCTACCCACCACACTAGAGAAGGGGGATCCATCATCGCCGCCACAGCCCCCAAGGCGCCGTCTGGGGCCAAGCGGCCAAGCCCCGGGCCACCAGGTGCCCCGCCCCTTGTTGTGGTTCTGGCTGAGGGCCCTGCCCCCAATTCTGACCCTGACCCCCTTCCCACTCCTTCCCCCAACCCCTCTCCTACCCCAAGTCCTGTCCCCTTCCCCACTCTCAACCTTTCCCTGTCCCTCACCCCTCCCATCCCCACACCTTCTTCTCCACCCCCCACTGCCTGTACATCTGCCGCCCCTGATGTTGTCACTTTCCCCCTGAAAAGCTCCCAGGAGG
>ML675618.1:23067189-23220437 GCA_007922155.1 Mesoclemmys tuberculata | reverse complement strand
GACTGGTCTCCGCAGGAACCAGGTACTCTCCTTCCTTTGGGACGGGGGGTACTCTGTAGTGTTCCTGCAGGAGACCCACACAGACCCAGTCGCCGAGGCCAGCTGGCGGCTGGAGTGGGAAGACGGGGTGCACCTTAGTCATCACTCTGCCCGTGCGGGCAGAGTGGCCACCCTGTTCTTCCCTGACCTGCAGCCTGAGGTTCTGGGAATTGCCGAGGTTGTGCCAGGCTGCCTGCTGCACCTCCGGCAGTCTCGTCAACGTCTACGCTCCGAACGCGGGCCTGGAGCGGGTGCAGTTCTTCCAGCAGGTAGCTGCCTTCCTCGGCACACTGGATCCACAAGAATGCCTGGTCCTGGGCGGGGATTTTAAAACCACCCTCGAGGAGCGGGACCGCACGGGGACCGAGCAGTGCCAGGTCGCCACGGACGTCCTCAGGGAGATTGTAGACCATCACTCCCTCGTGGATGTCTGGCACGACCATCACCCGGACGACGTTGTCACCTTTACCTTTATCCGGGTGGGGGAAGATTGGTCGCGCCATTGCCGGTTGGACAGCATCTACATCTCTCGACACCACCTTGCGTGGGCCCATTCCTCCAGTGTTCGGCCGGCCCCGTTCTCGGATCACCACATGGTGACCGTGACGGCCTTTCTCACCGCGGAGAGGCTGGGGCCGGCCTACTGGCATTTCAACAACAACCTGCTGGAGGATGTGGGCTTCGAGGCGTCCTTACGGGAGTTCTGGCTGGCCTGGCAAGGAGCAGAGGGGCACCATTCCCTTGGCGCGGCGATGGTAGGATGTGGGGAAGGTAGGCGCCCGGCTCTTCTGCCATGACTACACTCGGGGAGCCAGCCAGCGGCGGGATGCAGGGATAGAGCAGCTGGAGTGGGAGGTGTTAGAGCTGGAGAGGCAACTGGCCGCCAGCCCCGAGGATCTGTCCCTCTGCGGAGCATGCCGGGAGAAGCGGGAGGAGCTCAGAGCCCTCGAAGATCTTCGAGCTCGAGGTGCCTTCGTCCAGTCCCGCATCCATCTCCTTCGGGAGATGGATCCTGGCTCCCGCTTCTTCTACACCCTGGAGAAAAAGAGGGGGGCCCGGAAGCCGACGGGTGCGCCAGGCTGCAGCCCCTCTTCCAGCTCCTCCAGAACCTCTTGCTGAGGTTCTGGCTGCACTTTTCCCCTCACTTGTTCATCTACTCACACCCCATCCGTGGCCCCATGAAGTCGCGGGACCTCCTTGTCAGCCTCCTAGCCCTGGCCAAACTAGCCATCTACAAGACCAGGGAGAGGAGGTTGGCAGGGGGGGGGCTCTCTGCGACTGTGGGGTCTATTTCCATTCCCTTGTCAATTCACGTCTCAGGGCAGAGTTCCTCTGGGCGGCGTCCGCTGGCTTCCTGGACACCTTCGAGGAGCAGTGGGTGCTGTCTGGAGGTCTCTGCTCGGTGTCCCCTTCTGGTTTCCTACGTTTGACACTGTGACCCCCACGCCCTTTCCTGTTTTATCATTTGTTGTCCCCCGTAATCAGTTGGACCCGGGTCCAGTGGCTCTGCCCCTAGGCTGGGTGGGGGAGCTTTTAGCAGTGGGTGGGCTTGCGACCACCCACCTACCCCCGGTTTCAAATTGGAGAACTTTCCCGGTGCCCTCTGCCCTTGCTATACCACACTCCTCTCATCTAAGTTATTATAGCTGGTAACATTATGGGCATGTAGCAACTGTTTGTAATGGGAGAATCAGATGAAATAAATGTCAGGGAGAGCATTCCTATGAAAATTGTACAGATAGGACAGAGGTAAAATGTAATCACTGGTAATCACAGTCCGGCACATAGAGGGTGCTTTGCAGCAAGACAAGCTAAAGAAATACAAAAGACAAAAACTGTTAATAATATCTCTTATGCAGAAGCTGTAGGGTAATTCTCAAAGCAGGAGGCGGAGAAGGAAGGGACAATCAGCATAGGAAAAAGGAAACTGTAGACATAGCCTCATTCTATAAAGAATGTGATAAACAGTGTGATAGGTAACAATATACTACTGGTGAGAAAAGAAAGATTTATTTATGATAGAAGTGAGAAATTGTACATTACAAAGGAAAATATTAGAAAAAAAAGAAATATTATAGCAAGGGCACTGGAAAAATACGTATATCTTAACAATTTGTCAGTGGACCATATTCATGTGATTTTTGAATGAGGTTAATGATGAAATACGAATAGCATGGGGATCACAATCTTTTTGCTGGAATGCACACAGCTTGATAGCATCTGGTCAAGAACTAAAAGAAAATACCCTGGAAATGCAAACTAAACGAGACATCATAAGTATTCAGGAAATATGGCTGGTTAAAAAGCTTGCTTTTAAAATTCCAGGGTATACTGGTTTTAGGCAAGACTGAAAACTTAAAAGAGGAGGAGGTATTTGTAATTTCATAAGGGAAAGATGAAAGAATATAGCAATAAAGAATGAAGAAGTAAGCATAGAATATCCCAGTGCAGAAGAGAAATATTTTTTTAAGTTTATATAATTTATAATTTATATAATCTTTGTGGGAAATTAGAAAGGTCAGAGCTACAAGAAATAGTGATGAATGCTAAAAGACCATATATTATTTGTGGTGACCTAAATAGTCATAATAACTTGTGGAGAAGTAAGATAAGTGATAAACATGCTGCATAAATTCATTGATGAAAACAATCTAGTGGTTTTAAACAATGGTGCCCTAACTAGATTTAATGCAGTAGATGATAGTTTTGCCTGCTTAGACCTGGGAATAATAACAGCAGATATTGCAAGTTAATGCAAATGGGAAATATTTAAGGAAGAAAGAATGGGGAGTGAGTATTTCCCTATATTTATTACATTTCAAGGACAAGATAGGTTTGAATGTGGTAGAAAATTACCTACCTGGAATTTTAAAAAAGCTAACTAGGAGCTATTTACAAGTAATTATACTGAATTGTGAATCATCATGGTGTGAATGTTGACATAGAGAATTTCAATGTCACTGAAATAAAGGGATTAATAGCATAAGATACTGCAGCCATATTTAGGATATTGAAATACCCCAAAACTAAAAACTCACTTCCATGATGGAATGAGGAGTGCAAAATGAAGGGAGTAAAGCCTATCAAAATGCAAAAAATGCAGTGAATAGTGACGATGTAACGAGGTATAAAAGAAGTAAGACAATTGCATAAAAGATTATACAAAAATCAAAGAAAGAGATTTGGAGGAAGTACTGCAAGTGGATAATAAAGCTACCAAGACATCAGAAATTACAAGCAAATAAAAAAAAATGAATGGGAAATCAGACCAAGAGTAGTCACATCCCACGTCTTATTGGTACGGACAACAAAGTTAGGAGTTCTGATAAAGAGAAAGCAGAAGTTTTCTCAGAAACCTTCTGAGGGGTGAATACTATACTGAATGAATGGTTTTTATGCAGAAACTTGAGAAAGCTATTGCTATCAACAAGAATAAATCCCCAGGTAAAGATAACATAATGTTTAGATATATCTCTGAAAGCACTTTGAGGATTTTCTTGGAATAATTTAATACTATATAAGAAAAAGGAGTGATACCGGTAGGGTCGCAACATATAATAATGCCAATATGAAAACCAGGCAAATTTTCCATAAAAGAGAGTGTCTATAGCTCTATTGCCCTCATATCTTGTCTGGATAAAATTATGAAAAGACTGAGAATGGAAAACAGTGGCATTATAGAAAAGGTGAAGAATGGTTTTAGAAGAGGAAGATGAACTGTTGATCACAATACATTAGAAACTGAAATACAAAAAAAAATGAGGCACAAAGGTTTCATGATAGCTGTCTTTCTAGATATTGAAAAGGCATATGACATGCTATGGATGCAAGAACTGTTGTACAAAGTAAATGCACCAGTGATCAGGGGAAGAATGTATTGACGGATTAGAGAATTTTTGAGTAAAAGGACCGTGCAGGTTGGAGTTAGGAAAGTTATATCAAATACATATAATATTAAAAGTGATACACTACAGGGAAGTATAATCAATCTGGCCTTATTTACTATTATGATAAACAATCTACCAAAACAAACAAGCGCAAGGGTAGAGCTCACTCTATTCACAATCACCTGTGGTTTAAGCAAGAATACTGAGGTGGCAGAAAAGCGAATCAATCAACAAAGTGTTACAAGAAATCTCTGGCTGGGGAAGTGCATGGGATTTCATGTTCTCCAGTACCAAAACCTAAAGACTGATCTTTTACAAAAAGGAAAATTACAAAGGAATGTAAAGTGCATCTGAACAGGGAACAACTAGATATAGTTAAAAGGTTTAAATTCTTAAGGGTAATATTTGATACTAAATTACCTGGGAAAGATCATAGAAACTATGTTAAGAATCAATGTACAGGAAGGGTTAGCCTACTTAAATGTCTTGCTGTGACTAATTGGGATGGTTAATAAGAAAACACTGCAGATTGTATACAGGGGAGTAATCAGACTGGTTATTGACTATGGCTGCCAACCTTTTGGGTCAGAGTCAAAATCAGAACTTACAAGTTAGGTGTAATACAAGCTCAGCCACTACCAATTGTGTGTGGTGCATGTTTTACAATACCTATGTGCCCACTACAGATAGCTTCTTGTGAAATGCCAGTTATATGGCCAATGAAGCTACTGGAGTTAACTTTCTGGAACCAAGTAAATAGTAACTGCAATGATAAAAATCTAAAACAAATAATTGAGGATTCTTGGGAATTCAACAGGCAAACTATAGCACAGGATGTTAGAACTCCACACGCCATTCAAGTTAAAGTGTGGAAGCAGGAGCTGAAAAAAGATAAGCTGAATGGCATGGGAAAATTATTAATGGATGGAAAGTCTCATGTCTCAATGTAGATTTAGATTACGTTTTTAAACTTAAGGGTAAAAAAGAGACAGTAGGTGTTAAAAGAAGAAGCTTGCCAATATATACTGTATATGGAAAATTGAGTCATTTTTGTCAATTATATAAGGATGGATCCAAAACAGGAAGTGAGGGATGACATATTGTATAAAAAAATTGGGAGTTAGTACAGTTAAAAGAATACCCAATGATGCAGCTGTCATGACAGCCAGAATAGTAGCAATAAGGTTAGTATTAAATTGGAACTGGGATGTACACCAAGCAGCAACAGTCTTTTTTTTTTTAATTCAATCTCAGGATTTATGGTGATAAAAATGTGTGTTTTAGTATGTACAAGTGTGTAACCCATCCGTGCCCAGGGTAGCCCACTGATAATGCCAGGGTCAGGGCAGGCTGCAAAAGGAGGGCAAATTCTCCCAGCACTGGTGGGTGACACCACAGTCAGACTTCCCAACCAGCCACAAACAGTGCTTCTGATTCCCCCACACTGGTTATCAAGAAGCCACTGTGCAAATACACACAGCCCCCTTTACTGCATTTCAGTCTCTGGCTCCCAAAACCGACACTAGGTCCAGTAAAGAGACCAGTTGCTTTAACTCTACGCTCTTTACTAAAAGATTCCCTCTGATCCCAAAGGATCAGCCACAGTACCAGTTCACTATAAGTCTGGATCTTACCCAAAATACCACGCTGCCAGCCAATCCTTTAGTAACTAAAACTAAAGGTTTATTAATAAAAGAAAAACAAACAATAAGAGAAGTGTTAAAGGCTTAAAGCAATCAGATACATACAGATGATTTAAAAGTCCATATACATCAGGTTTCTAGAACAATTGTGGAGTTGCAGGCTTGTATAGTTCCTCTGGTATACATCCAGTACCTGGATGGGTCTAAGTCCTTCAGTTCAGTTGCAAAGTGTGTTAATCCAGAGGTGTGTCCGCAGCTGGACAGGATCAAAGACAAAACGGTTTCTGTGGTTTGATCTTATATACCCTCTGTTACTGGCCATGTGGCTTGTGGAACTTTACTGGAACCAAAATGAAGTCCATAGTCACATGGGCCAATCCTGGTAACTCTTCAGGTATGCCTTTAGTTTCTTCCCGGGCCTCTGGCTTCTGATAAGGCCTTGAATGGGCTATTAAGCAAGCTATTGTCCTGCCGCCTCTCTGTCTGGGGTGTGTCTTCCACAGCACAGTTTGAAATACAGGGATATCAAAGATCTCCATAACTTTCCTTACACATATTACACATGAACACAAATATTACCATCTTATTCAGCGTTTTATAACCTTTCTAACAGTACCTGACATGGCGTGTCTTACATGAATTGCTATGATTTTGACACATTAATGTCAAATAACACAAATGCCCCCCCCTCCTAATGTAGTCCGCATGACAAAGTGATTTAAATATAAAGCAGCTGGAGCCCGGTGCACAGTTGGAGTCCACAGTTGAAGCATCCCCTGCCCTGCCCCACCCTGCCCCTCCAAGCCCAGTGTTCAGGGATTAAAGGGGATTTGAGCTGGCTGGGGTGGGAGATGGACCATGGAGCACCCCTGACCATGGGGCGCTGGGTGGTCACCCACCTATAAGGCCAGCCTTTCCCCTCCATACCCTGCAACCCTCACTTCTGCACTGCTGTTGGTGGCAGCACTGGCTTTAGAGCTGGTTGCCTGGCCAGCAGCCGCTGCTCTCTAGCCACCCAGCTCTGCAGGCAGCGCCCCCATCTGCAGCAATGCAGAAGTAATAGTGGTAATCCCACAACGTCCTCTACAATAGATTTGTGACTCCCTTTTGGTTTGGGACCCCCACGGTTACAATGCCATGACATTTCAGATATAAACTTCTGAAACTGTGAACATTACTATTTTTAAAATCCTCTGACCATGAAATTGATCAAAATGGACTGTGAATTTGGTAAATATCTAGTTCTGAGATTCCACCAAAGGGCAAAGCATCTTCTGGAGATGAATGTGTTGATATGCCATGTCCAGCCAGAAGTGGGAGCACCTGCACTGAGTACACTGTTTGTCAGATGACTATACAAATATTCCTAACAACGAAATCTAGTTGACTATTAAATAGTTGCAAAAAGGAAGTGGTGAAGTAGCATCACTTGAGTTTTTTAACTGAACTGGACTAAGCACTCAAGTACACTGTAGGAAACAACTCCTCATTGTAAGAGAGAGAGAAAATATAACATACCACAGGTAGGTCTGTTGCAGCTCTAGTTTCTATGTTTCTGCAAGTGGAAAAATATGTGAGAAGAAAGACCAAACATACTAGGAAAATGAAGAAAACAGAAACAAAACTCAAAAGGCTCTGAAACCACTGAAAAGCAGTCACTTTGACTTTCAAAAGAGATTTAATTCAATGGGAAATTGATACTCAACAGGCTGTAGCTAAGAGCTGTGCATACAGGGAAGATTCTATTGCAATCTGCAGTTTTTGAAATGTGTAGGTATGCAATTTTGCACAGCACAAAATTTCTCCAATTATGACAGTAAGTTTGGCCTAATGCCCTCTTACAATAGTACCAATTACCAAGAAACTCGTGAACCTCAATAATTATAAATGATTTAAAGCACGTTTTCCAACCAGTGATGGCTGGCAGGCACAAGCCAGAAAAATGACCCTTTTTCAAGCATGGCAAGATACAGGGATCACTGTGTTTCCTCATGGTGAACAATTTTCAACATCTGAATTCTATAACTGCATGGATATATCTTCAGATCAACCTGTTAAATGACTGGAAAAGACTAGAGAATGCAGTAAGGGTTACAATATCGCTGGCTGTCAATAAGACACAGGAGAGGAGCAGATAGTGGTTAATAGCTTCCATTTTTAAGCAAACGATGAAAGGCCTGGATCTAGTCTAGAAAAGGTATGTGTAAGAGAGATTTAGATGATATATAGGTAGGTCAAGAAACTTGTTACTTTCTTTTAACGTTTTCCAGATTCTGCTTCTTTTCTACCTCCTCAGCACAGCTCTCTAATTTATCTGACAAAGCTCTATGATTTGTTCACTTTGCTTTTAAATGAAATTTGAGAACTGGCAGTTCTGGTGTAAAATTTCAAAGACCAAACTGGTGCACTCTGGCTGCTTTGTGCTGCTCTGGCAACGCATAGCAGCTGGGGCATCCCAGTGATTCTAGCCTCCATAGTGTCAAATTATAGAGTTCAAGTAGTTCACTATTCCAAACACAAACTCCTTCCCTGGTGTTCCTTAGCACGCCCTGCCCTTCCTATCCTAGTCTGCCACACTCCCACGTTTATTCAAATTCCTCCTTTTTCACATCTTCTGCAATGCCAGCAGCCACTAACCTACGTCCAATACTTTACCTAACCAAACATTACACTAAGGAAGAATATAGTGAATCAAGGAGGAAAAAAACAGCTAAGGGCTAGTTTGTACAGGCAAATAAGGACAATAAAAGCATTAGACAAAAGGAACTGAAAACAATCTTGCAAATGTTTTGCTTGCAATTTTCTCTTCCTGTGAGTGTATTACTCAGTAGAACTTTCCTGTGGTTACCATTTGAGCTCAGTAATTAATACATCTCATTTTCCTACGCAAGTAATATTGCAATTGTTTAGCATTTACTACATATTACTGTTACAGTGCTCAATCCTTTGAACCCTTTTTGCAATCAATCCATTTTGCACAGCAGTAGTGGGGCAACTGCAAAGGAACTGGTTGGGGTCAGCCAGGGGATGATATGATGGAACTGCCTACAGTGGCAGGAAGCCAGTCTGTGACTGGTTCAATGGCTAGTGATGGAACACTTGATGGGGAGGGCTCTGAATTACTACAGAGAATTCTTTCCCAGGAGTCTGGCTGGTGGGTCTTGCCCACATGCTCAGGGTCTAATTGATTGCCATATTTGGGATCAGGAAGGAATTTTCTCCTTGTCAGACTAGCAGAGACCCTGAGGGTTTTTTACCTTTCTCTGCAGCATGGGGCACAGGTCACAGGTTTAAACTAGTGTAAATGGTGGATTCTCTGTAACATGAAGTCTTTAAATAACAATTTGAGGACTTCAATAACTTAACCAGAGGTTATGGATCTATTACAGGAGTGGGTGGCTGAGGTTCTGTGACCTGCAATGTGTAGGAGGTCAGACTGGATGACCATGGTAGTACCTTCTGACCTTAAAGTCTATGAGTCTAGGTCCCCATTTATGGTTCATAGCAGCCTTAGGGCTGGTCTAAGATATACACCAGCTGCAACAGCCATCATCCACTAGATGGGAGTGGCCAGAGTATAGGGCCCTGAGGCTATACCCCATCCTCCAGCATGCTCTGTATGCAGGGGCCCAGAAAGGGGCTGACCTAGAGCTGACTACACTAGATTTATTTCACCAACAGTTTTCCTTACATGCAGGGAAATCCTCCTTGGCTGAATATGGCACCCTTACACCACAAAGGGAAAACAGGGGCTCAGGGTTAAGCCCAGTGTATAATAAACATGTTTATCACACATTTCTATATCTTGAAGATTACTGAACTATGACTATATTTATGTCAATGATGTATGTGTGTTCAGTAGAGGCACATGATCCATGGATACTGTGTAGTGTACAGTTTACTAAGCTTATTTTAATTTTTGTAAATATTCAGACATAAAGTGATAAATAATTAACTATTTTGCATGCTACCATGTAGAGGAAAGTTTTCTCACCCTTTTAAATACGAAAAATGTGCCTAAGTACCATGAAAATAATAAAACTTAATTGCTTTGATTTAGTGTATCAATAACGAAGTGCATTAAGTATCCTCGGTGGTATGCTTGTCTATTATCTCTGCAATTATTTACGGATTAAGGACTCCCTAAAGGTACCCATTATGATAAAGCTGCAAGAATTCCTCAGAAATGTATGGTTTGGAGATGTCCCATTGATTTGTGGATAATGATTTACAATCTATTGATATTAGATGCAATTTAATTCAACTTCAGAACATTCTGGAAGCAACCATTGGCACAACATATAGTAATTGTAACATATTAGAATCTCCTAATGATTTCCACAACAGTGTTTCTCAGACTTACATGACATTTTTGTAAATGTTGCAGAGGTATGAAATCTCATTTACACCTGTGTGACCTCATGGAGTTCAATGGAGATACCCAAAGATATATGAGAACAGTGTCTGGCAAGATATAATTCCTAGTAGAAGAAAAGGCTGTGTTAAGGATAAACTGATAAGATTTTACTCTGTGGGCCTTGTTCTGATCTCTCATTGGTTTGACACCAGTATAACTCCATTGACCCTGGTGGAATTACGCCTGATTTTCACCATTGTAAATATGATTAAAATCAGGCCCAGATTTTTTTACTTTAGTGGAAGTAAGGTTAGGAATAGTTAAACCAATCTGAACAAAACAAGAGCTGGTCCCAAACTTTCTTAGTGTCTGATTTCACAATTTAAATTTAGAGATTAATTAAATCTGTTCACCCCTGGTAGGATAGTTGGCTCTCTCCAGTGCCAGATCTTAGGGCCTCTCTTTCTATTAAGATCTGCCAGTTCTCTGCTGTTCTTTTCATATTTGGTGCTGCTCTGGATATTCTCCCATAAATTGAATCTCCAAGTTGCATTCTAATCTTCGTTACCCCAAGATTAGCATTTCTCACAGTGATGTAGGGATTTTTGCCTGTCTTCAGTACCTATCCCTGCATATTCACACACCAGAAAGTTCTTGGATATCCAGAGGCATATTATTCACTCAAGCATAATTTAAGGACGAGCCTCAGAGTAACTCTTAATTTGAAATATAGTAATTGTAAGGCCTCACAAAGATGGTGTTCATTCCAACCACTCACTTTAGTCAAGTGCTTCTAAAAACCACACCTCTACCATACAGACACATGGCACAGAGGAGGGTAGAGGCATAGCAACTCTGAAAATCCTGTTATCGGAGAAGAAGGGGGTAGTAAACAAAGAATGGTTGACAGTCATAGAAAAATGCTGCAAAATATAAACATTAGGCTTTTAGAGAGGGCTACCCAGATTGAAACTTTGAATCGTAGGCCTGATGCTCCATTGCCTTGTGCCTTGATGTCATTTAAAACAGTGTAAAGCAGTGCAAAATGTTGCCAAAATCAGCCATGGTCACTCTGCATTCACTTTGCCCTGACATGAATAAACTATACAAAGAGCAGGACAATGGAGAAATGGGTATCCTGAATTTGGTACATCACGTGTTTATGCAATGAGGGTCTTTATAGTATCTGAACATGAAGAAAAACATCAGAGGATTGTTTTAGTGAATTTACAATGAAATACACAAACATCTCCAGCAAATTCCAGAGGCAAGTTTAGCCGTATTGTCCAGTTGTCCCCACACATTTCAGAAGTCATTTATCTCCACATGTCTTACATGAGATGTCTATGCAACCAATACACCCACAAAAATGTACTTTTTGAAGGATAATTAACAACAAAGATTGTGGAGTAATTAGCAGAACTTTAGCTATTAATTCAGTGTGAGATTTAGCACAACATGCAAGCCCACCCACATAGACAAAGTTAATTATATCCTCATTAACTTGTAGTTTTTCTTTCCCCAAAAAGCTCTAGTCATTTGCTCTTGTCTAATCTATTTTCATATTTAAAGGTTTTGGGAAAATCCTATATTGGCCTTCCTTTAGACATCAGGGAGAATTGCAGTCTAGTCCCTGCTTAGTGAATGGCTTATGCTTTGTATCTGTTTATGTATAAAGGGAGAGAGATTGTGTATGACGAATTCTCAGCTGCTTTTTACATATTGTTTTCTTCTTTGAACTATTGATGAGTTATCACTGCAACCATAAAGGGACACAATTCCAAAATATTTACTGAAGAACAGGTGTAGCACAAGAAAAAAAGGATATTTCAGAGCACACGGTCTTCACTGTAATATTCAGTTGTACAATTTATGGCTATTTTCTTCCTTGGGGTGTTTTTCAATACATTTTTATTGCAGGCCCTAAATTATACTTTCACAGGAAAGGTCTCTCTTTAAACTTTTGGGTCAGAATTGTTCAGATCTTTTCACACCAAATTAGTCAGTTCTAAAGCTAGCAAAATCCTTGGCAGGCTTGTAAATCTTTCAAGAGATGTTATCCAATTACCCTTCATGGTCCACAGGATTCTATAGTGTGACTATTTCCTTCTGTGTGAGGAATTAAGAGCTCATGAAAGGTTAGGAACCAATGGAGTTGAAAAGTAATGCTCTGCATTTTTCCACAGTTCAGATACTGTGATTATATCTACAGATATCTAGATATAGTCTAGTGATCAAACAAACATATTCATTCCTGATCAAGAACATTGACTATCTCTTGTGATTAGAGGAGAACAAAACCTCACAGCTTTCTGGTTTATGTCATTTATTTAAGACAATCAGTTATATCAAATTGGTAACCGTAGTACATAGACATCCCTGCTCTTAGATCTGGATTAGGATCATAGAATAAATTGCACTGTCTCTGTACCTTTTTTCCATCTGTAGCTTTGTTATATATGGCTATGTTATAGATATAGATATATATAGAGAGAGATATATAGATTTGGATATACCCTACTTCTCTAATGGTGGCCAGGGGTCATAAAGGTCCTAGGTTATTTTAATATAAAAAGAATCACAGTGAAGAACAGTCTCAGAAGAGGAATTTACTTTCCTTTTCATTTTCCATTCCCTTTATATAAACATTTAACATCTTTATTTATTAACACAGGGATATAAAAGATAAGCCTTTACAAATATGTTATTAATGGCAGAGGAAAATAAGATCCCAGTAATTGTCAAATTACAGCATTTAGCCCAGTGGCATATATACTACAATTATAAGACTATAGCAGCGACAGAATAAAATTACTGAATCAATTTCACATGTAGTATTTATTTCATCTAAGTTTGTTGGTCAGGTGTACCGGAAAAATGCCAGTTCAAAAGTTTATGCAGGTAATAAAATTGTATCTTAGGACAAATGAGAAAATGTACGCTGCTTCTCGTAGTGGGTTTTTTAAACAAATCCTTTTCATTATAATGAAAAAGAAGGCTGCAGTTATAGAAACCCAGCTGTTTCTGAGAGCAATGGTACTGACCTGTAAGTAACTTTGACATATAGCAACCCCTGTTATATAAGTATTCATTTAATTTCCATTTCATACTGGGAAAGGGTTTTTGTTTCAGTATTGCAAAGGTAAAGAGTTCTGTAACTGTCACTTGTTGCCACCAGCACCTTCTGGATCAGATTCTCCACTGCACCTTGTGTAATCATTTACACTTTGGTAAGGTGTGTCTAAAAGGCAACCCAATCAGAATGGTAAAACACTTTGCACTCCCTCTGCATTGTTATGAATGAAAATGGGGATAACAATACTGATCTTCTTTGTGAAGCACTTTGATATCTGCTGGTGAAAAGTGCTAACTTAGATGTAGGTATTTTTATTAATATTTACTAAACAGAATCAGACCCGCGTTTGCTTGGTTGGGTTTTTAATAGCCCACCGTATATGAGAAACTGGGCTAACAAAATTGTAATTTCCATATAGAAAATGCAGTTTCTGGAAAGTGTTACATTTTCAGAACGGTTGTTTCATTGTATATTTTAACTAGATAAACATGCAATCATTTAACAGCAATTGAAATAACACAGATGCAATCAAATATAATTGTGACCCCCCCAAAATCCATGATTATCTGGGTTAACTGTGTATGGAAAAAATGCTAGAAGCTTTACAAAGGTGAATGACAAGGTAGGTAATGTAGTATGGGCTTCTGGAGAGCTCAGCCTATCAGTTACGTTCATATATTTATAATCCTGTTTACTGGAATTCTGTCCACCGCAAATTCCACAGAGACTGTCAATTTCACGTCTCTTAGGAGTGCACTGCACTTATAAACCCGTCTGTTATATAAATAAAAGGTCAGCACTCAGCTAGCAAGCAAGGGATTGCTCATTATTAAAAACAAGTTTCCAGGTTTGTTGAGACCATAATGCCACATTCAGAGAAGCACAGCCGGCCTGTTAATTTTGTTCTTTTACACTTGTTTCACATGATTACAAATTATATCACAGAGCAACCATAAAGTGTGTGAGTTTTGTTTACAACTTTTCCAATTCTTTGCATTTTGACTAGCCACTGTAAATTGCTGACACGGTGCATTTAGTTGCTCTGTGCTTGTGGGTAATCATTAACCTCTGTTCATCTCTTGATCAATTCTGCTAAACCAGAGCAAAATCACAAATGGGGAATTCTGCATGGGAGCATGAGGCATATACCGCAAATTAGAGGGCTGATTCTGAGTGGATAGTGCCAAAACTCTTAGTGGCATCCTGGCTCCCTTGAAGTTAGTGGAGACAGGATTTTATGCTCATTTTCTTCAATGAGAGTTGCAAGTGTGCAGCATTCTTCAGATGCTTTGGATTTAGCAATGTGCATAGAAGTACATGGTTTTAAAGGGAATTTCAAATATTTTGAAATAATTTTCATTTCACAGGTTTCAAAAGGAACACATTTTCATATTTTTTATTAAGCTTTCAGAGATTACTTCCCCTTACTTCTCTCCTTTTCCTCCTCACCCCTTTCTCTCACCTTTTTATCCTTCTTCCATTTTCCCACCTAAGGGCAAAACTAAAACTGAACTGCAAAAGCATAAAAAAATTAAATATCAAATAAAATATTTTGGCAAAAATTCCAGTTTTTGAAAAAAGTCATTTATAAATTTTGATTAGCTCAAATGCGTAGTAAATGTTTTGATACCATGTGATGAATAAAGCATGCCCTAACAACAAGTAAAATCTACACTAATTTATAGTTTTTAAAACCAGTAGTAATAGTGTGATCACCTACTCTGAGTTCCTGTATAACACAGGAATTATCAGACAATAATTTCTATATCAAAGCAATTCACCAACAGAGGGCTCAAACCTAGGACCCTGAAATTAAGTTGTGTATTCTACTAACTGAAATTACCTTTTTCCTAGCTCTGCCTCTGCTTCTACTGTCTTAAAATGACTTCATTACAGGAGACGGCATTTCTCCAACTCCTTATTGGCCCAGAGAGACACTGAAATCTAATATACTTCTGGGTCTTCACTGTCAGCACTTTTAGGGATGTATCAGATGGGAGATCTCCACTAAAACACCACAAAACAAGCAGCACAAGTTAAGAAATAAAGGAAACAAATCAGCAAGGAAAAATGCTTTGCTGTCTTTTTACTTTTCAGCACAACTGTCCATACAATTTAAACATTTATACTTGCAGTCTCTTGTGTAATCTTGGATTTGATTCACAGAACAATGGGTCAGTCCAGTTAGAACAGTCAGCTCTTATTTCAAAATTAAGAATATCCATTTTCCATAAAAATCAACGGGGTTATTGCACTTGTTTTCTGATATGTTCATATGTCTAATTCTGTTGCTCAAGTCTTTGATCTTTAGTCTTTGATCTTTAGTTTGATCTAAAGCCTGGGTATGTGTCTCACAGAGAGCACAGAGGCAATTCCCATTGATGAATCTTCCAGATCAGTGGTTTTCAAATTGTGGTCTGCAGACCTCTGGGAGTCATAGAATCATAGAATATTAGAGTTGGAAGGGACCTCAGGAAGTCATCTAGTCCAACCCCCTGCTCAAAGCAGGACTATCCTCAGCTAAATCATCCCGGCGAGAGTTTTGTCAAGCAGCAGCTTAAAAATGTCTAAAGATGGAGATGCCATCACCTCACTAGGTAACCCATTCAAATGCTTCACCACTCTCCTAGTGAAAAACTTTTTCCTAATGTCCAACCTAGACCTCCCGCACTGCAACTTGAGACCATTGCTCCTTGTTCGGTCATCTGCCACCACTGAAAACAGCCTAGCTCTATCCTCCCTGGAACCTCCTTTCAGGTAGTTAAAGGCTGCTATCAAATCCCCCCTCATTCTTCTCTTCTGCAGACTAAACAGGCCTAGTTCTTTCAGCCTCTCCTCATAAGTCTTGTGCTCCAGCCCCCTTATCATTTTTGTTGCCCTCTGCTGGACTCTCTCCAACTTGCCCACATCCTTTTTGTAGTGGTGGGCCCAAAACTGGACACAATACTCCAAATGCAGCCTCACCAATGCCGAATAGAGGGGAATAATCACTTCCTGCAATCTGCTGTCAATGCTCTTACTAATGCAGCCCAATATACCATTAGCCTTCTTGGCAACCAGGGCACACTGCTGACTCATATCCAACTTCTTATTCACTGTAACCCCCAGATCCTTTTCTGCAGAACTGCTGCCTAGCTCGTCGGTCCCCAGTCTGTAGCTGTGCATGGGATTCTTCCATCCTAAGTGCAGGACTCTGCACTTGTCCTTGTTGAACCTCATCAGATTTCTTTTGGCCCAATCCTCCAATTTGTTTAGGTCCTTCTGTATCCTATCCCTCCCTTCCAGGATATCTACCTCTCCCCCTAGCTTAGTGTAATCTGCAAACTTGCTGAGGGTGCAATCTACCCTATCCTCCAGATCATTAATGAAGATGTTGAACAAAACCGGCCCCAGGACCAACCCCTGGGGCACTCCGCTTGTGACCAGTTGCCAGCTAGACATGGAGCCATTGATCACTATTTGTTGAGCCCTTTGCTGTAGCTAGTTCTCTATCCAATTTATAGTCCATTCATCCAACCCATACCTTTTTAAGTATACTTCAAAATACTTTTTAGACTACATCTACATTTTCCAAAGGGGTCCACACTAGGGGTGTAGAAGGTTAACCGTTTAAATCTTTAAACTGTAATCAACAGTTTAAATGTTTTAAAGAGATGATTACTATTTCAACTGGGTTGAGGAGGGGGCGGAGGGGAGCAGCAGCTGGGCTGACTCCCCAGCAGCTAGAGCAGCTGGGCAGCTCTCCTCGGTGGGGAAACACAGAGCCCAGCAGGGAGGGAGGGGAGAGGGGGAAAGGGTGGGGAAGGCAAGTAGCTGCAGTTGGGCTGGCTCCCAGTGAGCGGGGGAGTAGTGCAGAGCCCAGCACGAGGGGGAGGGGCAAGCCTAGCTGCGACTACCCTCCATGCATGTCCCTGCCAGCAAGAACTGCCCAGCTGCAGCTATCTCCCACCCCCAGCATTTAATCATTTAAACCTTCTATTTATTTATAGATTTATTATTTATAGAGGGTTTAAACGGATTTTTGATTAAATTAATTTTTTCATCTCTAGTCCCCACCTCCATTCAAAATTTCTTAAAGGTCCACAAATGAAAAAAGGTTGAAAACCACTGTTCTAGGCCCAAGTCTTTTGCTTTCTGTATTGTCTGGATTCTGTCTCAGTTGATTTGGATAGAAACAAAAGTTTCAGGATGAGGAATTTGTCATTACACCTTTCCTTACACCTTGTCTCCATCATCCTTTAAATCTTTCCTTCAGACTCCCCACTGACAAGTGCCTATAGAACACATATCCGACAGAATGAAGGCAGGTGGCACCATGAGTCTACTAGTTAGGCATAGCTACACTAGTTTTCCTGTTACCCCACCTTCTCCCCATCCCCTGGTACAAATTAGAGTACCACCGAGGCTGCCCTACATTATGCTGGAAACTGAATTAGTCCCCAGCTGGCCCCAGCGTCGTGCGGGGATGGTGAAATAACGAGACATTTGTTTATGCTCTTTCCCTGAGCTGTGCAGTCTTCTCCTTAGACTCAGCCCAGAAGCTGGGGCCTCTGTCAGTTCTTGCCTGGTGGGGAGAATTGTTCTATGTTGTCATGATATATTAAATAGAAATAAATGTTTGAAAAGGAAAACTAATAGAAGTTGAAGGAATGCTAAATAATGTGTTAAATTAACATTTTGTGGTGCTCAGGTCTCTAACTACAGTGTGGGAAATGTAATAAATGCTTTTGAAAGCATATTTACTGGTCACTTACACATGCTGCTTGACACGCTGGGAGACTGAAGGTCTCTATTTGGGCCTAGTCCTGCATAGTTCTGAGCACCCGCAATTCCTGTTGACTTTAATGGGAGGTGACAATATGAAGTACATAGCAGGAAATACTCAGCTTCTTGCTGGCACGAGAGTTCATCCAAAAAACATGCACGGAATAAGCAAACAGTCACGCCAATGTGTCTCAACCCTGACCTGAAGGAAACGGTACATTATTTGTCCTGGTTGATTTTGTGCTGTGGACATTGGTCCTATAACTGAACTGAGACAATCAGATCATTTCCCATAGCTTACTGAACAGGAGTTGTAGTACAACAGCTTTTGGTCACACACACCAATTATTTCCATCACTTAAACTTTTTGAATGCACTTAATTTATCTTTATGTAAAAACAAAATTAGTATTATTTCTTGCTTTTTCTACCTTATCTCAAAAAGGTGAAGTTATGATTGATTACAGTAATTATTCTGTTGGACTCTATTGTTTAATTTCATTTGTTTGTTTTTAGTTTAAATTGTGAATAGTAAAAAATAGAGTATATTGTAGAAAATGTCAAACTTTTTAAAGTAAAATCATTCAGTTGAACTTCAAAATCACTAATCTGTTTAGTTCTCAGTACTTCTGATAACTTTGGCTAATTTATTTTTAATTTAGTATTGGATTATTCTTATTTGATATTCATGAAGAAGGATTAAGAATGAATCTCAGGATTTCATCAGAAACCATTAAGGATTCTGATCTTAAATTCAGTTTCCATGGAGCCTTTCAAATAGATGTAGCATTGACAAAAAGGGAGAAGGGAGAGATTCCAGTATCAACTACAGGGATATAAATCCCGAATATTGACTTTAATGGAACATTCCCATTAGATCAGAATTCAGCCCAGGGACTGTTTCAGGAAACAAATTGAATTTTTTCTGTAGTCCTGTGCTCTTAGTTCTTTTTAGTGTTTGTTTTTTTGGGCAGCACATTCCATGGGAATTCACTGTCATGAGGTTTTATTGATGTTACTAAGTGAACAGTTCATTGTAGATGCTTAAAGTTAAATAGACCTCTCCTAAAGATGCTTTAAAAAAAAGTCAAAGGAATGAGAAAAATGGCAACATCCCTTCTTCATCAGTATTGACTGAATTCCCCCTTCAGTTTAGAAGTGGTCTTCATGAAATTTGTAAGAAGATACCAAGAATTAAGAGGCAGCAGCTCCCATATAGAATGAACTCAGGAATCTCAGTCATAAACACACAAATTGAAGAAATTGCAGAAAGAACACAGAGGTGCAGGTAGATGACCTTGAAAGTAACACTTTGGTATTTGAAAATTCAATAGTTAAAGAAAGTGAAGAGCTATAAAATATGAAAAGAGAGAGAAAAGACAGAAAATGAGCAAGAATTCTGAATCTATCTATTGTTGTTGCCCCAACACCATTAAAATCTGGAGATTTATTGCCCTATTTATTTCACCAAGTAAGTATGCAGATTCTTCATTTAATAGAATATTCCCCATTCATATCCTTATAAGGTAAAACTAATGGGGAGGGAACTGGAAATCTCCTCATGGGGATCCTCCCATATCATCTGATGAAAGCAGATTTTGCACCACTCCATGCAAAAATGATATATGGGTCACCCCAAAGCTTGAAAAATGCCAGAAATCCATGTGAATCCCAGGACCTTCTACCTCCACACATGCTCTTCCTTGTCCCCAATGGCCTTATCCCACTCCAGCCCCTTAGCATTATGGCTTCTTTGGAGCTAGCAGAATTTCTCCTGACTGCAGGTGTAACCGGGACACCCAAAAGGGGCTCCATGAAAAAGATAATATATTCCTGAGGTTTTTTATTTTTTCTGATTAAGTACCATTGGGTTAAACAGATGATGATATGACCCCTTTGCAATTATCTATTCCTCCCCAGCCCATCTAGTATCCATTCTTTTCCCCATGTAGATTCCAGACCTACAGGGGAGTGCTCTGTGAGGTCCAGAGGTGAAAGGAGTGGTGCTGTGAATATTGCTAAGTCCCCCTTCCATAGGGTAATTCATATATTCCAAGGCCAGAAGGGACCATTGTGAACATCTAGTCTGACCACTCGTACATTTATTTGTTTTCTTGGTCAACCAAAGATGTGGATACATTGGAGAGAGTCCAGAAAAGAGTAACTAAAATGATAAAAGATTTAGAAAACTTGATATATGAAGAAAGGTTAAAAAAACTGTCCATGTTTTGTCTTGAGAAAAGAAGAGTGAGGGGGGAACTGATAACAGTCTTCAAATATGTTAAAGACTATTATAATGCAATTGTCCTCCATGTCAACTGAAGGTAGGAGAAGAAGTAATGGGCTTAGTCTGAAGCAAGAGAGATTTAGGTTAGACTTAGGAAAAAACTTTCTAACTATAAGGATAGTTAAACTCTGGAATAGGATTCAGAGGGAGGTTGTGGAATCCTCATCACTGAAGCCTTTTAAAAACAGGATGGACAAACACCTCTCAGGGATAATCTAGGTTTACTTGGTTCTGCCTCAGTTCAGGGGTGTGTGGATTTGATGACTTCTTGAGGTCCCTTCCAGCCCTAAAATACTATAATTCTATAGCACAGACCAAAGAACCTCCCCAAAAATAAAATAGTCAGTGTTCACCATGCCCCTTGGTAAATTGTTCCAGGCACAGAGTGTCACTCGTGTATGGATCTTAGTGGTATGATCAGATTCATGGCTTACTTTTCAAATACAGATTTGGTTAGGAAGGTAATCATAATTTGGTGCCGCAAACTCAGATATTAAAAAGATATTATAAAGAGACAAAATTGGGACATTTCCAGAGTGATGCAGACACAGATACTGGTACCATTGAAGAAGAGGAAACTTTCTTTTTCTTTTTGAAATTAAGAGTCAGCTCTGAAATGTAGGACAGAACTCTGCTGCAGCTCAATACCTGGACAGACTATTTGTTGAATGTGGACTCAAACCATATTTGTAGTAATCCCATAGGCAGTGAAGAAATGTGGGGAACTTCTGGTAGTAATAGAGGAAGTTCTGATCATACAAGATGGAGGACAAATAACTATCATAGAATCATAGAAGATTAGGGTTGGAAAGACCTCAGGATTTCATTTAATCCAACCCCCTGCCCAAAGCAGGACCAACCCCGACTAATCATCCCAGGGTGGGTTTTGTCAAGCCAGGCCAAAAACCTCTAAGGATGGATATTCAGTTACCTCCCTAGGTAACCCATTCCCGTGCTTCACCACCCTCTTAGTGAACATTTTTTCCTAATATCCAACCAAGATCTCCCCCACTGAAACTTGAGACAATTGCTCTTTGTTCTCTTATCTACCAGCACTGAAAACAGTGTAGCTCCATCCTTTCTCACTTTTCTCTTCTGCAGACTAAATAAGACCAGTTCCCTCAATCTGTCCTCATAAGTCATGTGCTCCAGCCCCCTAATCATTTTCATTGCCCTCCACTAGACTCGCTCCAATTTGTCCACATCCTTTCTGAAGTGGTGGGGCCCAAAACTGGACACAGTATTCCAAATGTGGTGTCACCAGTGCTGAACAGAGAGGAATAATCACTTCCCTCGATCTGCTGGAAATATTCCTACTAATGCAGTGCAATATGCCATTAGCGTTTTTGGCAACAAGGGCACATTGTTGACTCATATCCATCTTCTTGTCCACTGTAACCCCTAGGTGCTTTTCTGCAGAATCTGTTAAGCTTACAGTTTGTTTCATAATCCCCTCATAATTTTTAAAGTAAATTATATTTGATATACTGTACATATGTACATTGAAATATAAATATCTTTTACCAGTGCTCTTCTTGTTTCAGAGAGAAAGATATTACAGATGATCAAAAATTTGGGTTTCTTTTATTGCTGAAAATGGAATTTTTTATAAAAAAAAACCGCATCTGATTGAAAATTTGTAAATTTTCAACTTACTGTAATAGATACAAAGTGTTTTCCCATCCGAAAGAGCTAAGTTAGAAAAAGAACAATTCAACCATATAAACAAAAGAAATAGCTTCTGATCCAAACAAAAACAATTGTCTTGAGTGAGTAGATAAGTACAGGAACACTCAGTGAGAAATGCTTTTGAGTACTTCTGAAATAACAGAAGTTTACAGAAAACTCAAAATGTATATTCTCTGTGGAATGCAGTATATGATACACTGTCTTTCATTTGGCCTAGCTCTCTGGCAGTGGCACAAGTTGTCAGCGAAAAGATTGAGCCTAACCATATTGGCCTGTCCTTCATCACATGCTGCTATCAGCAGACAGAAAAATTTGCAGACAGCAGAGAAGCTCAAGTTCCTTTAGGACTGAGTAGGATACTCAAGACAACTGGAGTACTCAACATCCACCTGGGCCTTTGCCCCTCAACTGACCTACTAGGCTAGTGTCCCCTCCTCCCACTCTCTGGAAATAGACCCATTGACACACCAATATTTACAAACACACACACCCTTCCACTCTAATCTGTAGAGTGACCCACTGCAAAACTCCATGCAGCGCACTGGATTCCACTGTGCAATAACTCCACTGGTTTTTTCCCATCATTCAGCTGTTAAGATACTATTGGCCTTATGACTGGTTGTGTTATAATTAGAGTATCATCTTCATTTACCAAATGCAAAGAGACAGATGATTGCAGACTAAAATTGCATCTATTACTCACTCCCCAAGCCTCTGTCCATTAGGTGAGTAATCCTGTCAAACAAGGGAAATTAGGTTGGTTTGGAATTATTTGTTCTTTTAAAAAAATCATTTTGGCTATTGCTTATGACCTATTATCCTCTAGGTACTTACAGACTGATTGTTTAATAATTTGATCCAGCGTCTTTGTGTCAGAGAGAAGTTGAATGCCCTATAATTTCTGGATCCTCTTTGTTCCCCTTTTTAAAGATAGATACTACATTTGCCCTTCTCCATTCCTCTGGGATCTCACCCATCTCCTATGAATTCTCAAAGTTAATTGTTAGCTGTTCTGAGACTGCTTCAGCTAATTCCTTACTCACCCTAAGATGAATTTCATCAGGTTCTGCTGAGCTGAATACATATAACTTGTCTAAAAATTCTTTAACCTGATCTCTCCTTGTTCTGGGTTGTGATCCTTCCCCCTTACGTTAATATTAATCGTGTTGCGTATCTAGTCACATCAACCTTTTTAGAGGAAGCTGAAGCAAAATAAGCATTAAATATCTCAGCCTTCTTGCTGTCAACTGTTATTGGCTCTTCTTCCTTGCTAAGTAATGTGCCTAAACTTTCCTTCATCTTTCTGTTGCTCCCAATGTATTTATAAAATCTCTTCTTACTGACTTTTATGTCCCTCCCTAGGTGTAACTCATTTTGTGCCTTGCCTTTCTGATATTGTCCCTACATGCTTGTGCTATTGTTTTGTACTCCTCCTTATCAATCCATGTTTCCACTTTTTGTAGGATTCCATTCTGATTTTTAAGTCATTAAAGCGGTCATGAGGCAGTCATATTGGCTTCTTACTATTCATCCTCTCATTCCTTTGCATTGGGATAGTTTGCTATTGTGTCCTTAATATTGTCTCTTTGAGACTCAGACATTTCTCCTGAACTCCTTTATCCCTTAGATTTTATTCCATGGGACCCTGCCTCCAGTTCTCTGCATTTGCTAGTCTGCTTATTTTTTAAGTCCATTGTCCTTATTCTGCTGCTCACCTTCCTTTCTTCAGAATTATAAAATATATAATTTCATTACGATTTTCACGCAAATTGCCTAATATATCTATTTATAACTGTTCTGGGTCACCTTTAATCAGCCACTGTTCATAGGCACCTGGACAGAATGTCTTGTAGGGAACAATTGCACTTGGGCATCTCATGTTAACACGGTTGGAAAAAGTGGGTACTCCCTTCCCAGGACCCAGTCTAAGAGTGATAGAAGCATGGGGTTCCACCAAGAAACAAGTGAAGGTAGTGAAACCTGTCACCTGAAGGATGAACAGTGAGGGACTGCAAAGGGATCTAAGACACCGTTCACCCTTTAACCATGGTAGAACAATGGGAATAGAGGGTGCTGTAGCCTGACGAGTCAGCCTAAAGGGAGGTGAACCACAGAGTTCCACCATGCAAAGAGTGCTCACACAAGAGCCTGGAAGAAAGATCACAGATGGAGCTTACTACAGACCTGTCACAAATGCACAAACTTCTTCTTTGCCTATAATCCTAAACAGGGGTAGCACTTTAAAAAGCAGCATTTGGATCTGCTGGTAAAACTTTTGCTTCTGTGTTGCATTTTTAGATACATCTTCATGCTCAGTATTTTTAGATTCACTAAGGCCTTTATCCTGCAGTAAACGCCATGTAGGCAGACCCTGAAGAATTTGATCACATGGGACATTGCAGAACTGAGAATGAATTCTTTCTGCAAATGTTCTTCTAGATTCCTGAATATACCTTTATCTGCAGATGCTATTTGATAAAAATTAATATTCTCAAAAATATTTTTCTTTTATTTCCAGGATTTGGATGGAAACAAGCTGACAGTTTCATTATTGGTTTTCATGACAATTACACTTGAAATGCTTTATGGATTGTTTATTTTGGGACACTTTCTTGTACCTTTCTTTCCTGTCAGACTTTATGGCTGGATAGAAAGGGAGTTTGGACTTAGATAAATATGCATAGTATTTGTATAACCAGATACAAAGTATATATATTCTCTGAACTATAGAAGGAGATTTTAATCCTTCAAGCATTTAATTAGGATTTTAGGTACTGTACTTTTACATATATGAATATCACCATTGAAAACAACAAGCAGTGCTGCAGTGTTAAAAATGGCAAGCATATCACATTAAAAAAATCAGTGAAATAAGTTATCATTTGCTGGAGAGAAGCTTCCATTTAGAGCAAGTAAAAAGCTCTGCAGAATTTAGTAGTCCAGTAATAAGTGGGTTAAAGGACAGGCATTTAGGTAATTGTTACTACACTGCCTCACTGTACATGGGACTTATATAACCTATTACTTCAAAGGCAAAACTTTTATGAAATGGAAGGAGTTTGTTAGGATCCTTTCCATCTGGCCAATAGCTTCTTTATGTATAACACGGCAAACTGAACTAAATTAAAAAACATGACCACACTACTTCAGGTTGTTCTTGATTGACATCAAACAGGTGTGACACTGAAAGACAGCACAAGCACATGTTCATAAAACAAATGATTTAGGGCCTGATTTTAAGACATACTGATGATTATCAAAAACTCCAGATGTTAAGTGCCTGAAAATCAGGCCACTATTGTGCTAGCGTGGAGCAAACACCGAGCTATGTTCTGGTCTCCATTACTCTCCTGTTGATGTCAAGGGACTGCACAGATATAAATGAGGATTTGACCCAGAGTGTGTTGAAGCAATTAAACACAAAGGAATTGACAGGGAACTGGAGCAAAGAATATTTTGATAGTCTTGTGAATTGTGTGCTAGAAATATATCTGACTATATTATTATTAATTTTTTGTATTACCATGGTGTGTAGTCATGACCAGCATCCCATTCTGCTAGGTGTTGTATAAGACAGAAAAAAAGATGGTCCCTACTCCACAGGGTTTGTAATCTAAATAGATTAGATATAAATTTTGATTTGCTTCTGTTAACTCTATTCAAAACATATGAACAAGAAATGTATACATAAAGTACTGGAACGAAATAGAATAAGCTAAAGTAATGTGCCAATCATGTTTATCTTAACAAAGAAATAACCCACAGCTGGAGTGTCACCTCCAAGTCATGGCACTACTGTCAAAAGTTGCAGCACTCAACATAATACATCACAATGGATAGAAGAAGTCATCCAGCAAAGGATAACTGAGATTGCAGGTGAACATCACCAAAGATTATCCTCTTCACCTGTTCTGATGCACTTTTCTCTTCTATCCTTTTTAACCTTAGATAACTTGCTTTATTCCCTACTGGAGAAAGACTGCTAGCTGGAGTTAAAAGAGAGATTTAGATTGTTCAGCAGTTGAAAATTCAGACGCAACAATGGTCTCATTGGGTGACAAGGAGACTGAAGACTTCTTTCACTGACTACTGCACCAGCACAAAATTTTCCCGTAAGCAGATATCAAAAAGAGAATTGTTGTTTGAAAGTCGTCTCTGTGCATTATCTTTTCCAAACCATCTAGGAGATTTTTTCCTATGAAATGGATCTGAACAACATAACATAAGAAAATAGGGATTAACATACTGGCTCAGACCAGGGCAGTTTTCTGTCTCCAACAATAGCCAGTACCAGTTGCTTTAGAGGAAGGTGCTTGAAATCCTGCAGTCATATAGTCCATATAAATGTCCAAAAAAGTTGTTTGGTTCAGAAGACAAACCACAATTAGATCTCAGCGTATTTGTCAATAATTATTTCTATTAGTGACTCGTCTATACTGAAGATAATGGCATGTCATAGTACCTTATTCACTTTGATTTTTCACCTAAGTGTTTGTAAGAACGTGGTAAACTGTAGGACTTTGGTTAGGGAGGCATGGTTCCACTGAGTTGTCATGTTATTAGTTGTGTGAATCCTGTATGAAAACGAAATGCGATTACAACTAACTCATACCAACAGGTTAATTCAATCAATTCCAAACCTTTATATAGGGCTCGTGGCAAAGCCAAAATCCAGCTGGACAAACTGAAACTACTTTGATTCTGTAGGGCCGCGGAACAGCTTTGTAATGTGTTGGACAGCGATAGGGGCTTGACAGGTCTGGTCAGAACCAGTTTGATAAGCAGCATTGCTCGGCCTGGTAAACAGGCTGTGCAAGGCCATGTGAAAGTGGTTGCACTGCCAAAGGAGGAGGAAAGTTAGGAAACAAGTTCATGTGCTGTAAATTTGCCAGTGCTAGCTGTACCTTAGAGCTGATATGCTATGCTGTACGTAAAAGCTTGGAATGCAAGCTGCACAATGAGACTCAGCCATGAATCCACTTGGATTGCGTGGCAAGATCCCCCAGCAGCCCGCTTAGCAATGCACCCCAGGGTCTCCCGTTGCTGTTTGGAGCGTAAGCCGTGATTAAAGATCAAAGATAAGTTCACCTAACAAGTTACAGATCTGTTGTCTGTCACTCCAGAGATAACATCCACATGTGGTAAATATAATCTGGTCAAATTTGGAATTTAAATTGGGGAATGTTTTTGGGGGTTGTGTGTGTATGTATTATCATTGCTCCAAGCTTACTAACCCACAGATTAAAAACAAGTTGGAGGTCAACACTTCTAACAATCCAATCTGAGTAACAACAAAGTGAAAAAGTGAAATGAGTGAATAAATCCACTTGTATTCCCCACCAGGAACCCCAGCTGACCCTTGTAACTCCTAGCCACAAACAGCCCATGGCTAGCCTCACCGGGCCGTGACCCATGGTGTCTGTGGAGCAAGGGGGAGAAGCAAGATGTTCGTGCTGTCCTGGGCTGCACTTGTGTATTAGTGTGTGTTTGTGTTAAACTGGAATAATCCTTTTTACCCACTGATTGTGCTTTTTCTTTGTCCTGTATGAGCCCAACCCTACTGGATTGCACCAGCTGGGGCTGGCACTAAGGTTTTGCCTTGGGGTTGGGCCAGCAATTGGGATTGTAGTTGTTGTGGTGCTACTGTTTGCACTTGAAGGATATTTGGAATGTTTTAAGAAAGTAAAGTTTTGGGAATGTGGCTTGTGTATGAGGGGTTGGTATAGGTGGGATTTAATAACGAATGTCTTAGGGAAGTAAAGTTTGGGAATATGGCTTGTATGAGGGGTTGGTGTACATAGAATTTGATAAGAATTGAAGCTTTTTTAAATTGTAATAATAGGAATTTTTCATTTAATTCATTTTTCCTTTTTTATAACCCTATATACTGTACTAAAAGTTATATAAATAGTGGTTAACCAAAAAATAGTAGTCTGGTCTCTTATCTCTCGATTGGGACACACTCTTGCAGTGTGGGGATTGGGCGCCTCACGCCCCACTTCACCACAACACGGGGGTCACAGGTTTTCTCTGTTTTTGGCATCAGGCATCCTATGTGCCAGAAATAGAGACAAGACAGAAACTGTGGCAGTACTGTGCAGGTGGTGGGGTCACAGATTTCAACACTGGGCATCTTATGTGCCAGAAACGGGTCAGAAAATCTGATGGACATAGATTTTGGCACTACACTTGCGCTCCAGCCAGGGCACCCCACCGCTGAGCCCACCTTGTCTGGCTTCTTAATTTTTGGGCTGGCTCCTAACTCCAAAGCAAATTTGTCGAGCTCTGGTCTAATGGTTAAGGCCTAGGACTTGGGAGACCTGTTTTCTGTTCCTTCTGTATCATTAATTTTCTGTGTGACCTTTAGAAAGTCACTTTGCTTGCTATAATCCTCTGTTTCCCTTCCCACACTTTGTATATCTTGTTTTCTTAGATTGTAAATTTCAGGGCAGGGACTGTATCTCAGCATGTAGATGTACAATGCTGAGTATAGCTGGTCCGTGATGTCAGTTGTGACTAATAGGCACTACTGTAATATAAATAATAATAAATGGCAAAGTTCTGTAACAGAGAGTGGACTAGTGCCACTATGGGTCCTCTTGAGGATTAATTAGAGCCAAACGACCTTCCAACAAAGCTCAGACACTCTGAAGATAATGGTGAATTGGGGATACATGAATTCCATGTCCCTATGCAACCTAATTTAAGAGATTTCCTCCTGGCAAAGGCCGAGACCAGAGAGTCTCCCAATCAAGAAGTTGCTAGAGAGGTTAAAGGCTTTGTTCCGAGAATCGACCTTCGAGATTGTTGGAGAATCTTCAGGAAGCTGATCTTTTCTGTGGTGATAGGGTTCAGATGCCATTTACTCTTTATCTGCTAATTGTTTGATTGCTTTTTCTTTAGTTCCTGTGTTGTTTGGCCTGGTTCATCTTAACATCTTAATTAGGCAAAACTCATTAGGAATCAAAGGATGTTTGACTTGAGTAAAGCACAGAGATTTGGGCCCTGAATTTTTCAACAGTGTGAATAAATTGATATTGCTTTGTTACCCAGATGAGTGTTGTTTTCATATAAAAGCTATAGCAAGAAGGGGCAGAAGCTTGATTTGATTTACTTCTGTGGAACACTAGAAGACAGACTCACTGAAGGGATTAAAATGGGTAAATAAATCCTATAAAATTTTATGAGGGAGGGGCAAATTTGGTAGTTTCAGAAGGAATTTAATAAGCTTAAAATATAATAGCTCTAAAAACAACAAGTTTATGTTAAATGAAGCACAGTATTAAGCTTAATAACACAAAAAGCATCTATGTAGTTTACAGTCCTGGAACACATTCTCCACCATTATTTACCTGAGTTTAGATTTCAGTGTTACCTTTACATCAACTGACATCATATACTTAAGAGGTGATAAGCTACTGTACCACCTCTAACCCACCATCAGGTGGGTCATATCTCAAAGTGTACTACAGTAGAACTTCAGAGTTATGTCAGGAATGGAGATTGTTCATTACTCTGAAATGTTTCTAACTCTGAACAAAATGTTATGTTGTTCTTTCAAAAGTTTACAATTGAACACTGACAGCACAGCTTTAAAACTTTACTATGCAGAAGAAAAATGCTGTGTTCCCTTTATTTTTTTTAGTACTTTACATTTAACAGTACTGTACTGTGTTTGGTTTTGAGGTTTTCCTTGTCTCTGCTGCTGCCTGATTGTGTACTTCCAGTTCCAAATGAGGTGTGTGGTTGACTGCTCAGCTCGTAACTCTGGTGTTTGTAACTCTGAAGTTCTACTGTAGCATGGAGCAATCTCTTAAACATGGGTGATAATTAGAGCTGGTTGAAAAGAGCCAATTGTTTTGCTGCAAACATTGAACAGTTTTCTTTTGTTTTTTAATCTAAAATTCCCAAGAAATTTGCATGTTTGATGAAAAGGTGGACATTTTCCCATTTTTAAAAGCTATTTTCTGATAAATTGTTTTTTGAAAACTAGCACATGAAAGTTTTCACCAAAAAATCAAAGATTTTACAGAAAATATTTCAGTTGTTTTTTTCATTGAAAAACTAGATTTTGACAAAATGAAAATTTTCTGCAAAAATTTCATTTGGTGAAAAGCCATTTTTCTGTCTTTCTTTAAAAACTCGACCAGCTGTAGTGGTAAAATTTTCCCAGCTTAAAAGGGTGGTGCTAGACTTAATGACTAAAATACTTGCAGAGCTTCAGACAAAAGATGCTATGGTAATCCAAAGCAACAATAACCTTTGTCATTTTCAGCTTACTCTTTGACACTATGCTCTTGATTTTCCTGCTTCTTCATTCACAAGGATCATGAAATGATTTCCCCATGAGCTCCAATTATTTCCAGACTTCAGGTACCACTACAGGTGGCAATGAAACAAGTCTGCAACAACACAACCATAGGTTAAACAATCTTATAAGGGAAGGAATGTTGTATATAAGTGAAGAAGATTCTTCAATATTGTGTCTGCTTGACTCAACTGAGGCCACTGAGGCTCTAGGAATCATCCAAAATTGTTCTTCTGTGGTACGGTATCCCTGGCTTGTCATAAATTGACCAGTGATTTCACTTTACACCAGGCTCTGTATTTCAAGCATTCTCTTCTGTCTACCCCACAAGTGGAGACTGATGGAGCCCTCTGTAACACAAAGATTCTCTTTAAAGTATCATGTCCCCTAGAAACATTTCTAGAGAAGATAAGCTCTGTACAAATTCAGGAAAGATACTTGGGCATCATTGATTAAAGGGCAATGAAGACTGGTGTTCAAAATGCAACAGGGGTGAAAAAGCCAACAAGAAGTTAGATGAATAATGAATGAGATGGAGAATAATTTATAAAATATTTGTCTTTATATAAATCAATTGTTTGCCCTCATCTGTAATACTGTTTTGAGTTCTAATCATCTCATCTCCGAAACAATAAAAAAAGAAAGAGGTGTTTGGAAATGGGCAATAAGACTGATTGTGGGTATGGAAATACTCATAAAAAGATAGACTGAATACATTCGGACAGTTTGCCTTCCAGAGGAAATGGACACAGTAAAAGTATGCAAAACAATGACTGGTATAGAGAAGGTTGGAACTTCTAGTCAACCTCATCATCCAATGAAACTAAAAGGTTGCATATGCAGTATTTATTTATAAGTATCTTTTCCACAGAAGGAGTATTAGCCCGTGGAACTGGTTGTCACAAAATAGCTATAGGGCAAGAATTTAACAGTGTTTTTAAAGCATCGGACACCTATATGGATTACAAAAATACCCAGCTATACTAGGAAATATTAAAAATAAGAGTTTTAAGAATGGAAATAAATTCTCATGCTTCAGGGCATAAACCAACCTCTAGCTGTTTGGAGTAAGGAGGAAACTTACCTGTGGACATATCACCTCATAACTCCCTATTGCAGGTTTTCTTACACCTTCCTCTGATGCATTTGGTTCTGGCTGTGGTCTGAGACAGCTTACCAGATCCAGTATGGCTATTCTTATGTTCCTAAATACAATTCAGTCAAAACAGCATTACTAGCATTATATAGAACAGGAAACATGAAATAAAATGGGAATATACAGTAAACACTTTACTAAAACTGACTAATCTTCTTGCTTTTGAAAGTCTGTTTTAGAAAAAATAAAGGATAAAATTCATCTTGTGTGTGAGCTGAGCTCAGTGCCAGGATCAAGTGGAGGCACAAATTTGGCTTTATGCCTCCCATATTTGAGGGCTGCTAGGGGCTGAAGATAGGGAAGTCCTCTGTACTAGTCTGTTTTGCACCACAGCTGAATAGACACTAGGAGCTGTCCCAGCTGTAGGGAGTAGATGGGACAAGCCATCATTTGCCTAATTTGTTTGGGTGAAGGATCCTGTAAGGACTAATGTCTCACAATTCTCACAAAGAGAATCTTGTCTTAAAGTATCCCTCTTCATAACCTGACTCTGACCATGAAAGGATGAAGAGTTCTTTGACAGGGAGTGCACCTCTAGTTGCTCCAGCCCCAAAATCAAAGCCTGGAGAAAAGAAATGTTCCTCTCTTTTTCTGCAGCCTCCTCAAAACAAGGTAATGTGTCTTCATCCCCTGAGACTAACAAACCATCTAGGTCTCATACTTCGTCCCAAAAAAAGGACAAATAATCTAAAATGTCTTCTGGTACTGAGGTGAAATCTGGTTATAGACACCAACATTCACAATTCCAGTTCCATAGGGACTGGTGCCTTCATCTTCTCTAACAAAGACTACTGCTACCCCAGCACTGCTGAGTCCTGTACCTCTTGCACTGTCTGAGAAGCACTTACCTCCCATACTGGTATCATTCATACCACAGACATTCTTTGCAGCAGAAGACCTTTTATGATTGATTCTCCATTACTGCACCATCCAGTACCAATAGAAGCAGCTACATCTGCAACAGTGCTGTTGACATTGACTTCCTCCCTCTGCTTTGTTGCCTCCATCTACTTCAATGGCATGACCTGTAACATCTGCACCATCAGTACAATTTGGATATGAGACAGCTTTTTTGTCTCCACTGCTGCCTCGACCAGGGCCAATAGCCTTTGCTCCACCAGGGCTTAGACATTGGTGCCACCAATACAACATCATGCATCATCAGTGTCCATGTCTCCAGTGACACTCACTGAGGCAGCTCTTTCATTCCTGGAAGAGAGCTCCATCTCCTCTTCAGATTCAGAGCATGACAGGCCTGTTTCTCTTGTGAGATCTTTCAGGTCTCCTTATAGGTCACACTCTAGGAACAAAACTCACAACTGTGGTATGGAGCAAGAACACTACCCTTATAACGATGTTCGTTTGGTGTATACCACTATGGGCAGTATAGAGAATGGACTATCCACCCTGGCCATACT
This sequence comes from Mesoclemmys tuberculata, assembly GCA_007922155.1. Taxonomy (NCBI): domain Eukaryota; kingdom Metazoa; phylum Chordata; order Testudines; family Chelidae; genus Mesoclemmys; species Mesoclemmys tuberculata. Next base: position 23,187,814 of record ML675618.1, on the reverse strand, counting down.
GGGCATCCTAATCTGCTCCCAAAGATTGCAGATTCCCATCTGCAATGCTGTCTAGAAAACATCAGTATCTCCAGCCTCTATTCTTATCAGGAGAAAACCCCTTCCAGTTCACTAACCATCCCCAACTTTGGGACCACCCAAAGAAGGTGAATTCAGGGAGGAACCCAGGTATCATTCTCTCTCCATATCTTCATCTTTCCCTAATGACGCTATTACACCATAGTCTTCTTTACATCATCCTGAAGACTGTAAGGTCTTTCAAGATCTTATGAGGAGGGTGGCCACCTCACTAGGTATGCAGGCAGAGACTATGCAAGCCAATCTGCACAAACTTTTAGACATTTTGTTGGCTCCAGCCTCAAGGGTTTCCTTCCCATAAATGTGGCACCTTTAAATCTGGCTAAAACCTTTTGGCAGATCCTCACTTCTAGACCACCCACTGCCAAATCTGTGCACAGAATATAGTCAAATTTCTGCTGGAGAACTTGATCATTTTTCACCCACTCTGTTAGTAGTTATGGCAGCTAACATATGCCTGAGACAGTCACAGCCTAAGGCTATGCCAAAAGATAAAAAACACAAGAGCCTAGATCTACATGGAAGGAAGGCCTATACCATGGCCCTCAAATTATGATGTTAAATTATAAGGCATTGTTTTCCAAATATATATTTATTAATTGGTCAGCAATTGCAAAATCCTTGGACAAATTGCCTAAAGAATACAAAGTCCAGGTTATGACCATAGTCTCCAAAGGACATCTCAGAGCGCACATCTCTTCAAGCGGCCATTGCATAAGACATTGCTTCACATTCCATTGCTTCAGCCATTTTAATTAGATACTTTTCTTGGATGTAGGCCTTGGACATCCCATAACAGCTTCAAAATATAATTGAAGACCTTCCATTTGAAGGTTCCAAACTGTTTTCACAAAAAAATAATTAGGCCATGTGCAAGTTAAAGAACCCTTGTGTGACTCTCTTCTCCAGGGATCTGTACTCCAGTGGCAAAAAAGAAACGGTTTTAAGCCTCATTACAGGACTTCATTTTACCAGAGATCCCAGGATGCCTGTCAGTTTTGTCAACAGCAGGCTCATCTCACCAGTAATAGCAGCCTATCTTTGTCATTCCAGCATTCAGCATCCAGCATTTGGCTAGACTGAGGAACATCAAAGGATCATGTCTAAAACAGAATCTTCATCATCAGAGATCTGCTCTGTCATCTGGGGTTAAAGTTAAATGCAGAGAAATCAATATTACTACCAACACAGCAAATAAAATTCATAAGGGTAGAGCTTCATGCCATGATGGCAATAGCTTATCTCCCAGCAAACGGGTTTCATTCCATAGCCACTCTTTGCAAAAACCTCAAGTCTGATTCAAGGAAAATAGTGTGTTATTGTCTCCAGCTCTTGGGGCACGTGGCCTCATTCATGTATGTAACTCAGCATGCCAAACTTCACCTCGGATGTCTGAAGGCCTGGATTCTCTCAGTACACCATCCAACCAAACACTCTCTGGACTCATTTGTGTACCTGCATAAGTGCTTCCATCCCTGAATTGGTGGAAGGATCCCCAAAATGTCTGCAGAATGGCACCTTTCTTGCCATCAGGGCCAATCTCGACTCTTGTAACACATTCTTCCACCATGGGCTGGGGTACTTATCTGGACCATCTTCAAGCTCAGGTGTTAAGGACAGAACAGGAGGCAATCCTCAATATAAATATATTAGGTCTTCAAGCCATTCATCGGGCCTGAAAGACATTCATCACCACCATCAGAAGCCAGGTGGTTCAAGTCCTTACCAACAGCACCAATGCTATGTTTTATCAGAAAAAAAGCAGGGAAGTATGAGGTCAACTCAGCTTTACCAAGAAGCAATTTCCTTGTGGAACTTCTGCATAAGAAACAATATTTTGCCAAGGCTTTTCAGCTGCCGAGGTGAAAAATGGCATAGCAGACTCTCTCAGCAGACACATTGTAGAGTCACCTAAAAGAAGGAGATTCTACACGGGATTTTCCAGCAGTGGGGATAGCCAGTAATAGACCTCTTGTGATAAAACTGAATAGCAAATGCAGAAAATTCTTCTTCAGGGCAGGTCACAGCCTGGGCTCCATAACAGATGTTTTTCTTCTTTCCTAGTCAAGATATCTACTGCATGCCTTCCCTCCAATTCCAGGAATCTGAAAAAAGACATGGGAACTGTGACCATAATAGTACATGCCAAACCAAGGCAGTACTGGTACCTGCTGTCAGACTAGCTGGATTGGTGGGGACGGGGGGGCATTTGTGTTGACAACAATATGTCAAAATCATAGTAATCCATGTGAGATATGCCATGTCAGGTACTGTTAGAAAGGCTATAATGTGCTAAGTAAAATAATAATGTTTATGTTCATGTGTTATGTGTGTGATGGAAGTTATGGACATCTTTGATATACCTGTATTTCAAACTATTCTGTATAAGACACACCCCAGACAGAGAAGTGGCAGGACAATAGCCCGCTTAATGGCCCATCAAGACCTTTACAGAAGGAAAGGCCCAGGAAGGAACTAAAGGCATACCTCACGTGTTACCAGGATTAGCCCATGTGACTCTGGACTCCATTTTAGTTCTTGTAAGGGCTTACAAGCTGCATGGCCAGAGACAGAAGGTATATAAGATCAAGCCACAGAAACCATTTTGTCTTTGTTCCTGTCCAGCTGCAGACACACACCTCTGGATTAATTTACTTTGCAACTGAACCAAAGGATTTAGACCCATCCAGATACTGGATGTATACCAGAGGGACTATACAAGCCTACAACTCCACAATTCTTCTAGAAACCTGATGTATATGGACTTTCAAATCATTTGTATGTATCTGATTGCTTTAATCCTTTAACATTTCTCTTATTGTTTGTTTTTCTTTTTATAATAAACCTTAAGTTTTAGTTACTAAAGGATTGGCTGGTAGCGTGGTATTTTGAGTAAGATCCAAACTCATATTGATCTGGTATTGTGACTGGTCCTTTGGGATCAGAGGGAATCTTTTGAGTAAAGAGCACAGAGCTTAAATAACTGGTCTGTTTACTGGACCTAGTGGCAGTTTGGGAGCCAGACACTGAAATGCATTAAAGGGTACTGTGTGTATTTGCATAGTGGCTTCTTGATAACCAGTGTGGGGGAATCAGAAGCACAGTTTGTGGCTGGTTGGGAAGTCTGACTTGAGTGTCACCCACCAGTGCTGGGAGAATCTGATCTCCTTTTACAGCCTGCCCTGACCCTGGCATTATCAGTTGGCTACCCTGGGCATGGACGGGCCACACATGCATCAAGTCTCAATTTGACCAGGCTTCTGAGGATCTCTTGTCTCAGAATCTGAGCAAATCATGGCACTCAAACCTGTAATCTCTCTGCCTTACGGTTTGGATGATCTCTGACTGAGTAATGCAGACAAATCTGTTCTCAGGATGTCCAAGCCATTTTGGTCAACAGCTGAAAGGACTCTACCAGAGCCAGTTATGCAGTGAAATGGAGGAGGGGCAGGGGGGAACTGGTCTGGGATGAACTGCACAGAGATAAGACACATATTAGACTACCTATTACATTTGAAATCTTCTGGTCTTTCAGTTAGTTCCGTGAAAGTCTATTTAGCAGCCATTTCTGCATTACAGCTGGCTGTGTATGGATTTGCGATCTTATACATCCTTTGGTAAGTAGATTTCTAAAGGGGCTTAAACATGTTTACCTTCCTCCTGTTTCTGATCCAATGCCTCCATGGGATCATAATTTAGTATTGTCACACTTAATGGGTTCCCCCTTTGTATTTTTGGCAACAGCATCCTTATCACTGCTATCAATGAAAACAGCGTTTCAGCAGTACAGGATACAGGTTCCCCATGTGGATAGCCCTAGCCTTCTGGAGATCCGCTTTGGTTAGACTCCAGTCTTTTTTGTGAGGGCAAACCCTGCCCCAAAGGATAATATAGGAGGATTTCCTCAAGGAGTTCCTCCTAGCGGTTTCCTTTCTCAAGCCATGAGTTTTTGTCTCAGGAGGGGATGATCAGGCCTTTTCTTTGAAGCTCACTGTCTGAGCCAAAGACAAAACTCCAATGAGTAGGATGTAAACTCTAGTCTTCCTTGGTTGCATTTAACTTCCAACAGCCTCCTACCATCTGGCCACTCCCCTACCCCAAAGTACATAGGAGAGTAAGAAGAGAGTCATATGAACTCCTGAAGTCACCTCAACAACACCTTTGGATTTTATAGACAAGTTAACATGCACACAAAAGCATTTGTTATCTAGCAACCCAGAATAAAACTTTGTATTTTTTTAAGATGAAATAAAAAATTAATGGACAATATTAATGAGATGGAAAAGAAATTAGAATCCAAGAATCCAGGAGGAGGGAAATCACATCATTTAATATTTCAAATTAATTTTTAAATGATAAAATAATTAGTTTACAAATAATTCCAAAGGAATTTTTCTATGTTATATCAAATGTTATATTTAAACATTAAAATACCACATTTTTGATTTTTAAAATTCCTATTTTATTTCCACTAAGAGAATTCAGATGGTGTGGTAACGTGCTCTATCATCTGTCTGGCCTTGGCCTTATTGCTGAAATGCAGATTTATTAGGGGATCTATAACAATAAATACTCAAGCTTTGTCTCTGAAGCAATGGATAATGTTACATACAGACATACATCTTTGTGTATGTGCAGTTGCTTTTACTGTTGTAAAAAAAGAATTTTTTTAATGAACTGAAATCAGTACTGTATAAAACCTAAAATAAATGAATGTATAGAACTGTGCAATGCCATAAAACTTCCCGCAGTGGATATAATACAAAACTCATGTAAACAGTGCCATCTAATGTTTAATTTGAAATTACCAGGCACAAGTTTTCATGAAGCAGATGAGTGGAACATGAGTTGTTCATGTCACTGTAAAATACATGTTTGATATTTATTAAGGACATCTACATTATATTACATTTATTGATGGAATCCTGCACTGTCACAATTAAAGGAAGTGATGCTTTGTTGGACGGCGGTTGTGCCGCGCTGATCGCGGCGGCCCTTCCGGTGGGCCCAACCGCTGGGGGAAGGTCCTGGACTCTTCCTCAATAGAAGGGGAATTAGTGACTGGTCGGTCTCTAGGCCCGGCCCTCTGGCAGGGCGGGCGAGCGAGCAAGCAGTCCTTCGCCCCGGCCCTCTGGCAGGGCGGGCGGGCGAGCAAGCAGTTCAAGCGCCCGGTCCCTTGGGCGAGGGCCGGCAGGCAGCAACAATCAGTTCAAGTGGCCTGCTCCCTGGGCAGCAGGGCAGGCAAACAAGCAGTCTAGTGGCCTGCTCCCTGGGCAGCAGGGCAGGCTGAGACGGGCGGCTCCCAGCCGCCTGGCCGGCGGTATAGGAGTCTCCCTCTCGCTTGCTGGGGCAAGTGCGGGTAGAGGAGGGGGGAGGGGGACGCAGGCCCACCCGTCTCCACTGCGTCCCAGTCCAGGGCCCTACCAGTGGCACCGTTAGTACCACTGGTGCGGCGGGGATCCGGACGCAACACGCCGCGGGGCCTGTGCCCCTTCTCTAGCCAGTAGGCCTGGCTGCCCCTGGGCCACTTCCTCCCCGTCCTCCCAGGAGCTGACCCCAAGCCACCCGGGGGTGGGGTGCACGGTCCACGGCAGGCTCACCAGCCCGTCGGCGTCCGGAGGCGGCAACGGGGGCAAGTCCTCAGCGTCCGGCAGCTCCTCGAGATCCAGGGGCTCGTCGGGGGGTCCGGCCTCGGGCAGCTCCTCAAGGTCGGCCCCAGCTTCCCGGGAGTCGGCGGCCGGCAGCTCCTCCAGGTCTAGCCCCGCCTCGGGCGGTGGGACCCACTGGGGCGGACCGAGCCCCTCCGGCCAGGCTTGGGGTTCGGGGGGTGTCAGCCCCCTCAGAGGTCTCGACGGCCAGTCCCAATCGCCGGCAGCCAGCGGCCCTATCCAGTCCCGGTCCCGGGGTTTATGCCGGGAGCGGCGGGGCTTCGGCCCGGGGTCGTAGCCGTTGCCGTTGCCTTCCCCGGCCGGAGCCCTGGGTGGCAGGTCTGCTTCCCACTACCTGCCCCTCACTGAGTCCCGCCCCTCGGCGCCTGGTTGGCCGTCCACGGTGGTCCTATCCGGGCCGGCCTGAAGGGCTGACGGGCGGCCCGGGCCGCTGGACCAATCCCAGCCTGTTGCTGGGCAGGTTTATCTGGCCAGCCCTCCTGCTGGCCGATTGGCTGTGGCCCTCCTTCGCCTCCCCATCCCGGGGCAGGCCGGGGTGCCTTCCTACATGCTTTCATTTTAAATGTAAATTTCAGAAGTGCATAACACTGGAAAACAGTTTTGTTAAGTCTTGAACTTGGCTTTTACATGGCTTACAATTATATTTAAAAAGCAACTACTGCAGGATTGGAGCTGTAGAAATAACCATTGGAAAGTGATAGGTAAACATGTGGACAGAATGGAAGAAAGGGGGCGATAGGGCCAAAGCAGGGAAGCACAGAACATTATACCTTTAGTTAATTATGAAAATTAAAACACAAAAATGTAGTAGTGTAGAAAAGCTATTTACTGCTCACTGCCTCTCTTACCATCCTTTTCATTTCCTTGCCCACCCCCACCATACATACAATTTTTCTCTCCGTTCTTCCACTTTTAATTATTTTGTACTATTGGACTGATATTTGCAGGAAAATAACCCTCATGGAAATTGATGCAGAATGATAACCTTCCAGTGAGTTTTGAAACCACCTTATTGAATTTAATAGAAAAATATCCTTCCTACAGAATTCTACAAAATGAAAAAAAATAGTTAATTTAATAGGACTGTTTCAATAAGGAAAAAAAACACTGTACGGACAATGAAAACTAAAGATGATCACTGCAATAAAATGCTAGGTTGTATTTTATGCAGCTGTAAATAAAAGCCTCAGCCACCGGGTCGTGGTCTTTTTGACTAAGTGAGGTGTGTGCAGCATTAATGAACCCCATAAAAAAGCTCTGAGTGTCTAATTGCTAAAACTCCATGTTGTAACCTGTGCTATTCAGATAATTCAGGGAGTCTCCAAACAATGATCTCTGTTCCATGTTACTCATATCTCTATTGCAATACATGGAAGAAATGAGACAGCATTTAATCAGCTAATTCTGGATCACCTTGCATTGTGAGTTTAAGTTGTACTGTAACAAGACAAAATTCTGTTCTCAGAGCTTCATTATAGATCTCTATTCCAGTAGTCTGCTCTCTTTACACATGAAAAACTCCCGCTGCTGTCAATGGAAGAAACACGCTTATTGAGAAAGCAAAAATTTGGCTCAGGTGAATCGGACAGTAAAATTTTGCTTTTGCTGCTAAATTATTAAAGCATTATGGGTGGTTCAGTTGTGCCAGTCCCATTATCATCAATTTGAGTCAAGCAAATAAATCAATGAGCTCAGATTTGAAAATGTGGGTATTGAGTGACCATGGATTATAGCTGGCATGTGACTTGATTATCGTCAGTTATAGATCAAGATACAAGCACAGAAGCGAAAGAAATGCAAGAGTAAAGTTTAACAATGTTGCTTAACAAAGCAGCACATCATTTGAAGTGAATCAGTGAACTAATTAGTAGATCAATAAATAATACTAATAGCTCATAAAACTAGAGAGTCACACACTTTGCTTCTGTAGACTGAGTTCATTGCACACACCGGGAGCTTCTTGAATCCCTCCATTCACTGGCTAAGGGTACACAAGCACTCAGGCAATTTCTCAGTCTGTGGGTCTAAGCCCAATTTTGGGCCACCAAAATGAATCAAAGAGTATCAGAGCTGGCAGCTCCCTGCTCCTGACATTGCATCCTAGTGCCTGGGGCTGCACTGCTGCTCGGGTTTGGCTCAGCTGCTCCACTTTACTGATGGCAGGGTGGCCTGCTGGGCCAAATTTGTGTGGGTGTCATTGCAATCCAGGAGGACCAGCCCAAACCTGAGCAGTAGTGTGACTATGGAGGTCATAACATCTGGAGTTTGGAGCCAAGCCCAGCCAGCGTCATGGGACAGGAGCTGGTAGGAAGCTGTTATTGTCACATTCTCCTGTACATATTAGCACCTTGTTGTCCCCCCACCATGTAGCCAAGCAACACCCTGTCTTCCATACCTTCTGTCCTCAGCCTGGGTCCCTCCAATGTACCCTTCCCCCACAGCCAGGCAACTCCTCATCACCCATCCTAGCCCTACACCATCCAGAACTTACCCCACTGCACCCCAAGCCCCTTCTGCCATTCCCCTGTCCCCCAACTTTACCCCAGAATCCCAAATCCCCCACCCCTTTATCCTCTGCCCCCCAGACCTCCCCAATCACCCCACTTTATCTCCAGACCTCTAAATACTCCACACACCCCATAGTCTCTTTGCCCATGGGCTGTGGGGGGGCATTGTGTGTTTTGGGCTGTCCCAGCTCACTGCCCCTCACCCTAGTTGTGGGTAGGGTTGTTCCCTAGCTGTTCATACCTGACTGGAGCATCTGGAATCTTAGCTCCGAGTCCCTCTCTGCCCCAGTAGAGCCCTGTATGCAGGGGCATCTTAGGAAGGGTGGGGGAGGCTCACAACTAAGCTTCTAAGTGCTCTGGCCAGATTTGAGAGAGGGATCCCACAATAAAAACATGCACTGGGATCGATCTTTCTGTTCCTCCACCACTGCCTCCGTTCTGCCCCACAAGTTCCTGGTGTGCCACCCTCCCATCCACTCTATTTCAGGGACTCCCTGCCATCCATTTTCCACCCCCTTCCATACGGCAGGGGCTCTGTGTTCCCCTCTTTGATCTCCCCCACATCACAGAGGCTCTATGTCCCCATCACCCTCTTCCTCCCCTGCCTGATGTGAACAGACACCAGTTTATGAACTCATACAGACTGGCGTTTCCATACTTTTGCAATAAATATTAAATATACATTCCTCTTTGGAAAATGCAGCAGATAAATGGTTCACATTCTATGCTTGACTTAAGTTTTTCTTTATAAAATAGCCATAAGCCAATACAGTCCTGAATGTCTTGATTAATACTGCCATCTAATGCCCAGTGGAGAAATTCAAAATTTTATTCAGAATATATTCAGTCTCCCAAACTCTGTGAAAGAGAGGGGACCTTTTAGTCGTTTACCAGACTCAATCAATTCAGTGAAGTGTGCAAGGAGATAGCTACAAAATGCCTATTAATGTTAAAATCTAGTTTCATGTAATGTACTTCATTTTTATGCAGAGTTATTTCAAACATTGTTTTACATATTGTCCACAATAGTCTGTAGAAATAAGCTGAAAATAATATGAATGAAAATAAAACCACAGTAAACATGAGAGAGATGTAGTTGTGTGAGACATTCCTGATGTAATTCCCTTGAAATCTATGGTATTACACTAGTGGGAGATTTGACTCCCTATGTCCATAATCCCTAATTTTTCTGTTTTGTGATGTCCCGTTAGACAAAACCTTCACAATTATCCAAGTGGAAACTGTTGGTAGGAGATATTCACTAGCTGAGCTTGCACTAGAATCAATATTTCACAAGGTTGTCCACAAATTGATCTCTAGTGCCACACAAATCTCAATTTCAGCATCTGTTCGGCAGCTGAAATGTTCCACAGCGCAATCCAATAATTTCTATAAGGCACCCCTAAAGCCAAAAACTTTGGTATGTCAGAATGGCATTAATGGACATAACATGAGGCCCTCAAAGCATTTAAAGCAGTTTTTCAAAGACATCCAGAGAAGAATCTCACTCAGAAACAAATTAAATGTGAGTTACATAGATCTTCATTAGCATTTCTGACTGTGTCTTTTCTGCAGCTGGCATAGAACAAGATCCTAAGAAGATAGCAACCATTAAAAACTTGTCAGTGCCACAATATGCCAGTAAAGCGCAGTCTCCTGGGAGTGCTCAATTGTTGTTCACACTCCATTCCTCATTACACAATGCTCTTCAGTCAATACATGAATTCCCTAAGAGCTCTGTCCCACAGACATGGGAAGATAAATATGAAAACACGTTCAACTAGCATCATGATCAGTTGACAAATAGGGTGACCAGATGTCCTGATTTTATAGGGACAGTCCTGATATTTGGGTCTTTTTCTTAGATAGGTGCCTATTGCCCCCATCCCTTGTCTGATCTGTCACACTTGCAATCTGGTCACCCTATTGACAAGTGACATTGTACAGTCTTATTCTGACCCAACCAAACAGCCAAAAGCTACTGTTGCTTCAAGCCCCATTGGTTTTTGTACGTTCCTAGCACAGAAGGATTCAATGTCAGGTACTATCTCTTAGTTTCTATGCCAGTAGAACACCAATAGGCAAAGTACAGAGAGTTCCACTTAGAGAAAGAAGCTATTTTATTGTCTGCAGTTGTCCCTATAATGAGTACTATTTACCATCATAGACTCATAGACTTTAAGGTCTGAAAGAACCATTATGATGATCTATTCTGACCTCCTGCGCAATGCAGGCCACAGAACCTCATCCACCCATTCCTGTAATAGACCTCTAACCTAAGACTGAATTACTGAAGTCCTCAAATCATGGTTTAAACATTTCAAAGTGCAGAGAATCACCAGCAAATGACCGATGCCCCATGCTGTAGAGGAGGGCAAAAAAACCCCAGGACCTCTGCTAATTTGCTCTAGGGGAAAATTTCCTCCCAAACCCAAATATGGCAGTGAGCTAAACCCTAATCATGTGGGCAAGATTCACCAGCCAGACTCCCAGAAAGAATTATGTGTAGTAACTTAGAACTCACCCTATCTAATATCCCATCCTGAGCCACTGGGCATATTTACTGCTAGTAGTCAAAGATCAGTCAATTGCCAAACTAGGCTGTCCATTCATACCTTCCCTTCCATAAATTTATGAAGCTCAGTTTTGAAGCCAGCTACGTTTTTTGCCCCCATTGCTTCCCCTGGAAGGCTGTTCCAGAACTTCAACCCTCTGATGGTTAGAAACCTTCATCTAATTTGAAGTCTAAACTTCTTGATGGGCAGTTCATATCCATTTGTTTTTCTGACCGCATTGTCACTGAACCCAAATAATTCCTCTCTCTCCCTTGTAGTTATCCCTCCAATGTACTTATAGAGAGCAATCATATCTCCCCTCAGACGTCTTTTGGTTAGTGTCACGCGCCGCTGTCAACTGCCGATGGCTGTGGCCCTCTCCTGGCCTCCAACCCCGGGGAAGACCGCAGCGCCTCCTTAGTCTCAACGGGGGAATCAGCGGAACCAGCAGACGATATGCCTGGTCCCTCGTCGGTAGGGCCGGCTGGCCAACAGTCTATAGGCCGGGTCCCTGGGCAGCAGGGCAGGCAAGCCAACAGTCTAGCAGCCGGGTCCCGGGGCAGCAGGGCAGGCAAGCCAACAGTCTAGCGGCCGGGTCCCGGGGCAGCAGGGCAGGCAAGCCAACAGTGAGTGTCTTCCAGCCGTCCGGCTGGGGTTGGGAGGTCCTCCCTCTCCGGGCAGATAGGGAGAGGGGGAGGGGGACGCAGGCCCACCTGTCTCCACTGCGTCCCAGCCCAGGGCCCTGTCAGTGGCACAGCTATTGCCACTGGCGCAGCGGGGTTCCGGCCTCAACACGCCGCGGGGGCCGGGCCCCTATCTCAGCCACTGGGTCTGGCTGTCCCTGGGCTACTTTCTCCTCGTACTCCCATGCCCCGGGTAGATGGATGGATGGATACAAGGCCCACGGCTGGCTTACCAGTCCTTCTTCGTTGGTGGGCGGTAACGGGGGTAGGTCGTCGGCGTCTGGCAGCTCATCCAGGTCGCGGTAGTCGCTGGGACTTTCAGCCTCTGGCAGCTCCTCGAGGTCTGGTCCGGCTTCTGGGGGGGCAGCGGCCGGCAGCTCCTCCAGGTCTGGCCCTGCCTCGAGAGGTTTGACCCACCGGGGTCGGTCCGGCTCCTCCGGCCAGGCTCGGGGTTCGTGGGGGGTTCGTGGAGGGTCGGCCAGTCTTTGTGGCTCATCGGCCAGTCCCAATCGCCTGCTCCCGGAGGTCCTACCCACTCCTGGTCCCGGGGTTTATCCAGGGGCCGGTGGGGCTTCGGCCTGGAGCGGCAGACGTTCCCTTCCTCTGCAGGAGCCCAGGGTGGCACGTCTGCTTCCCACGGCTGTCTGCCCCTTACTGGGGCCAGGGCCCGAGCTTTTATACCACCCCTTCCTGTGCAGGGCCCGCCTTCCGCCCGCTGGTTAGACTGACTGGTTGGCCCTATCCGGGTCTGTCCTAAAGGTTGCCGGGCAGACTGGCGGGCTGGTCCAATCCCCTCCTGTTGCCGGGCAGTTTTACCTGGCTGCCTATACCGGCGTTCTATTGGCTGTGGCCCTCCCCCGGCCTCCAACCCCGGGGAAGACCGCAGCGCCTCCTTACAGTTAGGCTAAACAACTCAAGCTCTTTGAATCTCCTCTCATAAGGTAGGTTTTTCATTCCTTGGATCATCCAAGTAGCCCTTCTCTGCATCAGTTCCAGTTCGAGTTTATCTTCCTTGAACATGGGGGACCAGAACTGCACATAGTACTCCAGGTGAGGTCTCATCAGCACCTTGTATAACAGTACTAAAACCTCCTGTAGGTGGGTGGCACAGTCCAGCCAGCAGTGCTGCGACCCTTCCTCAGGCCCAGGCTCTCTGTTTACGAGTCTGTAGCCCCAGTCTGTAGGTGGGGCAGGCTTCTCCAGCAGTCTATAGTCCCCTGGCCCTCACTTAGGGCAGGGCTCATAAGAAGTCTGCATCTCCCCGGCCTTCCAACAGGCAGGGTGGGCCAGTAGTCTATTGCCCCTGGCCCTCAAATAGGGCAGCATAGGCAATGGAGTCTTTAGCCCCTGGCTTACAAGTAGGGCTGGACAGTACCAAGGTCCTATGGCCCCTGGCCCTCAAACAGGGCAGGGAGGGATGAGTAGTCTAGTGCCACTGTCCCCCAGGTGGGGCGGAGAAGGTGAGCAGTCTGTTGCCCCCACTCCTCAAGTAGGTGGGGCAGGTACAGTCTACAGCCCCCAGCCCTCAAGACGGGCAGGGCAGGTTCAGTGGTCTATAGCCCCCAGCCTTACAGTCAGGCAGGGATGGCAAAGCTCAGGGTCCTCTGACCAGTAGCGTAGAGGATGCCAAGCACTTCCAGGGTGGTTAGGGAAGTGGGGAGGGGGACGCAGGCTCACCCAACTCCACTGCGTCCCAGCCCAGGGCCCTATCAGTGGCAAAGCTGTTTGCCACTGAGTCAGCGGGGCTCCAGCTGCAACACACTCATGTGGGTTTCACCCCTGACTTGCTAGTTGATTGTCCCTGGGCCACTTCCTCCTACCCAATCCCTGGGTACCTGCAGCCATGTTGCTCTGTCCAGATTGCTGGGAGAGGCAGTGAGCAGGTGTCCGGTGAGTCCATCACCATTGACCTATGGCAGGTCTGGAAATTCCTCAGGGTCATCAGTGGAGGGTGGCTCCTCTAGATCACAAGGCCCCAGGGATTCCTCCAGTCCGCAAGGGTCAGTCCACGCCGGTGGATCCTCTACACCAGGAAGCTGCTCCAGGTCAGGGCTGGCCTCACAGGGTTTCTCCCACCCAGCAGGCTTGGATAGCTGCTCCCATCTACTAGGGCCTGGCGGACCTATCCCATCACTAGGGCCCGGCAGCTTTCTCCAGTCACTCTGGCCCAGCAATTCAGGCAGGCTTTGGAGGGTCCAGTAGGAGAGGCGGTTGCACCAAACAGCCACAGGGCCTGGGTCAGGCCTAAGCCACAGCCTCTGGGAAGACACGTCTGCCTCTGGCAGCAGCTTTCCCCTGACTGAGCTGCTGGGCCTGTCTTTTATACTTCCTACCTTGGCCCTGGCTCCACCCCTCTGCTTCCAGGTGGCTTGGCCTGCAGGGCCTGGTTCTATCCAGAGCGACCCTTCCTTGTGCCCAGGCTCTGAGGAAGGCCACAGCGCCTTGCTATACCTCCCGATCTCTACTGGAAATACCTCACCTGATGCATACTTAGAATGTATTAGCTTTTTTCATGGCCACAGGATACTGGCAACTCATGGTCATCCTGAGATCAACCAATACGCCCAGGTCCTTCTTCTCCTCTGTCACTTCCAACTGATGCGGCCCCAACTTTTATTTTAAAATTATTGTTATTAGTCTCTAAAAGCATGACCTTGCACTTTCCGCTATTAAATTTCATCCTGTCTCTTACTTCAGTTTACAAAGTCATCCAGATCTTCTTCCATGATATCCCAATCCTTTTCTATATTAGTAATACCTCCCAACTTTGTGTCATCTGCAAATTTTATTAGCACACTCCCACTTTTTGTGCCAACTTTTTGTGCCACTTTTTGTGCCAAAGAATAAGATTGTTCCCAAGACCAATCCCTGAGGAACTCCACTAGTAACCTCCCTACAGCCTGACAGTTCACCTTTCAGTATGACCCATTGTAGTCTCCCCTTTAACTAATTCCTTATCCACCTTTCAATTTTCATATTAATCCCCATACTTTCCAATTTAACTAATAATTCCCCATTTGGAACCATATCAAATGACTTACTGAACTCTAGGTAAATTAGATCCACTTCATTCCCTTTGTCTAAGAAATCTGTTATCTTCTCAAAGAAGGAGAATGATTTGGTCTGACACAATCTACCTTTTGCAAAACCATGTTGTATTTTGTCCCAATTGCCATTAACCTCGAAATCCTTAACTACTTTCACTTTCAAATTGTTTTCCAGCATCTTGCATGCTACTGAGGTCAAACTAACAGGCCCGTAATGACCTGATCACTTTTTTTATCCTTTCTTAAAAAATAAGAACTATGTTAGTAATTCTCTAGTCATAAGGTACAACCACTAGGTTTACAGCTTCATTAAATATCCTTTCAAATGGTCTTGCAATTTCATGAACCAGTTCTTTTAATATTCTTGGATGGAGATTATCCAAGAACCTCTATTTAATTCCATTAAAGTGTTCGATTTTGGCTTCTACCTCAGATGTGGTAATTTCTACCTCCATGTCCTCATTCCCATTAGGCAGCCTGCCACTATCCCTAAGGTCTTCATTAGCCTCATTAAAAACTGAGGCAAAGTATTTGTTTAGATATTGGGCCATGCCTAGATTATCCTTAATCTTCACCCCATCCTCAGTGCTAAGTGGTCCCACTTCTTTTTTCTTTGTTTTCTTCCTGTTTATATGGCTATGCAGTCTTTTACTATTGGTTTTAATTCCCTTTGCAAGGTCCAACTCTACTTGGCTTTTAGCATTTCTCTCTTTGTCTCTACATTTTCTGAGCTCCAAGAGATAGCTTTTCTTGCTGATCTCTGCCATGTTCCACTCCTTGTAGGCTTTCTGCTTTCTGCATCATAAACAACAAACTTGTTGAACGTATATTTAACACAAGACCTAAGCTACCTGCATACCTCAAATGGTGGATGCATCTATTCCAACCAAATAACTATCACATGATCAACTACATGGGTAAAACCAGCCCAACAGATTACACATCTCTCTATTCTCTGCTACAGGTACCAACCTGGGAATCACAATTTTGATAGCACAGGCATACGGGCATACCTACAGTATTTAGCATAATGCCTCTGCCCAAAAGTCAGCTTTCAAACAAGCAAGAGACAACACACCTCCCACAAGATGCTTAAATGAATTCTATGAAGCTATAAAGAAACTCCAAAATAGATAAGACAAGTCCTAAAATCATTCTATAACATTTACATAAACAGTCACGTACTACAAGGCACCAGACTGGTGATTCCAACATCACTTCATACAAATTCACAAAACCCCTTTCTCACAAAGAAAACCAAGGTCATTTTAAGACTGAAGAACTTAATGAAAAATCTGATCTCCAGGCATTGGCAAGCAGGCTGAAGCCATTATTTTTCCACATGCACATGATGCCAATCAGCAGTTCCTGCTAACAAAAATGTCTGACATGCCTAATGGTTATGGCAGAAAGTCGTTGATATCTGTGGATTGTTATCCTCTGCTGATTATCTGGCCCAGTCACAAAGTGTGTATCACCATCATCAGCCCACAAGATTATCCCCCTACTTGACAAAAAATCCCTCTTATCTTTTGGAATAGCATTGGAAGTCACAACCAATAATAAGACCATTTTCTATCCAGAAATTTAAGGAAATACATATTTTGGGTATTGTTTCTTCCTATGTATCTATAGAGAACCAAGCACTTTTTGGATACTATTGTGCTCTAAATAATAATAATAATACTCAAAATACAGTAGGTAGTCAATTGTGGCAAAGCCTGTCACCAGAGACTGTGTATAAAAATATCTTCTTTTAATAAAGAGGATTGTGATTTATTCTAAGAGGAACATCACAAAAATACAGTCTATTCAAAAGACTCTCAGATATTGCGGCTGTTCACTGAAAATAAAAATTCACTACAAAATAAATAAAACAAAAGTGTACATACAATTTTTACTACTCTTCTGGGAGTGGATAGCTGTTTTCTCTAGAAACATTGCCTATTCACCCTTTCTGATACCTGGGTGTAGTTGCCCAGCTTTCTTCTCTTTGAGCTCTTGGAGGAAACTATATGGGTCCTTGTTTCCCACTTTCAAGACAGACAATGCCTTTTTTTATATGGAAACACTTGTTATGTTACAGTGTGTATTAACCTTCTTTTTGTGTAATAAGGCCCAGGTGAAGCGAGTGTACTTACCCTGGCACTATTGAAGTCAACTGGAGTTTTTATTTAGGATATGGATGACAAAACTGCCTATATTGGTATGTAGCCGATCTACAATAGCTTGCAGCAAATGTCTCCAATGGCTAGTGACGGGACACTATATGGGTAGGGCTCTGAGTTAGTAGTACAGAGAATTCTTTCCCAAATATCTGGCTGGTGGGTTTTGCCCAAACAGATCACCATATTAGGGGACAAGAAAGAATTTTCCCCTGCAGTATTTTGCCTTCCTCTTCAGCTCAGGGTATGTGCAGGTTTAAACTAGCATAAATCATGGATTCTCTTTAACTGTGCTGATGTGGACATAAGAACAAATGGGTATCAACTGGCCATCAACAAGTTTAAGCTTGAAATTAGATAAAAGTTTCTAACCATCGGAGGAGTGAAAGTTCTAGAACAGTCTTCCCAGGGGAGCAGTGGGGGCAAAAATCTTAACTTGTTTCAAGACTGTGGTCTGCAATGTTCAGGAGGTCAGACTAGATGGTTGGTTATGGGTACTGGCTGCCAAATGACTTTATGGTAGGATCATTATAGGCCCATTCCTGTTCCCATTGAAATCAGTGAAACTTTGGCAATTAGATATTATGGCAGCAAGATCAGGCTTTATATAATTACAAAATAAGACTGGTAGGGTCAGATCTTTGGCCCAGACTTAAACTCCTTTGCACTTCTGGAACATCACAAATGAAGCTTTACGTTGCCGTAAAGAGGCAGAAAGAGATTTCCCCATTTCAAGAGTTATACCTGTTGATTTAAAGCTAACATAATTTAATTTCTGCCACCCATTCTCCTCTGGCTCCCTCTGCAGAGAGAGTGCTTCACGGTGACCTGGGTACTCTAGCATTCCTGGGCTAGCAGACTGGTCCTTGGGTGACTTTTCAACCTGCTGTAATTTAAAATAGACTTGTGGCTCCTCTAACAGCGTAGTTTGGCACCTGCACAGACAGTCCCTGGATGGGCAGAAACTTTGACTTCTCATCCTTCAGCTGCACCTAACATGAGTGGAAACAAAGTAATGTCCTTTGTAACCATAGCCACTGGAATCCGTCCCCCATAGTACTGAAATAGTACTGTCCCCCATAGTACTGACCCCCAACTATATGACAAGTGAGCTCTGCATAGCTGTGGATTGAGCCCTTTATTTAATATATATTATGGTAAATATTGTACTTGCTTTTTGCAATACACATAGGATAAAAAATGGTTCCAGAGTGAATACAAGGATGGAAATCACTCAAGGAGATGTGCTATCATCATAAGCCTTGAAAGTGCAATTGAAAGTGCAGTTAATATGTGTCAGCAGGGTCTAACTAGTGAATTTTTCTGTGTATGTACTTTGGGACCATACTATGTCTTTAATAAAATTTTTTTTACAGCTTGGCATCCCAGAGCACCGTGTAAAATTGGTGATCTCCTTCATCCTCTGTGTAGAGCTCCAAAATGCCATGTCCACTTGTGATGAAAAATAATGAATACTGCAAGATTAACTACTGGGCAAATTTCTCACACATAGACTGAGTTGATCTTCTTTATATAGCTTGTGGGTCACATTATGTCCTCAGTTACAACTGTGCATCCCCATTCATTTTGCTTTATTACATATAGGATGTGTTATTGATCTTCAATACATTTTAAAGAAAAGCGTGCATAAGAGTGATTATTATGTTATATTTCTTTTGAAAACTTCCTTTGGGATAGGTGTATGGGAGTACAGTGCAAAGGTGAAACGATATAAATGTGTATGAATTGATAGGTGAATTGATACCAACCCAGATAACTTTCTGATTACTATTAGTAATAGTTGGATCAACTGCTCCGGATAGGAATTTTTAAAAATTTGTAAAACAAACTCATTTGATCTTTCATAACCTTTTTGGGGTAGGTACTGTTTTGCTCCATGTTTGTATATCACCTCGTACACTGGTCCCTGATTCTTACTGTAGCCTTAGGGAACAAATGCAATACAAATAATTGTCATTATATAGCTTTCAAAAGTAGGACTGCCAGCTAAAAGCACCTGATGGCTGAAATTGATTAAGGGGTAATTCCTCATCTTCTAAGTGTTTTAATCACTTAAGTAAATCTGGAATCTCACTCAGAAGACTCAGAGTCATTGACAGAGAGGAGGAAGGTGCTTATACTGTCTCCTCTGAGAGGGAAGGACATATTTTGTTGGATCAATTTACAGGTATGCCCATCCAACAATGACAGGCTTTGAATGGAAGTAGACATTGCTCTGTGAACATTGTGAATACCAAATGTTTCTGCTACAAAACATTTAATGTAATAATACACTCTATCATACCACATACTGGTTATCTGAACTGAAAATAGGATGTTCTTTGAATTTCAACCATCCTATTGCATTATTTCCTGTAAAGCACATTGGGCCACACTATGTTATTCAGCTATAAAATGTGACATGTGAATAATGGCAGCATAATAATATTTGATATCTAACAAAAAAAGAACTCATTTTCAAAATCAAAGATTGGTTATTTGAAATACTGGCAAGATAACTAACAGTTCAAACATCACTATAAAGCATGTCAATGTGATTACTAGTGTAAACTATACAGTGATTGACTGTACAACTCCAACACTAGAAATGATCCAATCATTTAATTCTGTTGAAATCAATGGCACTTTTATGATTTGCACTAGCTGAAGATCTGGCCTGGTATATGACACCTAATAGAGAACTGATGGATTCAGTTGTGTTGTCCCACAAACATAAATGCAAATTGTCTTGTTAATGCAATTCAAAAGTAATAACATTGACTTTGCTTCATGCACCATGAGAGGTCTCTGTTTCTAAAACTAAACTCTCTTTATTAAGAGAAATATTTACAGAGATTTTGCAACTGTAGCTAGTAGTCATAAAACATGCACGCAGATTGACTTCCTGGTACCATCTCCAAATTCTTCCCTCCTGCAATCTGAGCTATTCCCTCCAAATTCCACACAGGTTGGTGCATCATCTTCTTTCTTGCCATTTGCCCATTTGAGATCAGCAACTTTTATAACCTTCTTCCATAACATACGACTGTACACCTGGCTGTTGTGCAAATTGGTCTCTCTATGATCTGCTGATATCCAATCCATGTACTGAGTCCGTGTCCTCCACCTTAGTCATCTTAGTCCCTAGTTATGACCTTAGTCATTCCTGCTTTGAGCTGGGGGTTGGATTAGATGACCTCCTGAGGTCCCTTCCAATTCTAATATTCTATGATACTATGATCTTCCATCCATGATCACTGTTAGGGCTATCCTACCAATATAACTCTCAGGTCTCCACTGGATATGTCCATACCAACATAGCCTGGACTCCCTCAAGTTGTCTTCAACTGGGGCAACCTGCAGTAGGTCCTTCTTACCCTTATTATGTTTCCTATCATGGAGCATTCAACCATTTGAGTAACTCAGCATCTTCATTTTCATGGTGGAAAGCATAGTGATTTCTTATGGCTGTCCAAGTCCCTGTTCCATACATTAGCATGAGTGAAGTTACCATTTTATACACTCCACCTGTTGAACCATTTGCACGCAGCAGCTTTCGTCTGATGCCAGGCATCACTCAGGAGGCCACTATTGTCAGCATTTATTGATCCTAAGTATTTAAATTCTTTCTCTCTTCTAAGCTCTCTGCCTGTAATATCTTTTATGGTGTATCCTCCTCCCTCAGTTATCATAATATCAATCTTCCCAATGTTCAGTCTAAAATCTACCTGCTTAAATCTGTGTTGCCACTGTTGACGGCTGGCTTGCAGAGCCTCACAATATTCCGCATATATCACTAAATTGTCAACACACAGCACATTCCAAGATGGCTCCCTTCATGTACTCTCATTTATCACATATAAGACAACCACAAACAAAAAAGGGCTAAAGGCTGACCCCCTTTGCAGGCCAACATTTACTGGAGATTCTCTCTTTGGTTTTGTACATAGCTTGATGAATGCCTTTCCGAGTCCACAAAGATCATAGCCAGTTGCCATCTCTTTTCTCTGAACTTCTCCATCAGGATTTGCAAAGCAAATACGGCATCAATGGCATCAATTGTATTCCTTCCCAGCACATACTGACCCTTCCAAATTTCAACTGTCCAACACAATGCTTTTCAATAATCTTTTCCCATACTTTCGTATCATGTGACTTTAACTTAATTAAGTGATGGTTACCACACAGTGGCAATACCTTCTTTATGTTTAAAAATGGGCACCACAAAGCTTTTATGCCATTCATCTGGCATTTCCTCCTCTTAACAATATCATTGAACCGACTTGTAAAATACTTCATGCCTTTCTTTCCCAATGATTTCAGTGCATCCACTGGTACTTCATCTGGTTTAGGTGCTTGCTCTTTTTTTTATTTACCTGCCTCTTTTTTTTATTTACCTTCCTCCTGTATGCAATCTATCACACTCCAGTTTGGGTTACATGTTATTAGTTCCTCCTACTCAATGATATGGCTTGTCAGAGGCCAAACTTTTTTCTGTTACAACATTTCTTTTCGTCTCCTTTTTTGTCTCTATGTATGTCATTTTATCACTGCTCAAGCCACTAGCCTGCCATTTTTTTAAGTTACCTCTTTATTCTCAGGGGAGTCTTTAACTTGAAGATTCCATCATCAAGTCTCCTTTCTTATCCTTTTTGGCACTGGTTTTATCATTCCTAGGGTTTCATGTGCCATTTCCAGCAACATTAACTTTAGTTTGCACAAGGTTGTCCTCTGTCTATCTTTGTGTGTAGTCAGGAAGTCTACATATTACTTCTTCTTTAAAGCTGTTTCATTCCCATCTGGGGTGGGTGTTTATAAATCCTGCTTACGGCATTTTCCAAAATTAATGCTGGGCTACTTTCCTCCTTCTATTAGAAGTTTCTTTCTACACTCAGACTCTGTGCTTGCCAGAGGGGAAATATTGTCTCTTAGAAGTGTCCAGAGGGTTGTGTGCAATTTTCCGAGGTTACTGGGTGGGAGCTCAAGACACCTCTGTATTGTATTAAGATGGACCCCTGCATATTGAAGCCTTCTTGCTGCTGACTCCACCTAGCAGAAGGGTTACATAAGGAACATGAGGGACCTCAGTAAGGGAGAGAATGCAAAAGAAAATAGGATTCTCCTGTGGAGAGAAACCCAGAGAGAGTTGGGATGAAAGAGGAGTAAGTTCTGCAGAGAAAGAAGAAGAAAAGATCTAAGGAGAAGCCAGAGGCTTGAGAACCAAAGGGAGGTTGTGTTAAGCACAAGCTGTGGGGAAGGAGCACAAGGGATCTTGGAGGTGGGACATAGCATAGGAAAACAGCAGCACATGTGAAGAAACAGATCTAGTGGCTTAATACAAGGTCCCCAGGCTAGAACCTAGAGTAGAGGGTGGACTCTAGTTCAACTGCCAGCCCTGAGGAAGGGGCATGCAAGTGCAACGCAAGAAATAGTGAGCCCCCAGTGGCGCTGAAGACTCACCCCAAAAGACGGACCAAGGACCAAAATGAGGGGTAAACGTTATTTTTATTGGGATATTTGTGAACTTTCAAGATGGATCTTTTTGTTACTCCAGAAAAGGACTACACTTTATGTAGCTTCGCCAGAGAGTCACACCACAATGGACCTGGTGAGATGCAGACAGACTTCAAGAGGGGATGGAGACAAGGGCCCCTTGCTGCATTGCACCCTGACACAAATAGACACAATGAGATACAGGTGGTGAGTACATGACCTCACAGGGAGAAAGGCTTTGAACAGGGGTCTCCCACATCTTAGGTGTGAGTACTAATTGCTGAGCTATGGCATACTCTGATGGGATAGGGGGCTTCCCTTAGCCTCTCCTGTTGAAGCTGTTCCACTGTGGCTAAAAAATGAAAGCGTGACTGGAGCAGATGGACTGAGCCCTGGGTCTCCTACATCTCAGGTGGATGTCCTGACCACTGAGCTAGAGTTATTCTTTCTTGTGCTTGCTCTCTCTGACCCAATGACTGTATAATATTTATCCACAATGGAACAGTCATTGGGCTAGAGAGCAATAAAGCACTTAAGTGACTTAGGGCCAGATTTTTAAAGGTATTTAGGCATCTAACTCCCATTGATTTAAAAATCTGGCCTTTAGGAACATACGTCACTTATATACTTTTGACAAGTTTACCCCCAAATAAAAGCAGAGGTTTTATTTTCAGATTTTCAGAGGTGGTGAGCATGTACAGCTCTTATTGAAGTCAAGCACAGCTCAGTACCTTTGAAAATCAGGTCACTTTTGGAGATATGTAAATATGGCTTTAAAAATCTAAGGCCCCAATCTTGCAAAAAGACCCATGTGAGACTGGAAATCTGCTGGCGTGGTTAACTGGATCCGAGCCACACTTCCAAGTCTTGAAAATGTTGGCCAATATCTCTGTTTACACTGTTAATATTAAAATGTACAAACCTATATCTGTCTATTTTTTATATTTGATTTAATAAAATTAAATTATATCAGTGCTTCTATCTGTAATAGTAAAAGAATATCTTCTCTTTATACATAGAGTACTGCTGTGCCTATCTCACATTTCCATGGATACCTAGGTGACCTCCCTGTCTTTTCCAGAATAAAGATGGAATTTTTTCCTACTATATCCAGCATTGTACAAATGTTCAGGTGGAAATGAAATTTTCACCTTTGTTTGAAGCATCAGGCACACATAACTACAGGAGGCAGTGTATTGCACTTGGTGGATCATTGGTTTGACCTCATATGATAAATCATATTTAATAAGCACCTTCTTTATGACACCTTATACAAAGACGTCTTACTTATCTTTACTTATTATTTGTCTTTACTTATAACATCACTGAATGGTATTTTCAGAATCCAGTTAAGTATTTTCACTCTCATCAGGAAAAGGGCTAACATTAAATGAGACCTGTCTCATGGAAAGTGTGAAATAGCTACTTTCCACTATCTTAATTCGAGAAAAGAAAGACCATGCTTTATCCCACCACAGCATCCATTTCTAAAATGTTGTGTAGGTTTAAAAACCTTTAAAGGAAAACAAATTCTAACAAAGCTCTAATAAAACATTTCCCTGCAAGAGGCTGTGGGTGTGAAAAGATGTTATGTTAATTTAGTGCTCCCATGCTCCCACTCTGGGCCAATAACCATTATCTGATAAACAGGTTTTAACCAAAGTACTTCGTAAATTGTGAGTGTGCCTGAGCTCCCATTATTGCTAATGGGAGCTACCTACACACTCACCAGCTTTTTTTAGTTTCAGTGAAAAGTACATTATCTAACGCACTTATCACTGTGGTAGCTAATAGCAAACACAACAATTTAAACAGAGTAGCACTAACAATGTCTAAAAGGGATCTCAGCTTTTCACCTCTACATGACTCCTGGCTTTCATCTCCTCCTTTCTTTTTCTCATTATGTGAAACATTTTAATTTACAAAGAACATATGAACGAATAAAATAATAAAATCATGAACAACGCCTTATTGATCAGCTGAGGAAAAGTAATGAAATGTATGGGCCTTATTGTGATTTTTTTCATGTGCACCATGTTTGCAATTGTGGAGTTCCACTGATTGCAGAAATTACTCCTAATTTATACCAGTATCAATGAGTCTGAATCAGGAACAGCATGTTTAGTCTTAAGCAGGGAAGAAACAGTCTCAGAAGTCTAGTTATGAGAAGATGAGTGCATAAATTCCCATCAGCGTTAATGGGAGTTACCTGAAAACAATGATAGGCTATGTTCACCACTTCCTTCAGCAGAGTTGCATGGATGTGACTGAATGCTGAATGTGTCCCACTGGTACCATAATATACCATAGCTGTACTAGATCTACTCATTTACATCTATTTAAAGGCTAACTTGTTTATGGACATAGGCCCAACTAGGTAATAATACTGAGCTGCACCACCGCAGGCATACTGGCTCACAGGCTATGCCTCAGTAAGCAATGTCTCTCCGAGAGCTTCTTCGTGCAAATAGGCAGATTGTTTCTCCTTATCTGCAGGCCCCATTCCATGGATGGTGTCAAATGTATGCCCTACCTTCTTCCTCACCTTGCCCTGTCCCCCTTGAGGAGGAACAATGGAGCAAGCAATTCTTGCCTGCAGGGACAATCACTATAAATGGCCCTTGCATGAGCTACAGGAGGGGGCTTTTTTTCTATGGTCCTTTGACCATATGTGACCATATAAGAGCTGCTCACACACTGGCCCTAAGATTTCCTTCCGAAAAAGACCTAAATACAGCCCCTTAAATAAGTTTGGTGATATGGGTTTGGAGATGCTTGAGGTTTCTTATAGGAGATTGGGGCATTGTTTTTCATTGTGAAGCAGGGATGGGTGCTGAATGCAACTGCAGAGACTTTCCAAAATATGCACAAGTTGTTTTGCACAAATCAGGTTTCATGTGTAATCCTGAAATATGCTCTTTTTTAGTCTTTACCAAAATGTGTACAGCTTCAGGGTCTTTTAATCTATACCCAAGGATTAAGGCACAATTAAGCTGTTGTCCCTTTTGACCTGAACGGTTAGCCAGTTGAGGGCCTTTTCATATCCTTTCCATTAAGAGAAGTCAATGACAGAGCTCTTAGGAGTTCATTTTTTCCTATTGCTTAATCTTCACTTGAAAAATTAATGCTTGTATGTGGAATCAAAGTTATTTGCTGTGGCTATGTATATGATGTCAAATGTGAATGTAAGACATCGAAGGACGAAAATGCATCTGCACCAGATCATCTCCTAAAATGCAGAGTGGGATAAATTAAGTGATTAATCCTCAAAGGAAGAACAGTACCTTACTGCCATCAGATGTAGATAGGTGAGGTTCAAAAAAGTGTAGTTAACTAGAGCCAGCAAGCAATTACCTGCATAGTATCCCTTTATATAGGATCATTAACTTTTTCGGTTTTACTCAACTTCTTACTTTTCTAACCTATTCTTCAGACATAATTTTTTAAAAACAGTTTAGCCTTATTAGTAGAAGTAAATTGTTTTAATTATCAGTGCTCCAGCCCTTAGCCATTACCTGCTATGGAGATTTACCCTGCAAAAATACAGATATGATCTGATGCCAAGTTATTGGCTGAGATTATCAGAGAACTTTAAAAATCCCCAACAGCAATAGTTCTCAACATGGCCAAAAAATCATCCTGTGCCTTTAGCCCACAATTCTTTGACTCCAAAGGATTGTGGGATTCATGTCATGGCAAAAGAAAATGTGGGCAGGTGTTGGTGTTAACTATGGGAGCAGGGGGAAGGGCTATGTCTGTATTGAGGATGGGGGAGCAGGGACCACTTCCACTATGTTCATCTCTGATTCCCCAGCAGTCAGCTCTAGGCAATGCCACTTTATCATAGAACTGTAGGACTGGAAAGGACCTCTCGACATTTGTATTATTTTAATCTTGCACTGCTGCAATACCACCTGTTTGACTTCCGTGCTGTTAACATTAGACTAGAAAAAACTCAGGTTTATACCACCATGTTGTCTAATCTTGCTCAAAGGAGTTCTATATGACAGAGTGGTATGAAAACTGGTGACTGCCTGTGCTGTGTCTACACTACAGCTTTCACTGTTGCCACTAGAGGAGTAGTTGGACCAATGGTAGTATAACAATGAGATTTTTAAAGGAAAATCCCAGTATAGTCAAAGTCCAAGGGCCTGTGATACTGGGTACGTAGCCTCTGAACTGCTATTTCTGCCCTAAAACTGGCAGCTGTGAAGCATGCGTGAGAGAAGGAGGGAGCTATTCAGCTTTTGAATGGGAATGGGGCCCATTTCAAGTGTGGCGAAGAGGAGCAGCAGCAGCAGCAGCAACAAGAAGGACGGTGGTAAAGAGCATGTTGCTCCTTCCCTCCCAGGGCTCCTGCTGAGTGCTAGCAGCTATGTGATTTAGTGCTGTTTTCCTCCTTGTCAACCAGCAGGTTGCGATCTAGTAGACACCTCTTCATAGTACATCTGAAGGTCACACCCAACTTGTTGAGAAGTCTGTGCTAGAATGCCCTCTCATTCAGTTCTAGAAGGACTCTGACTGATAGCACCAGGCAAATCCTCTTGTATTATTTCAAGTGACCACATTATTTCCCTGTTGTACAAACAGTTCATATCAATTGTTCCTTACCATGAGTTGCTTGTTACGGGCTAACCCAAATATCCTTATCTTCTCCGGTCTTTGAACAGGTTGTAGCATTATCTGTATAGGCCTAGTGTGATGGGAAAATGCAGCTAACGGAGCACACAACTGTTGTCACTCAGCTTTGAGCTCTTCAAATATCTAGTTGTCTTGCAGCTGTTCTGAAACTACTCTTACATGACTTTTGATTAATTATCTTTTCAGATTAACTATTTTGTCTAATTTCATGTTAATTTAAGTCTCACATCCTTAAATTATCATACTCAAACTTATTTTTCTTGACTTTGGACTTTTCTGAAATGTGTCCATTTGCTGAATATGCTTATGCACAAATCTCCCTTCCTGTTACCCATTCTGCCACCCTGCTGCCCAGATCCTCAAAGAAATTTAGGCACCTAACTTCTTTGATTTCAATGGTCATTACGCAGATAAGTACCTTTGATGGTATGGACCCCACGGCTTATATTTTTATTATTATTCCTTTAAACACAGTTTTATTCTCTTTCAGATCCTAAAAGAACTACTGGAGAAGGACAAAGACATTTATAGGTAGACCTAACCAAATGAGTAGAACAGATCCAATAATGGGGAAAAAATTGGTAATAAGTATTTGATAATAAAACCCCAACATTTGGTACAAATATTAGATTATTTAAAATTAGGCAATCAATTCAAGTTGTGGTCACTGAAAATTATCACCTCAGCAATAGGAGGCTTAACATTTCACTATTTGCTCACCTGAGGGACTGATCCAATACTCAGTGAAGTGATGGAAATATGAAGACTGGAGCTGGAGCATGCCCTGAAAGGCTATGGGGGATAAAAGACTTGTAATTAAGACACACAGAGAAAGATAAAAGATTAGGATTACTTTTCTTGCTCTGTGACAGATTTCTTGTGTGATCTTGGATACACATCTCTAAATCTCCAGGCATTCACTTTTTGATCTGTAAAATGTGGATAGTAATATCTTCTAATCTCATGTATAGTATTAGGGTTGTGACTGTATTCAGCAATATTCTGAATTAATTTTCAGAACTGTGGGTAGAAGGTGCTATAAAAATTCAAATGAATTATTGCTCTGAGTCTCTGCCAGTGAAACATGGTCAGCATATTCATTGAAATGTATTTTTTTTAAATCACTCTAAATTAGATTTATCCTCTGACCTCCCAGTGCTGTGGCTTTGTCCGGCTACTTCAATGTGAACCTGAATGAATAATTCATAACAAATCATTTATTTTGATAAATTCAGCGTCTTTCTTTCTGTTCATGAATTCACAAGCAATTTACATAATTTTCTAATGTGTTGTTGAAAAGTAATCACTCAGTTAGTTTCTCCATATGATTCTTGGACTATGGATTGTTCAGGAATAAATCACTGAGTGTATTCAATAGCCAACATTCAAGTTGTGTTGGTTAGTTTTGAATATACACAAAGGCATATAATAGTGTTTCCTTTCCTTGACTGGATAAATACATGGGATGGATGAGTTACTCATTATTACATTAAAGGAGTGAGTAGTGCTGGCCAAGCTAATAATGGCTTGCAGGGAATCCTGCCCCATTTCTTGCACAGATGACAAGATACACATGTTTCTAGGAAGCTAAATTAGCCATCCAATCATGTGCCGCCTACCTTCACTCTGAATAGTAGTACAAAATCATAAGAAATTGAGTGTCTGGTCCCAAATCAGAATTCAGGTCTGTGACCTACTAGGCCACAGTGCCTCCCAGCTAAATTGCTAAGTGTCCATATCCTAATTATCCCTTCTAAAAGTGTGGCTAATAGTACTTTGTACTTGCCTAGGGCTTTTTCATTAAATCAAGCTTGGATGTTTTCCTAAAATATATGCTCTATTTTGAAGACGAATTATTTTAGGTAAATTCTGTGGCCTGTGGTATAGTAGAGGGTCAGATAAAAGTGATCTATTTTGGCCTTATAACCAATGGATCTATATCTCAAAGCACTTTGTGAAAGTGGACAATTTTACTCACTTTACAGATGCCCTCAGTACAGAAATTAGAATCTGTGTGTGAGAGACAATGTAGTCTAGTAGATAAGATATGGGCCTACCATCCCAGAGGTCCGACTTCTAATCTCTGCTTTGTCACTGACTTCTTATGAAATATTTGGTAAGTCACTTAACTCTCTGTTCCTCACTTAACCCATGTAGGAAAATGATTTATGCACATATTCCTTATACCAAGGGTGGAATGAAGGAGGACTAGTCATTTACTGGTTCCTCAGATTTCCTTTCTATGTGGAAAGCCTTGGAAATCAACAATGAAAAGACAGTTTGTTATCATGTTCAGGCTCTGGCATGGTTACAGGACACTACCTTTGGGAACCAACAGGTAGTGTTTACCCCATTACAGGGAGTTTTCATACTATCTAGTCCAACAGGCTGCTAGTGGAGAACAATTCTCTATGGCACATTTCAGTATTGCATGATACTATGTTTGGGGGAAGTGGAATGATCAGTATCCAGATGAGTTTCACAAGTAGAACACCAAAACATACAAATGCATATCGTATATTATTATTTAAATTGCAGTAGCACATAGAGGCCAAAGCCCCATTGTGATAGACATCATATAAACATAAACAGATGGTCCCTGTCCAAAGGAGCTTACACTCTAAGTTTAAGAGGAAAGACAACATGTGGATATGACACAGAAAGGCGGGGCACAAGGTAACAGTGAACAATTTATTATAATAATCTAAACAGGAGTCACAGCAGGGAATTTAGGTCGTTAGAATTTAATTATTTAGAACTGGATTTTGGTCATGAGGACTCAGAAGTTAACATAGTTGTTCTTGTCAGAAATGCCATATAATCCCCAATGACCATAGTGGAAGGCACTTGGGTTTACATCTCGCTCACTTTACTCAGTGTCTCCAGGCACCGTGCTGGGACATTAGTTCAGTGTTGACTCAGAAGGAAGACTGCCATCTACACCACTATCACTACTAGCGCTAGTACCACTAGCACTACTTCTGAAAGCACATTGGTGTTTGATGAAAACTAGGCTTGATGCTGCTTGTGATAGATCTAACAAAATCACAGCTAACGTGGCACTTGAGAATTATTTTACAAATAATTGACCAGCTCCTCAGTTGACGTTCTGGCCAGACAGGACTAACCTATGAACCTTGTAATTCATCTCAGACATTTCATGATAGTTCATACATGGACATTATTCAATGTAGGACTAACAACTTACTGTATCGATTTGTTCAAAAGTACTTTTAGTGGCATTGAACCAATGTGAAGCACAAATCATTTTGGATTTTGTCCATTCCCTATGGACTTTTTACTCAGACTCTTGGATGTAAATATCCGAATAGCTCATGGCTGACAACTTACTTTAGAAATGCAATTTTAATTAAACAAAATATGATTGTAAATGTTTCTAATACTACTGAATTTCAGAAGACCAAATCTGTCCTCAGACACATAAACAATACTGAGATACTAAGATGGTGCACGCATTTTCCTCAGAGCTATACTGTTGTAAATTTGAATTGACTCAGTTGAATTGACTCAGTTGAAATATTTACAACAGTGTAACTGAGAGTAGAATTTGAGACAAATAATGCAGAGTTCCCACTGACTTCATTAAAAGCCCATGTGTACTGATGAGGGTAGAATGTGGCCCATGGATGATGATATGGATTACCCTGATTTAAACTAAAATCCCCCCACAGGTATAATAATACTTGCCTACCTTGTAGGATGTCAGGCAGGTGAATTAATTAATGGTTGTAGAGTACTTTGAAACTAAAACTACTAGTATTATTGATTTATTGCTAAATGGGGAGCATGGATCACTGTTTATGTTGCACAGCCCATGCCGGGGAAGCTAATGATCCAATTCATGGACCAAATTTGGTGATGAATCCTGGTCACATGCCACCTGGCACATTGAGCATACGCTAAGAAGAAGCTGCTAAATAATATGTGTGTATATAAAACAATGATGTGCTTAATATACTATCCATTTCAGACAATTAGATCACTTTCTGCTCCTGTTAAAATTTTGTCTAGTGGATATTGTGTTAATGTTATGTTCTTGCTTGTTTATAACACTGTTCATAAAAAAGGTAATAAGAATAAACTATTCAAAGTAACAGAGCCATGTTGGGCATTAACATTCAGGGGAAATATATTTTGTGTTCAGAACTATAGAAAGGGCAGAAAACAGCCAAAAGTAATCCATCCTCACAAGAGATTTCAGGGTATATGAGGATTGGAAATGACAGAATATTAATTAAACGTTTTGACAAAGACTGTAATGAGAACTTGAATCTTGGATCTGACACTGTTAAGAATGTCATCTCAGGCTCCTTCCTAAACATTCAATTACTTTTATTTCACTGTGTGGGAGAGGATAGATGTGAAGGAAATTCACAAAGGTAAACACATTTTGAGTAAAAGACACATCAGTTTAGCTAACTATATTAGATCCTTTTAGTTGTTCTAGCTGGACCCAGTCTTGTAGTTATTCCAAATACCACACAATACCAATCACGTTCCAATCAGTGACAGCTCCTCATGCTGCGGAGCTGCATGACCAGGTACATTGCAAGTTCATCATGACCTTGTTAGAGCATTGCACTGGTAAGTTAAAGGAAGACTTAAACAAGTAGGAACTCAGAAGCATGGTTTCTCATAACTTCTTAGCAGTGGACTGCTTTGACAAATGCCTGATGTGTTTTCAGGTAGTTTTTCACTGACTGTACTCCAGTATTTAAGAATAAACAGAATGACTGTAGCTATACAAGGGGCAATCATATGATAAAACATTCTAATACATTTGTATTGTATTCAAGTTCTAATTTCATTAAATGACTGAAAAGTCTAGTTTGTAGATTTATAAAAGTTCCTTGATTATTTTCCCTTTAGTAGAGGAGATACCATTACCATGATATCTGACTGAACTGGAACCATCTGTCCCTCTAGTGATAACGGCTGATAGGAGTCGGATGTAGTGGTCAGAATGCTCCTCTGGCTATGGCTGTGATTGACATGCATCCAACCACATCCTCTTAATGATCTCAAGTTATAAAACTGCTTCGTTTAGAGGGTTCCTCCCTTAATTTGCTTCCTACTGTATATTATTTCATATGATTTTTCCCCTGATTATGAAACCAAAGCAACAGCCCTCGGAAATGTTGTATAAAAAGACCACAATATTCCCGGTTGTGGTAAATTTAAGGGGTAAAGTTTATAGCTCAACCTTCCTAACTGGTGTCCTTGCCTAAGTGTTGTAATATAGAAGAGGACAGTCTTGAATATGCAGTAGCTCCAAGGTTTCTTTATCAACAACATTTAAGAGAAGGGCAATTTAAGCAATAGAATTACTTTTCCCATTTGAAAAACTGCTTCTTTTAATAGCTAATCCTAGACACTGCTTAATTTCAAAACATATTATTATTATTTAGTATCTTTGAGGAGTGATCTTCATGACTATGCTAAACAGGGTAGAGCTGCTGTGAATATTCTCTAAATTAAGAGAACCAAGTAAGCTCTGTCTAAAGACAAGAAATTTTAAACATGGTTGTCTGCGTGGCAGCAAGAGAGAGATGCCTGGCAGGATCAGTTAAGTATGTGAGTTTAAAGCCACTAAGGAAAGTGGAAAACAGCCAATTACTATTATGACATTATCCTTTCTACCAGCTCTCGATATATCAGGGTAAGACAAAACAGGGGGAATATGAGGTCTACAGACACCTTCAGAGAAATGTGAGATGACAGGAGAGCTAAGATGGTAGGTAAACATGCCAGAAGGTACCAAAATAAAATATTCCAGGTTAATAAAAAGCTGTTACCCTGATTCCACACTGCCTTTCAATTTCTGTTGTCATTTACCCCTGTCTAAAGTGCGTGTAAATGCTACCAGACCAAAATACAATTTTTAAAATAAAAATAATCACTGAAGATGTAAGGCTGACAGACCCTGGGTGTCAGTAGTCAGGATTGAGCCTGGGACCTCTGAAGCTTAGTGTATGAGTCGCTAAGGCGTGAGCTAAAAACCAAAGCCCTGATAGCTAAGGCTATAGCAGACTCATCAATCTCTAGGTGATCTAGGTGCCAGTAAAGAGGAAAGCAGTGCCACGCCACATGAATATGAATTACACACTTGCCGTAGCTGAGAAAGCATAACCCACGATGCAGAGACTGCCCAGTTGATAGTCTGGATAAGCTCCCACTTGAAAAGCTGACAGAGGGGATTGAACCTGGGACCTCTAAAGTTTAATGTATGAGTAGGGCCTATGTGTTATTGGTTGTCATCACCATGTGAATTTCTAGACTCCCCCTACATCTGGGAGTTCCTCATGATTCATTCCACTAGAGCGGGCAGGGGGCCAGGGCAAACCCTATCTCCCTCATCTCCTATGATGTGGAAAATCAGGTAAAAACTCTGTGAGAGGAGTTTTCCTCCCCTTGATCTTGTTTTGTTGCAGGAGAGGGAATCCTGCCCCTTTTTTCCTATCATTTATTTTCTGACTTCCAAACCATATTTGTCCCCAATTTTTCATTAATGCTAAAGATAAGACCACATTCTTTTGTTAATATGTAGATTCAAAGTTATTCAGTGCATCAAAATCAAATGTTTTAGAATATTATATATTAATTGTTTATAGTGTAAATAGTTGCCACATTTTTTTAACCTGCCGAAAGCAAAAATTTAATAATTTCAGAATCTTACTAGTTAGAGTCACAGGTTGTGTTGATTTCATTTTAAGTAGTAATGGATTAAGGCTCCAAATGTTCTTACCTTTGATTTAGGTAAATTTATAAAATGATTAATTCTAATTCTAGAAATAACCCTGGACATTTTGTGTGAACAGGCTCTTTTGAGATTTCTAGTATTTCCTGGTTTCAGTTAAGCCAGAAATACCACAAGAACGAGACTTTTACTTTATTAGCACATTTGTTTTCCCAGCCAAAACCAAGAAGCTTGAAGATGTGTGAAAATGAGAGATTAAAAATCTACTGAATTTTTTTTTTAATCTCACAAGGGTTCAACTCACATTCTAAGCAAAAACTCAGTTCCATTCTTATTTTATCCAGATATGTTTGCCTGTGATACCTACTGCTGATTTAAGAAAATATCCCTAACCTGGAATAACATGAATAAGAAATGTGTTGCCACGTCCAGCTAGTTGTTATATTTTGATACAGTGAAGTTAGCAGATAAAAATCATAGCAGATGGCAGTTGGTGTTCTATGAAAACCTCAGGTTAATGTGGTATACTGTTACTAGTTGCAATAAATATATTAAGAGGAACTATATGTGACACTTTAGGGATGTGGGCTAGCATTATATGGACATTTTTATACCAAGACCCATAAATATCTTCTTGATTGCATGTAAAACAAAGTAAATATAAAATTTAAAATATAAAATTGCATATAAAATCTGATGCATTAATCTATATTTCTTTTATTTTAAGAAATACAGATTATTGGGAAGGGAGAAACCTGGCTTTTGTTTGGTATTTTAAACTTTCACACTGAAATTCTGTGTTTAAGTGATTGATTTTGGTATTTAAATAAAAATTAGGCCTTTTAGTTTAAAATCGTGACTGCCTCCCATGAACAATTCAGTCAGTCATTTTTCTTTAAATTTTACCTTAAAACCAAATGGAGGGTAGCTATCATGGTTCCTGTGTAGGTCAGTTTAGATAAGTACCCACATATATAGATGTTGCTCCAAATTAGCCTCATTTTGGAAGTCTTCATCCCAAAACAGTTTCTAGTACTAGAAAGACAAGGCAGGAGAGATAATATCTTTTATTGGACCAACTTCTGTTGGCAAGAGTGACAAGCTTTCAAGCTGACACAGAGCTCTTCTTCAGGTCTGGTGATAGAGGGCTCTTTAATGAAGCCAAAGCTAAACAAATTCCCACTAGAAATAAAGTGCATTTGTTAACTGTGAGGATAATTAACCACTGGGACAAGTTACAAAGGGGTTGTATGAATTCTTCATCACTTGAATTATTTAAGTCAAGATGCCTGACTAAAAGATATGCTTTAGCTTTACCAGAAATTGTGGGCTTGATGTAGTGATCACTGGGTGAAATTCTATGACCTGTGCTATTCAGAAGGAGCTCCACAAAGCAACATATAGAATAGCCATTGTGAAAATGTTCTGACTGCTTGCACACGGGAAGTGTTGTTTAAATGAAATTCCTATGACTAACCATGTGCAGAATTAGACTTTTATGAGGTTCCCAAACTCCCAAGTGCTGCGAACTCTGTGATGCAATGGAATACAGAGTTTTCAAGGTCTAGCACACTAAAAAACTGCGGAGTTGTCACTTTAAATTCCAGGCTTTGAAAGCTGGTTGAACTACACTCAGCACACGCTGGAGATGTGTGCGCACAAAGGTGGTGTGACGTTCACCTTTGCACTGTCCTAATCCTAGCACAACTGTGTGCAGGGCAAGTTCCTCAGTGTAGCCTAAGCTGGCTAATGGTCCCATGGTGATGAAACCAAAGTTGTGAACTGGCACAATTTAGTGATGTCCTAGGAGCCTCTACACTACCAGTATCTCATCCTGGTACCGAGGTGATCCTTCTGAGGTCAGAAACAACAACT
This sequence comes from Mesoclemmys tuberculata, assembly GCA_007922155.1. Lineage (NCBI taxonomy): Eukaryota > Metazoa > Chordata > Testudines > Chelidae > Mesoclemmys > Mesoclemmys tuberculata. The sequence goes on along the minus strand of ML675618.1, from coordinate 23,152,383 downwards.
CAACAGCCAGCTTCCACTGGAAGTACAGCACAAAGCAGTCACTCTGCACCTAAGAATTAGGGTCCAGACTTTAAAGCTTTAATTTAGATTTTGGAGCAAGCTAAATATTGGTTTAAGACATGTTGATGTTTAACTATTGTGTATTACAGATTTTGCTATAGAATTAAGCACTACATAATTGTTAATTTCATAAAATATTTGTTTGTAATCTATCAGTTTTTTTAACGAACAATGGGAGATACACCACTTCAGATTTAATAATAATTTTATGGCGTGCTAGTAAAATACCAGTTGATTATTATACATATTTATGTGTTTATATACATAGATCCACCGAAAGAAATTTTTTTTTATGGAACAAATGGTATCAATGTAATACAATAACTACCTTTTACATTAACTCTATCTTCAAAATAAAGTATTGTGTACATATCCCAAATGCTGTGGTAAATATTTGCAATAATTGTACTCAGTTTGACTGTTAAAACATTTGAGCAAGAATTTATGTCATATATTTTTCATAATAATATTCATGTTCCATATTTGTAAAGGGAAAATGCATTAAAACGGAGATCAGAGATGTAGGGAAATGGGCACTCAATTTTCTACAGCAAATGGGAGATTTACAAAGACACATAGAGGGAGTTATGTGCCCAAATCCCATTGATTTACAGTGGGATTTGGGTGCCTTCAGGCTTCCTTGACTATCCCTTGACAACTTTTTATGGGTGGGAATTTTAAAAGCCCTTAGTACTGGCCTACCTCTGCCTCTTTTTGAAGTCTATTGTGAAACCCACATTGATATCAAAGAAAGCAGAGTTGCTTCAATGCTGAGTGCCCCTTGAAAATTCCACCTTCAAGTGCAAACTTACTCTACATTTGGCCATTATTTAATGGGTGTTCTACTTAAACCCTATGAGAAAAAAACAGTTACCATCATTGTTAGAAAGAATGGCTATAGAACTATTATAATTTTAGCTGAAAAATGTTAAGTAATTCCTTCTTTTAAAATGTCATTCTATAGAATTTAATAATGTCATTTCCCTGCTGTTTGCCTACTCCTGTGTAATGTGACTAGCTGATGGGTCTCACTGTGTTCCATTTTCAAATCATATTGAGTCCATAATGATTACCTGTTCAGGCTTCTCTCCTATCTTTAACATTTATAGCAAAAACCTGTCAGAGTCCTAACTTCAATGCACCACAAATTTTTACTTTGTTCTCTATAACTGATGCTGAAAAGCTTGACTCTAATGATCTGTAGGATCTGCTTGACTTCTCTTTTTGAGTCAAATCCTGCTCACTTTATTTGCGCAAGTAGTCCCATTAATGTCAGCAAGGGTAGCCATATTAGTAAAGGACCTTATCCAAAGCCCATAAAAGTGAATGAAGACTCCCACTGGCATCATAGGATTTAGTTTTGGGCTCAGAGTGAGCAGAATTTGACCCTATATGTTTGCACAGTGAGACAGGGAATGATAGAATACGTGATAATGACTGGCATGTATTGTTTACTCAGCCATATTTTTTAAAGTGCACATAGTTCCTTTAAAAAGCAAAAAGCACCAAACTATCTCAAATTAAAATCCAGGCCATGATTTTAAAAGTATCTTGAATTTCTTTTAACAAATGAAAATTTGCTTCTGCAATTCAATATATGTAAGAACAGGCCTTACGCTCAACCCCCTTTAAAGATTTAGGACTACATTTTATTTAGATTGAAAGCTCTTTTGGGCAGAGCTTTTCTTTTGCTTTGTGTGCATACAGTGCCACAATGGGACCTCTGGCAACTAATGTAATACAAATAAAAGTGGAAGAAGGGCTTTCAGTCTACACATACAACTCTTACTTGAATGGGAGTTCAGCTTCCAAATCAGTGGCAGGCTATACATTTTCTTCAATATTTTACTGATACATCACAACAATAGTATAAAAATATATAATGCTAATTCAATAGTAGAAGCAATGAGATAGTTGGTAAGTGAATTAATTTACTTGGCTCTAAAAGAAAGCAATGACACCAGAAATTAAAATAAATCGTAGTGTTGCCATATCTTGCTATGACTTTGCAAGTCACAAGATTTCCACTGGGGTTAGAGCCAGTCTAGCAAGGATGCAAGAACCTCCAGTGCCCTTGTGAATTTCAGCTCTGCTTGGTAGGCAGAATTAGCTGCCCTATCCCCCCATGAGAAGAGCAGCCAGTCAGCTCTCTTCCTCCACCTCTCAGGAGCCAGCAGCTTTATGGCAGGAGGGCACAGGAAGAGAGGGTGAAGAGGGAGCAGCTCAAGGCAGCTCTGTTTCCTCCCTTCAGTCCCAACTCAGCTTCTCTTAAGGACAAAGAATTGGCTCCTCTGCTCCTCCTCTCTTCCCTCTCCATCCCTGCAACAATCAGCCTGGGAAAGAGACACCTTGGAGCTTCCTTCTCCCACAGCCTGGAAGAAGAGAAAGAGACCCTGCTGTGGGTACCCCCAGCCTGGGAGACAGAGGTGTAGAGTCCAAGATGGGGCTGGGGAGGAAGAATTAATTGCTGGACAGGGTAATGGAAAGAAGTGGAGGTGAGAGCTCTTGCAGTGGGATCTTAATCACCTTCATAAATTTGGGAGGATTGGCAACACTAATTTCTATTTCTCTCACTCACATATACATCCCACAGTGAGTCAAAAATTAAAACAGAAAAAAATTCAAAATATAATCTTTTTGAAAAAAAAAAAAAACCATGTGTTGACTCTTGATTTTTGAACCCTTGGGGTTGGTAATACTGGTGTCGTGAACGATATAATTGCAGGGCAACAAAGAAAAACATAACATAAATGATAGTCAGATGGAATCATCAGAAAAAGTGCATCTAGGTGATTATAGATGGCTGGCCTCTCTTCCCCTCCCAGGAAGGATTAAACACCATGCCAAAGGTTATGTTCACAAGGGGCTCTTATGCATTGAAACAGCTAACTTTTAAGTGCCCTGCCACTTAATGAAATTCACAAACCTGAATTAGGCTCCCAGGCTCCCTATACAATGCATGGAGAAAGTTAGGAACAAAAAAGGGATTCACAAAAGCCATCAAGTGGAATGGGGAGCACCCTAAGCTAGCTATTGGGATATGTCAAGTAGAGGATGTGGCCTAAGCCCTGCGCCTCAAAGGGATTTAGAGGTCTAAACCTGGGTTGAAGTGAAGCAACTAGCTCCACTCAGGATTCACAGCTGTGAACCCTTCTTCTCGTCCAGCTGTGTTTTGTGTTAAGCCCAACTGGGTAAGTGTGCTCTAGGGTAGCCTCTGAGCATGCCCACTAAATCAGGCCCCACAGGCAGGATAGGTGAGGGAACACCTAGTTTGTGATTCCCGCTATATTTCAGGCATTATGTCGGCACTAAGCAGCCTAGCACTGTCAGGTATTAGTCAGCTGTGTGTATGCTTACTAGCAAAAATGTAGGGAACTTTAATGACAAAAACGTATGTGCCTAGAGATTTTAGGCCTTCAGGTGGCAGCTGAAGGGTGGTTTTGTGAATGTCAGTGGTGTCTCAATTTTGAACTTAAATACCTAAGTGTCCACTGAGATTCTAGTCCCCAGAGTTTGTTCAGGCCATTTGTTTAGGGCATCATTTATTAGCTGACCAATAATCTTTAGCAAACCCCAAATAAAAAAAAAAATAAAAATTCAACATAAATCCAACTGCTAACTTTCCCTGGGCCAGTGGCTTCCTTGCCAGAATTTCCCTAGACCTTAAGAATGGCCATACTGGATCAGATCTATAGTCCATCTAACCCACTATCCTGTCTGCCAACAGTGACCGGTGCCACACGCTTCAGAAAGAATGAACAGAACAGGCCAATTTATCAAGTGATCCATCTCCTGTTATCCAGTCCCAGCTTCTGACAGTCAGAGAAATCCCAGCTTCTAACATCTCTTCTTCAGTCCACCTACAGACTGTCTTCCTGGAAGTGCACACATAAACACCTCTGCTCTATGGCCTGCCAAAGAAGCCAACCTGCTTTCTGTAACTCCCATTCTCACACTGAGCTCTTTCAACCTTTGGAGGAATCAGGCGCTCATTAGGCAACCATGAGACCCTTTCCCAACGGGGTCTGTTAATCCTCTCTAGCAGCATCAAACATTTGTTCTAAAGGGCACTACTATAGAACAAAGCTGGCTGGCCCCAGGCCTTTTGACCTTTAAAGGGGCAATGTTGCATAACCAAAAAAGTAAACAAATTAAAGAGCACACTGAAAAAATTACACTGAATTACAGTTTACTTACAGCTTTAGCCTTTTCAAAAATAAAAGAACAATATCTCATCTTGAAGTCCTCTTAATAATTCAGAATATGATGAACTAAACTATCTTTCCTTATCAAGAATGTCACCATTAACCCTAGCTATGTGTTTTTCAAGGGTGGTTCAGTTGCTAGCATCATCTTACATCTTAAATACAGCAGCAAGTATAAGTTTTATAGTAGTTTTTTATTTTGTTTGTTCATGTTTTTATTTAACTATAGATCTCCAGTTTATTGTCATCATTGCAGAAAGTTTCTGAATGATCTTAGGTACAGAGTTCTAAGGGAAAATGCCTGTTATGTCAAACATTACCTATCCTGTCACATATGTTCTATTAAGGAATTCATAACTAGTTAGGTGGATTTCACTGATTGTAAAAGCTATTTAAATTTGAATCCCATAGAAAATTTTCATTCATTAGTGTGAGAATTAATGCTAAATCTCTTACACATAGTCACCAGTTTATCCAGACATTGTCTGTTAGTCCAAATTAACCACTTCTAAGGATTCAGTAGGCCAAATTAACCACTTTTACATCCAGGACAGAAAACCCCACAATCCATTTTGGAAAGTCTTTTACACACTTATGCAGCTAATCATTTTATAATCCATATATTTGGCTAATAGTAGTAAATAACTAGGAAAGTTACTTGCAAATACATTCTGAATTAGTTTGCTTTTAATTTCTCTACCCATCTTGTGTATCTTAAATATTTGTCTGATTTGTAAATGATAATTCATTCAACACAACAGAGAATTTTACACCGGTTGTAAGAGATTCATTAAACTCAGTAGACCAAACCGTTGCCCAGTTTATGTGACACAAAGAGTTCCATCTCAGTCCCTGATTCCCCCTTTTGCTTCCTGCACTGGACAGCCCTATACTTGATGCAGCTGGGAGAAGAAGGAGAGCAGGTGGAATCAAGGCTCCACCTGCTCCTGCTTGCCCAATCCCCATCCATCTTTGCAGAGTGGGGTGTTACATGAAAACCTTTTAAAAACCAGAGTAAAGAGGCTGCTCTTCCCCCTTTGCTGTGGCACCTAACATCCCCTTGCTCCTATGAAGATGCGTGTGAGGTGAGCCACCATCTTGCCCTAAATGGTTTTACTCAAGGCTGAAGCTCTTCTGTGACTCATTGAGACAATAAGACTCACACAGTGACTACAGTTATTGACTGAAAGAGGTTCCAATTCTGCAAACACATATGTGTGTGCAATGTGTTTAGTCCCACTGAGACCAATAAAGACAATGGGACTACTAACGTGTTAAATTAAGCATACGTAGGAGGCGTTTTCAGCATTGGCCCCCATAGTGAATTTCTTTAATACTCTGTGATGATTTTAACCCCAGAAGTGTATTCATTTATTTTATTTGTGTGCCTATGATGTCATCACAATATCATGTAAATTAGGAGTCTGGAGTCTTTATATAGATAGCATGTAGGACTTGGTCCAGAATCCATTGGCGTCAATAGAATGGTTCTCCCTGATGTCAGTAGGTTTTGGATCAGGCCCTATGTTAACAATCCCTGCCAAGTTTGCTATCACACACAACAAATTCTTTCCTTAAAAGAAGACTCATTCAGTCACTAAAACCTAGATGCAATTTTAAATAAAAATATATTTTTAAAAAACTTTAAAGGTTTTTGTTTGTTTTCCCATAAGATCAGATTTTTTTAAAAAAATTAAAAGAACTTGTGCTGAAGAGCCCTTTCAATTTGCTTCAGCTTAGCTAAAGCAGCAGATGGCAGCTATCTCTGTTCTTCTCCCAGGCCTGCTCTCTGTATAGCTTCTCTCTGCTGTTCAAAGGAGCTCCACATTCTATACAAATTATTTCAGAAAAAGGAATATTAAGGTGCTAGCTGAAAGAACTGCTTTCATGAAAAGCAGGAAGCAGCTTTGAGTAGTAAAAACAAGCTCTTTGTTGACTGAACAGGATAGGGGAGGGGGCTGAGCAGTGCTAGTTTGAGTGGCAACAGAATGTACCAGAATTTTAATAATATCACCATAGGCACTTACCAGTATTTCACAGTAAGCTTATACTGCAGTATTATTGAAACACTAGCATCATCAAACACTATTAGAATTCTTTACTACATTCAGAAAAGTAAGATCACCTCACTTATTTGATGAATAAGAAAATTCCACTTGTTCATTTCTCAGGCATAAGTGCGTATAAATTTTACCCTGGATGTTTGTTTGGTACAAATTCAACTCTCTATCCTTCTCTCCTTTAGCACAAAGCTAATACAGCTACTTATTTCTGCATATCCCCTCAGCACTCAGCAAATAATAGCATCTGCCCAAATTTGTGGCATTTATTTTACAGAGAGTTTAAAATTTGGATAGAAAGGCTTACCTGGTGATTTAAAATATTACTTCTTCAGGATCGCTTTCTTAAACTGGAATGAAAAGACATTTCTATGACTAGCTGACATTTATCTCAAAAGTGTTATTTAACTTAGAATTTCCTTTCTTTTGTACATGTAAAAGTTTGACTGTGATATTGTTTTTAATTGTATATATTTATTTTCACTTCCTTTGGCCGATGTATTTATACACTAGAGAAACTACTAAAGACAGTGGGCCTGATTGTCCCCTTTCTTATTATTAATGTTTTTATTACTGGGGTGTTGAAAAGCCCCAAGCAAGATCAGAGCTCTCTTATGCTAGGCGCTGTACATACACATAATGAGAGGCAATGCTGCACCAAAGATCTTATGATCTAAATAGACAAGCTATGAGAAGGAAACGGAAGGGGAAAAGTTTTTTCCATTGAAAAATGGAGTTTGATGGAAAATTAATTTTTTCAAGGAAAAAAATTTTCTGTAAAAATTTCAAAATGAAAAAATTTTGAAAAAAGTGATTTTTTCTTAAAAGGAGGGGTTTGTTTCAAAATAGTGGGGAATTTTCTCTCAAGTTTTTTTTAACTTTTTTTCTAATGTACAAAGAGGAGAGATTTTTTAAAATAAAGTTAAAGAAAATGAGAAAATTAAATATTTAAAATATTTAAAAATTAAATATTTTCTCACATTTATTTTTTTCCTGCTGGAAAAGGAGAAAGTACACAGCAAGCCAGGATGTGAATCTCTAGCATGCTAGCTCGCTGAACACTAACTAGCTGTGTGGAATGCTGCCAGACACTGTTTTTACTGGCTCACATTTTAAACCTTTTTTCCACAAGAAAATTTTGGGGGACAGATTGGGAGGGATAGGGGAAGGAATTTGCTCTCTCACTGTTTTTACTTTTCCCCTTTTTATCCACTGGAAAGGTATTTTAAAATGTGAGAGAAGAGCAAGTATGTTTTTCTCCAGTTTCTGTAAGGTTTATTTTTTACTGTTCTCCCCTTTATTCACTGGGGGAAAAGTGGAGGGAAATAAAGAAAGAGAGAGACAAGAAAAACCTTAAAAACCTAAATACATTTTTTTGAAGCCAATCAAAATCACAATTTTTTTTTCAAAAAAGTGAAAATTTTAGTTTTTAATTAATTTTTAATTAAAAAAAAGTAAAAGACAGAGGTCTCCACTACATTCATCTGACTCACCATTCTGATTAAATCTGTCGTGTGTATTTGGTAACATTGATCAGGGGGTAGCCTGAAGGCATCTAGGTGATTGCTCTTCCATACAATCACAGAAGTCAGAGATTGAAAACAGCTTAATGATCACCCTCTCTATATTTTCTCCAAATTAAATTTGCTTAAAAGTGTTGAAAATTACAGGAAGGCTCCCTAAGAGGACATGTCTGAGCAGCTGTGCACTGAGGTGTGATTCCCAATATGGGCTGATATACATGTTAGCTCTGCACAAGCTAGAGCTGAAAATAGCAATGTGGTCACTGCAGCACAGGTAGTGGGTCAGGCTAGCCTGGGTACATACTCAGGCAGCTAGCCTAAGCCATAGGACGTGCTGTCTCAACCACTCTCCTATTTTTAGGCACTAGCTCAACCTGAACTAGCACTTGTATGTCTACCCAAGCTGAGAATCACATATCCCAGCTGCTGTGGAGGTATACCCTTGAAAATATTCACTTAGATGCCAGCACAGGTGTGGGATCTGTCGAATGAGCAAAGAATTGAGCTTCGCAAATATAAGGCCTCATCTTAACTAGAAAAGGAGGTTATGGCTAATATTGTGTTAGCCTATGGGTATGTTACTACAACTTCAACCATGACTTTGCCCCTAGTTTTAACATACATTAGCTGGTTGTGGTCAAGCTTAGTGGTAAGCCTTACGTTGACAAAGACCTGCTAACATATATTCAGACTTGTTTAAAAGTATTAACCTCTGTCTACTTTAAGGGTAAAGTTGTGGTTTAAGTCATGGGAGCTAACCTGTGTTAGCTAACAAACTGTCAATCAGGATTTCTCTTTCCCAGTCATGTCCAGGGCTAAGTGACAGCCCATTCCTGGAATAGGACATGGACTTGGGAGAGCAGAAAAAACACCTAAGTTCCATGACCTGAGTGAGAGAGTGAAGGGGGGCGCGGAAGGAGCTGACATGAAATCTGACTATAAGGATAATAATATTACCACATTTTGATCTTTGCAACTAAGATCACTGCTCCATTTCAGAGAACCTTAATAGTCTTTGCCTGAATGAGAATCAGGTAAATGCTTTATTTTATATCATCTGTTCTTGTTTCTCCTCTCCTATTCTTAAATAATTAATACTCTGTTTGAATCCATCTGTAGTTCGGATTTGTTTATTACATGAAGTACAAAGACTGGCCTAGAAGAAGGCTATGCTGTGGGGAAGAAGGGAAAATATATAGACTCCACCAATGGCTTTATACCAGCAATGCCAAACTCATAACAAAGGTCTCCGGAAGAGTTGCAGTGTCTCCTCTTAATTGGGCAACAGACAGCAGATGGAGAGGGGAGCTGTGATGACATAAATTGAGTTCAGCAACCTTACTGGAGTTGGGTTATAGTGATCTGCTGTTACAGCTATGCAGTCTATCTGCCTGATAAAGCATATCATTCTTATTGTATATCTACTAATGTTTTCCAGTCTAATTTTAAATGTCAACATTTGAGATTCCAGTGCTTCCTTTAAGAAGTTTCCAGTCTAATAAATTTCGCTCTCAAGAAGTTAAAGGTAATTTTTAGTATTTTCAGTTTCGAGTTTAATCTTTTGTACAGCTGTGCCTACATTTGTATTCAATCTCCATTAGCTACTTATTATCCAATGAGTGTATTTCAGGGTTTTACTATATTAATATTTAATTCTTAAATAATACATGACTTCTCCACATAAGGGGCCAACTGGGATTAGCAAGGTTGGAACTGCTGTTGCTAAATACTGTATAATCTTGAACAAATGAGAGGAAACACATTTTCTCTGAAAAGCCTGTGTGACTCTCCCTCTCAATATATGTCAGATTATATCTCTGATGTCCCTCTGGGTGAGCCTCAATTCTGTTTGGCTTCCTTTTGAGTTTTATGTGGTTTGGTGCAGGAGATGTTTTACTCATTTTATCAAAGGGTTGTGCTTTTACACTATAGCTGGAATCTATTGTACTCTGCTGCCTTTTTTTGTGGGTTGTGTTTCATAATCTTGTAGCTGTCCATAATTCTTTGGGCACAAATGTCACACTCCTACAAATTTGTCATTATTATTAAATTTACCATTTCTGTCCTTTCAATAACCTGGTGACCAAAACCTTAAAATATTCATATTCTAAATGTGGCATTTCTACTCTTTTGAATGCCTGGTTAGAATAACCTCCTTCCTTTTATACTAGATACCTTTGTTCATCCACTCCAGAACTGTCTGGTATTGCCACTTTTTATATCAGGATATTTTATCTCTGTAGTGCATGATTTCTTCCAGAACATTGATACAAAGAATAAACAAAAGTGATTGTGTTATATGATCTTCCTGACAATGCAGAAAAGGAAGAGAAAGGAAAGGAAATGCCTTATGCCACCTGCTTTCTGCCCTGGCTTCAGACCCACTGTCCATTATAATCTGTAATGATAATAAAATTGGGGACTACATGGCTCAGGAAATTGACACAGAGTCCATCATCACCTGTAGATCATTGATTCAACTGTGGTCCAATTGATAGTGAATGAACAGATTCAAAATTGAGATGCACCTCAGCCAAAAACTAACATCTTCTTTGCCAGGGCTTAGAGCCAGACTTCATTCACCTCATTTTAGAGAGAAGGCCAGGCAGAAAGTTCAGATACAGATCTAAGCTTCACTAAATTTAGGGGGTTGGATCGGGGATTTGGTTCAGATCCATTTCTAGTCCAAATTGGGGGGGGAGGGTATAGGCTTATTAGGTGCCCTTGTTAAATATTTAACATTTGAACATTGTTCATTAACAGTTTGATAGCCTGAGTAAAATTGAATTTCTTGGTGTCAGTCTACTTGTAGTTTTAACCATCCTAAGAATCAGTTATCATTGTACCCTTGCTTAATTATTATATCTATTTGTGGATAATTAGAAGTTTAAATTTTCAATCACTAAATCCAGTCACTAAATTCATTCTAAAATACTAAACAATTATAAAATTAGGGGGAAAAATCCTGAGAATCCATAACTTCTTCTATTTTAAATGTAGAAGTTATTCTCTTATCACTGTTTTTTGCAACTTAATTGATCTTATACCTTCTCCAAACCCTGGGTTTCGACTCATTTCTCACTATTAAGTTTAAATGGAGTAAATCCAAAAATAGACTTTTGATAGGAAAATATCTCCCAGAACTGCTTTAATTATGAGAATTTAAATTGCTGCCAATAGTTGCTAATAAGTTTAAGCACCTCGGGAATTACATTAAACCCTAGGTTGATAGATATAATCAAAGACAATTTGGGTAAAGTAATTTAACAGGCAGCAGATGATATTCACAGATGGGATCTTCTGACTGTGTCATATTGGGGATAGTTAGTATTATCAAAAATAATTCAGACAGTTTCATATATCAGATGCTTCTAGTAGTATTTCCTTTAAATTATACAAAGACTGACAAGGTTTTTGTTTTGATTTTTTAATCAACATTTGTCCACCCAAGGAAAAAAAAAACTTTCCAGTCAAATAAGCATTTAATCTACCTTAATTAACACCTTCACTTTTGGATACTAATGTGTAACGAATAACTACAGCAAACACACCGATTTAACTGCTCTGTCTCATTAATTTCTCAATCAACTTCTCACCATCACATCACATGCAAATAAACAGTCATTCTACTTTCAGTCAGTGTTAAATAAAATTACCCTTTGAAACTATGTACCTTGAATACAACAAAATAACTTTCTTCAAAGTACAAGTAAGTCTCAGCTGTCTTGACCAGCTCATTGAACCCCAACTCACTGTTGTCATAATCTTCATCTGAAAGGTGTCATGTAAGGTATCAGCTACTTACTGGTACCATGCTGATCATTAATATTAGTGTGTGATGTACATGTGGGTGATATATGAAAAATTATAAACATGTGCTGGAAATACGTTCTTAAAATGTGTTTGGCAGGTAAGACTTAAGGAACCGCACCCTAGACAAAGGGATGTGGTCTGCCTGCTTGAATGTGTCTCCCATGTGAATTGAGCAAGGAGAGATAATGGAAGTATATTTATATAAAAGGTAAACAAAGCCATCAAATTAGTGATTGAGGGAGATAGCCTCTTAACTATCACGATGGGGTGAGGAGATTTCAAAAATTAACATGGCATCAGCTTCCTGATGGCCATAGCAAGCTGAACCCCCCAGAAGGGGATTTTCAAAACAAAGAAAAGCTTTGAGGATATAAGCAGAGTGAGGGGGGCCATTTTGGCATCCTTCACCTGAGGAGACAAAGAAACCAATCACTTTGGCCTCTGTGCTGGATCCTGGCTAAGGGCTGGCCAGACATGCTGGAAGAATTACTGTGGTGAGAAAACTACTTTGAACAAAATACTTTAGTTTGTTAAATTAGGTTTTAATCTCAGAAGGATATTGTTTCTTGTTTGTTTGCAACCATTTCTATGCCAATTCCTCTACTTGGTATCCCTTAAATATCTGTGCTTTGTCAATAAACTTAATCTTGTTTTATTCTGCAAGTGAGCTGTTTTATTCCCAGTGCAGTTTCAAATTGAGGAGAAAAATCCTCAGCCAAATGAACAGGCTGGTTCTGTGTACTGTCACTTTAAGGGAGTCACAAACTCGATCAGGTTTTCTGAGCACTACAGTGAGAGGGGCTGAGCACTGCAGAGGAGAATGTTTTAATGAGATTTGGGACTGGAGAGGCTGTTGGTGTCACCCTGCAAGCAATAACCAGGCTGATGGAAACCAGGGTGACGTCACTGTGCTGGTGCCAGGACTCACAGCATAGAAGCACCAAGGGTTACAGGACAGGTGGTGACAGAAACCCTTCCTAGTCTGAGTGAACTAACAAAGCGTCACAAAAGCTTTCAAAATAATTATATATACACATAATCTCCTGATTTTCATTAACACTTAGGCCCACTTACATTGCTTTATTCTGAGTGTAAATAAGAATCAGGCCCATAAACAAACACACACCATACATTATCATTTATTTATACTGTAGTAGTTCCAGAAGGAAATAATGCCACAAATTGGCATGGTTGTAGCTGCATTTACCAGCTAATACAAGATTTGCTGATTGAAAGTCTACAACTAAACACCAAATTATGAATCTTCAACTTATCAAATGTTACTTCCTTCTTAACATAGGGATATGAATGCTGAAAATCCACCAAAGGTACAGACAGACATCTAATGCCTTTGAAACAAATGCTTTGGAAAAATGCTAGGCATTAAATAGAATGAATTTATAACAAATGCCAAGCTTCATTATGTGTGTATGCAGTGTAGATGCAGCCATGCTGGTCCCATCTTGCGATTCATCTTAGAATTCAATACATCTTTATCTCTAAATCATCGTCAAACACGCATAGTCTGCTGAGGATGGTTGTACCAGGCAGAGTGACCACAGCTGATAGTGTCACACTAGGCATCATGAAGCAAAGTTCCCAGAACTAGGAATCACAGAATTGAGCCTTATCTCTAAAGTTATCCAGAAAAGAAGATGGAAATATTTGGGACATATGCTAATGGAACACCCTTCAAAATGCAGATTCTGTCCTTCAAAAACACAGGATTCTTTATGATTTCACTCACTACAAACATACAGCATATACCTGTAGCACAAAGTAGAGATTCAGCAGTCTATGTGAAAACAGTGCTCCAAAAGCAAAATGTTCACCCCCATACTACAGCAACACCCACTGACAAAGGCAAGGAGTGACTAAAAATTATCACCTCTGGGGACACAGTGAGGGATTGTCCAAAAAGTTCAATGACTGTGCCCTCTTTTTTGTGTACTTCCTTTTGTGCATGTCTTAGATATCCCCCAGCAACATTAAATATCATCTTAACATGCCCAGAATTACAGGAAAATCTTGCTTGGTTGTAAAAGCTTTTATTTGGTTCTAGTATGAACAAATTACTACCTAGGGACCAACACTTTTTGTGTTATCAGTTGATTTTGCATTATAAACATATTGTATAATGACTGGGATGCTCCTAAACTTCAAATTAACCTTTTAAATATGACAGGATCTCTTAAACAATTTATCTTGGTGTATATACGGCTGGACCTAAATTCACTGGAAATAAAATTGCAGTAACTAGTACACTGGAGGCACAACCTCTGAAAGACTAAACACATTAATCTGTGGTTTCCTATATATGTAACTTAAGGACCCAAACTGATCATAGTGAATATCTTATTATTTTGTCTTCCTGGTGGTTCAATGACTGTTAGTGTTTGCCTGTCCCTGTGCTGGCACTGATTCCTTTGACCCAGATCCATATGACAGCTGAGTCCTTCCATCAGAACCAGTGGCTGTCTGGGAGTCATTTGCAACAATGAAACAATAAGCATCAACAACCATATTTAGTGAGCTGGTTATTATAGGCTGGCTGCTCTCCAGAAGTAGTTCACCAGTGTTAACAGGTACGGGTTTATTTTCATCTTGAAGATTAGGAAACTGAACATTTATGTCATCATCTGAACTTGAATGGTCTCTTGTAACGTGTTATCTCCTAATGCTTAACAATTCATTCTACCCTGTATTTAGCTGTGCCTGTGATACTGTGAGTACCTGAAGAAGACCTGAGAAGAGATCTGTGTAAGCTTGAAAGCTTGTCTCCTTCACCTACAGAAGTTAATTGAATAAAAGATATCAACTAACCCACCTTGTCTCTCTAATATCCTGGAACCAATATGGATACAACATTGTATACATCATCTGAATTGTCAAAGGAGACCAGTTCCTGGGAAATGTATCACTATTCATGCTTTTCTTGGGTTTCTTCTTGTTGTTGGACTATCCATAATCAAAGGCCATTAAGAGACTGTGATGTAATTCCCTTGCTCTTTCCTGCTAATCCTCTGGAATCACTTTGTACACCGTATGATTCTCCATCCTCTTGGTAACAATGTGGATATGCTTCTTCCAGTACGCTTTTAATTTTTCAGGTCCCCCACATATCGAAAAATTCCAAACAGGCACTCAAACTTCTGTGGAGAGAGTGGCACTGTGAGCTGTGTGATCATAGTAACCCTGGCTTCTAGCAGCTGACTTTCTTGTGTTTTCATTAACTAAATCAAAAGCTTCTCTCATCTCTGCTTTCCACTTTGCACATAATCACCATAGTTCTCCACTAATTCCTGATTTCCTATTAAATCAAATATAAGGTCAAATGGCAAGCAACAAATTTCTTCCATACAAAAATGGAGAAATTCCTTGTTTCATTACATGTGCAGTTATAAGCCTATATGACCTCATTTAAAGACGGTTTCCAATTAGATTCCTGGTCTTCAAGGAGAGTTCTCAACATTCTTAGTATGGTTCCACTAAATCATTCGACTTGCCCATTTCCCTGTGGATGATATGGGGTTGTTCTTGACTGCAATCTGGCAGTAGTGCTGCAGCCTGTGGAATAGCTGGTTTTCAAATTTGTCATCTTGGTCATGATTAATTAATTTGGGAAATCCAACTTTAAAAAAAAAATCATTACAAATGTTGTCAGCTGCAGTTTTCCCAGATTTGGTTCTTGTGGGAGAAACCTGTGCAAACCTGGTAAAGTGATCCATAACAACCAGGATATACTTATACCCTTGCTTCTTTTCTCAAGATAAAGAAAATCAACTAATACTAGGTCAAACAGTTCTGTTGTACTGATAGGCTGTAACAGGGCTTTGGTATGTTGGGGTTTCTGCTGTTTCAGGCACTGACAGATGTGAGTTACATAGTGCTCAATATCCTCCTTCATATGGGGCCAAAATAAATGGTCTCTAGCAAGGTGAATAACTCAAACAGCACCTAAGTGGCCCGTGTTCTCAAGTAATTCTGCATAGATTAGTCTGCAGTACTTTTCAGAGAGAGTAGTAATTTTGAAATAAAGTTCCCATCTTTCAGATGTACTGTTTTTCCCGCTCATGCCACAAAGCAGAAACCTGGTATTCCCTCCGGCTTTTCCTGGCTCTTTTGGCTTTTGCTTCAAGAATTGCTTCTATTATCAAGTCAGCTTACATAGCTCTTCCCAAGAGAGGGATCTATGTATTGAAGATGCACTTATTATCTCTTCTCCTTCCAACATGGCAGTATCCATAGTGATAGCAGTTATCCAGGATATGAGCCCTTCCTCTTGGCCTGTGATGATTTTAGTACAGCATTTACAACATCCATAGATATTTCTTCAGTACAACCTTACATAAGTTTACCCATATCAAGAGACATAAGGGACAAAATATCAGCATCCAGTATCTGATATTGACATTTTAAAAAATGGTTACTAATCTTCTGTAACTGTTGTTCTTTGCAATGTGTTGCTCATGTCTATTCCAAGCAGATATGTGTGTGCTGCAAGCACAGTCACCAGATGGTTTTTCCCTTAGTAGCATCTGTAGGGTCAGCTCTGGCATCTCCTGGAGTCGCACTTTCATGGTGCTGCATATAGGGTCCTGCTGACCAAGTAATTTCTTCCTGGCTGACTCCAACAGAGGGTAGGCAGGTGAGTCTGGGAATGAACATGAGCAACACATCTCAAGGTACAACAATTATAGAAGGTTAGTAACTGTTTTTTCTTCTTCAAGTGCTTGCTCATGTCAATTCCAATTAGGTGACTCCTAAACTAATCCATACAAGGAGGGGTCGAAGTTCAATAACCTGTGGATTGCAGTACTGCTCTATCAAATGCAGTATCATCACTGGCTTGCTGTGTAATAGTATAGTGTGGACCGAAGGTGTGAATAGATAATCATGTTACGGCGTTACAAATGTCTTGAATCAGGACCTGATCTAGGAATGCTGCCAAGGACACCTGCACCCTTGTGGAGTGATTAGGAAGTAGCGGAAGTAAAGCCCTTTACCCCTTAGCTCCTGAGGAAACTCCTACCTTTAGGATTAGAGGTTGCTCAAGAGAAGGGCTCCTGAATAGGGATGGGAGGGTAGGAGTGGGAAGGAGGGAGGGAACTGAATTGAAGAAAGTATCCCAGTTCTACTGTGCATAGCACCCAGCAATCCAATGTGGTCTGGACCCACGGATGGTAAAAGTGGGATAGCCAGTCTGAAAAATATAGGGTGAAAGATTTGATTCCTGAATTGTTATTCCGTTCTCAAGCACACCCTCAAAAGTTTTGTTTGGAACTGGAGGACTGTGTTGGTAGAAGGTTGAGGGGGCCTTCTCCTGTAATTCCTTCCCCATTTATGATGATATAATCCTGCTTGGGCTGGGACTGGTAAAAATGAGGCAGGGGTTATGGTTTGAAATGCCTCCTTTGTGGTGCTGGGGTATGAAGGCCTAATGACTTCAAAGTAGCCTGAGAGTTTTTCAGTTTTACAGCCCTGCTCCCTCCAAGAAGAGATCCTGAATTGTCTGCTGGACCTCATGTGGAAGTCCTTAGGCTTGTAGCCAAGAGCACTGTTGCATTGCTATGGTCCACTGCATGGTATAAACTGTGGCATCTACCACATCCAGTGCTACCTGTAGTGAGGCCTTTGCCACTGCCATGACTTCCTCCACTAAGGCTGTAAACTCCATGCTGGAGTCCAATAGCATAGACTCTCAGAATATGGACATGGACCCGCACAAGTTAAAATTGTATCTACTCAAAATTGCTTGTTGGTTTGTGATATGGACCTGGAGCCCCCTTCCCCCCCAGTGGAATACACTTTCTACCAAAAAGATCCAATATTTTGGCATTTTTTGCCTTTGGCGTGGGGCCTTGTTGTCCTTGCCTCTCACTCTCATTGGCTACGGCCACTTCCAGCGACCCTGGTGGAGAATGAGTATATAGATACTCATGATCCTTGGAGGGCACAATGTGTAGCATCAGCCATCTTTTGTTTCCGGTGCTCAGTATATTCCCCACACGACTCCAAAATGAAGCTGTTAGCTGTATTGCTTTTTAGGCCCTACTCCCTGGAAGAGCTGTTTTCCAACTTCAGGAATCAACACCTCACAACACTTCCTGCCTGGCTCACCAAATGTAACATGCTTCAAAATGCAGATTCTGTCCTTCAAAAATACAGGATTCTTTATTATCTCAGTCAGCATAAACATGCAGCCTATCTGTGTAACACACAGCAGGGACTCAATACGAGCTCTAAAACCGAAATGTTCACCCCCATACCACAGCACCCAAGACAACAAGGGAAAGGGAATATTTAAAAATTGCCACCTCCAGGAACACAGTGGGAGGTTAGCTAAAATGTTCAATCCCTGTGTACTCCCTTTTGTTTGTTCCTTATATTAGAAATGATGCCAAAGCACCTGCCATAGCATGTATGCCATTGGGCAGTTGGAGGAACATGAAAAGGAAGCCAATTAAAAGAATCCCTCCATCAAACAGTACTCAGAGAAGGAAAACTTATCAGAACAATACAGAGGACGTGCAAAGAGAAGACCAGGATAGACAGGGATGGCAAAGCTTTGCTCATGGCCTAAGCATCGTCTAATGGTGCAGGAAGGGTTCAGAATCAGTTCCAAAAAGCCCTATTGTGGTAGATACGGTGCAAAATACACAAGAAAACAAGCTTGAAGAGTTTACAATTTAGGCTATGCCTATACTTCGAGCTGTAGGTGTAAGTTTCATTTTGAGGAGACATACCCAAGCTAACTTGCTAAAAATAGAGTGTAACCGCAGCTGCACAAGTGGCAGGAGGGGCTATCACCCATGCACATACCTTTGGTCTTAGACAGAATCATATTCCGGGTGGATAACCCTCTCACTGCTTGTACCACCATGACTTCACTCTATTTTTTAGTGCATTAGCTCAATAGTTAGTTCATGTGTGTCTCCTAGAGCTGAAATTTACTCCTGCAGTTCAAAGTGCAGACATACCCTCAGGGCTTGGCTAGTCTACAAAAATTACCCATACCTGACAACAGGTGTCAACTACAAATGTACGCAGGGATAAAGTAGTTCAGCACCATTACAGAAACCATGGTTAGAATATATTTTCAAGCAATTTTTCCTTCAACTACACTCTTATCAAAACCGTGTTCAACGCCAGTGCAACATCCCTTTCTGAGCAACAGGTCTCTTTTTGTACAGTCAGACTCCAAATTTAAGACAGCATATGCCAAAATAAGGTGAGAAACAATGAAAAGGAATGATAAATGTAACAGTCAACAGTGTGCAGAACTTGATGATTCCAAATAATGTTAAAGTATTGACGTTTTGTGCATTTGTTTGTATTTCAGATTTAGTCATATAATTTTTGCCCCGACTGAGCCACAGGATTATATTCTGTGAATATGTGTGAACATAAAGTACATTCTTAAGAATTTTTGTAGTGATGTATATTTCAATTCAAATAATCATTAAGTAACCTAAAAGCCTGGATATATATTAGACATGCAATTCTACAGCATGATACAGTGGTAAATCAGGACCACTGAGTTTCTCCATGTTTATGCTGGTGTAACACCACTGAAATCAATTAAATCAATGTAACTTAAAACTGCCCTTCCTTGATAGAATCCTTTTTGTAAGTAACTATTCTACCCCAAAACTGAGTGCAGTGAGGGCAAATCGAACCCCATGAGTATACATATTTTTCTGAATATTGAACTTTGCTCTATTTCTTTTGTTAGATATATTCGTGCCTCTGTTCTTCTTCTTTTCAGTCATTAACAAAACACTACAGATAATTCAAAACTCTTGAGAACTTGTATTTAAATTACATTCTTTCCATTCTCATTTCACTTGCATTGAGCCGGAGGCTTCCTTTTTAAAAGCCATAATATGCAGATTAGTATTCAATTTAATGACTAAAACAGAAATCAATCAAATTGAATGTTGGTGTCTGAAGTGTGTAATTGAAAGGTAATTTCTGTACACATGTCCTTTTATCACACTGAACCTTCTTCTACTTTCCTTTTTGCTTTATACCTAAATCACAATAAGAGTTAAGCATGGAAAAAGAAAGGGATGAGAATGATACTTAAACACAATGGAAAGACAATGAATTAGTAAATGCTTTCACTGTCTTTACCACAGACAGAGAAAAAATGTTTATTTGTCTGAGGGCCTCATTCTACAAATCAAATGATGCTAGGAATATTCAGTAACCTTCTTGCTCAATGTCACATCAACTGTCACTAGTAATAGACAGTGCTGCACTGTGTCATTGCAGCTGGGTATGAACCCAAGTGATAGTTTTTAAAAAGCTAACAAAGCTTCCTTTGGGTTCTTTATGTTTCAATGTAACTGAAGTACTCATATTTCAGTATAACTGCCATCCTTTCTGCTAATGCAGTAGTTTTTACAATACTGGTTATTATATTTCCACTGCATAGCCACTAGTTTTGTTATATTTAACTAATTGCTATAACTATCAAATATGTTATGATCAAGTATTCTATTGGAAGTTATCAGTGACATTATTATTTGTGTACATAATATATTTCATAAGAAACAGATAATGTTAGAAATTTTCATTTGACATTTCCCCCACGGGTACTTCATAAACATTTACAGAAAAATAATAAAAAAAAGTTGTTCCATTCTTCAGTTTTCCCAGGAGCCCTACAGGAAAGTAACCTGATCTAAAATGAATGGCAAGGACATTCATTGGGAGCAAGACTGTGCTGAATAGTCAAACTGAATAAACGTTTACACCACTGCAGTCAATGATATTATTTGCGGAGTAAACTACTACTTAATGTGACTATCTCATTCTGGCCCTTATGAAATTTTCATCTTGTATAACTGTCTTAGAGAACCAGTGGTGCACGCAATGCAAATGTCACAGTGGAAGGTGCCAGTAAAACCGGGACAGTTTCCTGCATTTTGACTTTGAAAAGATTTCACTGTAAGTAGCCGATAAAGAGTTATCTATTTAAAAGGGAAAAAAATCTTGTATACACACCCCCATAAAAAATAACAGCAATAGTTTAGTTAGTTTTTTGGCAAAACAAAAGTAAACAATGTTGAGGTAAACGTAGAGATGCTAAAATATAAATGTAAATTTACCTTTCCCTGGATTCATCTACCATGGATATGAAACTAAAACTTAACCCTACAAACACCCCTATGATGACTGCTAATTAAAGATTAATTCAATGGCCAAAAAGAAGTTATTGAACAATAGAATAAAGAGAGAGGAAAATATGTGAAGGAAAGGAAAAAGGGGGAGAAGGAGATGTAGACTGCATTACAAAGACATAATGGGATAAACAAAGTCTTGAAGCATCACAAAGGATAGTCTGCAGAATTCCCTAGATGGCCGCTTTTAAGGCATGTTGCAATTGCCATTTTTTTCATTTGGTCATATTTTATCATTGACCCTATTTTGCGTTCTCTGTTTTTGGAAGTGCTCTTTCTCTGCCTCCTCTTTTTCTCCTCATACTTTTGACCAGTTGACACCCTTCCCCCCCCCCCCTTTTTTTTTGGTGGTGGTGGTGCCTTGCCTTGAGTGCTACTGGGTTTCCTCATGTGCCATCTTTTTAGATTCTGTCTGTTTTTGTATTTCAGTGATTGGTTCCATCCTGTATAACCCAGACCATACAACTTCCCCAGAATTATTCCTTTTGAACTAGTGAACATCTTTAAAAAAAACCATATATTTTAAAAAAATATTTTGCATCATTATGACACCTTCCATCTGCAGATTTCAAAATACTTTAAATATTAATTAATTGAGCCTCTCAACACCTGTGTGAAGGATTACTCTCTCCATTTCACTGTTGGGGAAACTGAGGCACAGAATTTGTCACAGTCACATACAAAATTTGTGGCAAAGCTTGGAAGAGAACCCAGGTATCCTGATTCCCAAATATGTGCTCTAACCATAAAACCACTCTCCTTTTTTTCCCAGTAAGAATTTTCAAAGTGTATTGGTGAAAAGACACTCAGATATGTTTAATTTACTCCCAAGTTTCTTCCTTCCTCTGGTGCTGGTTTGTAGGTTATTAGACAGCTGGTTTTTGCCACTGTGAACAGAATGGAAGCATTCCATGATGTATAGCTTTATCCATAGCTTTTGGCAAAAACCTTGTAAACAAAGTAGCAGAGGACATAACATTCCCTTTAGCTCTTTCTCAACATTCTTAATGCTCTGTTCTATATAATCACACCAGTAAAGCACCAGTGAAATACTAGTCAATATCAAGAGACACTAGCAGGAAAAAAAAGCCCTGAGGAAAATTACTCTGGCTGACCTATTGTGTTTTGGTTTTCTTTATATTAAAGGTCTGTTGTGAGAGCGCTGGATTAACTGAATTATTCCCCTTTCCAAAGTGCAAAAGGAAGCTGTTCGAAAAGCTTTAGTTCTTTTCTCTCACTGGGCATTTCAATCACTTTTCAGGAGAAAAGACTCACCAGCCAGGTAAAACTTTAAACTATGCTGTGTTAGTCACTAGTTAATACTTTTTAAATCATCACTATTAGTCATATGCTCCTTTCTGACAAAATACTTAAAAGAAGATACCAGGAACAATTCAACCTAGTGACAACACATTTAGATTTAAATAATATAAGAAAGCACAAATAAATATGCATCAATTGTCAGTGTGCTGGGCCTTATTCTGCTCCCAGTTATTTTGCTGTCTCCTCTGCTATGGATGAAGAGAGCTGTGGATTTCAGTGTGATGAGGAAAAAAGGGTGGAAATATTGCCTCCATTGCATCTTCCCTCACTCTCATTCTGCCCTTGAAGAAAACCCTGTATGGGTGCTGTGCAGGGCTTGGAAACTATACATAGAGAAAGGCCGGGGGTAGGCCCAGCCAGGCAGCCAACTTCCACAGCATCTTCCTCCCACAAGCCCCATGGGACTTGTTAATTACTATTAGTTCATTTCTATGGTGTTATTACAGAACACTTGGGTACCCTTCCTGCAAAGTGTTTTGCACCCTCATCTACCACTTACTTCAACAGGAATTGAGGATGCGCTTTGATTTCCAAAAGGTGGATCGGCCTCCTGAACATATACAGTAAAATTCCATGCCACTTTACAAAGACAGATAAAGACATGTTCCCTCTCCCAAAGAGGGTACAGTTAATATTAGATAAGACAAATCAAACTGAAACAAGGCACAAACCAGCAATTTTGGAGAGGGAGGCTGTGGGGAATAAAAATGATGAGAAGGGAGGCGGGATTGCTTCAAGAGAAGGGTTTTTAAGCAGAAGCCAAGTTTCTCGGTGAATGGGGACAGGGCACCATTTTTAGGTAAGGAGTCAAGACAGTATTTTCAAAAGAACTGCTTGCACGAGCACTGTCTTTTCACCTGAATATGGATTACAGTATCAGGCCCTTGATGGTTGAATTAATTTGTACAGCACATTGCAGATGTAGCGTGCTATTTGAGCATTTAGTACTATTATTAAGATCATTTTCCAGTTGAAAAATCATCTTAACTTGTTTCATTATTTCCCCCTTTACCAAGTCAGTAAAATGCTACTGTTCTGATCTGACACCATTTTGTATTCACTTTGCCCAGATGGAAATACCTCCACAAGCTGCAAAGCAATAGAGTTCAGGGTACATCTTCCCTGATGGCAGCAAATTCTGTGTAGACAAATTCTGTATAGCTTGCGTTACTCCTGTCGACTGCCGTTGAATTGTAAGGTAAGTGTACACCAGGCCTCAGTCTCAATGTAATTAAGGACCCATCTTCATTAGATGAAGCTACTGAAGTAAGTCAGTACCTCTGAGGCTAGAGGTGGAAGTTCTGTTCTCAGTGTAATTTACAGCACCCTGAAATCTGCTCTATATTGCATCCACCTATTGTCCCAAAGGGTTGTTACAACAGCCAGGAATCACCACAACAAAGTGTTACACTTCATTTTCTTTAGCCACTCCCCCTTATGCTAAAGGCTGGGAAAGATGGCTGTGTAAGAGCTGCTCCACCATCAGTTCAGGCATATATTTCAGCATATGGATTGTTCATAAACCATTTGCACCAACTGTATCTTCAGTTGTTTGCTATTTATTATTTGTGCTGTGTACTTGATCACCTAATTTATGTGGTATCATTTCTTCTACCTGACGAAGAAGGGGCGGGGAGAAACACTTCTGGAATGAATACTGAACCCTTATATTCTTGTTTGTCTACATACTCAACTGTCCTTCCCCAGCATTTGTGAGAACTAAACTTGATTTCATTAATGTTTGTGGGAAAGTGAAAAAAATGGGGAGGGGAAAGTGGCCAAATTCAAATACAATTCAGAATTTGTGAAAATGTGTGTTAATGATTTTTCTCATTCGTTCTAGTACCTACTACACAGTTAAGAGTTTTAAAAATCTATTGCTTTGAACATTTATAAGTCTCCTTGTATTTTAGGAAGCTAAAAGCACATTTTGCATAACAGTGTTAATTGATGGCACACTTTGGATTATGGCTCCTCATTACTTTTTCCTATTTGAATTAGCACTACTTATTAAGCTAAGTTAAAAGTAATGAAGTTAACAGATTTCCCCTTAGGCATGTCTTTGTTAGCCCTTAAATCCTGTATCACCTTTTATAGAATTCTTGTCCATCAAGCAAAATTAAACACATGGGAATATGTGTTCTCCACGTAAGACAGGGAATGGGGAAAAGATAATTAATTGGAGGTTTGTGACTGTACTGGGGACAGAGTTTCAAAATACAGGCCAAAAATAAATAAACATTTTTGAAGCACGGTTTCTTGTTCTCCAGTCATGTCTTTACCCTACTGAAAATTGTACAGGTAGCCAGTAACTGCAGCAAAGTCAACACCTCCAATACTTTCCAATTTTAGGAGGGCTCCTTTTCTGCATGGGACGAATGCCTAGGATTGTTCTAGGGTTCTCATCCGTTTTTCCATCAGGGATCCAAAAAAATCACGTGGTTTCTTGCTGTGTCCCACCAAATCCTACAATCCTTTGCAGACATAAAATATTATGGGATCTCAAGAAGAAAATGTTGGTTCTATGATTTTTTAGGACTTGTGGAGTTGTTTGTGGGTGTTGAGTCTCAGTACTGATGTTGAGTGGAGAATGATCGTGCTGAGTGGAGGGATAAGTTCTAGTTGGAGAAGTTTCTCGTGTGGGGGCTTCTTTCTTCTGCTTTCTTTCCCAGCATAGCATTTGGCTCCAATTAAATGTTTCCAGAGGAAGCTGACTGCACAGCCCCTTGAAACACACAGAAAAAAAGAAGGGACAAATGAAGACTGCTCTAGAATTGGGCTGGAGGTGAGGCAGAGGCAGATGCTGCAAGAGCAGAGGACAGAGGAAGCTTTTGGACTCAGCCCATGGGACTCAGTGCAGTGTTTCCAATT
This sequence comes from Mesoclemmys tuberculata, assembly GCA_007922155.1. Taxonomy (NCBI): domain Eukaryota; kingdom Metazoa; phylum Chordata; order Testudines; family Chelidae; genus Mesoclemmys; species Mesoclemmys tuberculata. Next base: position 23,127,340 of record ML675618.1, on the reverse strand, counting down.
GGCTGCCATCCTGCATGACACTCATACATTTGGTAGCCCTAGCATGCATTCCTTCAATTCGGATGCTTTTGATTCAGGCCACCTTGCTGACTTCCCTCTCTGTATTTCCCTTCCTGAAGCCTATCCAGCATGCAGAAGGTGCTTGCACAGCTGCTAGTGTTTGGGGGGGACTGGAATGGGAGGATCTGAAAAGGAACAGAATGGGGAATGGACTGAAAAGTTAATGTGGCAAAGGGGGGAGGTTAATGAGGAAAAGGAAAGAATGTGGGAGATTACCCTTGTCCCTTACACCCTCAATCATCCCCAGGCGTCAGCTGCCCCAGTGCTCCTTGCGGAAGTCTATTCTGACCCCACTTGAGTGCAGAGGCATGTGTAGGGGGACTGTTGCCCCCTTAATGAAACTTAGTGGGTTTATTGTTGGCCCTCTCCCAATACTGGAAGAAAGGGGAAGGGCTGAGGAGGAGTCAGAATCCTGGGATTGCAAGTCTCCAGAGCCAATAAGAGAGGTCTGCTGGATTGACAGGGAGAGCGGGGCCATGAGGGAGTCAAGAACCCAGGGACTGTCCTAGGTGAGACCTGAGGCTGCCAGGGCAGAGTAAGGAGGACCAAGGAAAGTGCAAGAGGCCAGAGATGATCTGGGGAGAGAGCAGCAGGCCAGAGCTAGAGGAGCCAGAGAAGCAGCCCAAAGGCAGACTGAGCTGAAGGCAGAGAAGCAGGCCAGAGCCGGGGACCTGGCGCAGCACAGACCAGCCACACTGAGCCAGGGCTGAGCTGCAGCAGGGAGAAGTGGGGCCAGAGCCAGGACACCTGCTGTGCCACAAGTAACACTTCAGCTGAGAGCAGTGAGCAGCTGGGGAAAGGAGGTGGGCAGAGAGGACCCAGCAGACAAGGCCAGTCTTGAGGGGGGGGACATGAACCTGACAGGAGACCTGATGCTAGGGAGAAGGGCCCCGTTACCTAGAGCCTGAAGGTGTGTAGCCACCACCAAAGCAGGTGTCTTACCTGTGGTATCATCAAAGCTCCTTTAGGTCCTGGAAAGGAGGCCTGGGACATGTAAGGAATAGGCTGAATTTTCTTGAGTTCCAGAGACTATTGTGTACAATTTCCCCATGCCCATCATGCGTGGTTCCTGGAGCCTTTAACTTTTTTTCAGTTTTTCCCTTATTTGTTTTCAGTTGCTGCATGTTGTATTGTGTGTAGTTTAAACTCAGCACAGTGACCACTGGGTCAGGGAAGTGGCCAGAGAGGAAAGAGTACTCCAGAATGAGGACATACTAGCCTCTGTGCTGAGTGACTTGCAACAAGACTGATGGTTAAGTCCCCCAGGACTAAAGAGGTCAAGAGACATCAGGGTAAAGGGAGTTGGGGCAGGGAGTTAGATCCTTTTGCCATCCAATTCCATTGCGGTAATGTAGAAGTAGAAAAATTCCCCAAAATAGTGGGACCGCTCGTCCACTTACACATGCTGGCAGAATAATATGTGTGGAAAGCCTGCCTTGCTGCTAGCCTTTAGATAAACAAAGGACTTCATTTACCGGGCCTGTAAACTGACATCTTCCACCTGCACTAAATCCATACAAATGTCTTGAGGTAGAATTTATAGTAATATGCTAATTATTTATGGATAACAAATTAGTTAAATCATTTGTATAAACGTCACACATGCTGCTGCACAAAACTTGGCATCTATGGTGCCCATTTCTTTGTCATGCTCTACAGGTTGAGAAGTCCTGTTCTAGACTAATGAAGTATCTATCCCTAAAGGGCAGCTCTAATGACCTCTGGAGCTCATTCTTCTCTTCAGACCGGCCCAAACTCTGATCACATAGCACTTTGAGTAGACTGCCAGGTCAACAACACTGTTAACAGCAATAATAAGAGTCAGCATCCACAGTCCAGAGCTACAGAAAAGATTTATTTGAAATAACTGGTTTCTTCTAGTACATACTGTAGGTTCTTCAGACCAGAAGTTTTATGGAAATGAGGCAAGGAGCAGACCTTCAAGATGAAGCAGCAAAAGTTATTTTGTTTCACCATAAACAAGACAGAGTCCTACATAACAGGAGAAAATATCTCACTCATCTTGGTTCACCTTAGTGCAAACTCCAACTGCTGGATCTCCCTTCATTTTCCCTCAGCATGCACACACTTGTTTCCAAAACCATGTACCCATACCTCCATATACTGATGCATTCACACCACAATGCCCTGATTTTTTACTCTAGCGCTTTTTGGAATATATAGCCAAGTCTTTTAGTAGAATAGTGTCTTAATGGACACTAAATACAAAATTTATCAGGCTTAAAAATCAGGCTTAAAGGACAAAGAGGAAATACAAAGTTCCAAGCTTTCTTTTTTTTTCACTAGCACATTCCCCCGAGTTCAATTTCTAGATCAAGCTACTGTCCATAGACAGAATATTATGAAAAATGTAACTTTATGTGTGCAAGAGGTGTAAGCTCTTTTTCTAGAAATATTTAATAAGAAATTCAGGGATACCACACTAGTTCAGACTACAGACAAAAAGGGAATAATTAAGCACCCAAACTGAACGTGAAACAAAACTTCAAGAGAAGCCCCACCACCACCACAGACTAATCAGAAAGGTATTTTGATGGAAATAGGCTGAGTTACAGGGTAAGAAGGCAATGGGAAGTAAAAAATCAGTTACAAAGGCCTTGAACCAGCAATGAGCTCTGTTGATTTTAGGGATTCAGCATAGATACTGGCCTTATTGACTCATTGCCTTGGGTTCCCCCATCTATCCATCTGTCTGTCCACCTGTTGTCTCTTTTCTTATATTGAGGGTATGTCTATACTGACAGAGGCAAAGTTGCCGTCATCAGATTGATCTTTTTGGATCAACTGAGCAGTCAGTGTAGACCTGCTCATTCGATCAGGAAGTCGACGCTGGTAAACCACCCCCTCAAGTGGCACAGTGCAGTGAAAACAATGCACAGAAGGGAAGCACAGCAGTCAACGGGAGTTATGCAAGCTACTCTGCGTAGCTTGCGTAACTCTGGTCGATTGCCGCCGAATTTCCAGGTAAGTGTAGACCAGGGCTGAGATTGTAATTTCTTTGAGGAGGAGTCATCTTTTTGTTCTGTGTTTGTGTAGAATTTTGCATATTAAGGTTCTGATCTATGACTGCAATTCCTAGGCACAACCGCAATATAAATAAATCATAGTAAGTAATCATAATATGCTTTACAGATAGAGTGACCACTCATCCCTTATTTCCTTGATGTGCCCCTTAAGGTTACCACCCATCCCTTAAGATGTATTGAAATGTGTTAAAACTGATAATAAGTACCATTTAAAACATTAAATGGAAGCTTATGATAATTGCATTGTATACTTGAGAGCAGCAGAAATGTACGCTTGAGAGAGAAAAATACATGATATGCTACGGGAAATGGTATTTCCCTAAAATGTCCCTTAAAATAAGCATTGTCCCTTATTTTTTCATGTAGTTTTCCTTTATTTCCCTCCAGCAAAGGTGGCCAACCTACATTCACAGCTCATCACAGGAGCATGGCAATAGAGAATGAATGATCTGAAATAAGACTTTGTTAGATATTATGTATCATTTTCAATAAAAGCATTCAGCAGATTATTGGAATTTGACTATTACTGTATTTTGTTATGTTTATTATAATATGCAGATTAAATTTAATGTTTCTATCTGGTTAATTATTCTTATTCTTTACTATGTATTAGCTATAAATACCAGCCTAAAGAACACTTTAAAAAAACAAAAAAGGGTACACAAATACTTTCTGGAAACTGTCAAAAAAACTGGATGTTTGAAGGTTATTACAAATAGATTGACAATATTTCTTGCAATGTATTGCCATCTAGAGGAGAAAATGTGTGTTGTTTCAAAACAGCAATTATCTCACATGGTTTTTGTCATTATTTACCCTTACTGTGGGTTAAACTCTCAGAAAGATGCACCTGTGTTGCATACCTATCTGGGCACACAAACTCACAATGAACACAAACACAACACTAAAATGTGAATGCATACATGCACACATCCATGTATGTGTTAAGTAGTAGCCCTTCTGCCAAGTGTTGTCAGCAGCAAAAAAGGCTAGGTTGAAATATCTAGGGATCCCTTTTGAAATTAACAAACTCCAGCCCCCATCCAGAAACCTATGTAACACTACAGACCCTCCCTAGGCACCTTTCACAGGCAGTACTCCCCTTCTCACTAGCACTGAGGCTGTGTATGAAACAAGGACAATTTTATTAAGAGGAAAGGGACACAGAAATAATTGGGAAAATGCAACAATCAACCAACTATATATTTATACCAGAAATAAGTAAAACACCCACCTTCATGGAATTTTGGACAGTAATCCATTGCTTCAGTTTCTCCACCTGCCGGTGTGAATGTCCAATGGACAAATGTCTTTCCCCCCCTTTCCTTCCTGTACACCCCACTCACAGTTTGTGGTCATGGTTATAGCATCCCATAGTATGGGAATATGCTCAGCCGGGTTCATCTCCAGCACTTAGATGAAAGTGCTGCCTTGTTTCTGTGAAGAGATGCCTTGCTGCAATCTCTGCACCACCTCTCCCCATGCCTGTGCCTCTAGCTGCGACGCTGGCTCTGTGCTGTTGCCCCTGTGTAATTTCTCACCACAAGGCTATCTCTCAGCATGCGAACGCCTGTAGCCACAATGCCAAGTCTGGGCGCTCAAGTTCCTCACCTAGCCATAGTGAGTACGGCTCTAGCATGTGAGCCAAGGTCAGCCATATATGCATGTGTTATCAGGACTTTCAAACTGTTGCATATGATGTGATGTAGTGAAATTTTTACAAACGGATGACTTTTTTGCACACCCAAATATTGCAATTGAATATTTAATTGTGTATGTACAGTAAAGTGGCCTGGACATCTAGTTCTGCATACAATTAAATAATAAACTGTATAATAATAAACTGCATACAAACATATACTCCAGTTACCTAATTAGGAATTATTTGCTCCAGCCCTGATCCAGCAAAGCATTTAAGCACATGCTACACTTTAAGCACCTGAGTAATCGTGCTGAGTTCAATGAGGCTGTTCAAAAGTTTAAAATTAAACCTGTGCTTAAGTGCTTTTCTGGATCAAGGCCTCTATTTGCAATCATCTGTTCTGACTCCTAGATGGAGTTACCTACATATTGAAAAGTAAGAAAAGTGCTTTTAACTATACTAACATAGAGACACAGGTTTGAGTTGGGGTTAGAGCTGGGTTTTCAGGGGAACAAGTATCTGAGTTATTGGTGTGAAAAATAAACAACAAAGGAATTGTCATGCTGAATAGAGTGATTGAGTGTCCTGTTGCCTACAAAACATGCTTCAGAGGAAGTCAAAAATACATATAGACAAAACCATTGTGGTAAAATGAGGGAGATGTACCCCCATAGCTTCTTATTATCTTCTATATCTCTTCCTCAAAGGGGATGCAGGATTCATTAATTTTCACTCCTGGCCCTCTACCCAATGCACCTTACAAATTACACAATTCTGTATGGCAGAGCACTACTACTGTATAATTTTACAATTTCTTAGAAAAGAGAGAAAAACATACATTCACAGATGGGTAAGGAGTGGCTCTGTCTGGAGACCCAACTGCTTGTGAATGAACAAAAGCAGCAGTGGCCAAAACTCTTCCTGTGGAGTGTTTCCTTGAAATCTGGGTTATTGGACTTTCAGGCTTAAAAACCAGGACATCAGAGGAGTGTGGGTAAGGGTAATTGGGCAGGAGAGTCACAACAAAATTGATTTCGGCAGCAGAAATCCAGCCATGATTACAAACAAGGAAAACTCATTTTACTTAAACATAACAGTGAAGTTTGGATAGTATCTAGAAACCTGGGCATTTCTAGTTTTCCAGGGCATCTGCTCAACTTAGTTACTAATAATAACATGCCAATTAAACATCCATAAGGAGACCTAGTCAAGTTTGTCATGACCTGTTTCTACTGCAGAACACAAATCAGAGGGTTATAACGCAAAGAGCTCAATCTATTTAACTTAATAAAGAGAAGATTAAGGAATGACTTGATTACAGCCTGTAAGTATCTACATGGGGAACAAATAATTAATAATGGGCTCTTCAGTCTAGCAGAGAAAGGTATAATATGCTCCAATGGCTAAAGTTGAAGTTCGACAAATTCAGACTGTGAATAAAGTGTGAATTTTTAATGGTGAGTGTATTAATCATTGGAACAATTTACCAAGGGTTGTGGTAGAATTCTCCCTCTCTGAGAACTTTTAAATCAAAATTGGATGTTTTCCTAAAACATATGCTTTAGGAATTATTTTGGGAAGTTCTATGGCCTATTTTATACAAGAGTTCAGACTAGATGATCACAGTAGTTCCTTCTGGCCTTGGCATCTTTGCATAAATATCTATCTATCCATGTATCTATGAATAAACAGTAAGGTATTGAAGTCTAAAGATCTAGCTCTGTTCCATTCTTATTTTTCATAAGAGCTGGTCAAAAAACAAAAACAATTGTTGAGGGGAAAAAATCTATTTTTTTTACAGTTTTCTTTTAAAAATTCAAAAAATGTCAATATTTTGATGAGATATTTCAATGGTAACATTTTCAACCAGCCCTATAGTTTGTGAAAATCCAGAAAAATTTCAACAAATAATTTGTCAAAAACTCTAAATTCGTAAGATTTCAATCAGCTCTACTATTAATATTAGAGAAGGAAACAGAGAGAGGTAGGGGATATCTGCTCACAGAAGGCACTGTAAGAGGTAGCAAGTCAGAGTATGACATAAAGCACTGAAAGATTGTTGTAGCAAGTTTCTTGTTGGGACTTATTGGGAGTGTATGATATTGTGTCTGAATGGAGAGCCTCAGGGACCGATGGAGGGCTCCACTCTTTGGGATAGTCAGGGAAGTTCCAGAACTCTTCAAAGCTTCCCAAGTTGTTAGAATTTGTATGTATTTTTGCTCTGTTGGGGATGGCTTCCTACATGCTTTCATGTGCACTTATGCACTCAGATACATGTTAATGAGATTTATCTAAAAACCGAGATAGACAAACAGAAAAATGCATTTTTGTTAATCAGGCTGGGAGTGATTTATTGCACGGTACACATGTATTTTGGCAATATTAAGAACTGGCATTTAACATGCTTCTACATTAGTTTTGGAAATGCTGGAGTTCCCTAACTTCATGATTTTATGTGTAATTTGGCAATACAGTGGCCTGGTTTAGTAGATACTCTTAGACAGCGTATAGCCATGCTAGGTTGAGGACTTTTTGTTTAGTTTTTTATCCTTCTCAGAGTTCTAGTAACAAGACAGGAAGAATTATTTAAAGGGGGAAAGGACATAGTGGACCAGATCTTCAGCTGGCATATGTTAGTTGACAACAGCTGAAGATCTGTTCTTATTATTTTAACTTGATCATATCAAGGTGAGGATGGGAAACATGAAAAAATAAACATAATTTGTTTTCCTACAGGCTCTGACTCCAAGAGCAAAGATAAGACTAGTTTAGGTTTTGACCCAGAGCATAACACAACTGAGGTTTTACCAAAACCAAATCACAGTCACTTGAGCCCAGTGGTAGTTAACTTTTATAATCACTACTTACAAAATATATCTTGAGACAAAGTCTCAGCTTCAAAGAGTTTAGACCAAGATTTTCAAAAGTGCTTGCCAACTTTTAGTGTGGGATTGGGAGAAGAAACCCGATTCCAGGCTAGAAGGTGTTAAAAGACAGTACTGGATTCAAGTAGCTTGGCCCCTTCAGCCCTGCAGAGCATGCATCAACTGGGTAAAGGATTGGAAAGGAAGCAACCCAGCTCAGAAGGGGAGAGGTCAGGGAGAAGGACAGACCTACCGTGAAGGCTCCTGCCAAGGGTGCTGGAGAAGCCTTCCTGAGGGAATAAGACTGTATGCTGAGCCCAGTTGGGCCTGACAGTTTGGTTGGCTTTTCTTTTTCTTTTCACCTTATATTGGACAGGAGGCTTGGGAAGGAAAAGCAAATGGTAGGAAATGATCCAGGCAGGGTAATTCAAAGGGCACCTTTAGGGGTCAGACACTGTTGACCCTCCTAGGACCCTGGGTTGGAGCCTGGTGGAGTGGGCAGGCCTGGGTTCTACTACTGCCCCTGCTATAGGAGGGACTCAAGCCGCCTACCCACTTTACTGCACCTCTGATTAAAAGAATCTGCACTAAAAGACGTACCCACTGGAAGGTGGCACTCAGTGTGCTAACCAGTAGGCCATCTAACCCACCAAGGACTCTTATTATAAGGTGCCTCAATTCTGGGATGCCAAAATAGAGATTTGAGAAAGCCGCCTGATTTTCAGAAAGTACTGAGCACCATTCTCTGAAAATCAGGCCCCTGCAAGTCTTCAAGTTGTCCATCCCCATATTAAAGCACACAAAATCATTAATTATTCTTAAATATCTTGGCCAATTTCAGAGACCCAAAATAAAACAAAAAACCCCCAATAATTCATTTAGGTAAGAATGTGGAGAGATTATAGGTGACCGGAACAAAGTGTGCAGGATTCCTAGGAATAGTTATTTTTAAGGATTCATTTAAAGGAGAAGAGAGAATTGTGTTGATGACAAGAAGTTCCAGGCATATGGGAGTACACAAAGCAGAGAATGGGAGAAAGAGAAGGTAGCGGTAAGGAGAAAGGATTGGGAGAAGTGAATGGTGGAGCAGTAGACAAATTCACAGATGTAGGCTTGATAGTGAAAATGACATCTTCACACAATGAAGCCTTCTAGGCCTGGAACATATTCCCTGATCACATACATCATGCAGTTTCCCTCTCTTCATTCAAATCCCAACATACTCAACAAATTGTCACAGGGTGACTGCACCTTTAAGAAAGGCGGGTTCAAAAGTTCTCTTCCATAGAGGGACTTAGGTGTTATAGAATCACGGGGTTAAAATGGACTGCAAATGTCAGATTAGGCCCTGCATCCAAGGTATTATGAAGATGAGCATCACAATGCCTAACTTTTAGGTGCCTAAAAAAACCCCACAGGAACGACACTGCAAACCACAAAGCCTGAGTTAGGCATCTAAGCTACCTATATAATAAATGAGGAGAGATAGGTGCCTTAGAATGCTATCCACAAAGCTAGCATGCTAGGCAGGGAGCCACTTAAACTAGCCAAGGAGAGGATGTGCTGTTAGACTGGCCCCTCATTCAAAGATAGGTGCCTAAATCCAGGCCGGAGGGAGACAGCTATCTCTGTTTAGCAATCTATGAACAAAAACAACAACAGTCCTAACACGGCTACCCCTCCAGAATCCACGAACAGTAACCCCCCTCCTGGAATCAGGCATCTTAGACAGCTTCGACAGAGGAGTTTGAGGAACCCCAGATCAGTATATTCCATAGCTCAGGGATTAGAGTACTTTCCTGAAAAGTGGGAGATAATGATGCAAATCCTTTCTCCCCCTCAGTCAGGGAGGAAAATAGAACCTTGGTCTCCCACATCCCATATGAGTGCTCTAAGTGGTAATTAGCAGCACCATCATTACCTTCTCCTCTAGCCAGTTTTTAAATGAAACCCAAACCCATAGGCATGCTAAGAGGCCACCTAACAGATTAGGCCCCACACCCAAGATAGGTGTCCGCCCACCTATCTCCCATGGATTTGTGGACCACTCTGGGGCTTAAGCAAGAGACAGGTATCCAGATACCTAAAGTGAGGCAGCAGCATGCATGCCCAGAGATAGAAACATAGATCCTAGGGAACTTTTAGGCTACATCTATACTACCCACTACTGGCGGCTGCATGTAGTGTACATGCAGCTACACACTGCAGTGAAAAGCAAGCTGTCTCCACAGTGCAGTGTGTAGCTACATGTATCAGTAAAAAGCTCTGACAGAGGGGAGGCAGCAGGGAAAGTCTTCAGCAGCTCCCTGCTGCCAAACCTTTTCACTGCAGTGAGGAAAGGCTCTGACATGGGGAGGCAGTGTGGAAAGGCTGAGCCTTTTCCTACTTCCTACTCCACTGCTAGTCCTTTCCTGTGGGGAAGAGCTCAAGCAACAGGGAACTGCCATAGCCTTTCCTTGCTGCTGAAGTCTTTCCCTGTTCCTGGAATCTTTCACTCCGGAGCAGAAATGCTCCATCAGCAGGAAGCTGCCTCAAGCTTTCCCCTCTGTTTCCCCTCTGCCAGAGTCTTTCCCCAGTGGGGGAGTCTTTCCCTGTGGGAAAATAGCAATGTAGATGGGGAGGCAGGGTTTGGGCAAGTAAAGGGATGTGTATGGTATGTATTCACACACATACCCATGCCCTTCACCATGTCTTTACACTACTTGCCTAAGACATGCCTCACTGGCTACATTGCTATTTATACCCATGCTCGAGTGGCTATGCAGGTATGTACTCTACATGCTTCTGAAAGAAGCATGCAGTGTAGACATATCCTTACCCTGAAAACTTAGGCATCAAGTGAGTTTAGGCACTTACAAGTTTCAGAAGGAGTTTGTGGATCACCGTGGAGCCTAAAACCAGGACATAGGTATCTATGTCTGGGTTTCAGGGCTTACGTCCCTTTGCAGATTGGGGCCAAAGAGCTGAGTTCAAGGAATCCCACTTATGACTAAACAGGTGCCCAAGTTATGCTTAATGAGGGGTAGGGAGACACATGGAGTTTGAAACATAAGGCAGCACGGTAGGCTAGTAATAGGGATAAAGAGCCTTTGATTGGCCCTGGAACAAGGGCCAGGATCCTGGGAGGCAGCCCTAGAGCCAGTGTTCCTTAAGAAGAATGGAGAGCTAGGCAAGATTGGAGAAGCCTGGGTGAGGATCTTTGTCTTTTCTGTTGAATTTTTTATTAATAAATCAAACTCTTAGAGGGAGAAGGTCCTGTTAGACATATAGAAGTCTTGGTGCACTTATTGGCCCTGTGCAGTTACAAAGATGTGAATCCGCATCCAATCTGGAAACACGAGAATCAATTTACATCCAACCCCCATCTGCAGTCTCTCTCTTCTATGGCACACCCGTATGACACCTGCAGCTTTGGGCTCCCCAATCAGCTGCTTGGAGGCCAGCCCCTCCAAGCAACTGCTGAACACTGATTGGCGAGGCCCCATGGTACAGCTGATCAGTGTCCGGCAGGGGGAGCCATGCCATACAGCTGATCGGTGGCCCATGGAGGGGGGGCTGAACAACTGATTGTTGTCCTGTGGGGTGGGGAGACACCAAACAACTGACTGGTGTCCTGCTGGGGAGGGGGGAGGTTTGCCAAACAGCTGATTGGCAGCTCACCCAAGGTTCTCTGCTGAACAGCTGATCAGCGGCCAGCACCTATCCCCGGATCTCAAAGGAAGGGAAGCAGCCTCAAAGTCTATGTAGTTGGATGGAGAAGTCCAGTTTTAGACTATGGGGCATTCAGGTCAGGACACTTTCAGTTATTCAGCTGCCTACCATAATAGATCAGATTCAGCCCTGGCTTAATTATATATAGATCACGATGTAAAACCCATCCCCTGTCATTTTTTCTGCTTTTTAACTAATTTCCAACTAGTATCATTGCAGCAGTGTATTTTTGCTTCCATTCCATTGGGGTTTTCAGTAAAGAGCACCAGACACCTGCTAAGTGGTGGCTCTTGGCTTCCAGTTGTATAGCAAACGCTGGCTTTGAGGTACTTTCTTGACTGGCTGGAGAAAGATAACCAAAGCAACTATCTCCTTTCAAGGAGTGGAGGTCATGACAATATTTGTTCAACCTACAGTCATGTGAAGCTTCCTGGGTGTTCCAGGAATTTCTCATGAGTATAGTAAATTGAGTTTGGAGCGACTGGTAAACAGCTTACAATGAAATATGGTCAAGACAGCATCTGCTTTAGCTATATCTCTTATGCTTTACTGCATATACAAATAGAAATCTGTTCCAGAATTGTTCAGATTATTATTAGTGTGAGTTAAAGCCTCTTGCAGGTGAGATTCTTTCTTGCTGCAGTTCAGTAAGAATTTGGATAGCTTTGACAGAATGACCGGTAACCACAGATGATTGCTATCATTTCCAATACATTTTACTTCCATTCTTCTAGAACATGAAAAAAAGGAGCACATTTTCAAGCAAAAAAACCGAAAAAACAAAAACAAAAAATAAAAAATCACAAAGCATGCATACGTCATCTTCTTAATATATAGTCTTACAAGAAATACAGACATAATTCCTACCAGGTTTGTTTGTTTTTCCTCAATGTGTCCTAGATATTTTTAAGTTCTTTAGATTTTAATTTCTATACTAGATTACTGACTGCTCAAATAAGGACTAATTCAGTATAAGGATTAAGTATCTTACACTTTCACTTCATAAATGGAAATATGTTCATTAGCTGGCACTGTTGTGTGTCTGTCTGATTGTGTATGGATTTATATATAGATAAGAGACAATATTCTTTTCACATGGAGACACTTAAACTGGAAAATATTCTCTTTTCTCTTTGCCTTAACATTTTGTTTAGCTGTCATTAAGTACAATGTAAATTATGTGGTATTTTCAAACAAGAAATTAAATATAGAAGTCATTTGCTATAATTACATACAAGAAAAATTCTGTCTCATGACTGGCTGAACATAGTCTTGGAGTGGAAAATGTCTGCAGGGGTCAGGAATATGGAGTTTTGCAATATGGAGGATAATATGAGGGGGAAAGGAATCCAAGAGGGCTGGCTGTATTTTAAAGAAACCTTATTGAGGGCACAGGAACAAATCATCCCGATGTGCAAAAAGAATAGCAAGTGTGGTAGGCGACCAGCTTGGTTTAACAAAGAAGTAATTGGTGAGCTTAAACATAAAAAAAGAAGCTTACAAGAAGTGGAAGTTTGGTCAGATGACTAGGGAGGTTTATAAAAATATTGCTCGAATATGCAGGAATGACATCAGAAAGGCCAAAGCACAATTGGAGTTGCAGCTAGCAAGGGATGTGAAGGGGAACAAGAAGGATTTCTACAGGTATGTAAGCAACAAGAGGAAGATTAAGGAAAGTGTGGGCCCCTTACAGAATGCGGGAGGCAACCTAGTGACAGAGGATGTGGAGAAAGCTGAGGTACTCAATGCCTTTTTTGCCTCTGTCTTCACAGACAAGGTCGGCTCCCAGACTACTGCACTGGGCGGCACAGAATGGGGAGGAGATGAACATCCCACAGTGCTGAAGGAACAGGTCCAGAATCATTTAGAAAGATTGGACATACACAAGTCCATGGGGCCAGATGCAATGCATCCGAGGGTGCTGAGGGAGTTAGCTGATGTGATTTCAGAGCCATTGGCTATTATCTTTGAAAGCTCGTGGCAAAAGGGGCAGGTCCCAGATGACTGGAAAAAGGCAAATATAGTGCCCATCTTCAAGAAAGGGAAGAAAGGGGATCCAGGGAACTATAGGCTGGTCAGCCTCACCTCAATCCCTGGAAAAATCATGGAGCAGGTCCTCAAGGAATTCATTTTAAGGCACTTAAAAGAAAGGAAGGTGATCAGGAGCAGTCAACATGGATTCAATAAGGGCAAGTCATGCCTGACCAACCTGATTGCTTTCTATGAAGAGGTGACTGGTTCTGTGGATGAGGGGAAAGCGGTGGACGTGATATACCTTGACTTTAACAAAGCTTTTGATACAGTCTCCCACAGTATTCTTATCAGCAAGTTAAAAAAGTATGGGTTGGATGAAGACTATAAAATGGATAGAGAATTGGCTAGAGCAAAGGGCTCAACGAGCAGTGATCAATGGCTCCATGTCTAGCTGGCAGCTGGTCACAAGTGGAGTGCCCCAGGGGTCGGTCCTGGGGCTGGTTTTGTTCAACATCTTCATTAATGATCTGGAAGAGGGGGTAGATTGCACCCTCAGCAAGTTTGCAGATGACACTAAGCTAGGGGGAGTGGTAGATTCCCTGGAAGAGAGGGATAGAATACAGAAGGACATAAACAAATTGGAGGATTGGGCCAAAAGAAATCTGATGAGGTTCAACAAGGACAAGTGCAGAGTCCTGCACTTAGGACGGAAGAATCCCATGCACAGCTATGGACTGGGGACCGATGAGCTAGGCAGCAGTTCTGCAGAAAAGGATCTGGGGGTTACAGGGGATAAGAAGTTGGATATGAGTCAGCAGTGTGCCCTGGTTACCAAGAAGTCAAATGGCATATTAGGCTGCATTAGTAAGATCATTGCCAGCAGATCGCGGGAAGTGATTATTCCCCTCTATTTAGCATTGGTGAGGCTGCATTTGGAGTATTGTGTCCAATTTTGGGCCCCCCACTGCAAAAAGGATGTGGAAAAGTTGGAGAGAGTCCAGCTGAGGGCCACAAAAATGATTAGGGGGCTGGAGCACAAGACTTATGAAGAGAGACTGAAAGAACTAGGCCTGTTTAGTCTGCAGAAGAGAAGAATGAGGGGGGATTTGATAGCAGCCTTTAACTACCTGAAAGGGGGTTCCAGGGAGGATGGAGCTAGGCTGTTTTCAGTGGTGGCAGATGACAGAACAAGGAGCAACGGTCTCAAGTTGCAGTTGGGGAGGTCTAGGTTGGACATTAGGAAAAAGTTTTTCACTAGGAGAGTGGTTAAGCATTAGAATGGGTTACCTAGGGAGGTGTTGGTATCTCCATCTTTAGAGATTTTTAAGCTGAGGCTTGACAAGACCCTCGCTGGGATGATTTAGCTGAGGATAGTCCTGCTTTGAGCAGGGGGTTGGACTAGATGACCTCCTGAGGTCCTTTCCAACTCTAATATTCTATGATTTGATGATTCTATGAAGGAATAATAATGAGACTCTAAAGGCATCATAGTTAGCTACAACTAACTGTAACATATTTGCCTCCTGTTTTCTTCTGGCTCCCTAACTTCATCTCCTCTTTAAAATGTTCAACTAAAAGGGAAATGGGTTGCACTTTTGAGATTCATGACCATAACAGAACAATGTAACTACCTATGGGCCTGCTCCTTCCAGTGCTATCACGCAAAGTGCCTACTACCATGAATCCATGAAAGTCAAATACAATAGAACTCTCATTCCTCTTGTCATTTAACATTAGACTGTACTCCATGCTAGTAAATATACTGTGGGAAGCAATCTTTTACAATTCAAATGTGACTTATTTCATATATTTGAACTTCAAATGTCACTCAAGTCCCAGAATGAGATCTATTCTATTAACCATTGATATAATTGATATGTAAGTGGGTACAAATTGTATAGGATCTAAATTTGATATTGGTAGGAACAGTACAGAATTGAGAACATTGAACAATAAGAGGATCTAAACAGGCTGAAATTGTTCTCTGACAGGGTCACACTTATTATGGACAGGCATTGATAAGAATTGAAGGCATTCTGCAAAACCTTTACCTGACTGTATGGATCCTACTGCCAATGAACAAATGACATCGTGAAAATTATTATCCTATTCTGAAAGATGCAGGCCTGTATGTGTGTTGGCTAGTGCCACCTAGTGGAATGGAGTTATTTAAGTGTTACTGTAACAAAGTATGAACTCACTACATCAAAACATGAAGCCGACACCTTATGCATAGGCTTTCCAGTCTCTGGTTAAATCTAATGAGAAAGTAATTGGTTTAAAAAAGAAACATGTAACAGAGCGCTGCTGACCTTTTAAGGGCAAGAGCAAGCCTACTATGGGGTCTCAATGCCTATAAGGCCTGAAAGGAGCTATAGTTGCCAGGAGCATCATCTGACTAGACTGACAGCAAGACATGCTGGGAAAAGGAAAGCAGGATAAAAGGCATTCACTTAAGCTTATGGAAAGATTCTCCAGTGACCAGATAATGGAGAAGGATTGGTAGTGGTTTCCTGTGAGAAGGAAGCTGAGATTGGAACCTGCAAGGGACTTGGCTGAAGAAGACCTAGCAGATATAAGAGGTACACTAATACCTACCCCAAGTGCTGAAAAATCAGGCAAAATCATGAGTCAAGCTCTCCAAAATCATGTGATTGGCTCAAATAACATGAGATTTTTAAAACAATAAATGTTGGATTCTCTTTATTTGCCTTCTGATGTTGAAATTTATATGGTTCATATTTTCAAAATTTCTTCAGCAGCCATGAGAGCTAAACATTTGCTTTTTTTTTTTTTGCTAATGAAAACTGGGATTCTCAAATAATCTGGCTTTAGGAGCTGGAAAATCAACCTGCTCAAATAATAAGTTTAGCTCCAAGTAAAGCAATTAACATTGTGACACTTAGGATAAAATTATGACATTTGGGCCTGGTAAAATGAAGCAGTAAATTCTTGGGTTTAGGGAAGACCACAATTCAGAACTCCAGGGCCAGGCTACGGTAGAGGAGAGCCTGGGCTCCTTTAGATCCTCCTCCACCCCACCAAGTGCCACACAAAGGGAAGACTTAGAAGGAAGCTGTGGCCCAGGGAAAAGGAAGGTTGGCTTGAAGCCCTGGTAAATTGAGAAATATCACTGCAACCTTGGGCAAGGCCTCCTGTTCTGTTGAGCTTGGGAGGAGTCAACAGACTGTTTAGCTATGAATCGTGGTATAAGAGACAACCTAGTCTGGTTGATAAGGCAAAGCTCTACAAGCACATATTGGAACTATTTCTGTTGCTTTCAGAGAACAAGGGAAAACAGGAAACCCCAAGTTCTGTGTGTACATAAAAATCAGACCCTGACAGAACCACATATTTTGTTTATTCAACTGAAAATTAACTTTCTCCTAAAATTTATCCACACATTTCTACATAAAATAAGAGACATATTTTAGGTGTTGGCATTAGGGCAAGTTGGTGGCTTGCCAGTTGTCCCAATGTAGAGGAGAAAGGGGACATATAACACCTATTTACTACCCATTGTGAGCTATTCATGTGTTTTTGAGGAACAGCAGCCTCTACAAGGCCACTATTCACCTTCCTGTGCAGACAGGCAGACAGAGGCAATGTAGGGGCAATTTTTGCCATTTTGGCCAGTTTCACTATTTTGACTGCCTTCCATCTTTTTACCCTTTCTTTATTACCAGTTGGCACTCTTTTGTGTGAAGGTGGAAAATTGTCGCAGGAAGCAGTCATATGAATAGGAGTGATCAGCCCAGCAATAAGATGATATGAAAAGTCTGTCCACCCCAGAAGAAAATTCCGATTTACCTGCCTGTTGCCTGTTTCCTGATCCTGTCTTCGTTGTGTCACTGATCCCAGTCCCATGAGCTGCCCAAAGTGATCATTAGTGCTGTCTCCGAGTGTTCCTTGTGGTTCCTGTCCATGGTCTGTGGTGTAATCAAGTTTGTTCATGTGTCTGCAAGACATGATGATGTATAGAGTTATTTAATTGATACCTACATATTGTGTTTTGAGGTTCATGGTTTTATGCCAAACATTGGGTGTTGACAACCAAGTGGTTTTGTTGTTCATTTAAATAAATACTTGTTGTTTTATATCTTTTCTGTCTTCTTTGTATCTTTGATTGGGACAAATCACCACTGGTCGCAGATACGGTTGCGGGAGGAGCCAGTAAAAGGGGTTTCTTTGTGAATATTCACTCCCTGGGGTAAAGCTAGTGATTTTAGTTTTCAATCTGGTTATCAGCAGGGTACAGTCAAAGCCTTGATTCTGTGCTGAAAAGTCAAGACAGACCAACTAGGACTGCAGTGTACTGTGAAGTCTGTCTGAAGTTGACTGACAAGAGAGCTAAAAACCTGTCGTATTAGGGTCGTAGAGATGTTAGAAATACTTATTCCCTACAAAACAATTAGTAGAGCCTTTGTTTACAGCTTCCTTTTGCCAAATAATCCAAAAGACAAACTTCTGTTTTACAATGGAACATATGCAATAGTTATGGTTGCTGTCCAGGAGCTTCAGAAAAGTGAAGAGCTACTAATGACAGCTGAAATAAAATGAAGAAAGTGGAAAAAACTGCTTCTATGAACTTCCTTAAAAAGCACTTCAGTAACCCAATTGAGTGGGAATTTGCTGTTACTATGCAGTATTTTTTTCGATGTGAGGCAGGATTTTAAGTAAATTGATTTCTGCCTTTTGTTCTCAAGTTGGATATCACAGATTTCTCCAGTTTTCAAATGGGGGAAGCAAAACAAAACAAAAACTTGTAATGTGGAATTAATATATTGAATGTGCAATTATTTTTAAAAAACCTTGATGTCTTAATGTCTATGTACACTTTTACCTAAAAACATAGACTGTAAGATGTCAGACAAAGTCAGACAAAATGTCACACAGAATGTCAGACAGAACTAAGGTAAGTACTGTAATCGGCAAGCATTTTATTGGTAGAACTAGAAAGCATGTACTCACTCTGTAATCTGACTGGAACACAAACTGCTTCCTCTTGCATCTGGTATTCATAAAAGGGAGGGACCTGGAAACTAAGATTTATGTACAGAATTTTAAAGTGACAGAACCCAATACGCTATGTCTTCTGTTAAAGAAATTAAGGAGCCCTTTCTTAAAATAAATGAAACTCATAATATAGCACTTAACTGAGATTTAGAACATTTAAAATGTAAAGTCTTTCATGGCTACAGACATTTAATTCACCTGTTTGTCTTCTGTATTGATAAATCACAGATTATAGGCAAAAATTTTTGCTGGTGTAACTATTTATTTAGCTGAGGTTAGTCCTGCTTTGAGCACGGGGTTGGACTGGATGACCACTTGAGGTCCCTTCCAACTCTAATATTCTATGATTCCACTGACTGCAGTGGATTCATGCCAGCAAAGATTCGGGCATTATTACTAGTACTTAACTGATCAAGGCAAATCCTGCATAGTTGGATCAATTAAAACAATCTTTGAATTTTAGACTCAGAGACTTTAAGGTCAGAAGGAACCATCGTGATCATTTACTTTGACCTCCAGCACACCACAGGTCACGGAACCTCCCCAGCCCACTTTTGTAATAGATCCATAACCTCTGGATGAGTTATTGAAGTCCTCAAATCGTGATTTAAAGACTTCAAGTTACAGAGAACCAACCATTTATCTATTTCAAACCAGCAAGTGACCTGTGCCCCGTGCTGCAGAGGAAAGCAAAAAAGATAAAAATCCCCATAGTCTCCGCTATTCTGAACTAGGAGAAAATTCCCTGACCCCACATATGGTGATTTGTTCAAACCTGAGCATGTCAGTGAGACCCACCCATTGCAAATGTGTTTGAATTTCCTGATATAAAGCATAGGACACTAACAGTGGTGGAAAAGTGTATAAACAAGGGCTGAACACTGGTTATGAATGAAAGGATTTGTAATGAGTGCCGTGTGCAGGCTTTTAGTGCACGATGCAGAGATCTAGTGTGCTGAGTGCACACACCAAATGTACTGTGTGCAAAGGCAGGAAATTGAAGCCATTCAACTGGATGGACTGTGACTACAAAGGACTTGGGGCAGCCCTTACCAGGTGCTGTACTACCAGGTGGTAGCCCTTGTTTTCCCTGTTGCTGTTGCGATGGATCAAGATAGAAGAAACAAGATTGTGAGAGACTTACCTATTCCTGCATTGCTGTTCTGTGTTATCCATCCTTGCCTTCTTTGGTCTGCTGCCTTCTTCTGCTCTGTTCCTGTTGCCTCCCTGCTGTGTTGTAGTCGTGGTTCTTGGTCCTTAGTCCAGCGTCGTTCCTTGTCTTCATCTCGCTCAAGTTTTACCTGTGAGTATGAACTCTAATTAGTACTCATTATCATTACCCTAATCCCAATTCATTGTGCTTGTTTGGGTCCTTGAGTTTCAGGCTTGGTAGGTGTGTGTAATACTCGTATTATTCATTGTTGTTCAATAAACCATTTTAATTCATTTAAATTTAGCTTTGGTGTCTGAGTGAGCAAGTCCTAGGTGAGAAAGATACAGAAGGGTAATGAATCTCAAGGGTCCTTTACTAGTTTATAGATTATCGGCTAGGTAGGAAGGGATATTTAACAGCTCTGGCCTTTCCTATCTTCTATCCCTTTCCTTTTCCGGTAAAAGTTTGGCCCACGGCAGGACCTTGGCGGTCGCTGCTCGGATTTTCAGTTTGAGCATTGCTTTCAATGTACACAGACCAATTAGAGTACCTGTTGAGTACCTGTACACAGACCAATTAGAGTACCTGGGTGGGATTGTACATAGATGACAATCACCACTGGATCCCTTGGATTCAGCCACAGTGCCAGGAGTTGCCAGAAGAGTCTGTTTCAAAGAAACTCTTGAGTGCTTCAGGCAGAGAGTGTCTGGCAGTGGGAATCTCTGTGAGCCCCACTGCACAGATGCACTGTGAAAGCAGGTATGGATTTGTGTGGGTTCCACAGAAACCTGAAGTACCACTAGATCTCCAGTGGCCTACTCAAGGGAGCAGTGAGACTCCCTAGGAAAGGCAGTGACCAGATCCATTATAAGGGGGGTTGTGAGTGGGATACTGCTGGGTCTCACGCCAGGATCATGGAGAGTATATTCCGCAGCTGTGACCAAACTCCAGGTGGATACATACAAGTGATCCTGTTATTAAGTCTAGAAGAAAGGACAATGGAAGGCACAACCATGGTCTGACCTGCCAAGAGCTTTGGAGCTACTGGATGGGAAAAAGAGGATAATAAAAATGATCTAGCATATCGTGTCTATTCATTTGCGAAATTCAAGAACCCTTGATCCATTGAAATGTTTACGGGTGAAAACATGTTAGAAATGTTAGCAGACCAACGGGAAAGCCTGGTGGCATTCAAGCCGAACCTGAATAATAAAACCAAGAAATGAATGTTACTAAGTGGGTTGTTTAAGGTGGCAAAAGAATTTGTCAAATGCATCCAGGCTAAAAATGAGACTGTCATTTTCCTGAAGGATCAATTGGCTGAGCAGAAAGCCAATCGGAAAAGCTTTCTGCTCAGATTGAAACTGCTGTGGCTCAACTGCTAGGTCAACTCCACCAGACCAGCAGGTTAAAGCAAAAGTTAAAGGAAGTGCAGGCTGAAATAGTTGGTAAAGATAGGGAGATTTATGCCTTGTCTAGAATGGTAGAGTAAGCACAAGAGGCCACCCGTGAGTTAATAAAGATGGTGCAAAATGGCAATACATGGAGTGCAGACCATACAGAAGGCTGACTAAAGATCAGTCGCCTAAAATAAGAGGTAGTTAAGACCATAGGACTAGTATCTGTGATGGGAGCAGATCCATTTAGAAATATAAAAATTGGATTCTGAGGATTCTGAGAATGCGAACCAAACTTTTGAAAACCTGAGCAAAAGCTAAATCCTGTGAGTGCTCCCTGTGCTCTGTCTGCACTGTATACCCCAGAGACCCCCTTGCCAATCAAGGAGGGGAACCAAAACGCCAGAATTCCAGTGCCCCATCACTACAACTATTATCTATTATGGGCCTAATATGGTACCAGAAACCTGGTACAAGTCCTGCCTTCATGGCCCAGAGCAGGGTAAAGCTATAGGGAAGGTACTGGGCCCATTATGCAGAGAAACAGCTATTGACTGGATGACTAAATAAAGACAAACCCCAAATCTGAATAAAGAAGATATAGCAGTGATGTTAAGGGAATGCATGTCTTCTGAGGAGCTTAATGCTCTCTAGGGGATATTCAAACTGCCACAGTGACATACCTGTGAAAGCCCTATGGCACAATTTACAGGTTTTACTTTCTCTACAAACATCAAAGCTTAGGAGAGAGACCGGAACAGTCCTTGAGCAGAAAAAAACTACTCTCTTGGTAAACTGGAATGGCTTCATTATTAGCAAACAGTGTGTCAAATTATGATACACCTGACTTTAATGAGGCATTAATTCATGGACTGTCCCCAGTCATCAAAATCTGGGAACAATTGATCCTAGAGTTGTGCCCTTAAGGGAAATTAAAGAGAGGTTGCAGGAAGCCCATGAACTACATCAAGATACTTTCCCACAGACAGCTACTCACAAGAAAAAGTGGCAATCAATGTGCCTAAAAAAGGAAGTTGTGCAAAAGACAGACAAACCCACACTGATCAAAGGCCTTGAGGAGCCATCTCTGAGGAGTAAAAACTACTGAAATATGATATGAAGACATTTGATCAAATATGAAAACCAAGATGTAATTGAAGGTTTGAAAACTGAAGAACTGTTGCTGCGATTGGCTCAGCATAATGGAAAAGAATTAGGAGAAGTCCAGCCCCCTCTAATTGATTCAAGGTGACTACAACAGTTCTCTCCACTGCCTGATGAAGTGGCCCCTCCAAGGATCGATAGATCGGGGAGACCAGTGGTTGCAGCGGTGATTGAAGGAACCTTTAAAAAATTGATCAGGACTTACTTGTGGATACTCCTTATTGTATATCTGAGAAAGATCACAACTAAAAGAGCTACCTATAAGGAAGACACAAATGTTGGAAGGATATAATGGCTGAGAGTGTCGTGCCCTTCCTAGATCTTCTGTGCTTTACTATGGAAAGAGCACAAGGAATCTTCGGTATACAGATCCTAGATGGATGCATAATTTTAGGAATAGACCTATTAAAAAGTTTAGGAATTATTGTTGACTTGCCTAACACAGTCCTCAGGCAAAGTGAAAACAAAGACTCCTATAGTTTGACTACTCCTGCAACACATAGGGTTGCTGATGTAAAAGCACCTGGGGACCCGGAGGCCCTGAAATGGGACACAGACATTCAAGCAGTAGCAGACGAGTACCAAGCTGTATGGGCAAAGAATAAACTGCAATGCAGTTGTATAAATTCCAGCATAATGATGGATGACCCATATCCAAGTCTGTTAAAACAATTCTGTTAACAAAGGATGGCCGAGGAAGGAATAAAGGATACCATAGAGGTATTATCATCGTAAAGAATGTTCATTGAGACCACGAGCCCTTGCAATGTCCCTATATGGCCAGTCCTAAAGGCCGACAAATGAACCAGAATGACTCCGATGCAAAAGACATCAAAATGTTCATTTACAATTGCTTGACATGTGCTGTGAACAATGCGGACACCATGGTCAACAAAAGACCTATTAGGCATCAGTCTATATCAGGGCCCTGCAAGAGGCTCCAAATACATTATATTGGACTTCTACCACAAACTGGAATATACTTATGAGTTAAAAAAACAAGGTTACTTACCAGTAATTGCTGTTCTTCGAGATGTGTTGCTCATGTCTATTCCAATATAGATGTGTGCACGCCTCTGTGCACGGATACCCGAAACTTTTTTCCCCTTAGCAGACCCTTAGGGCAGGCTCCGGTGCCCCCTGGTGCAGGGCTCCAGACCCTCTGAGTGTCTAGGTGTCTAGGTTGGCACTGATGTGGGCCCCCCATCCTATGTCCGAAGCGTCAGAAATTAGGGTGACTGATGGGACAAGTTCCTTGAACGGAACGCTCTTCAGCACTGCCCAGGGAGTCCGCCACTAGTCTAGGGAGGCTAGGAAGGATGGGGGAACTGTGACCACCCGGTCCACTGGGTGTCTGCTCAGGACATATACTGAGGCTAGCCATGTTTGAAGTGGTCAGTCTCAGATGAGCGTGTCTCACCACATATGTGCAGGCTGCCATGTGGCCTAACAGCTGCAGGCAGTGCCTGGCTGTTGTCATGGGGCATCAATGCAGCTGGGAGACGATGGAGACCATTGCTTCGAAGCATGGATGGGGCAGGAAGGCTCTGGCCTGGGAAGCATCCAGGGTAGCCCTAATGAACTCTATGCATTACACTGGGGTTAATGGACTTCTGCTCATTTATGATTAGAGCCAGCCTGTGGCATGTGGAGCAGGTGAGGGTCACGCTGTTTCATACTTGGGACCTGGACCTGCCTCTGATTATCCAATTGTCCAGGTAAGGAAACATTTGCACACCTTTTCTTCTCAGGTGGGCAGCTACTACTGCCATACACTTGGTAAACACCCTCAGAGCTGAAGAGAGGCCAAAGGGCAAGGCTGTGAACTGGTAGTGGGAGCCAGCCACTATGAAGCGAAGGAAGCGCCTGCGGCTGGGGAGGATAGATATAGAAAATATGTGTCCTTGAGATCAAGGGTGGCATACCAGTCTTCTGGATCCAGGGAAGGGATTATGGAAGCTAAGGAGACCATGCGAAACTCGAGTCTCTTGATATATTTGTTTAGATGACGCAGGTCTAATATGGGCCTTAGACTCCCTTTTACCTTGGGGATGAGGAAATATCTTGAATAGAACCCTTTTCCCTTTCTTCACTGAGGGACCATTTCCACGGATCCCAGGCTGAGGAGGGTGTCCATCTACTGTATAAAGAGTTGTTTGTGAGAGGGGTCCCTGAAGAGGAACGGAAGCGGAAGGTTGCTGTGGGGAGTAGTTGACTACTTAACAAAACTATTAACTACAAACAGAATAAACAAATCCAAACAAGGGGAATGGTACTTGCGATGCAAGCAAGGCTAGTTCCAGCAACGGTCATGGGCGGAAAGAAGAAACTGAGGGGGTGTAGGGCCAGCAGCACCTCATATACTGCAGCATGTGCGCAGGCCTCCAGTGGGTGCCAGAGCCAGCCCTACAGAGTCTGCTAAGGGGAATAAAGTTCTGAGTAACCATGCAAGGAGGCGTGCACACACCTATAGTGGAACGCACATGAGCAACCACTGGAAAAAGAAATAACTGCTTACTTTGTATGGAAGGAAGTACAAACTGGTAATTCTATGCTAGCTATGGCAGATGTTCAGAGAGAAACAAATAGCTAAAGATAAAAATGCTCTCCAACTTTCGGTATGCAAATGAGGATTTGATGATGAACACCTGGAAAAACGTTTGAGTTATTTTAATGTTAAAACCACCGAAAGGTGTATTTGTGTACAGTCAAATATCCCCACTCCTGTAAAATTAGGAAAAACTGAAATCAAAATGAACACAAAGGTATTATTTTATCGCAAGATGGTTAGAATGAACACCACAACCAAAATGTTCCATATAGCATTAAAATGCACAAATCGTACTCAATCCAGCCATGATTCACTGTGAGCAATATTTATAAAAGAGGAAATATAACATGGAAGTCAAGTTGCCAGGAAAGCATAAAGGTTAATGTCACTGATAAAGATCAAGGAACACAGAATGCAGCAGGAGTGTGTGGCGCCATAAAAAGCATAAAGGTAGCAGTAATGCCTGAGATAATTGTTTATTCAAAACGGCCCAGTAGTAATAAAAAAGAATGTAAAAACCTTGTTAGTCATAGACCCAGTTTACTCCTTAAAAAGAATAACAGTGAATATGCAAAATGGCTTGCATAATATAAACAACAGATATTCACAATATACACAGGTATTGTTAAGTGTATGGGATACATGGATTAGAAGTATAATGCCTATAGGAAAAAAAAGAAGAGAGATCTTCTTGCCTCATCCCGAGGTGGAAAAGGGACTTGGTTAGAAGTAACTAATGCTGTCGATGCTGGTGTACTAGCTAGGAATGTTGGTGCAGTAGATCATGAGATCTCAATGATGTCAGGTCCATTCTCCACTTCTTTAAATCTGTTAAGTAACTTGGACTATGATATTGGAAAGATACTAGCAGATTTGGAAAGATAATACCAAAATTTAGAGTCAGATTGATGTAAATATCACAGAAGCGATGGATGAGATTCAAAAGAATGTGTCGTGGGCACTTGTTTGAACTCAGGCCCAGAATTGGATTTTGGAAATTTCAAAAGATACAGTTAGAGTGGGACTTAGTGGTATAATTCCTGCTGAGTTCAGGAAAATCTTAATAAACAATGCAACTCAATTTCAGTTAGTCCACCTGGTTTGGTGGAAAGCAGTTAACTTTTCATACAACCCCATATCCAACGCAATTGTAAGGTATGTCATGACTATTATAAAGGCACAAGAAGAATAGGTCTAACCTTAAATTCTACTGGGCATTAAAATCAATGAGTCCATAATGTGCCCCGTGGACATTCCCAAATGGGTGCACAAGAAAGGAAATAAATATAATGGTGTCAATTTAGATGCATGTATATTAAAAGATGGAAATGGATATTTCTATACCACAAATGTAATAGAAGGTTCACATATTTGTTTAAATGCAGCTCAAGGTAAATGCCACTATCGATTACAAAGAAGCACGAATAACCTTTATGCTATAGTGGTTTTGAGTTTCAGATGTGTTTGCATCCAAAGTTGGTGCACCAAGCTTTTAGACAAATTTCTGTTACAAAGTTGTTTATGAACCATATATGAACCTTTGTCTATGCAAAATTTATGCTTTAACAGGGTGTGACACTGAATATTATGTACATGAATTGTTACTCCAAGATGTACATGCAGATTATACTCTATATGAAAATTTAACCTCAGTAAACCTAGGTATAAATATGTCAATTTTAAAGTAATTAATAGACCACCCAAGTTGACAAAACAACTAAAAGCAATTTGAGGAGAAAGGTGATCATGTTATGTTAACTATGCATCATTCACTGGAGAAAATTGAGAAAATTCTTAAGCGAGTCCAAAAAGAATCCACATATTCTCATTGGAGGGAAAATCTATTCAATAGCCCAAGAAACTAGCAAGAAGCTTGAAGTATCCTTATACACACAGTAGTTGTAATCCTGATAATCCAAGAAGTAATGCATTAACAGAGAATATTTGATGGACAAAGAAAGAAATCATATCTCTCCACCAGACTCAATAGTATGCTATCCTGGGTTCTTAAGTGTATGTATATATTGCTATATGAAAACATAATAATACCATGATGGAATGTATATCCACTAGGGTATCAAAAAGGGGAATATGTTGCAAATTTGTTTGAATATCCTGTTATAAAGCATAGTGTAGCAGAAATGGTGGAAAAGGATATAAATAAGGATTGGAACACTGGTTATGAATGAAAGGATTTGTAATTAGTGCCATGTGCAATCTTATAGTGCAGGGTGCAGAGATCTAGCGTGCTGAATTCCAGAGGGGTAGCCGTGTTAGTCTGTATACAGTAAAAACAACGAGAGTCCTGTAGCACTTTAAAGGCTACCAAATTTTATTTCTGCAGGCATGAGTTTTCATGGGTTGCAATGAATAGACATCAAATAGAGGGTATATATATATACATCCAGGAGTAGGAAACAACAACGGGGAGGGGAGGTGTTAGCAAAATCCATTCAGTTAGAGTAGATGAGGCCTATTCACAACAGTTGATTAGAAGATAAGAATGTCTGAACAGTGACAATTACTTCTTATAATGAGATAACCATTCCAAGTCCCTATTCAGACCCAGTTTGATAGTGTTAAATTTGCATCTAAGTTTCAGCTATGCAGTTTCTCTTTGAAGTCTGTTTCTGAACATTTTTTGTAGCAGTATGATACCTTTCAAGTCAGCTACAGAGTGTCCTGGGAGACTGAAGTGCTCTCCGACTGGTTTATGGATGTTATCATTTTTATGTTTGATTTGTGTCCATTTATACTTTTGCGTAGTGAATATCCAGTTTGACCAATGTACATGGAAGAGGGACATTGCTGGCACATGATGGCATATATTACATTAGTAGATGTGCAGGTGAATTTGCTTCTTATGGTGTGGCTGATGTGGTTAGGACCTGTGATGGTGTCACTACAGTCAATGTGTGGGCAGAGCTGGCAATGGGGTTTGTTGCAGGGATAGGTTCCTTGGTTACTGTTCTTGTTGTATGGGGTATGGTTGCTGGTTGAGTATCTGCTTCAGGTTGGGGGGCTGTCTATAAGCAAGGATAGATCTGCCTTCCACAGCTTGAGTGAGTGACGGATCAAATGATACAATAGGTTGTAGATCCTTAATGATGTGTTGGAGGATTTTAGTTGAGGGCTGTAGGTGATGGCCAGTGGTGTTCTGTTGTTTTCTTTGTTAGGTCTGTCCTGTAGTAGGTGACTTCTGGTTGCTCATCTGGCTCTGTCAATTTGTCTCGTCACTTCTCCAGATGGGTATTGTAGTTTTAAGAATGTATTATGGAGATCCTGTAGGTATCTGTCTCTGTCTGAGGGATCAGTTGTATCTTAGGGCTTGGCTGTAGAGAATGGATTGTGTAATGTGTCCAGGGTGGAAGCTGGAGGCATGAAGATATGTATTGTGGTCAGCTGGTTTTTGGTATACAGTGGTATTAATGTGACCATCCTTTATTTGTATTGTAGTGTCCAGGAAGTGGATTTCTTGTGTGGACAGGTCCAGGCTGAGGTTGATGGTGGGGTGGAAGTTATTGAAATCCTGGTGGAATTCTGTGAGGGACTCTTTCCCATGGGTCCAGATGATGAAAATGTCATCAATGTAGCGTAGGTAAAAGGAGAGGTGCTTGAGGATGAGTTTTGAGGAAGCGGTGTTCTAGGTCAGCCATAAAAATGTTGGTGTATTGTGGGGCCATGAGGATGCCCATAGCTGTGCCACTTACTTGAAGGTATAGATTGTCTCCAAATCTGAAGTAGTTGTGGGTCAGGACAAAATCACAAAGTTCAGCTACCAGGTGTGCCATATCATCACCAGGGAAAATGTTCCTGATCTCTTGTAGTCCATCTTTGTGTGGATTGTTGGTGTAGAGAGCTTCCACATCCATAGTGGCTAGGATGGTGTTTTCTGGGAGATCACTGCTGGAATGTAGTTTTCTCAGGAAGTCAGTGGTATCACGAAGATAGCTAGGAGTGCTGGTGGCATAGGGCCTGAGGAGAGAGTCCATATAGCCTGATAGTCCTGCTGTGAGAGTGCCAATGCCTGAGATGATGGGGCATCTGGGATTCCCAGGTTTGTGGATCTTGGGTAGCAGACAGAATAACCCTGGTCAGGGCTCAGTGGGTGTGTCTGTGTAGATTTGTTCCTGTGTTTCTTTAAGGAGTTTCCTAAGTAAATGTTGTAGTTTCTTTTGGTGTTCCTCAGTGAGATTGGACGGTAGTGGTTTGTAGAATGTGATGTTGGAGTTGTCTGGTAGCCTTCTGTTCATAGTCCAACCTATTCATGATGACTACGGCACCTCCTTTGTGTGTGTGTGTGTGCTGAGCACACTCCAAGTGTCCTATGTGCAAAGGTGGGAAATTGAAGCCATTTGATTGGATGGACTGTGATTATAAAGGACTTGAGGCAGCCCTTACCAGGTGCTTACTCCCAGATGGCAGCCTGTGTTTTCCCTGTTGCTGTTGCAATGGATCAAGATAGAAGAAACAAGATTGTGAGAAACTTACCTGTTCCTCCATTTCCTGTTTGAGTTTGACTTCCATCTCAGATCTGATAATTTCTACTACAACATCCTCATTTCCATTAGCCATCCTTCCACTAACCTCCTCATTACCCTTATTAAAAATGAGGCAAAGTATTTGTTTCAGTATTGGGCCATGCCTAGATTATTTTAAATCTTCACCCTATCCTCAGTGCTTAGCAGTCCCACATCTTCTTTCCTTGTTTTCTTTTTATTCATATGGCTAAAAAAACTTTTATTATTGTTTTTAATTTCCTTTGGACGGTCCAAATCTGCTTGGCTTTTGGCAATTCTCACTTTTCCCGTACAAATTCAACCTCCAAGAGGTAGCTTTCTTCCCATCTTAAGTTCCTTGTAGGTTTTGTGCTTTCTCTTACTAGCCTCTCTGAGATATTTGTTGGTAGGTACACCTGACTCCATCTTCTTTTAAAAGTGAAGCATCTGAAATCTCTTTTTCTGTTTGGGTCAGAAATAAGTCTGCTCAGATATATGTTCATATGTTGGTTCAAGGATCTGTTCTAGTATAAGTGAACGTTGTGTTTCAAATAGTTGTGAAATTGGGTCTTAGGTTCCTTCTATTACAAGTATTTTTCACTTGAGAAAGGTACGGTTTCTCTTTGATTAAGTGATGGAGGGGAAAACCAGAGCAATCCTCATTGCTGCTGTCTTTCAAGCCTTGAGAAAAATAACATTATTGGTTCACATTAGCACATTACATGTACAATTGAGAGACGAGGTGAGTGAGGTAATAGCTTCTATTGGACCAGCTACTGTTCATAAAAGACATAAGCTTTTGAGCTACACAGAGTTCTTCTTCAGGTCTCAAAAGATTTTCTCTTTCCCTAACAGAAGTTGGTCCAATAAAAAATATTACTTTAATCACTTTGTCTCTCTGATATCCTGGGACCAATGCTGCTACCAGTGCACAGTAAAGACTAATTATAATAAGCTGCCACTGGGTGGCAGCATAAATGTGAAAGCACCACGCTAGAGTAATGTTGCATGCTGCAGTTTAGTAGTATATCATAAGATCATACATACCCTCAATTTAAATGGAAGAAGACTATTGGAAGGGCATTTTTCCTGAGGAGACTTTGGTTGTAGAATTTGCTTCCTCCAGAGCCCACATTTGTTAACCTTCCAGGGACACTGAAAAGCCCATCTTTCTTCACAGGCATTTGCCAAAGATGCATATTCTCAGGAAGTTGAATTGTAGATCTGGGGTGATTTCGAGTCTCAGGGTCTAGCAGGTCAGATTTTCTTTTCTTTTCTTTTCTTGATGGACAGTTGACAGTTGGATAGTTAAATAAAATTTTAAATGTTGTAGTCATTATGAATTTTGAGGAGAGGTTCTAGATCCTAAGACAGGCACCTTGAAATAAATAAATAAAATAAATATTTAGTGTGAACTCAGATCTGAGCTTGTCACTTGTTGTCATTGTACAGTTTCCATTTACACTTGCTCTCCTGTCTGTAATACTGGGAATGGTTCGTGCATGTGAGGATAAACTTTTTATTAACACCCTAGCCTCTCAAAAGTGTTGCTGGTGAATATTCCAGGCCTGTGAGCAGTGTGTTCCAGACCCTAGAATGTAAACTATGGCTCAGTACCTGTCTTAGTGGTCTACAACTGAATTGAAAGATATCCTGGGATATGATTTCACATCCCAGACTGCACTACAGTTATGCATTTCTCTTCTCCTGTAAGTAATAAGGAGTTCCTAAGGAATAGTAAATTAGTATATCTGGAAAAAAATAATGTTAATGTGGAAATGATTGAACTTACATGTTTGTCTGTCAAACAGAAAACATTAACAAAATCACCACTGTGCAGCACCCCCCAGTTCAGCTTTTCTTAGCAAGTTAGATCGTCATGAGGTGAAAAAGTATTTCTATCAGATGTTTCATGGAAAAAAAGTCTGTTAAATCAGTCAAAATACACTATTGTTATTTGGTGTACACCAAATACTGATAAGCTATTAAGCTTTTTGCATCAAGGAACAATTACTTTCAAGAAATAACTATTAAAATGCTTTCCATCTATAAGAATACAGGATTAATTCAAACCAAGAGCTTATATGTTAAACCAAAGATCACTCAAACTACCAAGAATGACTTGTATGCTTTTTCCTATTTTACAGCTCTGGCTTTTTATAAAATTAAGATAATGGGGGAAAAGAAATCAAAGATCTCAACTGAATGTATATAGTATCTCTTGGCCATAGTATGAAATTGTTTTATGAATTATATAACATTGTATATATAGCATTGTATTATATAACATAATTAACTGCTTGGTTAATTTTTCATAGTCTTAAATTCTTGCACTGCCAAGTCATCTGTGGCTGGGTGAATTAGATATGTTTACATTTGCTTTTCATGATGGGAAACTGTGTCAGCCTTTCCTTTATAAAACTCTATTTCCAGGATTTAAATGTTTACTTTGGGTGCACGTGATACCAGCCCATGAACATTTCTGTCCCCAACTCTTTAAAAAATAAACTAGTTGAACAGTTTCAGTATTTAGGGTTCAACAGTGGAGGGTGGAATAGTTTGAAAATATTTTAAGCTTAACATTAAAAAAAGCCCTGAATATAACAGCTGGTGATTTGCTTTATGTCATCCCTCAAACTGCTTTCAAAATGGCAGCTCCTTTGACCCTGTAGAAACATGTGATGAGATAAAAGTCCTGTCTCATATTATCCAGCCAAAATTCTAACTCTAGCAACATTTAAATATATTGATTTAAAGAATCCAAATGTCTGTTCCTCTAATCGTTTTGTTAAATCTTCCAAGAATTACAGGGTAAAGAGAATGCAGCTTCTTCAAGGAGATGCTAATCAAACATACTTCAAATATTCTGTGACAAAGAGCATTAGAGTATTTGACTAACCTACTATATAAATTGAACATCATCTAACAAAATAACTGGATTATCCAGAGCTGTTTAGGGAACCTTTAAAATAAAGAAAATTAACATTCTGTAGTTGTTCAATAAAAGTACATAGTACAGCTGGTTAAAATACTTTATATGAAAGCATTTTTTATTTAAAACTGGTCTTTATATCCAAACTAAAACTTTGTATGAAAATTTTAATTTCATTTGATTTTTTTT
This sequence comes from Mesoclemmys tuberculata, assembly GCA_007922155.1. NCBI lineage: Eukaryota > Metazoa > Chordata > Testudines > Chelidae > Mesoclemmys > Mesoclemmys tuberculata. Next base: position 23,095,141 of record ML675618.1, on the reverse strand, counting down.
GGATTGGAAACAATTTTCACCGATTCATCCTCCCCCCTTTTATTTATCTCTCTCCTGGAAAAGGGGATGGAGAAGGTAAACAAGGGGAAAATAAAAATTAAAAAAAATTGTAGAACTTTTTTTTTAACCATAGCCATTAATTAGTACTTAGTATAAAATAACTTTGTATTATACATATACGAATAAGCTAAAAACAGGAATTATTAGTAAAATGACCATTTCTACTGTAAGTCTTGATTACTGTAGTTTTAACAAACAGCAAAAAAGAGTACCAATTTCTCCTAAATCATATTTGTTTTCTGAATTTTCCTTTCTAATATTAATATTTCAAAAAGTGCATATCTGTGTTCAACTGTAGACTCTGCAAACCCATAGCTGATAAAATGTCCTTGGAGCTACAACTTGATGAACTAAGATGAGTAAGGATTTACAAGACCAGTCCTAAGTTTTTAATTTAAACTTTTGTATATATTTTCACAAGATTTAAAGTGGGTTGACAACAGACTTTAAAAGATGATAAACCTTAATATGATGATAAATTAGTTTTAGACTTCAAATTAAAAAAATTAATATCTGTAGCCAGCAAGCGATGTATCATACTTACTAACTATGGTGGCTACAGATTTGAGATGGTGTCTCAAGGTAAAAATCACATCCTGGCATACCTCAGGGGAATTTAATAAATGTTCTGACACTAGTCAAAGTGAATGAAAATGCTTAGTTCTTTGGCAGTGCTGACAACCTTGTTTCTGTCATGGAGTATTCACTGATAGCAGGCTTTGATATTGGCCATAAGTGGCATGTCTTACAAGATATCTGCAGTACTTATGAGCAAATGTACACAACAATTTTCTGTTGCCCTGCAGCACCTTGTGTGGTTATTTGCATCAGTGCAAAGTGGTTGTAAATTGATAAGGTTCAGAACAAAGGAAAACTGGGCCCAGAGGGTATCAACTTGCTTTTTAAAAAGCTCTATGGAATCAAAGGACAAAACTGCATACAGCACAACTCTAAGAGGTTGGGTTTATCAGGAAAGGAATTGGGGAGGAAAAGGATTGTGTTAATCAAGCACATAATAAAAACAACCATCAGATTATCAAGCAAATAATAAGACAGTTTGCACACTTCTAAAAACCACCATCAACCATCTGATAGTCATCTTGCAGCTTTTGCAACTTACACAACTAACACTTCTAGTAGTTACACATTTCTTTCTATGACATTCTACTAGCATTTGTCTTAAATAAGTGTGATCAACATGATGGGGAATAGTCTCAAACAAAAGCAGAAATCATATAAGAGGGAGAGAGTAACAGCAGGTGTTTCACACAAATCATGAAAAATACTAAATTTCTGAAATATGACTGTCAGCCCTCCCTGAAACCTTTTAACTGCAGTGTGTGAGATTTTACCATTTCATAAGATTGAAGGCCCAAAAGATGTAAGGACAGATCTGTGATGGGATACGCCTCATCCCACTGGTGGAAAGGTTAACAAACATTCCTGCTGCACTCAGGCAGCTTGCACCTGGAGAAGCAGAGCTTAAAACTGGGAGACTGGCCACAAACTGGGGGAGAAGGGATGTTTTTCCAGTATGAGGGAGACTGTCAGTAAACTCCAGTAGCAACAGACGTGCAGCCTGCGGCAGTTGCTAACCCTTTCCCTCCTCCCTCTGTTTGGGGCAGACTGGTACTACAGCACAAATGTCCTGAAGGGTTGCTTCCATCCAGCAACCTCTGGTGGGACCGGGAAAGTGATGCCAGTGCCTAGAGATAAGAGGATAGTAAACTGGGCTCTCAAAAGACCCCCAGAGTGAGCTGAATTCCCACTGGGGACCGGAAGATTGCCCAGGAGTGGGGGCTTCCCTATGAGACCCAAGAACAAGAGACTCAAAGATACTATGGCCGAGCCCAAGCTGAGGGTTGGCTGACTACAAGGTCTTATAACCGGTTACGTCCTCCATATAAACATGATCTTGAAAGAATGTAGCAATAAGGAGAAAATAGAATGTCAAGGAATTTGACTGGCCAATTATCTGGCCACACTGTACTTTCAATTTGGTTAAAAAAAGAAAAGAGGAACTTGTAGTGTTAAAAAAAAGTCTCAGATGTAACTATGAACTGCTGTTTCTTGTTACGGTTGGGAATTTTTAAACACATAAAATCAAGCCTTGATTATTGAAGGATCTAAACTGAAATTCAAAACATTTCAGAATCAGGAATTCTAAAAATCAGAAGGATGCACAGCAACAATGCAGAGGTAAGCAAATCAACATGAACGATAAGAAACGTATTTATACCATATTGTGCAGAATAGAGTACTGTAATTAAAATACCTCATAATAATTTGTTTTCCATGCACAGAAGACAAAACATGCACTTCCTACCTAGATTACTTTTATTTCAGCTCAACAGGACACATGAAAATCTTCAGAAAGGGAAAAAGCATTGGAATTGGTGCTTAGACATCACAGGCAGAGGTACAAGCAGCATACAACCTAGATCCAACTCTACATCTCCTTTCAGTCAAATACACACAGCATGATCTTCCACTTTCTCAATGCCTAGGCAAAATCAGCAGCTGGAGGAAGAAAAGATGGCTGAAGTGGAGCCCCTGCAAGACTGAGGTGATGTTTGTAGAAAGAGGGAAGTGCCTGCCTCCTCAATAGCAGTCCTCATTTTCAGGAGCATTTGCTCTGAGACTATTAAATCAATCTGCTGCCTTACTCTGCTGGATGCCCATATTAATGGCTTGCCAGAAGATAGCACCCCATCCTATCACACACAGACCTAATCATGGTAATATATATACATGTTCTTGACCTCAGGCTTGCTTACTGTAACTCATTACTTCTAGGAATGAAATAACACACCCGACAAGGCTGGTACAAAATGCATGAACTACTGCAGCAGCTTGATACTTTCTTAGATGTTTTGTGCATCCCATTTAATAAGACACATTCTTTTTGATACTCTAATGTTTACAGTTAGAAGTCAATGCATATGCTAGTTTGCTGATTTGGGGTTTGTTCCTCAGTGTGGTTTGATGCAGTATGTTCTCTCTAGCGAGAGTGGCCCAGAGTTGAAGTAGAGTATTGATTTGTACTGAAAGAGATTTTATGGTTATGGGAATGAGTGTACTCTCATGATTTTTTACTACTGCACCATTCATTTCTTCCTGTTGACAAATTCCTTGGGGGAAATGACTTCGTACCTGTTCTGTGAGACACTAAGCACACCTTTCAGAAGATACAAATAAATAAATTATAATAATGTTACCTACACACTAGGGCACCCCACCTTTACCCCAATCCGGAGGCATAACCCAATCCCAATCAAGGCATAACCTAGTTAAGGCAGCCCCACCTTTTCCCAATGCATAGGGTTCCAGGGGAAAGGCACCGACCCTTACCCAATTCACACTCTAGAGCTCAGGATCACCCATTCCCAGTCGGTAGGGCTCCAAGTGTAACCTGATTAATTGAAGTACCCACCCTTTCCCAATTCGTAGGGCTCTAGGTACAATTCTCTGTGGGTTTGCAGGATCTTTTACAAGTGAAGGAGCTGTATACAGTAATATCTTCATTCTCTATTTATTAACAATTACCAAAACAGAATACACATGCAAAGCATACAATGCTCACCATTCCTAATAAGGAAGACAAACTTCTCCTGGTGGCCAATCAGGATTAGCAGCCCAAAAGTCAGCAAACAGAGCTGAAAACCGGGGAGTTTGAATATATGGTGTTCTGCTATTGTTGGGGTGCTTATTGGGGGTTGTTTTGTTTTTATGTCTCTCACTGGCAAGAACTAGGGAGAAAGGCTATGACAGATACAGAGGCTGTAGTAGCAGTCATTCAAGCAGTGGAAGCTGTGGGATGGAGGGAGTTCCTCAAAAGAGCTTTGTTTGTATGAAGTGCCACCTCATAGAGCTGATGGAAGAGAATACTTGAGGGTGGGGATGCAGGTGAAAACTTGGGTTGAGTTTATAAGGGGGTTCAAGCAGATGATAGAGCAAAGGAATGAGGAAGCTGAAGGGAAAAACCCAGATCTGCAGATGGAAGCAGGACCAACAAACTCTGAGGGATAGGGGATAGGCTGGAGAATCGCATCCTTACCAGGAAAAGGCAGATCTATGTGATTAGGGACTCCCTGCTGAGAAGAACAGACAGGCCTGAACCAGAGCTGATCCAGAGACAGGAGGGTGTGCTGTCTTCCAGGTGCTAAGATACAGGATATGGACCTGAGGCTGAAGAGGATCCTACTGGGAGGGGGAAAGAATCCACTGATTGTTCTTCCTGTGGGTGCAAATGATATAGCTGGATTCTCACTGGAACGTATCAAAGGAGACTATGCCAGGCTGGGAAAGACTCTTAAGGAAACTGAGGCTCAGGTGATCTTCAGTGGGATTCTGCCTGTCCCTAGAGGAGGACAACAAAGACGTGACAAGATTATGATGATCAACAGATGGCTCAGGCAGTGGTGTTATGAGGAGGGCTTTAGGATGTATGGTCACTGTGAGGCATTCATGGACAGAGGACTGTTCTCTTGGGATGGAATTCACCTGAGTAGGGAGGGAAATGCACTTCTAGGATGGAGGCTGGCACAACAGATTAAGAGATCTTTAAACTAGGGTGTTGGGGGAGATGGTTGGGAGACGCTCAGGTAATCTCCAAGCCTGATTTTAGCATTGAGAGGGAGGAAAATGAAGAAAGAAAGAACATAGCAGTGGGGAGCAGAATGGACATTAAGAGAAAGGATAGTATACATACCAGTCTAATAGGTATTTACACTATGCAAAATCAGGTAAGGAACGTGAGCGAAAACAAACAGCAAAAATTAAGATGTTTGTATATCAGTGCGAGGAGCCTGGGTAACAAAATGGAGGAACTAGAGCTACTGATAGGGGAAGAGAAACCAGATATTATAGGGATAACAGAAACATGGTGGAATAGTAGTCACTACTGGTTTACAAGTATTGAAGGGTATGTGCTGTTTAGGAAAGACAGAAATAAAGGCACAGATGGTGGAGTAGCACTGTATATCAATGAATAGGTAGACTGTAAAGAAATTAGAAGTGATTGAATTGATAAGACAGAGTCTGTCTGGGTAAAAATCACATTGGGAAAGAAAACTACTAGTTTCCCCTGGGATACTGCTTGGAGTGTGCTACACACCACCGGGATCTGATTTGGACATGGATAGAGCCCTCTTTAAGGCTTTTAATGAAGTGAATACTACTGGGAACTGTGTAATTGTGGGAGACTTTAACTTCCCACATATAGACTGGAGGACAAGTGCTAGTAGTAATAATAGGGCCCAGATTTTCCTGGTTGTGATGGCTGATGGATTCCTTCACCAAATAGTTACTTAACCAAAAAGAGGGGATGCCATTTTAGATTTCATATTGGTGAGTAGTGTGCACATTATAGAAGAACTGTTTGTAAGGGACAATCTTTGTTCGAACGACAATGAGCTCATTCAGTTCATACTAAACAGAAGGATAAACAAAAATAGATCTGTGACTAGGGTCTTTGACTTCAAAAGGGCTAACTTAAAAAATTAAGAGAATTAGTTAGGGAAGTGTACTGGGCTCAACCCATGGAGCTAAAGGTGGAGGCTTAGAATTACTTCAAGTCAAAGTTGCAGGAACTATCTCAACCTTGCATCCCAAGAAAGAGGAAAAAATTCATAGGCAAGAGTTGTAGACCAAGCTGGATGAATAAACATCACAGACAGGTGATTAAAAGAAAGCAGAAAGCCTACAAGGAGTGAAAAATGGGAGAGATTAGCAAGGAAAACAGCCTCTTGGAGGTCAGAAAGAATGTGTAGAGATAAAGTGAGAAAGGCCAAAAGCCAGGTAGAGTTGGACCTTGCAAAGGGAATTAAAACCAATAGTAAAAGGTTCTATACCCATATAAATAGGAAGGAAACAAAGAAAGAAGTGGGACTGCTAAGCACTGAGGATGGGGTGGAGGTTAAGGATAATCTAGGCATGGCTGAATATCTAAACAAATATTTGGCCTCCATTTTTAATTAGGTTAACGATGACCTTGGGGATAGTGTTAGGGTGCTAATGGAAATGAGGATTTGGAGGTAGAAATTACCACATCTGTGATAGAAGCCAAACTCAAACAGCTTAATGGGACTAAATCAGGAGGCCGGATAAACTCCATCCACGAATATTACAGGAACTAGCACATGAAATTGCAAGACCATTAGCAAGGATTTTAAATGAATCTGTAAATGCAGGGGCTGTACCGTATGACTGGAGAATTGCTAACATAGTTCCTATTTTTAAGAAAGGGGAAAAAGGTGATCCGGGTAACTACAGGCCTGTTACTTTGACCTCAGCAGTGTGCAAGGTCTTGGAAAAAATTTTGAAAAAGAAAGTAGTTAAGAACATTAAGGCTAATGATAATTGGGATAAAATACAACATGGCTTTACAAAACATAGAATGTGCCAGACCAACCTGATCTCCTTTTCTGAGAAGCTAACAGATTTTTTAGACAAAGAGAATCTAATTTACCTAGATTTCAGTAAGGCATTTGATAAAGTTCCACATGGGGAATTATTAGTTAAATTGGAAAAGATGCAGATGAATATGAAAATTGAAAGGTGGATAAAGAACTGGTTAAAGGGGAGACTACAATGGGTCATACTGAAAGGTGAACTGTCAGGCTGAAGGGAGGTTACTAGTGGAGTTCATCAGGGATTGGTCTTGGGACCAATCTTATTTAACCTTTTTATTACTGACCTTGACCCAAAAAGTGGAAATGAGCTAATAAAGATTGCAGATGACACAAAGTTGGGAGGTATAGCCAATACAGAGAAGGATCAGAATATCATACAGGAAGATCTGATGACCTTGTAAACTGGAGTAATAGAAATAGGATAAAATTTAATAGTGAAAAGTGCAAGCTCATGCATTTAGGGACTAATAACAGGAATTTCTGTCATAAGCTGGGGACGCATCAGTTGGAAGTGACAGAGAAGGAATTGGGCATATTGGTTGATCACTGGATGACTATGAGCCGCCAACGTGATGTGGCTGTGAAAAAAACTAATGCGGTCCTTGGATGCATTAGATGAGGTATTTCCAGTAGAGATAGGGAGGTTTAGTACCATTATACAAGGTGCTGGTGAGATCTCATCTGGAATATTATGTGTAGTTCTGGTCCCCCATGTTTAAGAAAGATGAATTCAGTGTGACCTCCTGCACAACACAGGCCACAGAACCTCACCCACCCACTCCTGTAATAGACCCTGACGTGTGACGGAGTTATTAAAGTCCTCAAATCACGGTTTCAAAACTTTAAGGTACAAAGAATCCACCAGCAAGTGACCCATGCCCCATGCTACAGAGGAAGGTGAAAAAGCTCCAGAGCCTTTGCTAATCTGCCCTGAGGAAAATTCCTTCCTGATCCTAAATTAGTTAAACCCTGAGCATGTGGGCAAGACTCAACAGTCAGACACCCAAGAAAGAATTCTCTGTAATAACTCAGAACCCACCCCATCTAACATCCCTTCCCAGGCCATTGGCATATCTACCACCAGTAGTCAAAGATCAATCAATTGCCAAATTAGGCTGCCCTATCATACCATCTGCTCCACAAATTTATCAAGCTCAGTTTTGAAGCCAGCTAGGCTTTTTGACACTTCTGCTCTCCTTCAAAGGCTATTCCAGAACTTCACTCCTCTGATGGTTAGAAACCTGCATCTAATTTCAAGTCTAAACTTCCTGATGGCCAGTTTATATCCATTAGTTCTTGTGTCAACATTGGCACTGAAGTTAAATAATTCCTCACCCTCCCTGGTATTTATCCCTCTGATGTATTTACAGCGAGCAATCATATCTCCTCTCAACCTTCTTTTGGTTAGGCTAAACAAGCCAAGCTCTTTGAGTCTCCTCTCATAGGGCAGGTTTTCCATTCCTCGGATCATCCTATAGCTCTTCTCTGCACCTGTTCCAGTTTGAATTCATCTTTCTTACACATGGGGGACCAGAACTGCACACAATATTCCAGATGAGGTCTCACCAGTGCCTTGTATAACGGTACTAACACCTCCCTATCTCTACTGAGACTATATCGTCTGATGCATCCAAGGACTGCATTAGCTTTTTTCACAGCCACATCACATTGGCAGCTGATAGTCATCCTTTGATCAACCTGGGTCCGTCTCCTCCTCTGTCACTTCCAACTAACGCATCCCCAGTTTATAGCAGAAATTCTTATTATTAGTCCCTAAATGTATGACCTTGCACTTTCCAAGATTAAATTTCATCTTATTTCTATTACTCCAGTTTACAAGGTTCCCTCCCTCTCTGCGTTTGGGTTTGCATAATCCAACGGGTGAAAGCAAAGTTATCCACAAACTACTAAAGAGGTCCCTTTGTGGTTACTAAACGGTTGGCAAAAATAATGGGATTCTATGGATGACACCAAACCCACCCACCAGCAATAAAAAAGGTTCGTGTCTAAGGTCCCCCTCTGTATCTGTCACCGGGATAGTCAGGTGGATAAAATACTAAAATAAATTAACAAGGAATTATTTATTTAAGGGATAAACAACAAACAGGTTGTCTGACTAAGATAATTATCCCAATGCCAGTATCCGTGGCAACTATACAAAAGAAATGCCAACCATACGTGAGTAATGCTGTGAGAGGGTGGCATAATTGGGTAACCATCCTGAACAGGAAAAACAAAAGATTTTGTAAGCAGGATTTGGCAGCCAAAATCCTAAGTGGTTTGGGTTCTGGCTTGGGCATTAGAAATGCAGCTGATGCCGAGTTATTGGCCACTAAATGAGAAATTTGGGGTTGGATATAGCCCTATTAAAACAACCCCTTTCTACCTCACTGAAACAAATTCAAAATCTTGGAATTTGAGATCACTCAAGTGATGGTGGACTGGTTTAAAACTCAATAGGAAAATGATTGTATTCTGCTAGATGGGTTAAATAGACTACAAGAGGATATAGCATGGGCTATGGCATGCACTCAGGCTCAAGCTTGGATATCCACAATAAACTGTATTTTCCATAGGGAGAGATGGAATGGAGTCATCCCAATAGAGATGGAAAGGTTGTTACAAAATAAGTTAGAAACCTTTGAACTGGAAAATAAAGAATGGTGGAGTCCATTAAACTTTACATACTGTGTGGAGACTCAGAAGGTCACCGCATTTCTCTTAACAGCGAGGAATGCTTCTACTGAGTGGGTCTAACCGTTAGTTTCCCTGGGTTTACCTGTAGGGAACACAGCAATGGTTCCTCAAGACCTTCCTCCAGAAGTAAAATCAGATGGTACTGTAATAGATCTAACTGAGTGCCAAAATGAACCCAAAAAGGGATGTGTGCTTGAACGAGTGGCAATCCACAAGGACATATATTTACGAACTTTGAATCAGGAAAATGTCATTACAGCTTAGAACTAGCAAAATATAACCACTCTGCTTTGGTGGTAACAGGATACAATTGCATATGCATAAGAAGTAAATGCACTGAGTTCCTAGTAAATGAGTATTGTAAGATAAAATATCATAGTAAAATTAATATATTTTGTGCAGTGTTTATAGTATTAAAGGATGAGACATCCACTTTGTTTCCGAAGTTCCGGAGGTGACAGAAATAGATTTGGCCTTTGACCTATACCAAGAAATCACTTCCATTCAGTTGGGATCTCAGTATTGAAAGGGGTAATTGAGCATCCTGATATTAAACATCACCTTGAGTGGGTAAAAGAAACTGGAAAAGTGGTTATGATCTCGGTGCATAACTCTAGTGGTGAGATCACTGCTATTATCAATTGCGTTAAGCAACATACAACTTTTGCACATTGGTGGGAGAGCTTGTGCTCTGCCTCAGCAAGTGTATGGCATATTTTAATTCACCGTCATGTTGATAATGAAAATTGGACTACTTTTAACCTGTATGGTAATTTGTATATGGGTAAAAAGAAGTTTAAGGCAACTGAATGAATAGTGAGTACATTGTTACTGTATAATGATACACATGGGCAATGTAACAATTATGCCCACATGTATCAAAGATGGGAAATGTTGGTTAGGAATACACATGGGTTTGTATTCCCTATTCATTGTTAGTGGAAATTGTCCATTTATTAGTTACTGTATATAGTTAATGAGTTGTAAAAGTGTAATTGCCATTTTGGAAAGGTGAAAAAACAGCTCAGATTCCCTATTGGATGTCTTCTCCCTGAGCTGTTCCTGCTACTTTTGGGTAAAGGCGGGAAAGAAAAGGCGGGAAGGAGTTGGAGTCTGCCCAGCAACAGAACTGTACAAATTACGGTGAGACAGTCAGTTCAGGGCTGTCCGCCCTAGAGGCAGCACGGTGACGTTGAGAGAAGGAGCAGTCAGGAGAAGAAGAGAAACCTCTAGTACAACACCGTGGACAGCCCCCACATTAGAAAATCAACTTACTTACCTGCAACGATTACTGAGTCCATCGTCAGGATCCTGGATTCCAGTCCTCTCATCCTGAGAGGTCATGAACTGCACCCTAGGAGAGAGAAGAAAAATCTTAAGTACATTAATTTGGGCCTGCGTAGATTGGTTTTATTTTGGGAATGGACCTGGAGATCAGCTCCATCTGTTAAATCCCTGAGTGACCCCTATTTGTTGTTTATCCCTTAAATAAATTGTTCCTTGTTCATTTGAGTCTTTTTAGTATTTTATCCACCTGATTACTCCAGTGACAGATATGGAGGTGGACCTTAGACATTAACCTATTTTATTGTTGATGGGAGAGTGGTGTCACCCATAGAATCCCATTATTTTTCCCAACACTGCCCGAGTACTCCATATACTGATGGTCTGTAGAGGACTCATCCTACAGAGAGTAGGAATTGGAATCTTGTAGTTCTCCATTTACATGGCAAGATGGGAGTTGGTTGGTAGCCTTCCTCTATTTTCACTTGCAGGGACTATCTGCCTTTAGGATTCTGTTAACTGATTTATAAAATTTGTTTTGACCTTACTACAAACCCAGAGTCAATATACTCTTTTTCATTTGTCTGTGGTGATTCACAGTTTAGAGGAGGTGGGACTTGAATGGAAAAATTATAAAAAGAACAATCTACAAATTCATAGAAGTAGAAAGAATAAAAAAGTTAAGTCCCAAACCGAAACAGTATTGCAAACCCTGAATATTCAAAAATCTTCAGTCAGTCCCAAATTATGAAATTGCCTCAAAATAAACATTGGGTCCTATTTATTTACCTTCTGCTTTCAATCTTCCGCCACCTACCTACCCCATACCAGAGGTCTAAGGGTTTACTTTTTTTTAGTGAAAGCTGAGATTTTCACAAGACTCCAGAAGCTGTTTAAAAAAAATTCATCAAATACTGTCAGACTTGCAATAAAATCATGAGTTACCAACATTACATAAGTTTCAAATTCCTTTTTTAGCTGTAATTCACAGTTTGAGAAATAGCTGATACCCCAAATTTTAAACAGAATACAGAATAAATCCAGAGGAATGCTATAATGTAAAATAATATGGCAAAATCCATACAATTCCAAGAGGCAGAACTAAGATAATAAGAAAAAAATACAACAGTTAAGAAAATAAATTATGCAAATTAAAACATGTTTTTGAAAATTAAGCGATGGAAAAAGAGGTAGAAGAGAAGATGAAACTGAAGAATTCCAGGGTATCCAAATAAACAGGATGAAGATGTCAGGAAAAGGTATCTTATGAGTGTTAACAAAAAGAGCTTTGTTGACTAGGGGAAAGAGGACGAAGATAACAAGAAGATGACAACAAGTAACAATTCAGTTACAATACAGACTTTTATGGTCATGGTCCTTGTTTAACTCTTGTGTTTTCAGAGAATTTAGTAATTTATTTCTTCTGCAGAAGATTTGATCTAAAACAATAGAGAAGCATGTGCCAAATCTTGGAGTCAGGTGGAGTAATCCAGAAAAACAGGAAAATGGACTGTTTTCAGAGATCAAAGTATTTTCATTAATGGAAGATCTCTCTACAGCTTTTTAAATACTAATTTCATTTAATGTTATATTTACTTACATTTTGAAGAAGCTGACACAAAACTACCCTAACTTTCCAGGAAACAAATATAGCAAAAACATCACCGCAGTATGACAATATCGAATATCTCTGAATCAAAACCTTAATATGCATATTAAACCAAACACAACTTCAACAAAATTTATATTTTAGGATTTTGTTTTCTGTATAATCAGGGACAGGATACTTGAAAAAATACTACCAACCTCTGTTCTCAGAGAATGGTTTAGCTGGACTTCCTTGTGTTGGTAAAATTTTATATTTTTTGCTCATTTTAATTGTATTTGTGATGGGAACATAGAACCAGATCCACAAAGATATTTAGGTTCTGTGATGATATCATCTGTCCCTGATGGGTAGTAGTGCTCAATTGTCAACCCATCCTGTCATGTAGCATGGCCCTTTAAGTGATTGAAATGTCTGATTATATATACAAGAACCTGGGAGACATTGGAAAGAGGAAGTGTTCTTGGGAGTAAGAAGTATTCAGAAGGCAATCTTTACTGTTTCTTTAAGGGACCAGGGCCAGGAGCTTTACAGAGAGGGTGGGACAAGGCTCCCCTTTAGCCGAAACAATTGGGAATGTGTTGAGAGATGGAAAACAGCATAAAGGCTGCCTCCTGTCTCATCATAGCAGTGCAGGCATCAGCAGGGAAAGGCTATCTTGCTGATTAGCCTGAAGGCTACTTAAGGAGAAGGAACCAGCTAAAGGAGAAACTGGTGAAGGCGCCACAGCTGGCTAATCCATAACTCTGCTCCAGAGAGGAGAGCTGAGGACTCTTGCTTAGGAAAGACTAGAAAATATGACTAACAAAATCCAGCTCCAGGGATGAGAGCTGGGGAGATTCCTGGGTGAGGAGAAAGTGTGGAACTAACTAATACAGCTTAGTTCTAAAGAGGAGAGCTGGGGATTACTGCTTAAGGAAGGAAATAAAAAAGGTAACTCTGAGAAGGAACCAGAAGGGATTCCCGGACCAATGACTGTTTTCAGGCACAGGAAAGAAGAGTCTCCTGAAGGAATAAGCTAGAGATGGTTAGCTGAGCTAAGCCAGAGGTGATGAATGTACCTGGCTGCATCTAAGATTCTATTTGTGCTTATGGCTGTCATTAATAAATTAGATCCTTTGATGGGAGGTGCTCTTTGATGAAAAGATCTGTCTGGACTTGTTTATAACCTGGATGAAGGGAAATGAGGCCAAGATCACCTGCAGTGTCACACCTGACCAAAAGGAGAGGGGAACCAAGGTGACCTCAACACCAACCCAGCTCCTTACTACCATTGATTTCAATGGAAGTTAGAAGCCTAAATACCTTTTGTGGATCTGAGTCATAGACCCATAAAATTTGCCATCCCTGGTCAGCGAATTAACCATCTTTCACAGTAGCTACTAATTTTATCTGTTTTTTAAAAAGATTACTTGGATTCTCTAGTTAAATGGGAATTAACAGAATACAGATTTTTTACTCACTTTGCTAAAAAGATGGCTCCACCTCCCCCAAAATTCAGCATATTTTAAGTATTCATTTATTTTATAAACAAAAATAAATTAATTTATATGGTTTCTTCAATCCCTGTTTGGACAAATCCACGTAGGAGATTACACAGGACAAAGCCACCAAGGATGCTATATTGGATGTATGGTGAGAAATGGCAAAAATTCCAACTCCCATTAACCACAATTTTCTAAATCAGAATAAAAATAATCTTAAAGATATTATTAAAGATGAACTAAATGAACATTCTGAGATACTTCCTAAACCAAATTTTCCCCACCCTTCTCCAAGCATCTTGGATAAATCTATAAGATTCCCATTTGGTTTTGTCGTCAACTAAAACTGTATTCTTAAACTGATAAAACATAAGGCGCACTGAAGTAACCCCACAGGTTGCAGTTCACATGCTGCTATATACATGATTTAGACCAATCCCCTTCTAGGTTAAATCAGCCATTCTTTTCAGATGCTGGACTTTGGTGAGGAAAATGTAATAGTCTTCTACCTGTAAGCAGGGTCTGAACGGCCTGCCGAGCTGGCTGGGGAGGGAGGAACAAGCGTCAGAGCCAACCTGTATTTGCATGAGCACAGACCCCCTGCTTAGGTGCTCAGAATGATGGCACAGCTTTGCCCAAATGATCCCTTTGGCTGGTGTTGGGTTACAAGTCACTTTAATGTTAAATGCAGAGGTAATGAAATATTGTTCCCCTTAGCGTATGAGCAAAGGGCAGCAGAACTATGCTTAGCCTGTTCTGACTGAAAGGTCACTATCATCAACACAGAACTAACTAGGCAAGAAACTCGGATGCCGGAGCCCTGTGAAGGTGCAGAGGGTGTGGGGACTGCTATTCCTGTCTGGAAGTGTAGGCTCTGCCTAAGAACCCCAGGCATGGTTTATCTTCCCCTCCGACTGTTCAAGGATAGAACTAATTAAGATTCCATTGGAGTCTTTTGGTTTGTTAAGTGCTCAGTAGAGCTGAAATCATCTACTGTGGGACAGTGCTCCTGCCCAGTTTCAGCACTGAGGTTCACCCACTAAGCACTGACAAGCTGACAGTCATGAAGAGCTGAAATCACTGACAGCTGAGTATCAGAGAGCTAGGTGGAACCTCAAGAGACTGACCCACAGAGGTCATTACGGAGAAGCAGGTGGTAGCAGAAGGTGATGGCATGCAGCAGAGCAGCTGGTGAAAGGCAGGTCGGCCAGCAGAACGGCCAGCAGGTTGGCTGGCAGAGCATGCAGCAGAGCAAAGGGTGGCTGGCAGAGCAACCAGAATGTAGTGGCTGCACAGTGCAGTGAGTAGAGTGCCTTCTGTCCTCCCCTGCCCCAAAACAGGGTGGGAGGTGAACTCTACAGCTGCACCTCTAGATTCTGAGTGTGCCCTGACTAAGGGCAGCACCTATGAGGGGGTGCTGTGAAGGAGGGGCACATTAAAGGAATTTCTTGTTGCTGGACTTAAAAAGCTGAGGCAAAAGGTAACTGCCCAATGTACTCTGGGGTGGGTGTTTTGTTCAGGGTTTTATGCATGTCGGGGTACTTTTCCCCTTTTATTAAAAGTCTCGTTTCTAAACTCAGTCTCTGTGCTTGTGAGAGGGGAAGTTTTGCCTCTAGAGGCACTTAAGGGTTGGTGTGTAATTGTCCTAGGTCACTGGTTGGGGGCTCGAGCCAGTTTTGGGTTATATATTTTAAAGGAACTCCTAGCTATTAAGTCCGGCCCTTGTTACTGCCAACTCCAACTGGCAGAAGGGCTACATAACTTTTTATAAAGGAATTCCTCAAAAATAGATTAGGTTAGAAACTTCACATTTGTTTTGTTAATTGGTCCTGGTACTGGTATTGTGTGAAAGATTATATTTCAAATAGGCCATGTGCAAAATGCTGGAGTTATTCACTATAGAAACTTGACCCTTGAGACCTCAATTCAGTGCAGTTAGACACTTCTTGAGCAGTCTGATAAAATGTATAAAATCTTCAGTATTTCTGAAGACATCACAACGAAACTTGGATATTCCAAAAGCCAGCTACACCAAGAACCACAATTCAGGCTCAAGTTATTTCTAAGCTACACTGGCTTTGCAGCATAGCTTGTAAACTACACCAAACATATCAATCCAGTTGAAGAAATTCATAGGCTATTCTGTCAAAAGTGGGGCCAACATTGGTCTTACTCTTCAAAGAGTCTGCAGAGAATGTTTGTTTTTATGTTAAATTCTGCAAAGTAATTATTAGACACCAAAGAATGTCTGGAGAAATATTTGGACTTCCAAACTCAGATATTGTATTATTTAATCAATAATATGAAATAGATACATTCACCTGATTTATCTAAAACATTATTTATATTCCCATCATGATATTTCATCAAAACTTGAAAAGCTGAAGAGATCCCAAACAAAATTCTTTGAAGCAGAGTAAATGGTCTCTCTGTGTGTGTTATATATATATAAAATAAAGACTATAAACTTTCTAGGGCAGGGATGGTCATTTTTACAGGTTGGTACAGTACCTAAGATAACAGGGATGGGACCTAATTGAAAACTATAGGCTCTATAATAAAATACCGTAAACAAAAAGAACTCCTCTCAAACATTAGTTTGAAAAGTAAAGGTCTAAATCTTCAGAGACGCTGCACACCTACATTTCCCATTCAAATTAGGAGTATAGAAAGTTACACCAGTTTAATTTAAGATAAATTTAAATTGATATAGTTAAGTGCAAAAGACAGTGTGGACATACTTATTTCTGTTAAGAATGGCTTGCTTACATGTTGCTTAAGTGTTTGTATTAGGAACAGGGTAAATCTTAAACCAAAATAAACAGCCTTTTCCCACTGATTTAGTTATTCATTTTGACCCCAGTATATGCAATTTCAAATATAGACAACTCCTCCTTTCCAGTATATGGCAAATGTTAAGCTCTCCTCATGATTTGGCCCAGGATATTTGAAAGCTGGGAAATTCAGAATCAAGGTGCCACAAAATACCTTTATTCAGCTTCACCAATCCATTTATGCACCCCTGACTACTGTATAAACAAATACCTCTGTCTACAATTGATACAGATGTACCCCAAAACTGTCTCTTATACATCTGAAGTAGGAGCAAAAGTCACTTTTAAGGGATGTGCACAACCATATGCAATTGTCCAATCAAAACTCAACTACCAGCCACTCACAGACATTAGATAGCTGTCCCCAGTTCCTCCACTGAGTTGCTAATGGTCTCCAGCTACAAAAGTATGATTAATCTTAGGCAGGGAAAAAGCAAGTGGTCCACATTCAACACAGAGTCCAGCCCAGGCAGCTAGGCTCTGAATGCCACAGGAGGTAAAACAGTGTGGGGTAGTGTGGCACTATCATGTTCAATTCATGATATGACCCCTGTCTCAGCAGCTCAGTTAGTAGGGACTGTATGGTGTAAAAAACCACAACGGTTTCGCACGGTATCCTCAGCATTTAATCAACGAACATTTTCTTCTAACCACTGATCCACTATAAGTCACAAAACAATCTACCTCTATGCTACAGACTAGAAACACCATTATTTCTTTCATTTACCTCCTAAGGTGGGTCTAGGACTCATCACTCACATACACCTAGATATCCAACTGGACACCATCCACTATACAAATACAGGTCACAGACTACAGAGTACTTGTTCCGGCAAAACAGAATAGAGAGGTTATGTAATCTTCTTTAAGTCACACAGGAGAGAGAAGAGGGTTGAGATCTGTAATTTTCAAAAGTGCCCTCTGATGTTTGATGCCTCTAAGTTTGGTTCCCAACCGGAGATGCTTAGGATCTGCTTTTACAGGGGCACTGGGCACCTGCTCTGCTCCGCACCCCTCAGGAACTTATGGAGTTATGGGAACTCAATGTTTTGTACAGCACACAAAAAATTAAGTCACACAAAATCAGTGGACACAGCTAAATGCTTTGGCCATCATTATGTGTTACTTTCTAATTATTATTTTTAGAAATGTAGTTGGAAAATTTATCATAGACCTGTATCTACAAATGGATCATAATCTACTATATGGAAAGAGTTAAGGTGGCTTATGAAAAAGTTCCCTGGGAATACATCTAAAGGATCTGCTGTTGGAGGCATGTCAGGAGAATTTTTGGTATTATGAAGATAAACTGAGGAAGCATATATCTAAAACTTTTTTTAATTCATACACTCTTTTTTCTACAATGAAACAAGACAATCATTTTGATTCTTAAACCTAAAAAATGCACAAGATTTTCTTGGACAACTAACTTGCCATCACTCTCTAAAACAGAATACAACACTATTTGTTTATTTTGTCAAACAGGTTGAGACAGAACATATTACAGAGGTACAGATAGGAATTTTGCCCCTGACTTCAATGGGAACATGAATAGCCTAATTAGTTAAAAAAATCTTTATTAAAGGTAACTCCAATTATCAGAATTCGTTGTGAGAGGTCGTTATAGTAATTTCTTAAAGGAGAATGATCTATTTTATTTCTCCTTCCTTTTAAAAACTGTTTTTTTCACCTCTACAGTTGTTTGGCTTTGGTCCTGTTTAAATAATATTATTTTCAAATAAAAAGACTTTAGTGTATTTGAGTTAATGTATATCCCTAACTTTTAAATACTCCATTATGAGGCCGTAGACATGGATTTCATTCTTCTACACAGTCTAATCTCTATGGAGGTTTTACACATAGTTTTAGTACTCCTGAGGTACGTGATACTTTATTCTTTAAACTTAATTCATAACAGCTGGTTTTCTTGTAAAAATGACTCTGATTTCAGTTGTAGTGGTTAATTTTTTTTCTAAAGTTTTTTGGCCTCATTTGAAAAATCATGAACTGCTCTATGTAATAATTATCAGTTTTAACTTTTAACTTCCTAATTAAGACCCAGATAAAATATTTAAGGATAACAGTTTCAGCAAACTTTACATGAGGCATAATTTTTTTCCCCATATAAATTAAACAACCTCAATTCTGGCTGAATTTTGTTAAATAAAATAAAAAATATATCTTTAGAATTATTTAACCAGCACTTCTTTAGCAATTTGTCCCAAATATAATAGCTATAAATCAGTACACATTATTAAAATTCAGTTTTATTCTGATAAATGACTCTTGGAGGAGGTGGGGGGAAAGAATCATAGTTACATGTTGTCAATCAGTGATGTTCATATCAAATTTGTTCAGTTTACAAGGTTGTTTTTTTTTAAGTGATAGAGCTGCAAACTTATCCGAGGACAATGGATTTTGAAATTCTTGATGCATCCTCATTGTAAGTAAAATATTTTGCAAATGGAATTTATTTAACAATTTTGTTGATGTCTCTCCTGCAATGTGAGAGACCCAAGTTCAAATCGCTTGTGCACTTCACTCAGAGGGGATAACTAAACCCAGATTTCCGATGTCCCAGGTGAGTGCCCCGACCATCGACATAAAGCTCATGAGGGCAGTAGTGGTGCCACTACCACCAACAGCCACTGTGTCAATGACACCTTAACACTGGTGGGGGGAAAAGTTGGCTGAAGCTACTCAGTGAAGAGTTGTGTTGAATTTACAAATAGTTACAGTTCACCAAAAGAATGCATTTTTCAATTAATTTATTATTTGTTAAACATTTGCTTATCTCTAATCAAGCCTGAAATAATCCTTACATTTATTTGATACCATACAAATAATACTAAAAATAAAATTTTTAAACCTATATGAGAAAGGTCATTTAATACCATTAATTTTTACCTTTGAATAGTTCATTTATATCAAAATAGTTAACCATATGTTTAAAGAAACAAAAAGATTAAAAACTGAATGTGAAGACGAGCACAGTGCTTAATGATATATTCTTTCTTTAGTCAAATTTGTGGATGAAAATTGTGATTTGTTAGTTTTATTTTCAACCCATTTTATTTGCTGGATCTTCAGGACAGTACTGGGCTGTGATTAAAACAATTCCAAAATCTGTATTTTCATTAGTTTAGGAAACTCATATTTATAATCCTTCCTGTCCTTTGCCTCTTCCAATCCAAATTAACTGAATCTAGATTCAGATGACTTTTCACGTAATTTTATGGTAATTAGGCTGGGTCTGAAAGTGACTTGAAATGTCGGAACGATAGTAGAAACTAAAATTTGCTTTGCTTCCGCAATAAATAAGTTTACTGCTGTAATTTAGTGGGACTCTCTTGCAGCGCAGGTATTATGTTCTCTTGCGGTGAACCTCTATTCAACAAGCACCTGCTTCAGTTAAAGAAGTAGTCTTAAGAGCTATCCTTATGCTGAGTTCATTACAGAAGTCTAATCTAGAAATAACAAAGGCATGGACAACTGAAGCAGAATCTGCATATGAAAGCAATGGCGTCATTTGCCTAACCAAATGAAAATGAAAAACATATTCTAATTTAGTTGCTTGCATATTCTAAATTACATACCTTTTGTCACAGATCATAGTCACCTTCATTAATCAAAGGTGTTGACATTAGTAAATTCTTCTGGGTTTTCACTGTCATCCATGCATTTTCTTGTTGAGCTTTAACCAGAAAGTTCTAATCCAGACAACAAGCTCTAGCAGATAGTAGAAATGGAGACCCAGAGCTGGGAATCATCAGCATGCTGAAGACATCTAATCCCAGATCTCCTTACTAACCCTCTCAGTGGCTTCAAATACACAGGGAATGAGGGATGGGGGAGGAGGAGAACAGCCCCAGACACAGACAAGCAATGGTCCATCATCACTTGCTGTGAAGACACTACAAAAATCTTGCACCTACTCCTACGAGGGACTACAGATATGTCAACAACACCTCATGAACAAAGGTATCAAAGGTAGCTAACAAATATAATAAAACCAATACGGACTACTTGTTCTCATCTATTGCTAGGTAGATATCATCAGTTAGGGCCATGAAAATATTTTCAGACACATATCGAACTCTAAAACCAATATCAAACAAATCAGAGGAGCCTGAAATTGCCAGAGTTCTTCTGCCCCCATCCTTTTCCAAGACTAAGATATTCAACACCACTTGAAAGAGTCTGAAAGTTCTCATGAGTTACTGAGTTAGCCTAGAAGAATCTTCATTAAAGTCACCAAGAACTATCTGCCTTAGTGATGCCAAAGCCAGTGGAGAACCTGGAAAACTGAGACAAAGATTCTTCAGCAATCTGTACACAAGTAGTTTTATCCCACCAAGGAGTGAAACTACTTCCCATTCTTTTACATTAACTTTGGGGACTTATATATACACATATAATACAAACAGACTCTATATAAATGATAGGCATGGTCACAACTCGACAGAGGTCTCCATTCCATAATTTGGCATAGTCATCATAAATGAACGAGTTTGAGCATCATGCAGAGAGGACTTCTGTGTAGCCTATACTACAGCTGGCATGACCACCCCTGGTGAAATCTGAACAGAGGGAACGCACTGTTCTTTCTCAGGAAGGAATTCAGTAGGTTGGAAGTGGTAGAAGAGAGCTGCAGATCTCTCATGAACACATGAAAAGTGGTGGAAGAAACCAGATGCAGCATGACTCTCGCTTTGACTAACTGTATTTCAGAGTCCAGCTGATGTAAAATGAGTAGAAAACATTTGGGCAATGTCCCTTTTGGAACCAGAGGAATGGAATATTGGATCAGATGTTTCCATGACAATTAGTCTGAATAAAGAAGCAGCAGTGGGACATTGGGGGAAGGAGGGGCCTGACGGGGAGACACCGGTGCTTCGAGAGCACAGACACTGACTGGAGGCCGCAGTCCCAGGAACAGGCAAGGCAGTGCACCCGGTTTGGAGAAGCTGAACAGCAGGACTAGAGGGGAGTTTCACACTTGGGAATGAGGAAAGGGAAGGCTGGGAATGTGAAGGAAAGACAGCCACCTTTTGAAGCACAGTTGGCCCACTAGGTGCACAGAATGTGTGCTCAGGGTGGCAGGAAGGCAAGTAAATGCAAGCAACATACTTATTACTACATATCTGGCACCAACAGAGTCTTCCAACTCAGGTGAGCCTGTGCAGCCACCACAGCCTCATGTCCCCCACTCAGGCAGCTGCCAGTGATTGGCCAAGGAAAGAGGCAGTGGTGTTGGCAGAGCCTCCAAAGGTATCAGCAGTGGCTGCACTGAAACCTTCAGCACATGAGGCTCCAGGGCCACTGTGTCAAGGCCAATGCTTCATACACTGACTGAGGACTGAGCAGTGTCACTCTTGGCACAAAGGCCTCAACCTGAGCCTGGAGCTGAGAGAGCTCGTGACACAGGGTCTGAAGTACACGTCTAAGATTAGTACTATAGAGTTAAGGCATAGCTCCTGAGATTACCAGAATGAATTTAGCTAGGACCTCAAACACACACTACTGATTTATACATGTAGATTTTATGCGTATTATAAAATCCCATCCATCATTACCCCCACGCAATACATCAAACTTCCCCCAACTCACTTAATTTTCTCATTTCTCACACCAGTTCTTTCCCTCCTTTACCTCTACAATAAATTCCCTCTCCACCACCAACTCCGTCCCCTCAAAATGTATTAGTTGTCCATACCCCAAATTTTCAGTTCATGGGCTACCCACTCTTCTAATCCACCAGTACCATCTCTTTGCCACTTCCCCAATCTCCTCCACCAGTTGTTGTTAGTACTAACAAACCCTAATACAATGGTAGCAACCAAAGACCCCAACACCATTGTGTTGGACATTGCACAGAAATTGTCAGGGAACAATCCCTGCCCCAGAGGGCTTACCACCTAAAAATTCTCCTCTCTCCACACCATCTCAGTTCTTCTAGTCCTCCCCCTAGCCTTTCTCCTAGCCCTTAGTCCCTTCCTACTTTCATCCTCCTTCCCCTACCGATCTGTTCTCCTTCTCTCCTTCTCACCTTCTCACCCCATCTGCTTGCTCAGAAGCCACAGTAGCCCCTGCTTTTGCTTTGTCTTCTCCTTCCTTTGCTTTCTCAGTGCTCACTGCTCTTCTTCCCCCAGCTCCTTCTAAACTGTGTATTAAAGGGGGAGGAGCTGAGGGCACAGAGGAT
This sequence comes from Mesoclemmys tuberculata, assembly GCA_007922155.1. NCBI lineage: Eukaryota > Metazoa > Chordata > Testudines > Chelidae > Mesoclemmys > Mesoclemmys tuberculata. The sequence continues at coordinate 23,072,561 of ML675618.1, read as the reverse complement.
ACTGACTGGCTGGCCGCAGAAACTAGGGAGGGAGTTTCAGCCACCAACCAAGAAAGTAGGTAAGGTTAGGAACTTATGGCTAACAATCACTCTGGTCCCAGCACCCTCCCTATTCCAGGAGGCTGAGCTCAAGCACCACCACCAGTAAGAGCAGCATCCATCAGAAATGCTTATAAAAATCCCAACCCCTTGAAAGCAAAATTACTCATTCTTCCAACCCTCACTTCCTATTCTCCAACAGCCTATGTCATTGATAATCTCCTGCAGCTGCATTTAACTCTGTCACCATTACTGAGGTCGCTAATTCTGGCAAGGTTGAGATACAGAAAATGCTCACCATGCCTAGCTTCAGTCCCCCCAGCCTATCCTTTCCCTATATGTGACTTTCTACAGCAGAGCTACCGTGAGCACCACAGAAATGCTTCATAAACAGCAATCCTCACTTCTGAATGTCTCTCCCCTCATCAACTTGCAGACGTCTAAGAAATTTTCTCCCCTTCTGGCCACAAAAGCTGAAGAGGTGTAATCTTGGACTCAGGACTACCACATCTCTAATACAATTAGCTAACACATCTGGGGCGAAGCTTCCTACCGGCAAAAGCTAAATGCACAGCCTATACAAACAGTGATTTCTAGAAAGGATTATTAATGTCATAATATTATAAACGATTGGAAAAGAAATTAAGCATTGAAATGACAATACTGAAAATACCAAGAATAGTTATCAGATATAGACACTCCTCCTTCAATGACAAAGGTTCCTAAACCTTTTCATAGCTTATCGCCCTAAAGATTGCTTGCTGTCCTAAAATTAACATTTTAAATGATATTCAAGCGTGCTTGAGTATGATGCAAATGTGAGGGAATTAAAACTTTTATCGTAAAAATGGTGTGGTTGGGAAGTATATTTTAATCTAGGACAGGGCATCCTCTTTACATATTTTTTCTCTTGCTTGGTCAGATTTATTTTATGCTCAGCAAATCAGAAATACTCAGTGGAATATTAATTATTAAGCAGTAAATTTTCAATAACCAATACCATATTCTGTTTTAGCCATGTGCTAAGTCAAAACTTTTTTAAAATTATTTTAGCAGCAGCATGCGGCAACAATTAAAGCAGAGGTTGCTCAAGTGTTTCCATTCCAAAATACCTTTTTCGGAGCCTTCTCAAGATTTCATCTTTCAAAGTGAAATTTCTTCGATTTGCGGTCTCTGCCATAGGGCACAAAATATTTGAAGTTTTGGGCAAAAACATTTGGCCATTTTTGAGGGAGAAAACGGTGATTTTTTTCTAAAGTAGCAACTAGAGGCTGCATCAGGACCCTCCAGCGTGCTAAGCACTGTCTTTATTAAAAAGAAAAAAACACCTGACATCATTAAGAATGACTTTGCCAACTCTTTTTGAAGAATCCTCACACCGTTAGGACGGGAACTAGCAATTTGACAAGGAGATAATCCCTAAATTGTCTGTGTCTTCTGGAGGTTCAATGATAATGCATTTTGCTTTGGCTTACTTCATGGATGCTCACTAATTTTCTTTTTACTGGTGCTAAAGATCTATTATATCAACTCTCTCTCACTATATGTGTGTGCACCATACTTGTCTTGTTTCATTTGATCTTGCATGAGGAATACAAAGCCCTCCCTCATTCTGTTAAGTGTGCTTTTTCAGGTGGTAGAGAAGAAAGATAGTTCACAGGTTAGGGAACTAGTCTAGAGCTTAGGAGACTAGCTTTCAATTCCCCACTGTGCTTATAGGCTTCTTATGTGACCATGTGCAAGTCACTTAGACTGTCAGTTCTTCATTTGTAAAAATACAGATAATAAACCCTATTTCACAGGGGTGATTTGAGGATAAATACACTGACGATTGTGGAAACACTCAGATATTATGGTAAAGGGGATGTATACATATCTAAAATAGATAGAGAAGGGCTCCATGATGCACAAAAAATGTGCATCAGTACATAAATGTATACATAAAGAGGCAATATTAACATTGCCTAGTTTGTGCACGGCACAGCTATCTAGTAAATAGTTCTATTTCTTGGAATTTTCTCTGTTCTATCAATATTCCTTCTAAAAAACGTAGGTGATTTCCACTCAAAAACGATATTAGAAGAAGTGTAAAGTGAGTCACTCAAGTCAGGATATACCAACAATAAGGTTATGTGCCTGATCCAAATTCCATTGAATTCAATTGCAATCAATCCATTAACTTCAGTAGGAATTGGATCTGACCTCACTTGCATAACATCATGCAAAATGGTTTTGTTCTCATATCAGGCATATTTCTTCAGGGATAGTGGCAAGGACACGGAAACCTAGTTCCTAAATTCAAGTTATGCTCTGTATTCCAAATGTCTTCTATTAGTTTTCATTTATATCCTGTATCTTTTTGCTAACCAATGACTAAGATATGGTGTGATTTTAATTTTCCTGTCACTTAATCTATGCCAGTTTCCAAAATGATACTTATCTTTAAAAAAGTGTTTTGAGTTCTTTGGATGAAAGATAAGAAGAGAAGTCCTGCTCCATTTAAATCAATGGGAGTTTGGAAACTGATTTTAGTGGGGCCAGGATTTCATTCAGAGTATTAGGAGTATTAAGTATTTCTCACTAATAAACATCCAAACATTCTACTACTGTGCCAATTCCACTTGGTATAATTATAGTCCAGATAAATTGTTACAGTTTTCATTTTAAATGGTCACTTAGGCAAAATCTTCTAAAATATATGTGCATGTTTGCCAGTAAATATATATTTAAAAACCAAACCCCAACTATATAATAGAGATGCTGGGAAATATCAACAAACACCTTTCAACATGGTGTAAAAATGCTAAAAAAATGTCCTTGGTTTTTCTTTTTTCCACCCAAAGAGCTCAAATCTAGCAATACTATTTTAAACACATATGCTTTTAAACAATTTAACAACTAGTATACAAATTAAAAATATCACTAATACAGAACTGGACAAAATATGCACAAACATACCTTTTTGCTATATGTCAAAGATTAATAGAATAACTCATAAACAAATATTCTACTGTCAGATGCATACATTATGGTAATATTATATGATCACACAGAAAATGTAAGGTATTTTAGGTACAGAAATTGTACACTATATTTTCTTGACTTTTGATATGGGAACAAAAAGCTATTTCTCCATCTACTTCTGGTGTGTATTACCATAATTTTCCTGTATACAATATTTTATTTTATAAAATACAGATCTCTACCCTAAAAGTACACACTAAGAAATCAAACTTTTTTTCACCTTCTAGAGACAGAATATCCAGTAAAACACAACTATATTAAATAAATACGTACATGTGTCATGTAATCATGTTTTGAGCACTACTTATGATTTTCCAGCTTTTTTTAGCCCACAAGAACTATAAGAAATCAACAGCAATTGGAAGAAAGCAATCAAAAAGCATCATAGCAGAATTTCTAAACTTTTTTTTAAAAAATGTAAATACTTGTTAATATCTTCTTGGAGTTTTGCTTTTATAGCATCCTACTTATAATAGTGGCACACTTTATCTCATCAACACTTTGTTCTTGGAATCAAAGGTTGTGAAATTTCTACCATTTCTGGCCCTTGGTCCTACAAAGTGAGGAGGGAAAGTTTCCAGTTAATGGTGGCTTCAAGAAGAAAAACATCTATTAAATCACGAGCTTATTGTTATCAGAGTAGGGCAACAAGAGAGACTCTAGATTAGTGGATATGCTAACAATCTGAATCAATTGGCATTTCTACATAGTTTCTAACAATAAAGCATGGGTTTGAGAAGGGAGAGATTTCAGATGCTGATTTTAAAATTACCAACATACTAAAATGAAAGGGTTAAATCTCCAGGGGTTTTTCATTCATTTCAATTTTGATACTTATGAATCAAATGCTCAATATTTACTGTAAAATAAGTGTAATCTGAAAAGTTTAATACAAAAGACGTGTTAATAACGTCTGCTCGGAGACACATTTCTCGACAATGGATTTGCCCTGTATAATCATCGGCTCGTCCTAAATTATGTCAATGTAAATGAACAAGTGGTGGAAAACAGCTTGAGTTTCCAGCAGTGAGTAAACTGGGAGGGAATCAGCAAAACGAGAGGGAAAGTGAGACTAAGATGTTAGAACGGGTGGGAAACGTGTATTTTATTCGGGGCGAAAGAGGAAAGGAGCCTTTCAACCGCTTGGTTTCTCGTTTATTGTCCTGTTTCGTGTTTCGACAGCGTTTATTTTAAATCCCCCGCACTGCTTCACTGCGTGACCTAGGAGCACGGGGGATCCCCCACCCCTTTCCACAAAGAGAGGAAAGCCATGCCAAGAAGCAGCCCCAGCAGCGCACTAGCTAGCAACAGCTCTGAGCAGTTCTATTGCCGCTGCCGAGCAGCCCTTGTGCGTGGAGGACCATGTGCGGAGGGAGCTGGGGGGGCAGGGCAGGGCGGCGGGATGGCACTACTCGAGCAGTCCTCAGTAGTAGCGCTCAGCTGCAGCGCGAGCCCACAGCGAACAAAAACCCTCCCAGAGCCCCGCGGGACGCGCAGCGCCGCAAGGAGCCGGGGCCTGGGGGGGGGGGACGGGAGCACACCGTGAGCCTCGCCCCCTCCCCCGGCACCCGCCGCCTCCGTAGGCGGCACGAGTGCAACGCAGCTCGGGGCGGGCGGGCGCGCAGGGGGGTCCCGCGCCCATCGTCGCCGCCCGGGCGGGGGAGATAAAGTTTTTTTTTGGGGGGGAGAAGAACGTTGCGGGGCCGGCGGCCGCGTGGAGGGGGGCGCAGCCGGAGCGCGGGGGAGGAGAAGGCGGCAGCGAAGCTGGTGATTGGGCGGCGCTCGGAAGCACTTTGTTTTTTATGCTAATGAGGGCGGAGCGGGGCTTGTGGATATTTACGTTGAGGCGGGAGCCGCCGCCCTTCATTCACCCACATGGCCCGCGAGCCCGGCCGCCGGCGGACCTGCCTTCGCGCCACTCTGCGCCCCCCTCCCCCCCGCGGTGGCCCTCCCGCACCGCTCCCTGCGCCCGCCCCCGCCACAGCCGAGCGGGGAGCGCCGCCGGCGGGCCGGGCCGGGGCGGAAGATGGTGGCGGCGGCTGGCGGGTGAGTGGCGCCTGGCGCTGCCGGGGAACCTGTTGTGCGCGGCGCTGGGCGGGGGGAGCAGGGCGCATGGCAGCGGCGGCGCCGCCCGAGCGAGCTCTCGCACGGGGCGGGAGGGGCCGGGATGAGGGAGATTTGAAAAGCGAGTGCGCCGCGCTCTGCCCGCCGCCGCCCCCTCCTCGCCGCCGGCGGCCGCGGGGCCCCGGGATCCAGCCGAGGAGGCCCGGCCGGGAAGTTTGTGCCGCGGCCGGGCCGGCGCGGGGGGG
>ML675618.1:22961860-23066789 GCA_007922155.1 Mesoclemmys tuberculata | reverse complement strand
GCGGGGCCCCGCGCCGCAGCGCTCCGAGCCGCCCGCTCGGTTAATTACGAAATCGGCGGCAGCGGCGGGGCCTCGGCGGCGCCATGTTGCCGGGGAGGGCGGGGAGGCGGACGGGGACATGGCGGCGGCGGCGGCTGCGTGCTGGGGCCGATTGTTCCCCGCTAGGCCCCGCGTCGTCCGTGGGCAGCGGGGCCCCGCGAGTGGCGGCCCCTTGCGGCCCCCGAGGGTGGGCGGCCCCGACCCAGGCCCGTGCGGTCAGGCGGGGCAGGCCCCGGCCGGGCCCCGCAGCAGGCGGGAGCGTCCCGCCGTAGCCGGGCTGTGACCTCCCCGCTGCTGCTGCTGGCGGCAGCGCCCCCTGGCGCGCGCGCGGGCTACGGCCGGCCTGTGTTCGCCGAGCACGTGCTGCGGGTGCGGGCCCGGCCCGGCCGGGGAGCTGCAGCACATGGCGTCGGGGCTTGGCGCCAGCCGGGCGCACCTGCTCTGCCATCGGGGAGCCGCAGGCACACTCGAGGGCGGCGTGCGCTTCCCTCTCGTCGTTGCCCCACGTGGAAAGGCTGAGACGGTGGCGGTCAGCCTGCTGCCTTCCCCCGATGTCTCCGGGGATGGGAGCGGGAGAGGGGCCCCTTTTTGCAGTCAAACACGGTGGGAAGGGGCGGTGGGGAAAAGGAGCTTTATGCAGCGGTCGATGGGCGCAATATAAAAACCACGGATATATTTTAAGAGAAGACTACTTCTCGTAAAGTTAAAGCAGGGAGGAGAGCATTAGTCTCTTAGTTTTGTGGCTTTGTTTACATTTCCATGAAAAGCAAATGCATTTTGATGATCATATTTTCGCAGACTCAGTGCGAGCAGCAGAAACACTGAAAGGCTTTGGATGTTGCTGCAGAACTTGCATGGAGCAGCCAGTGCTTTTAAGTTAAAAGGGTAAGTTGTCAAATTGCATACTACCTGTTGTTTGTGATATCTTTGGAATGTTTCTGATTAGCCTCAGTTCATTTTTAAGAGATTAATAAATTCTGTCATGAGCCAGAAGACAGATTTGCAATAGATTTTACAATTCAGATGGTAGTGCTTTGAGTTCATTAGTTGATAAGGAAATCAGCTTAATTTCAAGGCATTAGGATTTAGGTGGTTAGATATTGTGATGTTTTTCACCTGCTACTCTGCTGATTGAGCCATCTTTTTAATGATGTTGTAAATTAGCCAACAGAGTGCTTCAGAAATCCCTTTTTCAGTTTTTAACTGATGCAACAGCAGTATTCAGCTCAACAAGTAATAGAACTATTAATGTTGAGTTATGCAGGACTTTTATCTTGAAGAGCAGAATGGCCTACAGATGTTAACTTGATGTGTTCTCATACAGATATATCATTAATTCACAATTACAGTCTTCATAACATATTTTCTGGTTTTAAATACTTGATAGTACCACTTTCACTTAACTTGGAGTCTGGAATAGCCTTTTAAAATATGACTTTACTACTTCAGGAACTATTGCCAGTTCAGACATGGCTATGTTTGAGCAGCAGCTGTTACAGGTTATAATGGAGATATATATACTTATTTTTTTTAACTAGTAGCCCTATTAACCCATATAATAGACAATTTTCAGGTGTAATCCTGATTACTATCTGTTGGGTAGTCTCATTGTCAAGGTTTAAAACCAATAGCAAATCAATTCCTTTAAATTGAACCTCAAATGGTACATTGTAACTTCTTTCCATTTATATATTTGCTGTATTTACTGTTTCAGACTACAGTTACAGCAGACACCCACTGAATTTCTTCAGTTTATGATTATAGGCAAACATTTAATTTCTTCCCTTAAATTTAACGTTTAAAAATTCTCAACAGTCTGTGTTTTAAAGTTCTTTGCATACGTTGAATTGATAAAATTGATAGAATTGATAAAATTCTTCCCCCAGCCCAGTATTTCTGCACAAATGTATTGGTATTGCTGTTACTCTGTCCTCATTCTCCCCACCCCCTGTTTTTTTAACTTGTTAGTACAAAAAGAATTTATCCAAACTCTGGACCATGTACAATTCATTCGCTTTTAGGCTAGTTGGCACTTTTATTACATACAATTATTCAAAGTTTGATCAAAGCATTCATTTTGTTCTCTTCCAGCAGGTGCAAGTAGACAACATATCTTGGGAAGCGACTGAAGATCTCGTCATGTCAGAGTAATGTCAAAGTGCTTACAGTGCAGGTAGTGATATAAGAACCTACTGCAGTGAAGGCACTTGTAGCATTATATTGACAACTGCCACTGGAGATATTGCGGGACTACAAAAATTTGCAAGGTACAATGTGGTGTTGAGTGCTTTTTGTTCTAAGGTGCATCTAGTGCAGATAGTGAAGTAGATTAGCATCTACTGCCCTAAGTGCTCCTTCTGGCATAAGAAGTTATATCTTCACCCAGTCACTCAGGCTGATTAAGAATCTAGATGTTCCATAAGCTGTCTTGATTTGCAGTCCTCTGTTAGTTTTGCATAGTTGCACTACAAGAAGAATGTAGTTGTGCAAATCTATGCAAAACTGATGGTGGCCTGTTATTGTCTACATCAAGAAATGTGGGTTTTTTTTAACTGCTTTTTATGTATTCTTGTGGTCTTTCTTTCATAGCAGTTCTTTCAGTTGAGTATGACAGCTCCTGTAGCACTAAAGTGCTTATAGTGCAGGTAGTGTTCAATAATCTACTGCATTATGAGCACTTAAAGTACTGCTAGCTGTAGAACTACAACTTCAGCATGCCTTCCTATCAGACTAACTTTTTTTCTGTTTAATTGAACACTGTTCTCTGGTTAGTTTTGCAGGTTTGCATCCAGCTGTATGATACTCTGCTGTGCAAATCCATGCAAAACTGACTGTGGCAGTGACAAGTCAGTGAATAAGTGAGAAAGTTGTACCCCTTTCTACACAGGTTGGGATCAGTTGCAATGCTGTGTGTGCCTGTAGTATTGCACTTGTCCCGGCCTGTTGAGGCTGGTGGGGATAAAGGCTGAAACATCTTCAGTAGTTCAATTATTTCAGAAAGTAATTTTTCCAGAAAATCTGAATTCCTAATAAAACTTGTTTTGTGAACTGTTCCTGTGTAACTAATGTATTGCTGGATTCATATTTCTGCATTTGTAAATTGCCTTCTTATGTGTCCAAATTAATGTTGTACAGTAACACATTTTGAGCATCTTGGTTTTCTTTTGTGGGTTCTTCCTGTTGTATTGGAGTGAGTGCCTGCTTACAAAACAGTTAACCTTGGTAGCCATGCTAAAGGGAAATGGGTTGAAAAAGTTTTTAATTTTCAAAGATCTTTCATGCAAACTACTTGGCATAGCCTGAGTCTGTAGCTGGTACTAAAATTGCTTGAGGAAGTCTGCGTTTTGTCTTATGACAATTTTAGAAGTGAAAAAAAAACCTATTTTTAAGTGCTTACACCTTGGTTCCAGATTGACAATAAAATGTATATGCTATTCTGACTTAAAATTTCATCCAGAAATCTGTCAGAAGCACCAGAATAGCAAGCTTAAATCTGAAAGGTTAAATCTGTGCTTCATTCATACTCTGCAGTAGTCTTTGATTATATAACAGAAATGTGGAGAAATGTCATGTTTTGTCCACCTTTCTACAATCTTACATTCATGTGCAGTATGTATACATTCATTGTGATAAGGAAACAATTACCTATTTGTTTTTCTTGCAACAAAGCATAAAACAAACTTGTGATCCATAAAATTCTCCCAAATTACAGAGAAAATATTGTAATAATAACTGTTCTCTTAAACATGGAAAAATTGTGGCCTTAGTTACAGTGCCATTTGTCTATATAAATTGTCTAGTATCAAGTTAATGTTATTTCCAATAAATTTTCCATGTCAGTTCTGTTTAATTACACAATTTACATCTACATCAGATATTTAAATGTAATTAGGGCACTGTTACATGTTTTCCGTAAATGTGCTACTTCTAGTGACGCTAAATCAGTATTGAAGTTCTCTGCCTACTGTTCCATCCTAAAAGGCTCACATGGTTGCTGTACAGTGAGAAGACTCATCAACTGTAGGACTGCATGTAACTTGGAAATTAACCTTTTAAAATTGCCTCCAACACCAAAATAAATAAAAAAGTGGTTTTGGTTTTTTTTCGAGACACATTTTGCAGGCTTAATTTTTGGTTGGAAAAACAGAATTAAGACAAACCTGCATGAGGTAATATTTTCCATGGGACCAAGTTGTGTTTGTGAGAGACAAGCTTTTGAGCTCTCTGAGATTCAAAAACTTCTCTCTTGCCAACACAACTTTGTCCCATACAACATACTGCCTCATGCATATTGTCTCACTAATATCCTGGAACCGACACGGCTACGACTACCCTGCATATAACAATGTAGGATTAAGAAGTCAGTTGTAATCTTGCCTAGCTCCATTACATTTATCATAGAGGTCTTGTGCTGGGGAAAGCAGTAAGCAGGGGGTGGTTTCTGTTCATCTGACATTGCACAAAATCAGACAAACTCAATAGGTCGTCGGTACTTTCAGAGCAGACGCTTAAAGGCCCAGAAAACTATCAACTTTTCTTTTGTTTTAAATAAACTTGAAATTTTGGACATTTACCAAAGCATAGCATAAGGTGCTTCTATTGATGCAGTAAATTCATGGGAGCATGGGGCTTCTAGAGGCTATGCATGAAACAGGGCACAGGCCATTGTACAATGTTGTCTCTTTTGCAAATCAGATTTTTTCTAATTTGCTACAAAAATGTTTACTGCTATTTGTATGACCATAATCCTAGGAGCCCTACCCTAGTCAGAGACTAGGATCTCGTTATGGAAGGTGGTATTGACGCATAAAACTAAATCACTCTAAGTGAAATGTTCTCAAATGCACTTTTGCAGGGGTTTTCTTTAGGGTGAACTGGGTGCTCATAAAAAGGAGTAAAAAATCAGATGTATTGTCAGTTTCTGTGAAGGAACTACAAGAATTTTTTTTAGCTCTGTTTTGGAAGCAAAACAGAAAATACAACTTCAGTTTTGGTGTTAATGTCTGCTTATGCTGTAGAAACACAGTTCTGGACCCTTGTAATGATAAATAAAGTAGGAACTGACAATTTTTAGAATTAAATTATTTTTACTACATCTTTTAAGAAAGTCAAGTAGTTTTGATTGAAAGTGGAATAGTAACATAAAGGCCAGTAACTGATTTAGTGTCTTTAAAGAGTTGTCTTTGGATTCCACAGTTCATACTTAATATGAATAGATTAATGCTAGCTTTCAACAGTTATTCACCAGCTATACAAGTCTTAAGAGTAAATTGGTATTCTGGTGACCCATAATTGTCTCTGGTACTTTTATAGTAAACTTGTTGATTTTTAAGTGAGCTCCTCACTACCAATGTAGGTTGAGTTTGCAAAGTCGTTTCCAGTCATTTGAAAACTTGTATGAACTGAAAACAGGTTGGAAAGATTTTGCAGTTCTTGATAATTCTGTCACTATAGGAATCTGAAAATCCAGCTCACTTCTGTAGCTGTGGCTTTGCAGTGATATCAGCCATAAAAAGTACCAAAGCAACTTTCAAAAGGGTAAGTAGATATGACTGTTAGCAGACACATGAGTAAGAAAGTGCAACTTGCATTGGCAGTTCATGTTTCAGAAACTTCCTCTATACAACATCTCCAAAATCAACTGAGCCTCTTAATACTGATGTATTCTTACTGCTTCAAAGTATAGAAATACTTTTTTTTTTCCCCAAAAACATCCAACAGTTCGGAATAGCTTGCTAGCTTGTGCTTCAGCTTTTTTAGAACTGTATAGTAACATTTAATAACTAACTTCTCACTACAGTTCTGAAGCTCCAGTTCAAAAATGGAAATTGCTCCCCCACTGTCATTTTGTTGTTTATAGTATACTCAATACATTGCTTATAGTTTGTTCTAGAGCTTTGTTAGAGAGTGGTATTTTAAACTGGATTCAGGCCATGGCTTAATGTACATCTGATACACACAGTCACACCTACAATATTAAATCTGGGTAAGCAATAAGGCAGAGCAGTCATGTTGACTACTACTTAAGAGGCAATCTAACTCAGCCTTTTACAAAAGCAACTCCATCCTGTCTCCCTCCTGGCCTTTCAACAGAGCCCCACTTACACTGGAATCTTCATTTTTATTTCTGAATGATCTGTCATCTAACTCTTAGTCCTTGAACTGTGTATTGTCTACTCTTTAAATTTTTCAAGGATTTTGATGAGAGTACAATACGTATGCAATGTCAATGGGGTACCTGCACAAAGCTGAAAGGTATAATGCAGATATTACCTTACTATTACTGGACTACAAGTGCTGGTTGTTTCTGTCTTCATCCTCCTCAACCTCTTCCCTACAACAGCTAATTTCTTGTAAGTTTTTCTCCAAATAGCTTACCTTATTGCCTCAATAAAGTGGTCAACAATGGCATAGTCAAAACTGACGCTACTGTTCTCTGTTGGCATCAAAATCAGTTGTGCAGTCGGATGAAAGATACGGGGTTGGGGTGTTTCTGCAACTTTGTGATTGTCAGATATCAACTCAGCTGAGTTTTAAGCTCATGCACTAAAGCATCTATAACTTGACATTGTCAGAACTGGATTAGATGAGCTACTAGTCCAGCTCTTACTCATAGGGAACAGAACTCGAAAGATAATTGTCACTTAGGTTGCTCAGTATGTTGCAGAATATGAGCACATCACAGGAACAAGTTCCATAAACTATCAAGTTGCTCTTGTGTGGAAGAGCATAAGTGGACTTTCTTCAATATGATTACTTGAGAACTTTTAGAGAATGAACAATTCAGATTTTTATTTCCCAAGCTAGCTTGTATAATTCTCAGGGTTTTTTAAACTTGCACTGGTCTTTTTAACCAAATAAAACTACCAGCTATTGAGTCAATTCTAAAGTCCAGAGATGATATTGTGTAGTGTCTGCTTAGTGGCATTTGTGTGATCTAGGAATCAGCAAAGATTCATGTAAGTATTGATCTTGGAATGCATAGCAGATTCCTATTAGACAGGGCTGTATAATAGTTGGAATTTATATTGCAGTAGCATTATAAGGCTCCATTGTGTTAATTCTTCATTGGGATTAGCATCTGTAGTCACTACCATAGTATAACTTCACTACTGAGTTAGGTAGTGCATAGTCTACTTGCTATAAAACTCCCTAAGCGTGGCAAAGATTTTTTCCTAAGGCCCTGCAACTGCTAGGTTTACGTTAGCTTGCTAACTGTTTTTGCTAAAACAGCCAAAAAAATGCCACTTCTGGCTTTAAAAGTGGCTTTCACTCTTAAAATACTTTTCATTCAATTTGACTTAATGAAATCTAAAAATTGTTAGAAATGATCATTTTAAATATTTAGTATATTTTATCTTCTATTTCTGTTTGAAACTAGTAAGTGTGTTCAATGAGGAGGTCCTTACTCGCACCTGTAACATAACTTTTTTAATGAGGAAGCAACACAAGCCAACATTCTTTGAACTATAGCCTTTGTTTGAACTCTGAACAGAGAACAGATGCTGTCCATGCATCGGGTACAAGGTCCATCAGCACCCTTAAGAATTTGAGAAATACTGGACCCAATGATTATGTGGTTAGGAGAATTGCAAAGTTTGAGTTACATTATTATTTTGAGGTTCACTATCTCAGCTAACATGAGAATTGTACTCTTGCTGATTGTTCTCTGATAGGCTTGCACCATATGTGTAGTAGGTCCTCTCTGATCATACTGTATTTGGTGCAATTCTGCCCTGAGTTCATATGTTTTTCTAGTCAAGTTTTGCAGTTGCAGTTCTTTGGATACCTATCCAACAGTTCTGTTCTTAGGAACACTGTCAGTGCTAACTGGAAATAAGCTAGTTTTCACAAAGTATAGTACATTACCTAAGAGAGATGTATTACACAGAAAAGTCCAAAACCAAGTCTACTTAGAGGGTACATTTACCACATGTCCCCCATCTGCCAGATGGAGATCCTGACAGGTTTCAAAGTCCTTCCACCCTTTCCTGCAGGGTCTGTCATGGTCAGTGTTACATCAGTTCTTGCCTTAAGTGAAAATGATTTTCACCCATCCAAGCTGGTCACTTTATACAATTCTGTTTCCTGGGCCTCTTGAACCATGTCAAAACCAGTATGTGTAATTTTCCCAAGGGAGTGCTGCTACAGACTTTACCTTTTTAGAGATTTGCATTAACTACCCTCGGCGACGATATCTTGCGGGTTCTCTTCAGTCACCTATTTTTCCAACAGCTCATGCTGAGAGAGGTTGTTTTGCTGCATGTCCTTATGGCAGTCGGATAAATGAGTTACCTGAAAGGAGTATTTTAAAGGGTTGAGAATGGATTAAGACATGACACTCAGGACAACATTGTTCTCAGTACATGGCAAGAGTATAGGTGACAGAACTTTCAATGAGAGAACCTGACCTTGTGCTAGACCACTAGGATGTAAGCTTTTCTTGCTATAGCCAAAACTAGTGGCTATGATGTGGAAACTAACTACCTTGTGTGCTTACTGGTCAGTTTGGGAAGCTCTAGGTTGGTGGTCATGTGGCAGAGATGTGCATGACAAATACATTCAGTGCCATATGAGTGTGTTGGCAGGGGCATATGAGCCCAAGTTCACTGAAAGAGTTGGACAGAAGACAAGTATGCTGGGTCTTGATAGAACCTACTCTGTACTGACAAAAGTTTCCACTTTCGGATTAGATAAAGCTCGATGGATTAGTGGCTGGTTCCTGAATGTTGGGTATCTGGGCAAAGTTCATGAAGCCAGAAGTGTTTGTTCCCACCCTTGCCCCCTGGAATAAACCAAAGGATACACTATTCTTACTCTACAAAAATAGATATTAATGGATTTTCCATGAGCAAGCCCGTTGCTTCACTGGATTATGAAGCTCTGTGCTATCAGGCAACTGTTCAGATATAGTTTTTGTGGAATAGTGATGATGAAAGTTCTTGCTTGATGTGGAATAATAGTGCAATCCAAAATGTGGATGTTAGATTTTAAAGCTGAAGGGAAAAACTAATGTAATCTGATACCCTGCACAGTATAGGTCATAGAATTTCAACCAGTAGTCCTTGAATGCAGCCCAATTATACATCTTCAGCATATCTTTTAGGAAGAAATTCAATACTCATTTAAATATTTCAGGTGATGGGAGGATCTACCCTATTCCACAATGGTTCTACCAATGGCTACTCTTTGTTCTCCTTCGAGTGGTTGCTCAGATGCATTCCACTTAGGTGTGTGCGCGCCCTCGTGCACAGCCTTCCGGAGAACTTTTCCTAGCAGCCCCTGCAGGGGCCGGTCTCAGCGCCCCCTGGAGTCCCGCCCTCATGTGGCGGTACATATAGCGGGACCGGCCCCTCCCCTCCTCAGTTCCTTCTTTCCGCCCGTGACGGCCAGTTGAGAACTACCCCTGCTCTTCAACAGTTTGTGTTTCTCCTTTAAAAGTGAGTAGTTAGTTTATCAGTTCACCCTGAACTAAGTTAGTTTTTAGTTAGTGAGGGTTTTTAGTTAGTTAGGGAGCCTTCGGGCTCAAGGCGTCCCGGCTATGCCGGGTTCGCCGGGCTTCAAGCCATGTGCTAGCTGCGGCAAGGCCTTCCCAGCTAGCGACCCCCATGACCGTTGTTTGCGGTGTTTGGGGGAACTGCACCGGAGAGACCGGTGCAGTATCTGTAAGTCCTTTAAGCCTCGGACTCAGAGGGAGCGTGAAGTGAGGCTTAGGGCTTTTCTGATGGAGTCCGCGTTAAGTCCGGCGTCCGAGCCATCGCGGACTACTCCGGCACCGAGTGTGTCTTCGGTGCGGAGTGCGCCTCCGGCACCGGGGGTCTCGGTGCCGAAGAGGAAGAAGCGCCATCCACGCTTGCAGCGCTCCCCCGCACCGCAGGAGCGGCCGGGGTCGAGTTCGGAGGTGCTCCTCCTCATGGACGTGCCGCCGGCATCTGCTCCGGCACCGGCCCCTGCTCCGGCACCGGCTCCGGCACCGACACTTACTAGGGAGGCTCCCCCGACTCCTGGAAGTGGGGGACCCCCTATACGGGACCCTTCGACGCCGGAGGCTATCGAGGCGGCTCAGGCTTTGTTGGAGCTGCCTACGCCTCCGGCACTCTCTCACCGGAGAGAGCCAGGGCCCGTTTCCCGGGGCAAACCCGCGATGGGGGGCCCCGAAGGGTGGGCGGCCCCGGCACCGGTGGACAGGCCGCCCACCACCCGACGCAGGAGAGTCGAGCTCGGAAGCTCCTCTCCATCTTCGTCCTCGGACGACGCGTCGCGGCACCGTTCCCGGCACCGCTCCAGGTCCCGGCACCGCTCCCGGCACCGTTCCAGGTCCCGGCACCGCTCCGGACATCGCTCTTCGTCGCGGCACCTCTCCTCGTCGTCGAGTTCTGACTCGGCACCGAGACGGCGTTCTCGGCACCGCTCCCCAGCATCAAAGCGGCGAAAGACTTCCCGGTACCGGTCGCCTTCTTCTTCGGCGTCGCCTCGTCGGCACCGAAGTCAGAGTCGCTCCTCGAGGTCGTCGCGTGGCGGATCTCGGAGCGCTCCTTCCCGGCGTCATCACCGCCTGCGTTCTCCTGACTCGGGGTCCCGGACCCGACGTCAGGAACGTGTATGGTCGTCGGCACCGCAGCCGGCACCGCAACCGGCACCGCAGCCGGCACCGCAGCCGGCACCGCAGCCGGCACCGGACCCAATACTGCTACCGGCACCGACTGTTGCGGCACCGGCTTTGCCCTCGGCACCGGTGCCGCCTTTGAGCTGGCCACAGGGACCCTGGCAGTGGCCGTTATGGGCCCAGTGGGCGGCCCAGATGGGGCAGGGAACTATGTCGGCCCCTGCCTCTGTCACCCAAACTCAGCAAGCACCTTCGGTGCAGGAGGGTGACCGCTCCTCTGGGGAAGAGGAGGTGGAGGAGGACCCTGGGGAGGGACCCTCCACTGGGCCCCGCCGCCCTTCTTACTCCTCATCGCCTGATGAGGCGGCGGTAAGAGACCAAGGAGCCCCGCTCATTGATTTTAAAGCCCACCAAGAGCTTCTAAAGCGGGTGGCTTTGAACCTTGGCCTTGAGGTCAAGGTCTTAGAGGAAGAGGTGGACCCCCTCTTCGGCCGTGTGGGGGCCCAGGGACCAACGAGGGTGGCCCTTCCCGTACATGAGAGGGTCCTGCGCCTGGCTAAGTCAGTCTGGCAGACCCCTGCCTCGGTTGCCCCGACCTCTAAGGGCGCCGAGAAGAAGTACTACGTGCCAGCCGAGGGGCACGAGTACTTGTATGCGCACCCTGCCGCGGGTACTTTGGTGGTGGATGCCGCCAACCAAAAAGACAGGCAGGGTGCTCAGACTGCCTCCCCTAAAAATAAGGAAGGCAGGAGGCTGGACCTTTACGGTAGAAAGGTCTATTCTACTGGGGCGCTTCAGCTGAGGGTGGCCAATCATCAGGCCCTCCTCGGCAGGTACAATTTGAACCTATGGGACTCCTTAAGGAGGTTTTCGGAGTCTCTCCCTCCAGACCAGGCAGTGGACTTTGGTTTGGTGCTGGAGGAAGGGTTGTCTGTGGCAAGTGCGGCCCTGCAGTCTGCATCGGACGCCGCAGACACAGCCAGCAGGGCCATGGCCTCCGCCGTTGCAATGAGGCGGGCAGCGTGGCTGCAGTCCACAGACTTGTCGTTGGAGGTGCAGCAGTCCATCCAGGACCTACCCTTCGATGGAGCCGCCCTCTTTTCGGAGAGGACGGACGAGAAGCTGCACGCTCTCAAGGACTCGAGGGCAACGTTGCGCTCCTTGGGCCTGTACACGCCCCAGGCGGCTAGACTGCAGAGTCGCCAGCAGCCGCAGCAACCGCCGCAACGTCAGCGGCAGCAGTCTAGGCCGCAGCCTAGGCCCTTCCCCACCGCAAGGGGCAGGGATAGGACCAAGGGCTCTGGACGGCGCGATCGCCCGCCGCCGTCCTCCTCTTCCTTTAAAGGACCCTCTCAGGGCCCTAAGGGGAAGAGACAATTTTGACGGTGTCTCCGAGGGTGGCACCGTCTCATGTTCCCTGGGTTCCCCGCCTTTCCTGGACAGGCTCAAGCCGTATCTCGGCCTGTGGCGGGAAGTAACATCGGACCAGTGGGTCCTAGACATCGTGCGCTGGGGATATGCCCTTCAGCTCCTGGCCTCCCCTCCCCACTCCCCACCCCCCCCGTCCCTCTTCAGGGACCCATCTCACGAGCAATTACTCCTTCAGGAGGTTCAATCCCTCCTAGTCAAAGGAGCCATAGAAGTGGTTCCACCACTCGAGGTGGGGAGGGGATTCTATTCGAGGTACTTCCTCGTTCCCAAGGCCAACGGAGGCCTCAGGCCTATATTGGACCTGCGCAGGCTCAACAAGTTCATAAGAAAGCTGAAGTTCCGCATGGTATCCCTAGCGTCCATCATTCCCGTTCTAAACCCAGGGGACTGGTTTGCCGCCCTCGACCTGAAGGATGCGTACTTTCACGTCTCCATCCTTCCCGCCCACAGGCGGTACCTAAGGTTTGTGGTAGCTGGTGGCCACTACCAGTTTACGGCCTTGCCCTTTGGCCTGTCTTCCTCCCCCAGAGTGTTCACCAAGTGTATGGCGGTGGTGGCGGCCTTCCTGCGGCGCAGGGGGGTCCAGATATTCCCCTACCTGGACGACTGGTTAATCAGGGGCAAGACCAAGTCGCAAGTGTGCGAGGCGGTCTCTCTCGTCCAGTCCACCTGCCATGCTCTGGGGCTGCTCATAAACGAGCAGAAGTCGACGCTGCGTCCGGTGCAACGCATAGACTTCATAGGGGCCCACCTGGACTCGGTGCAGGCAAAAGCCTCCCTCCCACGTTCGAGGTTCGAAGCCATGACAGCGATAATATCGCAGCTTCAGAGGTGCCCCACGACTACAGCCAGGCACTGCCTACAGCTGTTAGGCCACATGGCCTCGTGCACCTATGTGGTGAGGTTGGCCCGCCTCAGGCTCAGGCCCCTCCAAGGTTGGCTGTCCAGGGTTTACATGCCCAGCAGGCATGCTTTGAGCAAGGTGGTAACGGTGCCCCCTTGGGTGTTGGGGTCACTGACTTGGTGGCTGGACCCCAGGACTGTGTTGGAAGGGATTCCCTTCAGGGCCTCCACCCCCTCGGTCACCCTGATCACGGACGCATCGGACCGGGGGTGGGGAGCCCATATCACCGGTGGTCTGACCACGCAGGGTCGCTGGTCCCGGGGGGAATTGGCCCTCCACATCAATGTGAAAGAATTGAGGGCGGTCAGACTGGCATGCGAGGTGTTTCGCCACTCTTTATTGGGGAGAATGGTGCAGGTGTTCACAGACAATACCACTGCAATGTATTACATCAACAAGCAAGGGGGGGCGCGCTCCTCGGTGTTGTGTCAGGAGGCGCTCCGACTCTGGGACTTGGCGGTGAGATGCAATTTCTGTTTAACCGCCTCTCACCTGCCTGGGGTCAGGAACGACGAGGCGGACCGCCTCAGCAGGTCATTCCTACCTCAATACGAATGGTCTCTCCACCCAGAGGTGGTGGACAGGATTTTCCGCGTGTGGGGTGTTCCCCATCTGGACCTCTTTGCGTCAGCGCAGAACGCGAAGTGCCCGAGGTTCTGCTCGCTCAGGGGTCGCGAGCCGGGCTCTCTTTCGGACGCATTCCTCCTCGAATGGACGGGGGCCCTCCTCTATGCGTTTCCCCCCTTCCCGCTCTTGCCCAGGGTCCTCTTGAAAATCAAGAGGGACAGAGCGGATGTGATTCTGATCGCCCCGGCGTGGCCGAGGCAGTACTGGTTTTGCCTGCTCCTGGACCTGTCTGTCGCTCCCCCGATCGAGCTCCCGAGGAGGCCGGACCTGCTCTCCCAGGACCACGGCCGGCTACTGCATCCCAACCTGGACTCCCTGCACCTGATGGCCTGGAGGCTCTCTGGCTGACGGAGGAGGAGAGAACCTGCTCGGAGCAGGTCCAACGCGTGCTGTTGGGAAGCAGGAGGCCCTCCACGCAGCTCGCCTACAGGGCCAAGTGGAGGAGGTTCACCTGCTGGTCGGAGTCGCGGGGCGAAAACCCCGGTACGTCCCCCGTGCAGGCGGTCCTGGACTACCTGCTGCAGCTTAGGCTACAGGGGTTAGCGTTGGCCTCCCTCAGGGTACACCTGGCGGCCATATCGGCATTCCACCAGCCGGTGGGGGGGACGTTCCCTGTTCTCCCACCCCATGTCGGTGAGGTTCCTCAGGGGTGTAGAGAGGCTTTACCCGCAGGTCCGTGACCCGGTGCCTCCCTGGGATTTGAACCTGGTCTTAGATAGGCTAACGGGTCCCCCCTTTGAGCCCTTAGCCACCTGTCCAATGATGATCCTTTCCTGGAAGGTGGCTTTTCTCGTGGCCATTACCTCGGCCAGGAGGGTCTCTGAGCTAAGGGCCTTAACCTCGGAGCCCCCCTATACCGTGTTCTATAAGGACAAGGTTCAGCTTAGGCCTCACCCGGCGTTCCTGCCTAAGGTAGTCTCCCGGTTCCATTGTAACCAAGATATTTTCCTCCCCGTGTTTTTTCCTAAACCGCACGGGTCCGAGGACGAGAGGAGACTGCACACCCTCGATGTGAGGAGGGCGCTGGCGTTCTACCTGGACAGGACGAGGCCGCTCCGAAAGACCACGCAGCTCTTCGTCGCGGTGGCAGAGAGGATGAGAGGCTCCCCGGTCACCTCCCAGTGCATCGCCAGATGGATCACCGCCTGCATCCGGCTCTGCTACGAGCGTGCAGGCGTCCAGCTCCCAGGAGTGGTGACGGCCCACTCGACGAGGGCCCAGGCCGCGTCGGCGGCCTTCCTGGAAAGGGTCCCCCTGGATGACATCTGCAGGGCTGCCACCTGGTCTTCGGTGCACACCTTTGCTGCGCACTACGCTGTCGTCCAGCAGTCAAGGGACGACGCGCGAGTCGGCAGGGCCGTGCTGAGGGCAGCTCGCCGCTGACTCCTACCCACCTCCAAGGTATGGCTCGGGAATCACCTAAGTGGAATGCATCTGAGCAACCACTCGAAGGAGAAAACGTAGTTACTTACCAGTAACTGTTGTTCTTCGAGATGTGTTGCTCAGATCCATTCCACACCCACCCTCCGTCCCCGCTGTCGGAGTCGGCAGAAAGAAGGGACTGAGGAGGGGAGGGGCCGGTCCCGCTATATGTACCGCCACATGAGGGCGGGACTCCAGGGGGCGCTGAGACCGGCCCCTGCAGGGGCTGCTAGGAAAAGTTCTCCGGAAGGCTGTGCACGAGGGCGCGCACACACCTAAGTGGAATGGATCTGAGCAACACATCTCGAAGAACAACAGTTACTGGTAAGTAACTACGTTTTTCACAAGCAACATTAATTTTAGCATTTCCTAAATTCTGGGTGCCTGACTTTGCAACCTTAATATGTTTTGTGTGCATGTAATTTCTTAGGTTTTTAAAAAGGTAAATGGGGGGGAGGGGAATTAATTCCATCATGTAGTAGTGTTGACACCCACACCATGCATCAACGGAGTTGGAATCTATAGTTCCACTGTACAGGCTTCTTGAGCTTCTAGAGTAACCAGCAGAAGTAGTACTTTGCCATTCTTGTATGTGGACAAATAGAGGGAGATGGGACACATTACCTGTGGGTTTCACTGACGGCTGAGGAGGGTTGACTCCTGAAGCTGGGGCTCCAGTCCTCTGGAGGGGAGTGTGTTCTGGTGGTCTCCTGTCCCTGTTTCTTCAGCTCCCAAATTGGTTCCGATTCCTAGTCTCCACTGCTAGCCTGCCCAGTGCTTTGACAATTACAGGGAAAAGTCCAGCTTTGCTTCTGTAGCCTGGGGCTAGAGTATGCTCAGTCGCTCTGTGGGGACTGTGCACGTGCTGTCGGGCTGGAGTGTGCTCAGTGCACACAAAATCTTCTGAGATTTTTAGCTGCTAAATTCTAAGCCTCTACTGAATACGTCTGAACTGAGATTTTTGAAATGTTTATAATTTGAGCAGACTTTCTTAGGAACAGCAAAAAGTAAATCCCTGACACACAGGCTATCCTTGCACCGAAATCTCAAGACCCTGTGCCAAGCCAGAGGGATACTAGAGCTTCTCAAAGAAAAGGTACTAAAATTAACTTTGCAAAATTACATTTCTCCTAACCAAATTCTCTGAAATCATTGAACCATTTTGGCTAAACCTCCCCTCCTCCCCCCATTAAATAAATTAAGCAGCCTGAGGTGGACACCTGGCATGGAAAACTTCAGTCCAAATGGTTAAAGTTTGGCAACATTATAAGCAATTGAAAAGTCTTGTGAGTGTACGGTGGCCTCAGTGAGGCTGTGCTGCCAGCTGCACCTATTCTATTTTACAGTAAACCTTTCTAAAGGTGGTGGTTGGTGTGATTTGGGGCATTATCATGAGGGAGTGAATTTAAGTAATTTTTTATGAAGTTATATAGCCATACATTACAAGCATTCTCAATCTTTACTTGAATCAGGGCAATTTTTCATTTTTACTGAAAATTTCAGGAATGCAGCAATTTTCCAAGTGGGGCTGTGGACTTTAATACCTTAAAGCAGTAGTTCTCAACCTCTTTACTACTGTGGGCCTCATATGCAACTATCTATATGTTATGTGGGCCACATCGACACAATATATATGCTGCTTGTGTGGCCTAGAGGATGTCACATGGGCTGCAGTTGTGTGCTGAATGGGCTGCAAGCAGGTCATGGGTTGAGAATCACTGTTTTAAAGACTATCCCATCAAGAAGCTGGGCTGAGTCTTCTGTTGGTAATGGCTACTAACTCTATCCAAGGTATGCATAAAGTTAAAAGATTGAAAGTTCATATTTTGAAAGACATAAGAATGTATGTTACTCTTCTGTTCTTTGCTGCCAAATTTAGCTATATATTGTTTACAATAAATCATTCTGAACAAAACTAAATTTAAAAAACATTGTTTCATCATGATAAACAATCTTATTATTTTGTATCTATGAAACTTAATCACACTTCCCTTTACCCCAATTCTGTGTTTTGGTTTCAGATGAGCTCTTTTGCTTTGGTTTCTCTTGTTCAAACAGTAACCTCTTTAGGGCCTTGATCCAGCAAAGCTCTTAAACTATGTTGAACATTAAGCACAGGAGTAGTTCCACTGTAGTTTGGTAGGTACTTGTGGAAAGATACATGGCTTTATGAATTATCTATTATATACTAGGTGAAATGCAAATACTTTGCTTTAAAAATAGTTCAGTGGGATCATTTTGTAATTGATACTCTTGAATTTTCTGTAATGTAAATTTAACACAAATACTAAATATATGAATTTAAAGACACTATATTGGATCAAAATACATAAAAAGGAAACTGCCCTTTGAACTGAATCCCGCTCTAAAATAGGATATTTCAAAAACTTAATTCTGCATTGCAATTGCTAAGTTTAGATATCATTTCCCTAATTATTTTCATTCCAATTCACTTTTACTAGTCTTTGTATGTGTTAATGTGAATTCATACTTTCGGTATGTAAATATTTTGTAGTCACATTCACTTTTCTTCTGTTATCTCAGAATTGCAGCTTGCTCCTCAATAAAATGCATAATTGGCTTATTGGGTAAAAACAATTTGGTAAGTGGACTCCCTCTCCTCCCCCTCCCACTGAGGAAGCTCTTTCCTATCTACCTACCTACCATTCAGCTTCTTTGTTAATCTTATGTTGCTGGGGTCCATATTAGTTGGAAAAATGGGAAAAGGAAAAATCAGAGTATTGCTGAGTTGTAACATTTAACTCTTCTCCCACCCTCTCCCCACACAAAAAGTATATTTCAAATTCAGCTTCAATCTGAGAAGTTACAGTAAAGACACATTGCTATATTCACAACTAAAAAGCTGCCTACATTTTTTTCCTGAAACTATCAGCCCTGAAAAATGCAACCTGGTATCTGAAAATAAACTGTTTGTGTTTAATGACTAAAAAAAAAAAAAAAGCTTCTAGGCTTAATTGTGCTCTAATCTACATACTGTGGGGTTGTCTAAATAGAAAAAGGAGTAGAATTTGAACCACTAGTTGTAATAGGTATAAACCCAATAATCATTTCCTAGTGATACATTTCCTTCTCTGATTTAAGAATTTAATTTGTCACTAAAGATGTCATGTACTTTCAATATTCACGATTACTTATTTTTACACTTTTACTCCCATTTTTAGAGTAGAATACTGCTTATAGGTGTGGCTTTTTGTGTCCTTTTCTCTAAAACGATTTTATCTTTTAAACTACAGAAATTATTTTCCTTCCTGCAGATACTTATTGTTTCTATGTTTTTTTCCCCAATAGAGGAATATTAATCTATATTTCTCCTTTGAGTGATTGTTCATATACATTCCAGTATAGGTGAGTGCACATCATCGTGCACGGGTTCCTGGAACTTTTTTCCCCTTAGTAGACCCCATAGGGTCGGCTCAGGTGCCCCCTGGAATACCGCACTCATGCTGCAGCACATAAGGCGCAGCTGACCCTATGGCCTCTCATTTCCTTCTTTCCGTGATGGTTACTGGAACAATCTTGCTATCTCAAGTATCTTCCCCTTTGTTCTTCAAACAGAGTTTAGCAGTTAGTGTTAAATAGTTAGATTAGATAGGAACCCTTAGGGCTCAGTAGGGACCTGGGTGCCCTGGATTCAAACCTTGCACCAGCTGTGGCAAGGCTTTTTCCATACGTGACCCCCACGACCACTGCCTTAAGTGTCTGGGGGAACAGCACCGCAAAGAGAAGTGCAAGATTTGTCAGGCTTTTAAGCCATGGACTTAAAAGGAGCGGGACATTCAGCTGAAGGCCATTCTCATGGAGGAAGCGCTCCAGCTTCTGAGCCTCCTCGCTCCACGTTAGCACCAAGCGTTTCCTTGGTGTGGAGTGCACCGCTGGCTCTGGAGCCATCGCAACGCAAGTCTCTGGTACCAAAGAAGAAGAAGAAACGGTGCACAGTGTGTACCCACTCCCCCTTACTGTTGATACTCATGGGGTCGAGTGCCCAGATGCAGACTAGGCCAGTCGAGCTTGATCCGGTGCCCGCATCTCCTTGCAGGGAGCCTTCCCCGACTCCCAAGAGTGTGGGAGTACCTCTGCCAGTGCCATCGACACCAGAGGTGTCCCAGGCAGCGAGAGCCCTGATGGCCCTGCCCACGCCTCTGCCCCCCCCCCTCGGCTGAGGGAGAAGGGGCTGGTCTCTAGGAGTAAACCCGTGCTGGGTGTCCCAGGAGGCTGGTCGAGACCCCCCGTCGAGGAAGAGTCTCCTGCCAGACAGCTACCTCGGGTAGAGCGTGGAAGCTCCAAGTCATCCTTGTTGAGCTCATCCTCTCCGCACCAGGAATCGTACCCGGCACCAAAGTCCTCTGGCACCAGACTCCATCTGAGGGTTGCTCAGTGCCGCTCGTCAAGCTCGAGGTCCCCACTACTAAGCCATTTGTCGTGCTGATCCAGGTTGCAGTCAGAGCCCAGCACCGGTGTGCTCCCCGGCACCACACTGCAGATCCCGGTTGCTGGAGTCAAGCTCGGCACTGCGCGGGTCCCGTCAGCACTGATCCGGTTCACCAAAAGAAAAGCGGCACTGAAAGTCTTTGGTGCAGAGACGACACCCTTTGTCGTCGTGCACCTCGTCCCGGTACCACTCCCCTCGGCACTAGCGTTCCAGATCATCGTCGAGGTCCTCCAGGGGCCTCTCCCTGGTGTGGAGCAGTAGACAATCATCGCTCCAGGAACCTTGCCCCCCTCAGAGAGCTAAGGGGTCTCAGGAATCCCAAAAGCCCCCACAGGATGCCCAGCAGCTGGTACCACTGCCGGCACCGAGTTGGCCCCAAGGACCACGGCAGTGTCCTTATTGGGGACCATGGGGGGCTCATATGTCCTGTCGTCTGCCGCCTACTCAGTGCCCCCCGTTACTGAAAGGGGCTCAGGGCTGTTCCTCGGAGGAGGAATCGGACTCAGGAGAGGGACCCTTCATGGGGCCTCGTAAAAGGGGCAGGCACCCGCAATCCTCCTCCTCCTCCTTCCTGGATGAGGCAGCCCTCCAAAACCAGAGGACACCGCTAAGGGATTTCAAGGCCCACCAAGAGCTACTGAAGAGGGTGGCCTCAAAGATCAACATGGAGGTTAAAGAGCTGTCTGAAGAGGACCCCCTGTTTGGAAACTATGGGGTGCAAGGTCCCTTCCGAGTAGCCCTGCCAGTGCATGACAGGGTCCTGAAATTGGCTAAGGCCTTATGGTAAACCCCCACCTCAGTAGCCCCAAGGGCACCGAGAAGAAATACTATATGCCCACAGAAGGGTTTGAGTTTGTTTACACACCCGGACCCAGGTACTTTGGTAGTTGAAGCTGCCAACCAGACGGATAGGGAGGGTCCCAGCAGCACACCTGAGCGTTGTAACATTGTTTCATTTTATAATTAAAGTGACCCAACTCCATTTTAAATTAATAGAAATATGAACTCATTGGGCCTGGATGTAAAATGTTAACTGCTTTGTAACAACATCCAGCCTTGTCTTGTCAGAAATCTCTGTGATAAGCACCGGGAGAAGGTGTCAAGTACTGAAGATCAGTATGTGGCCTGTAGGTTTTGGTAAACCTGTTACTCGAAACTCAGTAAACTTCATTTAAATAGTATTCAGACATGTATTGTGATGGGTGAGTCTTTGTCAACAGCAAACAGCAGCTGGACAATTAAGAAAAATAAAATCAAGTTTCGCTGTGTAGGTTTCTCTGTGTCAGGGTGCAGCCCCCAATCACCTCATTGCTCTTAGGAATGTCATAATTGGCTAGACAGTGGGCATATTGCTGTGAGGAAGAGATATAAGGTGATCAAAAACAAAAGTAATTTGGAGATGTCCCGTCTCTTTGGAAGAGCACCAGAATCGCTCTACGTGTTGGCGTGATCTACCTACCGTCTCTCCCCAGCTTGCCGCTCAAACCTAAGTATAGAGTGTGTGGCTGTGTAACCTGAGTGTGACAGTATATTCCGCTCAGATGTGTAGCCTGAGTGTGACAGTGTTTTCCATTCAGATGTAAACCCGGGAACTGTACTAGTAGAATTGAAGTGTTGCTTTGCTGCTGACAAACCTCACTGTTGCAGTGTAAGTATAATAGCGTAAGTATAACCCTATAGTGTAAGCTAGCTTTGTAAATATAATTGTATAGTTGTAATTGTGATTGTGTTCTAAGTAGTTAAATTGTTGTATTAAATAAGAATCAATGGTGATTTTTAAATTGTAATTGATGATGTATAAATTATTGCAAGTAAAACAAAGTTGTATGCAAAGCAATCTTTGTCCCTCCTTATTTGAGGGATCCATATAAATCGAACCTGACAGCAAGCTGGTTCTTGTTGTCACCTCACTGAGAACAAGAAGCTGGACTTGTTTGGACGTAAGGTATACTCCACTGGGGCCCTGCAGCTGCGCATAGCCAATCACCAGTCACTGCTGGGGAGGTACAACTTGAACCTTTGGAACTCTCTCCAGAGGTTTGTGGAGTCCTTGCTCCTGGGCCAAGCAGCTGACTTTGCCATGGTGCTAGATGAGGGACTCATCATGGCTGGTGCAGCCCTGTCATCCGTCAGCAACGCAGCAGACACGGCCAGTAAGGCTATGGCGTCTGGTGGCCATAAGGAGGTGCTCCTGGCTACAGTCCTTGGGGCTCTCGCAGGAGGTGCAGCTGTCGATCCAGGACCTCCCTTTTGATGGGTTGGCTCTCTTCTCAGACAGGACAGATAAGAAGCTACATGCCCTCAAAGACTCCCAAACCACCGTGTGCTCTTTAGGCCTGTATACGCCACAGGCCTCTAGATGTGAGTTGGCCCGGCAGCCTCACCAACAGCCTAGGCCACCGCCTAGATCCTATCCACCCAGCTAGGGTCGAGATAGGAATAGAGGATACAACAGGCACAGCAGGCAGCTCTCCTCCTCTGGGGCCCAGCAAGGGCCTGAACAATTAAAAAGGGGCAGTTTTGATGATGTACCCGAGGGCGGCACCTCCCCTGCTCCTCTGGATCCATCCTGCCCTTTCCTGGGCAGGCTTCTCCCATTCTTCAGCAAATGGGCAAGCGTTACCTCAGACCGCTGGGTTTTAGACATAATTTGCAGAGGTTACGCCATTCATTTTTCAGCCTGTCTGCCAAACAACTCCCCCCTCCCTGTCCCTTTTCAGGGACCCTTCTCACAAGCCACTCCTCATACAGCAGGTCAACAGCCTTCTCGACCTGGGGGCGGTGGAATTGGTTCCCCCGCAAGAAGTAGGGAGAGGATTTTATTCTTGTTACTTCCTCATCCCAAAAGCAAAGGAGGGGGCTAAGACCCATTCTGGACCTTTGTGGCCTGAACAGGTTCATAAAGAAACTGAAGTTCCACATGGTCTTCCTGGCCGCTATTATCCCAGCTCTAGATCCAGTAGATTGGTTTGCCGCCCTCGACCTAAAGGAGGCATGCTTCCATGTATCCCAGCCACGGACACTTCCTCCGTTTTGTGGTATCCGGTTGCCACTATCAATTTACAGACCTCCCCTTTGGCCTTTCGTCTGCCCCCAGGGTATTCACCAAGTGGTGGCTGCCCATCTCAGGTGGCAGGGGGTCCAGATCTGTCCATACCTGGATGACTGCTTGATAAGGGTCAGGTCCAGGGTCCATGTGCAGGATAGTGTCCCTCACCTGTGCCACGTGCAACAGGCTGGGTCTACTCATAAATGAGCAAAAGTCTACACTGTCTCCAGTACAGTGGATAGAATTCATAGGGGCCCTCCCTGGATGCGGTAAGGGCCAGAGCTTTCCTCCCACAAGCCAGGTTCAAAGCTGTGAACTGCACAGGTGCCCCACGACAACAGCCAGGCAATGCCTCCAGCTATTGGGTCACATGGCAGCCTGTACGTATGTGGTGAGGCTAGCGTGCCTCAAATTCAGGTCGCTCCAAGCATGGCTGGCCTTGGTGTATGTGCCCAGCAGGCACTCCCTGCATAGGGTGGTTACAGTTTCCCCCTACAGTTTTGGGTTCCCAGAACTGGTGGCAGAACCCAAGGGCAGTGCTAAAGGGAGTTCCCCTCAGGGATCTGGTCCCATCAGTCACCCTGATCACCGATGCCTCGAATGTGAGGTGGGGACCCTACATCAGCATCAACCTGAGTACCTAAGGCCTCTGGTCGGAGAAGAGGATCCTCCATATCAATGTGAGGGAGCTCAGGGCAGTCAGACTGGCTTGCAGAGTGTTCCTCAGGTTTCTAATGGGCAGACTGGTACAGGTGCTGATGGACAATGCTGCAGCCACATTCTATATCAATAGACAAGGGGGGGCACGGTCTTCAGGCCTGTGCCGGGCGGTCGTTTCTACCCCGCGAGGACTGGTCACTGCGTCCGGAGGTAGCAGCTTTCATCTTCCGCAAGAGGGGTGTTTCCCAACTGGACCTGTTCGCGTTGTCCTGGAACAAAGAGTGCCCGAGGTTTTGCTCACTCTGGGATCGTGAGCCAGGCCCCATTTCCGACGCGTTCCTCATCGAATGGACGGGGACCCTCATGTATGCATTTCCCTCCATTCTGCTCCTGCCCAAAGTCATCTTGAAAATCAAGAGGGCCAGAGCGGATATGATACTGATTGCTCTGGCGTGGCCGAGGCAACACTGGTACAGCATGCTTCTGGACCTCTCGATTGCTGACCCATTGAAGCTCCCGAGACAGCATGTCCTGCTTTCCCAGGACCATGGCCGGCTGCTGTACCCAGATCTGGACAGCCTGGAGACTTTGTGGCTGACGGAGGGAGAGAGAGCCTGCTCGGTTCAGGTCCAACAAATTCTGCTGGGCAGCAGAAACCCTTCAACACAGGTCATGTACCGGGCCAAGTGGTGAAGGTTTACCTGCTAGGCAGAGTCTTGGGGGTTGCTTCTGAGCCTCTCCCCTATTCAGGCCATCCTAGAGTACCTGCTACAGCTGAAACTCCAAGGCCTGGCCCTAGCCTCCCTGAAGGTCCACCTGGCAGCTATCTCAGTCTTCCATCAGCCGCTAGAGGGAGACCAATGTTCTCCCACCCTATGTCTATCAGATTCCTCAAGGAGGTGGAGAGACTAGGCCCACAGGTACGTGACCCGGTGCCTGCCTGGGATCTGAATCTGGTCCTCTCCAGACTAACGGGGGGCCCCCCTTTGAGCCCATGGCTTCATGCTTGCTGCTTGTCCCTTTTGTGGATGGTAGCCTTCCTGGTGGCCATTACATCAGCTAGGAGGGTCTCCGAGATTAGAGCGCTGACCTAGAGAGAGTGCACCTGCAGGACATCTGTAAAGCTGCCATGCGGTCGTCGGTACACACCTTTATGTCCCACTACACCATTGTTCAGCAGGTGAGAGAGGATGCGGGATTCAGCAGAGACATGCTGCGGGCAGATCACCGGTAACTCCTACCCACCTCCAAGGTATTGCTTTTTAATCACCTATACTGGAGTGGATGTGAGCAATCACTTGAAGGAGAAAACATGGTTACTTACCAGTAACTGTTGTTCTTCGAGATGTGGTGCTCATATCCATTCCACAGCCACCATCTGTCCCCACTGTCAGAGTTGGCAGAAATAAGGGACTGAGGGGCTGTACAGTCGGTGGTGCCTTATGTACCACGGCATGAGCATTGTACTCCAGGGGGCACCTGAGCCAACCCTACAGTGTCCGCTTAGGGGAAAAAAGTTCCAGGAACCCGTGCACAGTGGCGTGCACTCACCTATACTGGAATGGATAGAAGCAACACATCTCAAAGAACAACAGTTACTGCTAAGTAACCATGTTTTCCCTGATTAAAGATTTCTCCTTATGAAGCAGGATGTTGTCAATATAAATAAATGTAGCAACTGTGTGTTGATGTTATAGCATGTCCTGATATGACGTGTATAATGTCAGACAAGAGCAGGAAGAGGTTAATAAAATGGCCCAATGGATATTGATGAGCTCCTCTCTTCAGTATCTGTCAGAAACGTTTCTAGTAGGAAGCAATGAGCAGGCATGGAACAGGAAATGAAGGAAGCAACAGGTAACGGCCCCGCTGCCCTGGTGAAGGGGTTCTTTCTTGTTTAGAAGGCAATGGATCATCAGAGCCTGAAGTATAGACACTTCTCTATGAGAGTAGAAACAGTGTGGCTTTCCTTTGTGGGTGAGAAGGCTGATTGAGCCTTCCTGAAGCAAGGGACACTCTGGACATCAGCTGTAGACAACATTTGCCCGTAAAGGCTTACACTCTGGAAACAATCAGATGAAGGGTAGAGGCTGGGGATACAACATACAAGTAAATGCAAAAGGTGAAGAATTTGCAAAGTTTGTATAGTTACATGCTTTCTTCACAACTTTTACTTGTTAGGCTTATACTGACAGGGCCCCACACAACCCCATCTTAAAATGTGCTTCATGTATACATATTTATGTATCAGCTGATATTGTATGATGATATATATTCAATAAGTGGTACTTAAAATAGTTTGCATGCCTAAGGGGGAGTAGAGATGAGTGCTGTAGATAATCATTCCTAAATGTCCAGTTTTATTTTTAACCAGCTCAACATTCTGCTCAGACTGTTGTCTCTCTATGTTGCTTCTTCCATCTTGGAGGAAATATAGCCTTCTGGTTAAAGCACTGCACTGGTACTCAGGAGATGTGGGTTAGCATCCTGACTATCATAAACTTTCTATGGGCTGTAGTTTCTTACTGATGAGCAAAGTGGCTTTAAGATAAACCCTTTACTGAGAATGGAAACTATGGTACAGACATGAAGTAAATACATTCTTGCTGTTTTCTAGCTGTAGTCTTCTTTTTCTCTGTCCCAGCATGCAGCATCTTGCAGGAAAACAAACTGATTACATAAAGAGTGTACAGGAAGTGTGAGATCACTACACTTTCTGTAAGACTTACTCCATAGCAGTTGTTCTCAACTTTTTTGGGCTCAGGACCAATTTGTAAACATGCATGGCCTGTCCTGACCCAGTAAATAATTTGGGGGTGGAGGGCCTGGGGTGATTTCAGTTGGATCCTGCCCTCTCAGAGGGTTTGGTCCTTTCTGGTACCCTACAGTGGTGGATCCTGCAATTCCTGTGCTGTGGCCAGGCCCGCTGATGAGAGAACAGAGAAACAAAGGGGGCAATTTATGGGCCTGCCAATTTAAAAGGGCTCGGGCCTCTTCCACCCTCCAGCCCAGGCTATGTCGCTTGCAGCTTGCCACATCATTCCTTCGCCCACCCCCATTCAGCCTCCCTGCTGTTGCTCGCCACTTGCATTTCTCCTCTCCTCCCCCATTTGCCCCCCCAACTGCTGCTTATTGTGTTCCTCCGTAGCTGTCACTCACCTCCTGGGGGAAAGGGGAGTATGGAAGAGAGGAGGGGAACTGAGTGGGGTTTTGAGGAACAGAGTGGTGAGCAGGCCAAGCAAGGAGAGGGGTTAGGACCTGGAGTTGAATGGGGGCAGTGTGGTGGTGAACTGTGGGCAGGGCCAAGGGCAAAAGAGGCAGGATGGGATTGTTCTGCCCTGGGACTCTGAATTGCTGACGGTGCGCCTGGCTGTGGGGCTGGCCTGGCTTGGCTTTCTGTTCCAGGTGTTGCAACCTCCAGGGTTGCGGTGCCACTCGGGTTTGGATCTGCCCTCCTAACTAGACAAAATTTGAGTGAATGGAATTGTGATCTGGCTCAAGGGGTTGCAGTGCCACTCACTCAAATTTGGTCTATCTGAACTCCCATCATCAAGACAGCTGGGCTAAACCTGAGGGATGCTGGGACTCCAGAGGTTACAGTGCCTGGAGCAGGGAGGTGAGCCCAGTCAATTCCATGGGACAGAAGCCACAGGAGCTGCCATGCAACTCTGAAACATTCTGGCAATCCGATTTTGGGTCCCAACCCACGTGTTGAGAGAGCCTGTTCTATAGTACATTTGAACTTGAGGAAAGTCACTTACCTCTCTGTGTCTATTTCCCTATCCATAAAATGTGAGAAATTTGTGAAATTTTATGTATGTGTACAGTTCCTTGCATAGTGGGTTCCTTACTTTAGTTGAGGCTGCTATGTGCTACTGTAATATTAACTCATTATAACCCCTGGGCCTGGTTGAAAATGCCATCGAAATTTTCAACAGAAAATTGTTTTATTAAAACCTTTACCCAAAAAAGTCTGCTCTCTGCAGAAAATTCTGATTTTTTTCATAAATGTGAACACCTGGAATCTGACGTGTTGGCTGGAAACTGAAATTTTAATTCAGATGGGGTGCCTCAAGGGAGTTCAGGTATCCCCATGTGGACTTCATCTCCCATGATGCACTGTTTCCTTCACCAAAAGGGAAGACTGTGGTGCATCATGAGAGGTTCAGTTCAACCTGACTTGTAGAGGATAAAGGGAGCATGAGGCAACCCAGTCAGTGGCTATTGTAAATTTTTCCGCAGAGAAGGGGGAGAGCCCCATTTTCTAACCAGTTCTAATAATAATCCAGTCTACAATTGACAATGTTAAAATGTAAAAAGGATTTATTAATAGTGATATTTTGGGGTTGTCTGGGATTAGTGATGCATTCATTGAGGGTTGCACTACTTTAACTAATATAATGAAGGACAGATGCTTTGATAGAAAGAAGGTCAGTGACTTGTCTAATACCTTTAAATGCATTTCTACCCTACTATTTTCCATTACCCAAGTATTAGCAGCAGGGTTTTTACCATGCTCTCTCTCATTTTGGAGCACTCCCCGTTTAGCAGCACTAGTTCTGACTTCCAGTTCCTTGCTATCATAAACAGTACCTGCTCCAGTCACCAGTTTCAATCCTGTTTCCCATTAACTCTGCAGTTAATCAGCACTGTCTTCCAGGTATCTGTACACACTCTGAATATAAACTCCTGTTTTTCTTCTTCTCATGATGCCCTTTGTTACTCCTTCCCTAACCTCCATAACTACTAAGCAAAGCATTGAATTGTTGAGGCAAGGCTGGTCTCTAAGGCTTGGTCTACACTTACCTCAGCGATTCGGTGACAGTCGAAGGGAGTTATGCAAACTACACAAAGAACCTGTTGACTTCTGTACTCCTCTTCTGCACACTGTCTTCACTGCACTGCGCCACTTAAGGAGTTGGTTTTAGTATGTCGACTTCTGGATCGACTGAGCGGGTCTTCACTGACCATTCAGTCAATCCAGATAAGTTGATCTGATGATGGCAACTTTGCCGCTGTCAGTGTAGACGTAGCCTAGCTTTTTCCAATCTTCAATACTTTTCTATGCAGAAGTTGGTCATAGACTGAAGCTGTACAAGAAAGTATGTATCTCTTCTTACGTAGGTTTTCTTCTTCTCCAGAATAGTATGTTTTTCTTGGCCAAATGCCCACTTAATCTTAAATATAACACCCAAGAAAATGTTTAGGTTAAACTATCAAGCTGCATTTTATAACCCCACACAAATGATGCCACAAACATTTTTCAAACCCATCTTTGTAATGCAAAGCAGTATCCAGAACTTCATTAAATGACAGAAATGTGTGCCCTCTGAAGTAGAAGGGAATAAACAGACGTGTTAATATCAATGTTTCAGTGGAGAATGTACCAAACTTTCTAAGTTTATCACCTTTATTAAGTCAAATCTCAAGTCTGGCATGCAAATAACTATTTGAAGTTCTGAACTGAACATCCCAGTGTGAATTTGGGTATAGTGTTGAGATGCAGAGATTTGAAAATTGAGTTCAACATGTGGTATGGTATTTTTGGTGAAGTGAGGTCTTGTTTCTGGCTTGGTTTTGGAATAATTTAGAGGTGGAAAGACTATTCCATGTTTGTGCTAAAAAAACAAACAAAAAACCACCTTGATCAAACAATACATTCTTTGTGGTGAGTCACTTACCTATTTTGTTCATAAGTTATTTCAATTATAGCAATTATAAAAATATTGTCTTAATTGTTCTACTCGACCTACACCATGCTTTTCCTTTTTTTGTACATAAACATGCTTTACGAATGTGCAGGTGGGACACTTTGGTAGGAGAAATCAATTTTTTTTTTCTTTCTCCTTAACCACTACTTTATTTTGATTTACATCAGTATATTTATTTAACCATTGCTATATCCTGATGTGAATCAAAATAAAGTAGTGGTTAAGGAGAAAGGAAAAAAAATTGATTTTCTCCTACCAAAGTGGTATCAATGTTATGCAAAGATCTATGTACTTGATTTCATAATTTCACTTGAGAGCTTTAGTGTTAATGAAATATTTAGTAATTTAAATATATACATTAGGTTGGAGTTCTGCCCAGTGCTTGAAAGGTTAGAGGCTGAGCTCCTCTTGACCTGCTGCTCACAAACAGGGAATAACTGGTAGGGGAAGTAGAAGTGGATGGCAACCTGGGCAGCAGTGATCATGAGATGGTTGAGTTCAGGATCCTGATAAAAGGAAGGAAGAAAAGCAGCAGCATATGGCTCTTGGATTTCAGAAAAGCAGACTTTGATTCCCTCAAGGAGCTGATGGGCTGGATCCCCTTGGAGGCTAATATGAGGGGGGAAAGGAGTCCCAGATAGCTGTCTGTATTTTAATGAATCTTTATGGAGGGCACAGGAACAAACCATCCCAATGTTCAGAAAGAATAGCAAATATGGCAAGCAACCAACTTAGTTTAGCAGAGAAATTTTCAGTGATCTTAAACACAAAAAGGAAGCTTACAACCAGTGGAAGCTTGGACAGATGATTAGGGAGGAATATAAAAGTATTGCTCGAGCATGCAGGGATAAAATGAGGAAGGCCAAAGCACAATAGGAGTTGTAGCTAGTAAAGGACATGAAGGGTAACAAAAAGTATTTCTACAGGTATATAAGCAATAAGAAGATGGTCAGGGAAAGTGTGGGCCCCTGACTGAATGGGAGGAGGCAACTTAGTGACAGATGATGTGGTAAAAGCTGAAGTACTCAGTGCTTTTTTTTTGCCTCTGTCTTCACAGACAAGGTCAGCTCTCAGATTACTGCACTGGGCAACTGGGGGGGGAGAAGGTGAGTAGCCCTCACTGGTGAAAGAACAGATGCAGGCCTACTTAGAAAAGCTGGATATGCACAAGTCCGTGGGGCTAGATGCAATGCACCCAAGGGTGCTGAGGGAGTTGGCTGATGTGATTGCAGATCCGTTGGCCATTATCTTTGAAAACTCATGGTTACTGGGGGAGGTCCTGGATGATGGAAAAAGGCAAATATAGTGCCCATCTTCAAAAAAGGGAAGGAGGAGGATCCAGGGAACTACAGATCAGTCAGCCTTACCTTAATCCCCAGAAAAATCATGGAGCAGGTCTTCAAGGAATCCATTTTGAAGCACTTGGAGGAGAGGAAGGTGATCAGGAACAATCAGCATGGATTCACCAAGGCCAAGTCATGCCTGACCAACCTGATTGCCTTCTATGATAAGATGAGTGGCTCTGTTGATGTGGGGAAAGTGATGGGTGGAATATACCTTGACTTTAGCAAAGCTTTTGATATGATCTCTCACAGTATTCTTGCCAGTAAGTTAAAGGAATAGGGGTTGCAAGAATGGACTATAAGGTTGATAGAAAGCTGGCTAGATCATTGGGCTCAATGGGTATTGATCAAAGGCTCAATGTCTAGTTGGCAGTTGATATCAAGTGGAGTGCCCCAGAGGTCGGTCCTGGGGCTGGTTTTGTTCAACATCTTCATTAATGATCTGGAGGATGGGGTGGCTTGCGCTCTCAGCAAGTTGGCAGATGACACTAAACTGTGGGGAGCAGTGGATACACTGGAGGGCAGAGATAGGATACAGAATGACCTAGACAAATTGGAGGATTGAGTGAAAAAAAATCTGATGACCAACAAGAACAAGGGCAGAGTCCTGCACTTAGGATAGAAGAATCCAATGCACTGTAACAGACGGGACCAACTGGCTAAGCAGAAATTCTGCAGAAAAAGACCTATCGGTTATAGTGGACAAGAAGCTGGATATGAGTAAACAGTGTGCCCTTGTTGCCAAGAAAGCTAATGGCATATTGGGCTTCATTAGTAAGAGCATTGCCAGCTGATTGAGGGAAGTGATTATTCCCCTCTATTCAGCACTGGTGAGGCAACACTCTGAGTATTGTTTCCAATTCTGGGGCCCCCAGTACAAGAAGGATGTGGACAAATTAGAGACAATCTAGTGGAGGGCAACAAAAAAGATAGCTGGGGCACATGATTTAGGAGGAGAGGCTGAGGGAAATGAGCTTATTTAGTCTGCAGAAGAGAAGAGTGAGTGGGGATTGATAACAACCTTCAACTATACAAAGGGGGGTTACCAAAGAGGATGGAGCTAGGCTGTTCTCAGTAGTGGGAGATGACAGAATAAGGAGCAATGGTCTCAAGTTGCAATTGGAGAGGCCTAGGTTGGATATTAGGAAAAACCTTTTCACTAGGAGGGGGTGAAGCACTGGAATGGGTTACCTAAGATTTGATATAATCTCCTTCTTTAGAGGTTTATAAAGCCAGGCTTGACAAAGCCAGGGATGGGATGATTTAGTTGGGGTTGGACTAGATGACTTCCTGTGGTCCCTTCCAACCCTAATCTTCTATTATTGAAGCCTAAACTACTATTTATTTTTTTTCTATTGCCTCATAGTATAATGCTAAGTATTTTCCTAATAACACTTCAGTGTACATTAAGCCAAATATATGAGTGAATTTTTGGAAATAGTTCACTTATAATTATAAAAAACTATGGCCCAGGTCCAGAAACAGACTTAGGTTCCTAGAAAATCACTGGAGTCTACCAAGCCTGAGTTAGGTGCCTAGGCACACTGTTCAGTTAACAGGGAGGGCTGTGTCCCTTTAGAACATGATCCACAAAGCCAGCAAGCTAGGTGGCTACCTGCTTAAGCCAACAGGCGATACTGAGGAGAACTGTGTGTCCTAACTTCATCCCCTACACCCCAGACTTAGGTGACTGCTTTTACTTGTTAGCCACAGCTGGCAACCCCTCTCCTGGAATCCAGTTTCTTAGGCACCTAAATTTTTCTTCTCTTCACACAAAGTGGCAGCAGGAAGTGGTAGTGCCAGTGCCCCCCTTATAACTTTTAACCCAGTGGTTAGAACACCACCCAGGATGTGGAAGACCCTTTTTCAAATTTGATCAGGAGAGTGCTCTAACCACTGAACTATGGCTCCTCCTTTCTTTCCTGTTGATACTATTCCACTTTAGATAAGTGATGAGAGTTATGGGAGAGGGGTGCCCTAACCAGTAGGCCACAAACTCATTCTCACTGTCTTTTTTTCTCTCTACCTCAATGACTTTTTAAGCAAGTATACACCACGGAACAGTTTCAACAGGAAGGATTTTCGGGGAACCCCTGAATCAGACTATCCCATAGCTCACTAGTTAGACCACTCTCCTGAGTGGTGGAAGACTGCTGTTCAAATGCTTTTTGCTTCTTAGGCAGATGAGGGAATTGAACCTGGGTATCCCATGCCCCAGAGGAGTGCTCTAACTACTGGGGTAAAAATTATAAGGCTACCACCTCCTCCAGCCATATTTTGAATAGGATTCTGTGATGTTCCTCCCCTGCAATCTGGATTGGTGTGTAGCTGTGTCACCCCGATCCCTCGCTCCTGGGACCAAACTTACTCTGCTTTGCTGTGTGAACCACCCACTTCTGGTTGGCCCATGTGTAAGTAATCAGTCCTTGACCTACTGCAGGAGTGCTTTTGGCCAGCTGCTCATGGGATTGACCCCCAGTCCCAGATGCAACCCCAGGAACTGCCGTCTTACAGGGTTCAGTGCTGTACACTGCAGTACTCCGTACACTGTCAATTTATGAAAGTAACTGATATGCACCAGCTCTGTTACTCTGTGAAGTCTCTACACACAAACACATGCACTGTTTTAGATAAACATATGAGTCAAGGATTTGATCACAATTAACTAAAAGAATAAATTGTATCCTAAACTAAACTCAACAATTCAGTAACCTTTCAGTCCTTGTTGTTAGCTTACCTACAGACTGGCTGAGATGACTCCTGCAGCCAGGCCTCCCTGCCTGTGGGCAGTCTGTCAGTGTCCTTGATGTTGCATTGCAGATGGATTCCAAGGGAGAGCTCCAGAGACAAAGATGCCTCTGCCTTTAACAAGTTTCCTGGTCACCCCTGGGATCAGGTGATCGGCCAAGTCTGGCAATAGACATGATTTCGTCCACTTGAGTCAAATGAGCTTCGCCTTCTCAAGTGCTCAGGCCAGTCCATTGTTCCTGTATGCATGCCTCTGTGAGGCATGAATACTCAGCATTGTGTTTGTCCGGATCTATTCAAGCTGGGAGAGATGCACATTTGGGAATATTGCATAGCGGAGTTTCATATCTGTATATATGTATGACATTGCAGGAAACATGCTACCATAACAATAATGATCAGTATGTCATGAGCATTCCAAAAATACCTTACACGACACGTGTTGCATTAAATAGTACACAGTTACACTATAAGGGTGAACATGAACGATACACAGATCACACCATAAGGGTGTACATGGGGTATAGCGTATCACAGACCCAATCTAGCAGGTAGCCTCTGAGCATATCTACTAGACCAGGCAACACAGTCAGAGCTTCACAGAGATTTTGGGAGGCCTTGGGCAAAATCTGAAATTGAGGGATCCCCCTTCCCCTGCCACACACTATTCCAAAAAAATTACCACTGAGGAGAGGCCTGAGGGGTTGGAGAGTGAACCTCATTGCCTTCACCACACAGCAGCAGCTCGGCTCCTGTTCGATGGGGCTGGGCCTGGCTTCCTGCTCTGGGTGTTGTGATCAGGCATGCAGGGTTGCTGTACTACTCAGGTTTGGCTTGGCCATCCCTCCATTGTGGTGGAGACCACTGAGCCAAATTTTAGAGAATAGCATTACAACTAGCACGTATGTAGTTGCAGTGCCACCTAGTTGAGAGCCCTCTCAAACAGAGGGCCTGGGGCTAACTAACCATTTTGTTCCCTCCATCAACCCCCTGGGCAGCCCTACCTATATGTGAGATAGGTAGAGGATCATCTATCTACTCCCAGTTCATGGATCGCTTTGGGTCTCAGGCTGGAGAATAGGCATCCGCATGCCTAGGGGAGCAGCAGTGCACATGCCCAGAGGCAGAAACACAGATGCCCAGAGAGCTTTTACAGAAAAAATTTAGGTGTCGCATGCTTAAATGGCAGCTGAGCAGGAGTTTTGCAATGGTGCCTAAAACTGGGACTTAGGTACCTAAGTACCTTTGTGGATCTGGGTCTAACTCACTAAAATTGATGAATATATTTAACGCTATTCCAACATCTTCCAATGGTTTATCATCTCTACATAACATATTTGTGTACTTGCTTTCTCTGGTCAAGAAGGCAGAGTAACTGAATTAATCTTATAATAGTTCACAGATCGCTTTGATCATAGCATGGTAATTTTTTATTGCTTTTTTTGTCCAAGTGATGACTTTCACCGTATATCAATAGCTTTGAATAGATAGACTATGATTTACACACACACAATCTCAATTACCCTGCACAATGGATTTATGAATCTTGTATTCAGTTAAGAAATGTTTGATTATTATAAGAATAGACTTTTAGAGGACACACATAAGAATTTCCATTGGGGAAATATAAAGTCCTTTGAATGAACATATTATTTATTGCTGAATGAACATATTATTTATGAACATATTATTTATTGACTAAAGCATTTAAATATTCATTGTAACCTGAAAGTCACACTACCTGCTTTGGAATCATTCCCCTCCAACTAATTTATGTATACCAGAACTTGTTGCAATTTTTCACCTGAAGTTTCTTCTTCTTTGAGTGCTTTGCTCATGTCCATTCCATTATAGGTGTGTGCACGCTTCCATGCACGGTTATCAGAACCTTTTTCCCCTTAGCAGACCCTGTAGGATCAGCTTCTCCACCCCCTGGAGCCCCACACACATGCCGTGGGAAATGAGGCACTGCAGACCCTACCCCTTCCAGTTTCTTCTTTCCACTTGAGACAGTTGCTGGAACTACCTTTATTTGCATCACAAGTGCTTCATTCCCCATTATTTGAACTTTTATCATTGTTGTCTGTGTTAATTAGGTAGTTAGATTAAGTAACTGTTAATAGTGGTAGTTAGATACTTAGGGTAGTCCCAGCTGGGACTTTGCCAAGACCGAGGTAGTCCCTGGTCACCAGGCTTCAAACCATGTGTGTCCTGCGGGAAGAAGGGGCGGATGTCACAGGGGAATCCCATGCTGGGACCTCCTGAATGGCTCAAGAGATTCCTGATGTGTGGAGGAAGATCTCCGGCAGGCCGATCATTTAGGGTGGAGCAATGCCTCTCCCCTAGAAGTCGTTCCAGGTTGCAGTCATCGGGCCAACCTGAATCAAGGTGAGAAACAGAGTCACCCTCCTGACACGGGTCTTGATCCCCAGCCCTGGGAGAAGTCCACCCCAGGAGGTGGCACTGATCGTGGTCGCCCGCAGGGCAGCACTCCCCAGATGGAACCTGCCGTTCCTGCTCTCTGGCAATAAAGAGTTTGCCCACACCAAGGTGGTGCCAAACCTGTGCACCGAAGGCTGACTTGGCACTGAGGGGCAAGAGGCCCTGCAAGTCCTCGGTACCAAGATGACTCTCTGAAACATCCAGCTCCTCAGACCATGGTTCTGTGCACCAGTACTGGTCACAGCATTGAAGTTGGACCTCGTCAGCATCGGCGAGAGGACACTCTCTGGAGTGATGGAGGACCCACAGATCAGGGCACCGCCCGCCCCCCCCGGCTAGATATTACACAGTGGGAGCCTCTGAGACAGCCCCACCATGGTCTTCTGAAGGGGCATTAGTGTCCTACTGTGGGGGTAGTCACTAGGTGAGTCACCGTCAACAAAAAGGGCCAGAGTCCCCAGTGCAGGTAGCCCCAGTGACCATATTGGGGCCCCTGGGGTTTCCCGGTGGGACCAGGACCACAGTCCATCAAGTCCTCAGGTGTGCAGTCAGTGCCACCAGTACTGGGGAAGGGCCACCATTTTCTCTCGGATGACGATTCGGACCCACAGGGAAGGGACCTCTGTGCAGACCGTTTGTCAATGGGAAAGGGTGCCACCTCCCTCTGTGCCCCTCCAATCATCCTCCTCCTCACTGGATGAAGCACTCTCCCAGGGTCACTCAGCACCCCTGGATTATTTTAGGGCACACCAGGAGCTGCTCATGAGGGTGGCCCCCAACTTGGGGCTGGAGGTAGAGGAGCTCAAGGAGGCATCGGACAACCTTTTTAATGTCCTGGCAGTGGCTGCCCCAGCTCGGGTAGCCCTTCCCGTCCATGAAGGGGTGCTCAAAATAGGGAAGGCCTTGTGGCAAACTCCCCCTTCCATAGCCCTGACATCTAAAGGGGTCAAAAAAAAAGATATTACGTCCCAGCCAAGGGGTTCAAATTACCTGTTGACCCACCCCTCCCTTCGGACCCTGGTGGTGGACACTGCCAACCAGAAAGATAGGCAAGGGCAGCTAGGGCCTACACCAAAGAACAAGGACAATAAAAAGCTAGATTTGTTTGGGAGAAAGTTTTATTCCACGACAAGTCTACAGTTTAGGATTGCCAATCAACAAGTTCTCCTGGGCAGGTATAATTTTAACCTTTGGGATTCACTGAGATGCTTTGCTGATGCTTTGCCCTAGGACCAGGCACTGGATTTTAATACCATTATGGAAGAGGGTATCACGGTTGCTAGAACAGCACTCCAGGCATTCTTGGATTCGGCTGATTTGGCGAGCAGAGCCATAGCCTCCGCCCTCTGCATGTGCAGTTGCTCATGGTCCCAGTCCTCCAGGCTGTTCAAGAGGTCCAGCAGTCCATCCAGAGGCTTCCCTTTGATAGGTCAGCCTTGTTCTCGGACCATATGGATGTGAAGTTGCATTGTCTGAAGGAATTGAGGGCCACGCTCCACTCTCTAGGCCTTTACACACCACAGATCTCTAGGCATTAATCACCTCTGCTGTTGCTGTCCCTGGGGATGTATCAGCCACGATTGTTCCCAACCTATAGACAACAGGACAGAAGTAGGTGATCTAGGAGACGTCATCCACCCCCAAATTCTTCCTCAGCCCCTCAACAAGGGTCATCTAGGCGGTCGGGCAATCAAAAATGGCCTTTTTGATGGTGCGCCCAAGGATGGTGCCCCAGCCTGTTCTCTGGATCCCTCCCACCCCTTTTTAAACCACTTAGTTCCCTCCCGATCCGAGTGGGCCAAAATTACTTCAGACCTCTGGGTCCTTAGCATAGTTTTTGCAGGCTATGCTCTCCAGTTTGTTTCTTCCCCTCCCACCAATCCTCTCCCTCTGTCCCTCTTCAGGGACTCCTCACAAGCAACTCTTCATTCAAGAGATAGAGATCTTCTTTAGCCTGAGAGCAGTGGAAAAGGCCCATCAGGGCATGGTGGGAAGAGGGTTCTACTTGAGGTACTTCCTCATTCCCAAAGCAAAAGGAGGGTCTCAGAGATTAGGGCACTGACCTCGGAACCCCCCATACTGTATTTTATAAAGATAAGGTCCAGTTGAGGCCACACATGGCCTTCCTGCCCAAAGTGGTTTCCCAGTTTCATTATAACCAAGGTATTTTTCTACTTGTGTTTTTTTCCTAAACTGCACAGTTTGGAGGAGGAAAGAAAGTGGCACATGCTACACATAAGACGAGCCCTGGCCTTCTACATGGAGTGCACAAGACCCTT
Source organism: Mesoclemmys tuberculata (assembly GCA_007922155.1). Taxonomy (NCBI): domain Eukaryota; kingdom Metazoa; phylum Chordata; order Testudines; family Chelidae; genus Mesoclemmys; species Mesoclemmys tuberculata. Next base: position 23,029,078 of record ML675618.1, on the reverse strand, counting down.
CTGGAGATCTACGCAGCTCTTCGTTACGGTGGCCAACCAGATGAAAGACTTATCCATCCTGCCAGTGCATTTCCTCGTGGATAACTTCCTGCATCAAATTCTGCTACAAGCAGGTGAAGGTGCTGCTTCCGGGAACCATCACAGCGCATTCAACCAGAGCTCAAGCTTTGTCTACGACCTTTCTAGCAAGAGTGCCCATGCAGGACATCTGCAGAGCTGCCACCTGGTTGTCAGTACTTACCATCATGTCCCACTACGCCATTGTTCAGCAGGCATGGGAAGACACAGGCTTCAGCAGACTGGTGTTGCGGGCAGCTCATCGGTAACTCCAACCCACCTCCAAGGTATTGCTTGTTAGTCACCTATAATGGAATGGACATAAGCAAGCACTTGAAGAAGAAAACAAGTTTACTTACCAGCAACTGCTGTTCTTCGAGATGTGTTGCTCACGTCCGCTCCATGACCCACCCCTCATCCCCGCTGCTAGAGTTGGCGGAAAGAAGGGACTGAAGGGGCATAGGGCTGGCAGCGCTTCATATACCGTGGCATGTGCACAAGGCTCCAGGCGGTGCCAAAGCCAGCCCTATGGGGTTTGCTAGGGGGAAAAAAATTCTGATTACCATGCACAGAGGAGTGCACACACTTATAATGGAATGGACATGAGCAACACATCTCAAATAACAGCAGTTACTGGTAAGTAACACTCTTTTCTTTGAAAAATGGTTTCTTTTTTTTTCAAAGATGAAATTTTTTGTGAAAAGTGTTGATTATTTAAACTTTACATTTTTTTTTGCAAAAAATATTTTTTACCAAAAAGTTTACTAAAACTAGGTAAATATTTTTGATCTATAGAGCTTTGCCAGTCTGAACTGTTCCACACTGTGGACAGCCATACATTGCCTTTACATGGCTACTGATTTAGTTTTGCTTATTGTGAAACACTTTTAGTAGATGAATTGCTTGAATTTAGACTAAGCTGGCCAGCTTGCTAGATCTCTGCTGCTTACCAGTTTGATCTTGTTTGAGGGTGGTGGAACATGGCTGAAAGTTCTTCTTCAAGTGCTTGCTTATGTCGATTCCATTATAGGTGTGTGTGTGCCCATGTGTATGGTTACTGGAATTTTTTCCTGTTAGCAGTGTCCATAGTGCTGGCTTTGGCTCCCCCGGTGTCCTGCACACATGCTGCAGTATATAAGGGGCCACCAGCCCTATGCCCCCTCAGTTCCTTCTTTCCACCACGGATGGTTACTGGAACTGCATTCCTTGCTTGCTACTGCAAGTGCTTCTTAGCGTAGTTTTAAGGCTTCTTAAGTAGTTAATTGAACTAGTTAGTGTGTTTGTAGTGAACAGTTGTAAATAATTTAGTAGTTAAGGTTTAGTCCCCTTAGGCATGCCCCAATTGCTGGGCTTTAAGCCCTGTAAGTCTTGTGGCAATCTCTTCCTGCTTACTGACCCTCACAAGTTACCTCTAGTGTCTGCGGGAATCACAGAGGAAGGACGAGTGCCGGATCTGTAAGGCATTCAGACCAAGGACTCAGAAGGAGCCACTGATCAGTAACCACTGATGGTTACTGGAACTGCATTCGTTGCTTGCTACTGCAAGTGCCTTTGCATGCCACAGGCCTCGAGGCAATTCTATGCACAGCAGCAGCAGCTTAGGTACCAGGCCCAGTGCTTTGGGAACTACCAAAGGAGGGACAGAGACAGAAATTTTAGGTGGCGCTGACCAGGCCGGATTCCTCCTTGCCCAAGCAGCCGGGTCCTTCCTGGCGCTCTAGTGGGCAATGCCAATCGTTTTGATGGTGTGTCCAAAGACAGCCTTCCAGTCTTACACCAGGAACCCATTTCCCCAGGATTCTGCAGCCAACTTGCCACTTTCCTCCCAGCATGGGCCCATATAACTTCACATCATTGGGTCCTGGGTACCATTGCAGAGGGCTGTATCCTGCAGTTCTCTTTCCCCTCTCCATATACTCCCCCATCCCCATCCCTCTTCAGGGACCCCTCTCATGAGCAACTTCTCATGCAAAAGGTGGGGAACCTTCTTGCACTGGGAGCTGTGGAGCTGGTTCCAGAGGACATGAGAGGAAGAGGCTTTTATTCCTCCTGTTTCCTCATTCTGAAGGTGAACAGGGGCCTCAGGTCCATCTTGGACATGTGAGAGCTAAACAGATATATCAGAAAATGGAAGTTCCACATGGTCTCCCTAGCCTCCAACATCCTTTCCTTGGATCCAGGGGACTGGTATGCTTCCCTCGACCTGATATTTATCCCTCGACCTGATAATATTTCCTCCAGTTTATGATGGGATGTTCCCACTACCAGTTTACGGCCCTCCCCTTTGGCCTGTCGTCTGCCCGAAGGGTGTTTACAAAATTGGCCGCGTATCTCAGGCACTGAGGGGTTCAGATTTACCTGATATAGATGACTAGCTAATCAGATGCAGGTCGGGGGCCCAAGTCCAAACCAGACTGGACTTAATTTGGGCCACTTGTCAATGTCTGGGCCTATTGGTGAACAAACAAAAATCCACATTTATGCCATTTCAGAGAATAGAATTAATTGGGGCCATTTTCAACTCTACGGGGGCCAGCATATTTCTTCCATAAGCTCAGTTCAAGGCTATGTCAAACCTGATCATGGACCTATGCACCTCTTCCCTTACAATGGCATGAACTTGCCTGCAGTTGCTGGGCCATAGAGCAGCATGCACCTACGTGCTGCATCATGCATGTCTGAAACTCAGGCTTTTCCAGCTATGTCTGGCCTCTGCATATGCCCCAAGCAGGCACCCTTTGGACAGGGTGGTCACTGTGCCTCCACAAGTCCTAGCCTTCCTGGGACGGTGGTTAAACACCTGGTCAGTGATGGAAGGGATTCCCTTTGCAGATCTAGCCCCCTCGGTGACTCTGGTATTGGTCACTTCAGACTTGGGGTAAGGGAGCACAAGTCAGCTCAGGGCACAACACCCACGGGACCCAAGGTCGAGGGAGGACCGGGGACTGCACATAAATATTAGGGAGCTCAGGGCAATCCACTTGGCATGCAGAATGTTCCTTCCCTTCCTGGGAGGCAAGGTAATCCAGGTCGTGACGGACAACACCTGCAATATATTACATCAACAAAGAGGGTGGGGCCCACTCCCCGGACCTGTGTCAGGGGGCAGTGGGCATGACATTCTCCCCATGGATTCACACCTCCTTGGTATCAAGAACACCACAGCAGTCCGACTCAGCAGGATCTTCTTACCTTGCCATGAGTTGTCTCACCTTCCAATGGTAGCTGATATGATTTTCCAGAGGTGTGGGATTCCCCAAGTGGATCTTTTCACTTTCAAGGTCAACAAGAAGTGCAGTCAGTTTTGCTCCATTTGCAAGCTCAACGAGGGAGTGCTGTCAGATGCCTTCCTCCTTTCGTGGTCAGAGAGGCTTCTGTATACCTTCCCTCCCATTCCGTTGATTCACAGAGTCCTGTTAAAAATTCACAAACAAGTGAATGTCATCCTTATAGCACCACATGGCCCAGGCTACACTGGTTCATGATGCTCCTGGAGCTGTCCATTGCCCTCCCCCCTGGAGCTGCCACGTTGGCACAACCTCCTTTCCCAGGACCTTGGGCGACTTCTGCACCTGATAGCATGGAAGCTGAGTGGATGAGCCTAGAGGAACAGGCTTGCTCGTCTCAGGTGCAGGCAATACTAATGGGTAGCAGGAAACCTTCCACCAGGGTATCATATTTAGCCAAGTGGAAAAGGTTCACATGTTGGTCCACAGCCTAGGCAGTCATGCCCCATCAAGCATCAATCCAGATGATGTTAGACTACCTGCTGTACCTTAAACGTCAAGGCCTAGCCACTACTTCATTGAAAGTACATCTAGCCGGTATTTCAGCCTTCCATCCTCTGATTCAGGGGAAATCAGTAGTCTCTCATGCCATGGTGGCTAGGTTCCTGAAGGGTATAGAGAGGCTCTACCCACAGATTAGGGATCCGTTACCCCCTGATAACTGAACTTAGTCCTCTCCAGGCTCACAAGGGCACCGTTCGAGCCTTTGGCTACCTGCCCCCTTTTGTTCCTGTCGTGGAAGGTAGCATTCCAAGTGGTCATCACCTCGGCCAGGAGAATATCTGAAATTAGGACACTTATCTCAGAGCTGCTTTTACACATGTTTTATAAGAACAAGGTCCAGCTGAGGCCCCACCCAGCCTTCTGGCCCAAAGTAGTATCACAATTCCATGCCAATCATGGCATTTTCCTGCCAGTATTCTTCCTGAAGCCACATGGTCCAGAGGAAGAACGGAGGTGGCACACACTGGATGTGCAAAGAGCCCTGGCTTTTTACATCAAGAGGACAAAACCATTCTGTAAATCCACGCAGCTGTTCATGGTGGTTGCCTACAGGATTAAGGGCTTACCTGTCTCTTCCCAGCGGATCTCCTTTTGGATAACCTCCTGCATTGGGTTCTTATACAATCAGGCAAAGGTTCCCCTTCCGGGAAGCGTCATAGCTCACTTGACTAGGGCGCAGCCCGCTTCTGCAGCATTCCTGGCACAAGTGCCTATTCCGGACATATGCAAAATTGCTACATGGTTGTTGGTGCACGCCTTTACATCCCTCTACACCATTGTTCAGCAGACGAGGGACGACACCAGCTTCGGCAGAGTGGTGCTGCAGACAGCTTATCTGTGAACTCTGAACCTGCTGCCAAGGTACTGCTTGTGGGTCACCGACAATGGAATTGATTTGAGCAAGCACTTGAAGAAGAAAAGACTATTATTCACCTTGTAACTGTTATTCTTCGAGATGTGTTGCTCATGTCTATTCCATGACCTGCCTCCCATCCCCGCAGTTGGACTTGATGGCAACAAGGAACTGAAAGGGTGTAGGCTGGCATCTTATGTATCGCAGCATGTGCATGGGACTCCAGAGGGCACAAAAGCCAGCTTATGGATACTGCTAAGGGGGAAAAAATTCCGGTAACCAAGCACAGGAGTCTGCACACACCTACAATGGAATGGACATGAGCAACACATTTTGAAGAGCAACAGTTACAAGGTGAGTAACCATCTTATCTGGCAGGGGAACACTGACGATATATGGAGCCATTTGGCTTTTATTGGATCCAATTGATATTGCTTCAAGTCTGGTTATTGCAGCAAGTCTACTTTAGTGAAATGGTTGCTCTCCTGCAGGCAATTGATGAAGATAGTAGTTGTTATAATTTCTCTAGATGTCTCAGCTGCCTTTGATATTTCTGACCATGAGATATGGTTGGCATGTCTGTAGCCTCTACCTGGAGTAAGTGAAGTTGTTTTTGCGTGGCTTCACTCCTTTCTTTGAGTTATCCACATGAGAATTTAAGGCACTTCCTTTTTGACCTGACGGTTGTCTCATCCAAGGTACTGGAGGTAGCTGTTCTTTGAGCCTTCTTAAGATGGTTAGGGGGATTTGTGGCTGGTTGCTCAATGTTGAGAAGACAGATGTGCTATTAGTAGCTGGACCTTGCTAATTACCTTAAATTTACCTTTTTTAGTTGTCTCTCCCTTTGAGACTATACTACTTGCAATGTGCTCTGCATAAGTTTACTTCAGAGTCTATATCCATAAAAAAACTTAGGTGCCTAACTGCTACTTTAGGAACCTAAATCCCATAATCAGGCCTGATTGGGATTCTCAAAACCCCCAGTCAGCTGTTGCCAAACCAAGTAGGTACCTAAAGTTGCTTGCTGCCCAAATTTTGTAGTACAAATTCCTTAGGCGCCTATGTTTCTGCTTCGACACATGTATGTTACAGCCCTGCACCAAGTGGTGCAGGGCTGCAGCATACATGTGTGGAAGCCTAAGCTCCAGACTGAATCACAAACCAAGGAAAGATAGGCATGCATTTGCCTGTCTCCCCTGCAGGACGTGATCCAGTAAGCATGCTCAGAGCTCATCTACCAGATCAGACCTTCATAGGTGAGGACCCCCGCCCTTCTAACTTTTAGCACAGTGCTTGGAGTACTCACCTGAGCGGTAAACCCATAGTTCAAGTCCCCCCTCTGCCTGACGTGGAGAAGGAACTGAAAAGGGATCTGCCACATCTCAGATGAGTGTTCTAGCCTGGAATATTTCAAGGTGGGGCTCCCTTAGTCTCTCCTCTTCAAGCTGTTGTATAATGAATACATAATTCTAAAAAGTCATTGGAACAGGTGAACTGGATCTTGGGTCTCCCACTTCCCAGGTGAGTCCTCCACCATGCTACAGAGTCACTCTTGCTCTCTCCTTTCCACTCTTCCCCTTGCCCCACCTCAGAATATCCCATAATTCAGTGGCTAAAGCACTCACCTAAAATGTGGCAGATCCCTCTTCAATCCCTCCTACATGTCAGGCAGAGCAGGGACATGAACCTGGGATCTCCTACATCCTAGGTGAATATTCTAACTGCTAGGCTAAAAGTTAGTAAGGAGATCATCCTCCCCCACCCCACCCCCAAGTTTTTTTGTGACTGAGTGTAAACACCTAACAGAGGGTTTGCAACTGAAAATCCCAAACAGGAAGGTACCTATCTCTGAGAAAGGGCCAGGGGACACATCACTTGTCTTGGCATCTCCGGTAGGTTAGTTTTAGGCAAGGAGCTGTTTAGTATGCTGGCTTCTGTGAATTTCATTGTAAGTTGCTTCCGTCACTCCCCGCCATTTATTGTGTATGGACCCTAAGTGCCTAACTCAGGCTTTGTGAATTCCAGTGATTTTCTAAGTGCCTAAAAGTTAGGCATAGCAATGCCTAGAATAACCACAACTATGTTCTTTTGTGAATCGAGCCCCAGGGGATTATTTGGAAACTGAAGCTAATACAAGATATGTACAAGATACTGCTTAATAATCAGTGTGCCATGCAGAGTTCATGTTGTTTTGGTGCTTCATAAATTGCAATAATTATCAGTACACTGCTTGTTGAAACCAGACATGTCTATTTCAACCTGCTACATAAAACTGAAAGGATAGGACTCCAAGATATTTAGACACCTAATTTCTATTAATTTCAATGGGAGTTAGGTGCCTAAATACCTTTGTAAATCCCACCCTCAATAGGGAGGGAACTTTACTACCTGCCTTCCATTGGTACCACTCAGATGAAATTAGTGAGAGCACTCATATTAGCAGCCCTTGCATGTTTGTATTATGTAATGATGACTAGAACCATAAATAAGCACTGTCAGGAAGGAAAAAAATGTGAAATTAAAACATCTCAATATCAGCTTGGATTTCTAGGAGGCCCATTTGAAAAACATCAAAACCTAAAAAAGAGTCTTACTCCTTTAACAGAGAGAGTGTTAGAGAGAGCTGAATATAGACATATGTGTTAATGTTCTTGCATCTGGAACATATTTTTTGACTGATCAGTTTTAAACTTAATTTTATTTATACACAGCAATAGCATTAATTACTTTAAAAAATTGTAAATACTTAAATTGTTCATACAGTGGATCATGACAGGTGAATGTTCCATTACCCATGACTAGAATAATGCAAATCAGTGAGAAATTTTCAACTTCAGTTTTAAGGTACATGTTGATATAACTAAACAATCTAATAATTCATTATGAATTAATTTGTATTAAGGTGATGACCTATTTTGTACTACTATCAATAACTTCATATTTTCTTTTTCACTTATCTAACTTGTACGTTAGCATTATTTTAAATATAAGTGATTAAATCACTCATTGAATATTGTGAACATAATCATTTGAATCTAATGCACAAATATTTTTCAAATCTGAAAACTTGTCTGTGTTTGATCATAAGAATAGATGTTAACATTTTCTCTAAGGAACAAAGAGGAAACTTGATGTTGACGAATTATATGTATACTTTATTTGTCTTCTCAATACATTTCTTAGAATTTAGTTCAATACATACATTGTTTTTCTGTAAGCCATTATAGGATGGAAACATTAGCTAGCTGTTGCCCTGTTTGAACAGTTGGTGGCTCCAGTGCTTTACAGCTGGAACTGTGCATAATGCCAAAACATACTAGTTCAGCATTAGCTGTACTAGATGTAGAGAAATACTTTCACTTTGAAATTGCACAGGAGTTCATATCAAAAGCCAAACAACCATTTTAGAGCTGCATTTTGAATCAACAGTTTTACTCTTAAAGCCAAGAGCTTAAGAACACGTGCACATTTCACCAAGAAGCTTTTGCAAAAAATAAAGCCCCAATACTTAAACTGTTTTTCAGACTTAAATATATGTATTTTCCTATTGCAAAACACAGGATGTAGAATTGGTTCCTAACTTAGAAATACAGTTTAAGAAGTAAGAATGGCCATACTGGGTCAGACCAGTATCCTGTTTTCTAAAAGTGGCTAATGCCAGGTGCTTTAGAGCAGTGGTTCTCAACCTTTCTAATGCCGTGACCCCGCAATACAGTTCCTCATATTGCGGTGACCCCAAACCAAAAAATAATTTTGGTGGCTACTTCAAAACTGATGACGTCAGCAAGCGCCGGACACACGTAATGCGCTGCTATGGACTGTGGAGCGTTCCCCCCGCTTCCCCCGCCCCTTAGGCCCCGGACGGATGAAGCAATCACGTCTGCGCATGCGCGCAGGCATTCAGTTTGGAACGCGCATCCATAACGGTGTGCGTTCCAGCTGAATAGCGCTGCTACAGATGGTAGCGCGACTTCTCAGCGGCTAAAGCCATCGGAAATATGTATTTTCCGATGGCTTTAGGCGACCCCTGTGTTTTGGTCGTTCGACCCCCGCCGGGGTCGCGACCCACAGGTTGAGAACCGCTGCTTTAGAGGGAATGAATAGAACAGTTAATCCAGTGATCCATGCCATGAGCCTTTCCCAGCCTCTGGAAATGGCAATCCCTGCCTGTCCTGGCTTATAGCCATTGATGAGCCTATCCTCCATGAACTTTTTTTTTTTTAAAGAAAGAACTAGATTGAAAGAACCAGACTGAAAGAAGAAAGAACAGGTTGACTGTACGTTATGTGAAGAAATACTTTCCTTTGTTTGTTTTAAACCTGCTGTTTATTAATTTCATTTGGTGACCCCTGTGGTTTTGTGTTATGAGAAGTATATACTACTTCCTTATTTACTTTCTCCACACCAGTCATGATTTTATAGACCTCTATCAAATCCCCCCTAAATCATTTCTTTTCCAAGCTGAAAAATCCCAGTTTTATTACTCTCTCTTCATATGGAAGTTTTTCCATACCCCTAATCATTTTAGTTGCCCTTTTGTAGCTTGATTTACATATGACCCTATGATGGCAATTCTGCTCCCCTTTCTCCTTGCATAGATGTTTGGGGAAGGTCGAAGGTCTTGTTTACACTTGAAAGCTAATTTGGGGTAAAATAGGGTGTGAAATTACAGTGCAATAGCTATTCCTGAATAACTGCATGTGTGGACAATCTCTTATTCTGGAATAAGAATGCCTTCTTTTATTTTCTATAATCCATCAGCAACATTACTAGAAACTAACATTCTGTGAATGTTGATCAGGCAATCATAGAATGCGTGGGGTAAGAGGTCATTCAGATGCAAGCATCCAGCTTTATTTACAGTCACACTCATCCATTCCTTATCCTAAGAAAAGTTATATTTACTTCCTTCCCTCTTGATCAAATCCCTCTGGCTCCTCTAAGGTCCTTCTGTTCTATCAAGCTGCAGCTGCTTCTCCAGATGTCTTCTCTTCTCCTGTCCTTCCAATCATCACTCAAACCCAAGCCTGTGACATCTCTGCTTTATATATGATTTCTGAACCTTCTTGATTAGTTGCTTTCTTAATGTCAGTCATCAGCATCTTCCCTCCCAAGGGTGATATCATTTTCAACCAATCAATTATCTAATACGCTAATTAGTTTTTACTTGTTTACTGAAACTGGACTGCCTTAAGGTTCTCATTCCTACCTGACTGACTGCTCCCTTCAAGTATTAGAAGTGACCTTTATTTCACCCTAGTCTACCTTTCTGCTATTGGTCAGTTTATCCTCAGACCTCCATTTTGTTTCTCTCTCTCTCTAATATGACATCGTGGACCACCATTTTAGATTTTTAGTTAAAATCTACTCTAAACTATCATTATTTACTACTTATAAATAGGCTCAAATCTAAAACTAACTATTTTTATGCATCCCTAAATATTGTGATACTGTCTCCACCTTTGTTTTGCTAATTTGAACAAATAAAATCCACAATGTTTTTCTCTCCCGTGAGCTTTTCAGCTCTGCAGCTAAATGCTGTCTCTGGTGCTGATCTCCTAATATGGATTATAGTAGTTTAAAAACTTCTTGTATCAAAGTGACCACTGTGCCTGATTCCAAGGGAGATGACACTTTGAATATGACTACACTGCAAAACCAGACAAACAAAACCCACAGGGCAGCGAGTCTCAGAGCCAGGTCAACTGAGTTGGGCTTGCAGTGTAGATGTTCCTGCTTGGGTTGGATTTTGGGCTCTGAAAACCTGTGAGGGAAATGATTTCCAGAGTTCCTGAGCAGGAACATCTACACTGATAGCTTTATAGTGTAAGCCCCTACATGTCTGAGGTTTTGAGATTTACAGCCATGTGGTTTTGTTTTTTTACAGTGTAGACATACATTAAGAGCTGCCATGTTCCTCAAGATTAAAAATTTGCTACATTTCGTAAGTTCAATGATAAAGTGATCCATCATCTGTAAAATATTCTCTAAGAGCAGTTCCTAAGAAAACAGCGATGAACCCTGACTTCAGTTTGACTGAGGTAATGTATGACAATCAAAACAATGTTGAAAATCTCTCTAATCTCATAATAAAAAACCACATAAAAGTAAGATTTACAATTTGGCCAGCGCTGTGTTGAGTTAGAAACCACATGCGGTAGTGCTGAGGTTGTCATGGGTACATGAGATATTGAGTCAACCTGCATGAGTCCCCTCAGGAAGATAAGCCTAGGCAACTCTAACACCAGACTGGAGAGGCTGTCTACTCAGCAAAGTGGCTAGATTTGTAGTCCACTGGCATGCTGGGATTTCTATAGAAGATAAATTTGCAATGATACAAGTTTGAAGTGTGGCACTTCCTACATTCACAGTCAACTAGAAAACTACCCTCCTGCCCCACTCCAACTTCCAGTCAGAGAGCAGCCCCTCTCTTGACGTTCGTCTGAGAAAAACAGAGCACCACTCTGCCCTTGAAATTCAATATACATGAAAACTCTACAACACTAGTCAGAGGCTAAATAACTATTTCACCTGGTTTACAGTCAAGGCATATGTTTCCTGTCTTACTGTGAAGATAGAAGCATGTTTTCTATGCTGTTTACCAACTAGGTAACTGAAATCTGGACACACAGAAGTGTAATGCTATAATACATACTTCACTAACATTCACTGACACTACAGGGAGTAGTAACAGGAGTACCAAATGTACATCAAAAGTTGTGAGCCATATCTTTATACAGCAAAAGCATGCATACGCACATACCCTACCTACTGACCTATAGAATACTGGCTCATTAGGACATCTGGTCCTCTTCTCCTAGGGATAGCTACCTGCTGGATGATCTGATGCACTGACTACTATATCTACTGACAGGTGGAGTACAAGGATTTTGCAGACAGTATGAGTAAGATCTACACTTGAAACTTATATTGGCAGAGTTATGTCTATCAAGGATGTGAAAAACCCCACCCCTGACCAATACAGCTATGCCAACTAAACACTCTGTGTAGATGAAGGTATCTCAACAGACTAGTGTTTCTGTCAACATAGCTAACATTAGAGGGAGGGGAGGTGAATCTACACCAATAGAAAAATTTCTATTAGCATATGCTCTGTCAGCTATGCCTGTATAGGCTCTGTAGTATGGACATAGCCTTAGTAGTGGTGAAATTTAAATCACTTCTAAAAGCTTTTCTACTTCTTTTTACAAAAATATCCACTGAGATGATATGGCATGGAGTGCTGGTGTGTTCACTTGTTTTTTGCCACCTATTTTCTACAACATTAAAAAAAAATCTATTTCAGAGCTTTTGATTTTTGTTTTGGACAATATGGTATGAATTTTGCCAACTATTCAAATACTCTTCTCATTGGAACATTAACATTGGAGTTATTTCTTTGGATCTTGATAATGCTAAACTGAAACAGCAAATATGTTTTCTTATTGCATTTTGTATTTGTTTTCATAGGGTGTCAGAACTAGAGTGAGGAATCAGATTTGTTAATGAGAATACATACATTTGCAGAACACGGCAGTCTCTTTAATTATCTTTTCTTACTGCAACATGGTTTTTGTACAAATTTGAACTTTATCTTGTGTTAATCTCCTGTATCAGTCTAACCTTGTTAGGTAAAATACTTTAGATGTTCAATTCTGATAATGTCTTAATCTAATACAAATGAATTAAATGGCCTGGAAATAAGACAAATGGTATACATTCAAAAACAAACAAACAAAAAAGCCAACAACACAAAACAGGGATTATGAATGTTACCACCCGAATATTAGAAACTGTATACCTTTTAAGGAAAAACACTTTTCAGACAGTAAACATTTGATTTATTAGACATGTTAACAAAAAATAATTGTTAAATAAATAAATCCTTTCTACAAATATACATATATTAATGTTACATGTTACATTAATGCCTGAAAATGTACAATTTTAGAACTCTTTTAAGGAATAAATCTCATTTTCGACAAGACCAGTGCAGAATGTTGGGTTTTGAAAGAGCATTTTTGTTGGAATAAGAGCAGTCACCAGTTGGGATTGTCAAAGGCATAAGTTGGAGCCATATGAATTCAGGGATGAGGTGAAAGAGAAATGCTTTTCAGCTATGTGATCTCTTCAACAAGGAACTTTCCTTCCAAACACCTGAACTCTGATTGTGTATATGCTCAAATGTTGAATCCTCCAACCCTCTGTACTTCAGTGAAAGATCCCACTGCACTGTAGTAGGACTGGTATTAATTTACAGGAAACTAACTAAAAATCTATGCCGATGCAAAATTTAGATTTGTGCACATCCTGGAGGTAAAGTCAAAAACAAAATAAACTAATGGACAAAATTAACAATGTTTACTATTGCAATTGAACAAGTAGCAAACAATGAATAATGGCCTGATTTTGAAATGCTGTCTTCTGGTGTTTTAACAGGATGGCAGGTCTACTCTGTTGATCCACTCCATTGGTGTTCATATAAGAGATAAAGCTGCTGAAGATCTGCTGGTTCTTTGTGGCAGGTGTGGCTCATTAATTCCACTAGGACTATAAGGGAGATATGTTCCTTTCTCTCTAGTGAGTAACGCCTAGGAGAAAAGGGGGGCCTCAAGGCAAACTCTGGGGCTAGCTATACTCCAAAAGGGAGTTTAGGATGAAGAATATGTGGTGGTGGTGTTTGACCTAGAAATAAAAACAAGGGAAGGGGAGAGGTTGAATGCTAGTATAATCATTTGAACAGGAGATAGGTATTTAGTCCTTTCACTGTTCACTTACAGTGAAAGGATGAAAACCTGCTTGTTTTACTTCACTTCAGTTGCCCTATTGACTTCAAAAGGGGCTATTTACATGAGTAAGGTAAGCATGCTTTGGCCATATCAGTTTTTCAATAGCCCAAGTGGTCAGATAAATGCTGTTTAGTTTTAGCATCACAGCTAACCACCTTGTGTTAAAGCAAAGCTTTTTCTCAGTCACCTGACCAAAACATTTCAAGTGCAGTGAGTTATAGAAGCCTACCTCTTTTGCAAAGGCTGTGGAGGTTCTCTCAAACAAATGAATAAATAAATATAAATTGCAAATTAAAGTTGACCTTACTAATAAAAGTCCTAACCCTGCATCAGGATGTATTATGGGCTCCTCCACCCATTCCGAGTCTCACTGAAGTTAATGGAATTCTGCAAGCAATGGGTGGTCTGTATTCAGTTTTACTGACTTCAGTGGATATTCCCTTCAATTAAAAGTCATACTTTGTCTGAAAAACATTACCTACAATAGTAACAAGAGGGAGCAGTTTGATTTATTTTTTTGGTTAATCTTTTGCATTAGAATGAGCTTTGGCTATAGTGAGTTACCTTCTTTTCCCCTTCCCCTTACAGCCCCAGCATCATCAGTTGGTCTGCTTCCCCTGTCATTTTGAGCTTATTTCACACTGCAACAGTTGAGACCTAAAACCTTATAAGAAAATATATTTTGTAAAATCAAAAAAATAATAATAAAAGCCAAAGGGATTCCAGGGGAGGGGTAGGATCTGAAACTACTTTAAACTTCTTTTTTTAAATGGAGTTTGTTCCTATTTTTTGTATTTAAAGACAAAGTAACTTTACATTTGAACTGTCAGGTCCTCACTTCTTTTTCACTCTCAGAAGGTCTGTAGTCTTATGTAACACTGCTATTCAGATGCACAAGATCTTAACAGGATTCTGTAGCAAGGAGAAAAAGTGAGGTGCTGATATATTTTGTATCTTGCACTATTTTAATTTTTGAGGTGATCTTTATTCTGCATAAGGAAGTGAGGGCAAAGTTTTCTTTTCTGAAGTTTGCATTTTAACTACATGGCACAAACATTCATTTACTATTTACCACTTTGTTTCCCTTTTAGTAATAGAAGAAATAAATACTGTGATAAGCACCTCACCAATTAAATTTTCTGTTCTCATGTCTCAATCCTGAATATAATCTATGCTATCTATAGAGTAACAGACCTTTAGTAGTGAAGTGCCAATCTTTCTTTTTTACCTTAACCTTGTAACCCTTCTGCCAGACATAACCGGCAGCAACAGGCGCCTGGTTCAATCTCTAGGGGCTTCTGTCAATGGTACAACACCAAACCGGCTCAAGCCCCCACCTAGGAAATTACACACTACCCCCTGGGTGCCCCCAAAAGGCCAGACTTCCCCTCTCACAAGCACAGAATCTGAGTGTAGAAAATAAACCATTTAATAAAAGGAAGGAAGTAACTCAGCACTGGTTTGGGAAAACTGCAAACAGAATTCATAAACATCAAAACTATGATCAGAACCCAGCTCAGAGTTTGTGAGGCATATCCTTTGACTCTCCCTCTTTGCTTCCCCTTGCCCTACTGACATAACCACACTGTTTGCTGGGCTCGGCTAACCCCCTCTGCTGGCTCCTGCTGCTTGCGGGCTGCTGGGCTCAACTAGCCCCCCTCTGCTGGCTCCTGCTGAGCTCGGCTAGCCGTTGCCACCCGTCAGTCTCTGGGCTTGACTTGCCCCCTCCACTGGCTTCTGCTGCTGGCCAGGCTAGAGTAGGACCGCTGCCTGTCAGTCTCTCACGGTTTCCCTAATTCCTTTTGTGATTTCAGCTCTAGTGAGTTCAGTTTCAGTAACTTCAGCTCTCAGTACATGGGGAATCCTTGCTGCTGACAAGAGTATTGTCCCTGATTTTATCAAAACAAAAGACTCCAAGAGGAATCCCAATAACTCTATCTTTTGAACAGTGGGAAGAGTTAGTCAAACCATGCCTGAGGGCAGCTGTTAGTCAGAGCCTGGGCAAGCAGACAAGACGACCCTGTCCCCTTCCTGCTGCTTTCACAGTGCTCTGGTATCCGAAAGCCTTCTTTGTTCAGTTCTGTTCAGACAAGAGGGAATCTTTCATCAGAACAGACTAAGCACAGTTCTGCTGCCATTTGCTCATATGATTAGGGGGCAACATTTAATTGCCCCTGCAATTAACACTAAAGTGATTTGTAACCTAATCCCAACCAAACTGTCCATTTCCCATCATGCTGAACACCTAGGTGTGCTTATGCAGATACAGTGCCTATGCAAATACAGTGCCAGATTAAAAGATAGATTTTAAGTGATTATAAGGAATAAGCATACAGATCAAAGTAGGTTACTTAAGAAATAAAGGTAAAATTGCAATCTGAGTTTTATTAATTAGACTGGATTTGAATCAAGAAGTGTCTCACCTTGTTACACAGTTCAAGCGAGCAATAGATCTTCCATACGCAGGCTGGAATTTTTCTACAGCCTAGGATCACCTCCCCCAGTTCCAAGTCTCTGTCTTCCAGATTTCCAGGTGCTGAGTAGTGGGTGGCATGAGAACAAATCATTATGTCCCCTTCTTTTATAGTCTTTTCCAGATTGCTGGACCAGTGGTGCTTGTGACCTGGGGAGTCGTCCTCATTGGTCAGTCAGTACTACTATGATGATAATTGCATGAAATTGATGAATATGGAGTCTCTGGGTTATGTTCTCAGACACAGACTACCACAATGGTAAATATAAGTTAAAATAAAGCTAAAGTTAAAAGCCAGTGAGTTGTTCTGGGGTCTCATGCAAGTTTTTCTATCACTGTCTGCAAGCAGTAGTACTACTAAAATAGAATACTATATCCCTTCTCAGCCTATTGCCATTTCATTCCCACAACTTTTTATCATTATTCTCCTTTCTCAGTTGTCTACTTTTTTCACAAACCTGCTGCTGCTGCATTTCTTAATTCCCCCTGCTATTTTTTTGGGGTGTCTGACTATGTCTTTCTTTATTCCTAATACCTGCTTACACTATCACTCCAGCTGTTGGCTAAGACCTTACTTTTTCTGTCTTGGATGTAGAATCATTTCCCCAAAGTGGTTTGCCTTAATGACATCTCTCTTCCAAAATGAGTCTCACTGATTTTAGAATGGATTTGCTGTAGTTATGGTTTCCAGAGAGGGTATTACCAGATTTAAGGAGCAATTAAGATATTTTGGCTTCTGAATTAAAACCCTCTTTTGATGTGCATGATTGAAACCTTTTTCTCTAATAGTTCACCTTCTTTTCTTTATCCTCCTCCTCACTAATGGATATAGACTTCATTTATTTATTTATTTTTGGCTAACAGTCTTCTCGGTAAACTAAAGGAAGGCATAAAAGGTTTTTATATATTAAATGCAGTGTTCCTATTTATCCATAATAGCAGAACAATGAAACATCCAGTTAAATTGAAAGGCAACATTTGCAAGACTGATAAAAGGATATCCTTTTTAGATAATGCATGTAGAACTCACTGCCAGAAGACGTCACTGAATCCAAGATCCTGGAAAATTCAAAAAAATTAGATTCTACATACACAAATAGATAATGATATATCCATAGCTGTGGTAAGTTAGATGAAAATGCGTAAGGGATAAAAGCCTATGCTGCAATGGTTAAGCCACTCACTAAATGATAGGAAGAAAAATCCTCTGGATAGATTATTGCGTTTTGTCATTTTTGGCATTGCATTTTGCCTTCCTGTGAAATTTCTGTTACTGGTCTCTGTTGGATACAGGATCGACCACCGATCTTGTCGAGTAAGCACCAGTTGAATTATAGGGGAAAGAATAGGGATCCTCTTTCAAGCTTGGCTCGCAAAATTATCTCTCCCGACTTGAGACATTGGTCAGAGGAGACTGTGCAAATGTTCAAAATATGATCCTATGTGCTCTCAGGGTTGTGATGGGATTCTTGGGCTTGGCTTCTCCACTAGAGAAGTGTGAATGCACCCAGGGGCTCTTTGGGCCTGGCTTCCCTTGTGTAGGACTCATGCCCTGTTGGAGTTCTTCGGTTTGGGTCTTTGATTTGGGAGGAAAAAAAATAAGAGGTAGTACTCTTGTAGGTCTGCCCACTCATGGTGTCAAAATAAGTTATCATTCAGTAGATTTTGTAGGTATTGATAATATAATACTGTTTCTTTCTTACATGCAGTGAAATATCAATATTGACATTTTAATAACATATCTGGCACCTGAGTTATCACCCATTAAATGAATGGGACAGTTTGCACCTCTCAAAGAGATTTTCACAGGCTCTCTGCAGACTCAGGCAGATATTGCAGCCTCAGTTCCACTGAGTTCATGTTTCCAAGGCTGCTTTATTGCTCACAATAGCAAAATACTTATTTTTTGTTTTTAAATGAAAGTTAAGATACTGGAATACAAGAAGGCAGCTTGTGAGATGTGCAAATATGCTGTACTATCATGTACCAGAAAAATTTAAGATCTGTTAGTAAGGCAATACTTTTGTTCCAACTGCGGGCCAAAATATACACTTGGGATCTCTGCATGGAGGGAGACACAAACTTAGAAGGGAGGCCAACCACCTATTTGGTAATGTGAACCCTTTCCCCTGTGAAAGGTTAACTGTAAACCTGAAAAGCCAAGAAACAGAAAGGAATGGGCAGGGTAGGGACCAGACAACCAGAAGAGGAAAGTTAAAACAATCCAAGGAGCACTCCTCATTCTAACAGCAAGTAATGGCTACGGAGTCTATAGCAATGGAACTTCAAGGGAGCCAAGCTGGCAGGAAGCAGAGGGTCCAAAGTTCCTAAGGATGAGGAAATATCTAAAGCAGTTGTAGGCCTGCCCCTGATTTCTTCTCTAAGTGTGGTAGGAAATCCCTGCCCCACCCAACGGAAGAATAGATAAAATTCCTTAAGAAGGAATTTCACAAAGGCTTCATTCAGGAATATGGTCAAATATGTGCCTAACTGTAAGCATGTGAGTAGTCACACTTATGTGGGATTACTCACATGCTTAAAGTTTGGCACATGCTTTAAATACTTTGCTGAACTGAGGCCTAAATTGCCTCATCTCTACCTAGCCATATAGTTCTTCATTGTTGTAGTGGAGCTTATATACCCTGTCAGGGGGGTGCTGGGCTGAGGGAGGGAATTAAAATGAAGTTCAGGTGGCCCAAATGGCTTGATCTCCCAAACTGTCATAGCAGCGCTGGTTGCCAGGGCAGTGCAGCCCAGTGGCCAGAGTCCATAGACTACCCGTGGTTGCATGGCCAGAGGGGAGTGGGCCACCACCTGGGTGGGTGGCAGCTGGGGTAGGTGGATGTGGGACCTCCTTGCTCCACAGGGTCCCAACCCAGAGCCCTGTTTGCAGCAAGGGTATCTGCCTCTGGCTCAGCAGGGATCCTGCCAAAGCACGCTGAGTCAAACCCCAGTTCCACAACCAGATCAACGTTTAGTTCCCATAAGCTACTTCCTACCTGTGCTCTCTGTCTGGTAGTCTCTTGGTTTCTGTGATCTCTTCTCTGTCGGTGGGGTTGGGCAGCTGAGAGTCAGTTGGAGCCACAGCCCTGCTGGCCTCTACATCCTGGAGTGCCAAGTAGTCTCTTTGCAGGAGCCTGCAACCCATATTTGCTACATTTGGCAACCAGCCCAGATGGACCTGAGTCCCTTTTATATCCTGGGGCCAGCCAAAGCATGGCCAACAGGAATGAAGGAGCGTGGTCTCCTAGGCCCACAAAGTGTGATTAACCCCTGCTGAACCACTGCAGGGTGGGTACACCCCATCACAAGTGTCTTACAGCATGACATGTTTTATCCTTAACATTTTTAGCTGATTGTAATTCAAAACCAGAAAATGTATTTTGTGTACTTCTCCTTGACATATTTTTAATTGTTTGATTAGGACAGAAATGTTTAGTGCAGAGCTGCATCCCTAAAACTGCAGGCTTAGAATGAACTTTTCTTCCCTTGTGTTCATTGTTGTGGTTGCTTTTTAAACAACGAATAACCAATTACATTTCTCACCCTGTAATCATAACAATATTGCCAGTTAAGATTGAAATATCCTAGCCAAATCTTTGGGTGACTCTTGAACAATATCTTCCCATATTGGGATTGACTCTAACAAGTGCAATTAGTTCCTTGCTTTTGTAAATACAAAAAGTCTCTCAAAATTACAAGGGTGGGAAAGGAAAAACAATTGAAAACATGAAGGCTTTGAAGAAATTCACCATTAAGGATAAAACATGTCATGCTGTAAGACACTGAAGAACTACATGACTAGGTGCTAGGGAATATAAAGGATGCTTCCCTTTTTAAAATATGAATCATCTTCTCTCCTTAACTTCAATGTCAATCTCATTCAGTTTATCAGGATTTAAATTAATGTATTTAATCATTCTCTGAAAATTGAGATTTTTCAGGGATTTTCCTATTGTCGCAGTTTCTGAGCAGAATCTGATTTAGAAAACAAAACCAACCGACCAACCTGTGTGCTATTTTAAATCAAAACCAACAATTTAAGCATATTTTTGTCTTTTTAAAACAGTAATCTAAGATTACTACAAACAAAGAAGTTAGAGAAAATATTTTGTGTTTTTTTCAGTTTACACTGTGTACCTCACAGCACAGATATAGCTATATTGTGGACACTCTAAAACTCCGTAATTTTCCCTTGTTTGTGTAGAGCTTTCAAAAAGCAAAAAAGGAGAATCATTTTTTGGAAACAGGAAGTGTGATTTGTAAATCCAGAGCAATCGACAGGTCCTTGAAACTACTTTTTTCTTTCTTTCTAAGCCTTAGGAGATTTCAGTTTGAAGGTGTCCTGTGAAATGTGCTCTGCATCCCTGTCTCTACGCCAATATTTTAAGTCTTCAAATCTTGAAGTCCTGCAACGATCTCCATCTAAAAAGCTGATCCCTCGTCGCCGCTGCGGGTGGAAATTGGTTTCTGAGGGAGAGCGGGAGTTCACCCTACGATGCGATGAGGTTGTCTTGTTGAAGCAGGGAGTCTTTGGAGGGTGTTGTACCCTAATGCTGCTGAGGCCGGTCGGGGGGCGGTGGTTTGCGGGGAAGGCGGGGCTGGGCGGGCAGGCCGCACAGTAGTCGGGTTTCTCTCTCCTGCAGCTGCACTGAGGTGCCTGCTCCGGCACCGAGCGGACCTGTGCAAACGTGCCGAGCGCCTGTCTGCCAGAGGCAGGAAGGAGCACCGGGGAATCCCGGGGAGGCGGCGGCGGCGCCAGCTGAAAGCAGCTCGGGGGAATTCTCCCCACGCCTTCTGCTCCAGCTGTTGCGGGCAACTGTGGCCGCGGGTTCCCGAGCGGCGGCTGCTGCTGGCGGACTCGACTCCTCGCCCTTCTCCGCGCGTGGCAGGCGAAGGGAGGCTGCCGGCGAGGGGCCCTCGGGGCGGTCCGTACAGCGGGCTGGAGGGCTGCGCGCTGCCCCGAGATGGGAGGGCAGAGCCTGCGCGCGGGCGTCCTCCTGTGCGCGGCTCTGGTGTCTCTGAGAGGCGAGAAGCTGCGGAGCTGCGAGGAGGTTCGGAAAGTTTTCCAGCTGCGGCAGACCGGCCCCGCCAGGGGGCTGCCGGAGACCCCGCGGGCAGGTGAGAGCGGGCTCCTCTCGGCGGGGCACCGCTCCCCTAGGGAGAGCCGGCGCCCCTGCAGCGGGGAAAGTTGACTGGCGCGGGGCCGTAAGCAGGCTGGCGGCGGGCGAGGAATGTGAACCGCACGGGCAGGGCTCGGCGGCTCCGCCGTAGGGAGCGCGAGCCAGGAGCAGGCCGAGCTGAGCTCCGCGCCCCGCGCCCCGCAGGGCGCCGGCCGATCCACGAGCGCAGCGAATCCCAGGCTCCCCCAGCAGCGCCTTGCGGGCTCCCTCCTTAGCGCTGCTGGCCGAACGCCAAAGGAAGCGGCCCGCCCGGTCCTTGTGGACAGCAGCATCTTGGCTGCGGGAGGCTGGGAGGAGCAATGGTGCGGCGGGCCTGGACCGACGGCTGGCTCCTTTCCTCGGGGAGGTGGCGGCTCCTTCTGGGGAAATGCTGGAGAGACTCCAGCTCAGCAACTGCAGGTTTTGAATGAGGTGCCACTAGCGATGATTATCAGTGGGCCAGCCTCAGGAGAAGGGCAAGAGGGGGGATGTGGTTAGCCTTGCATATGGGCCAGTTCCCGTCCTGGTTTGTCCAGCGTGGCGCTGCAGGGGTTGATAACACAGCTGGTGTATGTAGGAGCTGACCCATCACTGCATCAGAGATGCAGGAGGAAACAATACCTAGGAGAAACTAGGAACATGGAACTCCTGGGCTTGGCACCAAATTAGGGTGAACATATTTCCCCAAGTGAAAACGGGACACCAAATGGGTACGGTTACCACCTGGCAGGTGCTGTTCTGCCCTGAGCTTAGGCTGACACCGCCGGCCCATTTGTGCAGCCCCCTGCTGGCTCGGTGCCTGGGGCAGCTGTCCCTCTTGCCCCACCCTAGTTAGGGCCCTAGAAAATTGTGGTAACCAGATTCTTGGTGTCCAATCAATACTTCTGACCAGAGACTGTGTAGGTTCACTTAAAACCAAACTTGCTGGATGAAAACTGGACACCTAGCAATGTTATGCTGGGATGGCCCAAGGGTACCTGTCGCTCCCCCTCTCCCTGCACGGCTGGTCTAAGCCTCCTTCTCATGGTGCCACTTGCCTGAGCTTCCTCCAAATGTTCTTCCGGGCTCCCTTAGGGGGATTTGCCTCATATTTTTTGAAAAACTGAGCATTTGTCCCTTTTGCTCTTGCCCAACTGATGATCAGCGATGTCCAGCACAAGGCTTAAAAAGAGAACTGTCCTGCCCAAAATGGGATGTATGGTCACCCTACACTAAATCCAAGTGAAGGGGCTTTTTTGTGGGAATGAGACTCTACAGAACAATTTGGAAGGAAAGGAAAGGAACAAGAGAACTCCTTACTCTGGTTCCTCTCACTCTGTCCCTGCAACATCCCTTTGTGGGGATGGATTGTGAAACACCATCTTAATAATTGGGGGGGATTTGGCTCAAATTCAGCCATCAGTGGCCAGTCATTGATGTAGCTGCACCAGTGAAAACCCCCAGTGTAGACTGGGGAAAATCACTGTGAGTCATAACTTGCATTGGTTCAACTCAAAGGCAGTTTCAGGCAGAGGTAAGCTCCATCAGTGCAAATAACAGCCAGTGGCTACCCAGCAGTGACTGTACTTTGGGTAAATCCCCATTGTAGGTAAGGCCTTAGTTAACTGAAGTACCTGCAACTTCAAGTTAATACACTTGGCATTTGCATTACAAATGAAAATTCATGAGATTCCTGTGATGAACTGAAATGACCAATCTCTGCAAATAATGCGGTGGGAGTAAGTATCTTTATGCAAGTGAATGGGTCCATTGATTTCAATAGTGCTACTCACACAAGGTGGAATTACTTACGTATGCAAGTGTGTGCAGGGTCAGGAACTTAGACATGTTTGAAAATGTTTGACTCACAACTTTGAATGTTTAGAAGACAAATTGACTATCACAGGTACAGTCTCATAGAAAAATGTGTTCTGTAAATGAGGAAGATATGTTTAAAAGTGATCTTAAAGAGGTGATAGCTTCTTTTTGTTCCCAGGCCTTGTCTACACCAGAAATATTTACCAGCATAGTTATGTCAGGTAAAGAGGAGTGAGGAAAAAAAAATCATATCTTTAACTGACATAGTAATGCTGGCAAAAGCCTAGTTATACTAGCAAAAAAAATCCGTTTGCTGCTGTAATTTGTTCTGTTTGGGGAACTGGTTTAAGATGCAGGTATACTGTCAAAAGAATTCTTTTGCCTATATAAACCACATCTTTGTAAGGGGTATTTGCCAGTATAGTTCTGCAGGTATGTCTTTACTGGCTAACACTTTTAAGTGCAGACAAAGCCTAATGGAACTTGTTTTGTGCTCCTTTACTGAGGAAATTAAATTAGTGGTATGGTATGGTATGGTATACCATAGACTTATGCCTAAAATCTCGTTGCAATATTTAGTATTTTAATAATCTGATAAAGCTAGTTTGTAAAATAGGTTGGTGGTAATATTAAGAGTGGGTTGAGCCTGAAATATTTATGAAATTACACTACCTTCATTTATATCTTATCTTCCCATGAAATGTGAAAACAGAAATCATATTCTTTAAATCTCATTAGACAGTTAAAATTTCCTTAGCTAGAGATTGTTTTGTCAAATGTAATGATAAAAAAGATGGACAGATCATTTGGAAGGGCTTATTAGAGATGGGCTTGTGGGCAAACCCACAAAGCTGAACAACTTTCACTCTGGGGAAATTTGGATCTAGAGCCAAACTTCATAGCTGGGGTGCATCTCTAGTGTTACTTATTTAGTTAATGTGAACAATGTCAGTTTTTTATAAGATCTTACCAATTATAGCCATGTTCTCCACATTCCCTAAACTAACAAAATGGATAAATTTTCTCTGCTACCATAATTTGTTATATATATTCATGTATATAATGAAACATAATGGTGCTTTTTTCCCTCTCAATGAGTGCAGTTAAGATGTTTGATGGAGAAGTTCCTTTTCTATTTACCCTCACACTCCCCCCCCTCCCAGAAATACTTTGCCAATACACCACTTAATAACTTTCTTCCTCCATCTTCTTTGTATCTTCCATCTAGTAGGGGCTGCCACTGAAACATACTTGCTTTGGATTAAGGGAAAAAGTTCCCTTCAGAACTGCTGCTAATGCCTCGACAAGTGACAGGCCTGCAGGGGGTGTGAAACTTTTTTGGTTAGCAAGATGTTTTATTACTATAGAGACACAGTCAGTTAGTCAAATACCTGTATTCAACAAATTGAATGCAACTTTAAAATAATAACATCCCTTGTGAGTATCCATGAAGTTTTCAAAGATATATAGGCAAATAACTGTGGCTAGTAGGAAGGATATATATTTAGAGATATCAAACTAGAAAAGAGAAATCTTGAAACAATAAGAAATATGTCAAATGATAGCTGTGAGTTGGTAGGATAAAATATAAAGAGGAAAGAGATATGTAACTTTCAAGCTTAACAGAGATGGCTTTAGTCAGTGTTTTAAGGTTCACTTTCTGGAATAGGCCTTTTTGTAAAGATTTTCTGCTAATATATAGAAATATGTTCAATATGTACTGCTTATTAGCAATATGTTTTAGTGTTGTAGAGAACAGTTAGAAGCATGTATTTCTGGATATTATGATATTGCAATAGTAGCAGTATACAAAATTATGTTTGGGATAACTTTTTGGATTAAAAATGTAATGCTGGTTTTCAGCCCATAGGAAATATTTCTGGAGACTGTGGAGAGAATGTTTAAAGATATCTGCATTTATGGGGAAAGAATCTTTCAAACATAATGCAATTGTCAAATGCTTTGTGTATTTGGGTAACTGAGATGACTTAATTTTAAAACTCCTAACATGCCACAAGCATTGGGCCTATTCCTGCATACACTTAAGCAAGTGTATTCTACTCATATGAGAAATTCCCACTGGGGCCTAGTCTTTAATGAAAGACAGTGACTTTGACATGCTTTGAAATAACAAAAGTAAGCATCTGACAACTGTATAAAGGAGATTTTATATACGCACACTAGGACAATCTGGTATTGGCACAGCTCACGTGAGTGGAGCCATTTGCTGAGTAAGGATTGCAGAATTAGGTTTTGTGCATCTGTGATCCTGTGTACACTCAAGAACAATGTAATTCAGTAACTGAGGCTCCTTCATCCCTGGTGTAACTGTCTTGTAGTCAATGGAGTTACGCCAGGGAACAATTAGGGTCATTTTGTTCATTTTATCTTCAGATCTGAGTGTGTGATCAGTCTCTATTCCCTCACTCCTTTTTAATAATATTGAACACCAAACAACCTTTAAATGAAAAAGAACTACCCTGATGCAAATCTTCACTGTTTAGTCAATCTCCTTAACTGTGATTTGTTCAATGATGCATAAGCCTTTCCTCAGTTATCGTGTATCAATAGATTAATAGGACACTGAAATACATCCCAGTTTTTATCTGTAGCTTTCAGAACACTTACCATTTGCAGTATGTGCCTGAATTCTTTGACAATTTATCTAATTTTAATAAAGGTGAAACTGTTGTAATTGTTACTTCATTTTTCTGTGGTCTTAAAAGACCTTTCTTATTGTAGTTGAGGACTTCATAAGAAGATATACAATACTTGGAATTAAATGTAAAAGAATGTGCACCCATTCAAATTTCATACCAGATGACCATCACCCTACCCATAAAATTTTCCGCAGTACTTCTTTACGTATTTTTAAAAAGTGATTTTTGTTAAATAATTCAGTTACTAATATACTTCTAAAGTTCCTGTTCATCTTATCAGATGAACTCACTTAGAGGCATCACTTGATGCTGGCATATATTATAGTATAATTAATGTATCATTAATTTATTCTATCACTATGAAATACCCTTCACTCCTATCCCTTTTCTTCACACAAACACACATAACAATGGCTTACAGTTGAAAATACCCATTGATATATGTTCATATGTTTATTTTAGAAAATGATGTGTGGGCTTTTCTATGCTTACTGGGTAGCTTGGCTTCATTCTCTAAGCCTTAGCTCCCATGATGTTGTCCAGGCAGGCTGGCTCAGAACCTCCTTCTTTTTTTGCCCTGTGTGTGCTAGGAAAGGGTGGTGCTTGTACCCCCATACCATGGCTTATCTACTCATTCTCCAAGCAGACAAACTGCTAGGTTATGTGTCAGGATCTTCTCTCTTCTCCTTCGAGTGATTGCTCAAATGCATTCCACTTAGGTGTGTGCGCGCCCTCGTGCACGGCTCTCGGAGAACTTTCCCCTAGCAGCCCCCTGTAGGGGCTGGCTCCAGTGCCCCCTGGAGTGCCGCCCTCATGCGGCGGTACATAGGGCGCTGCTGGCCCCTCCCCTCCTCAGTTCCTTCTTTCCGCCCGTGACGGCCAGTTGAGAACAACCCTTGCTCCTCACAGATTTTTTCCTGGTAAACATGAGTAGTTAGTTAGCAGTTCGCCCTGAACTTAGTTAGTTTATAATATAGTAAGGTATTTAGTTAGTGTAGGAGAGCCTTCGGGCTCTAGGTGACCCGGCTATGCCAGGCTCGCCCGGGTTTAAACCCTGTGCTGGCTGCGGGAAGGTTTTTCCCGTCAGCGACCCCCATGACCATTGTTTGAGGTGCTTGGGGGAACAGCACCGTAAAGACCAGTGCCGTATCTGAAAGGCCTTCAAGCCTCAGACTCAGAGAGAGAGGGATGTGAGGCTGAAGGCGATCCTCATGGATTCCGCATAGCGTCCGGCGTCTGAGTCGTCGCGGACTCCCTCGGCACCGAGTGTGTCCTCGGTGCAGAGTACACCGCCAGCACCGCAGGCCTCAGTGCCGAAGAGGAAGACGCGCCGTCCGCGCTTACAACGCTCCCCCGCACTGCAGGAGTGGCCGGGGTCGAGCCCGGAGGTGCTTCGGCTCTCTGATGTGCCGCCTGCTCTGGCATCGGCACCGTCTCCGATCAGGGAGGTTCCCCCCACTCCTGGGTGTGGGGGACCCCCTGTACAGGACCCTTCTACGCCGGAGGCGTTCGAGGCAGCTCAAGCCTTGTTGGCCTTGCCCACGCCTCCGGCCCTTTCTCGGCTGAGAGAGTCAGGGCCTGTGTCCCAGGGCAAAGCCGCGCTGGGTGTCTCCGAAGGGTGGGCGGCCCTGGCACCAGAGGATCGGCCGCCCACCACCCGACGCCGGAGAGTCGAGCTTGGAGGCTCCTCTCCTTCTTCGTCGTCGGACGAGGCGTTGCGGCACCGCTCCAGGTCACGGCACCGCTCCTTCACCTCAAGCTCCAGCATCGCAAGTCGTCACTCTCCCGGTACCGGTCGTCTTCATCGTTGTTGTCAGCGTCGCCCCGTCTGCACCGCAGATGACGACGCTGTTCGGGATCGTCGCGTGGCAGGTCCCAGAGCGGCTCTTCCCGGAGTCATTGCCGGCACTGATCTCCTGGCTCGGGATCCCGGACCTGGCGCCAGGAGCAGGTACCCCTTCCGGCACCGCAGCCAGCACCGGCTTTGACACCTACACTGGCACCGGCGTTGCCCTCAGCACCAGTGCTGCCCCTGGGCTGGCCACAATCCCCTTGGCAGTGGCCATTTTGGGGTCCAGGGGCAGCCCAGATGGGGCAGGGAACTACGTCGGCCCCTGCCTCTGTCACCCAGTTACCTCTCCAACAGGCACCATCGGAGCAGGAGGGTGACCACTCCTCAGAGGAGGAGGAGGAGGACCCTGGGGAGGGCCCCTCCACTGGACCCCGCCACCCGTCCTATTCTTCGTCGCCGGACGAGGCAGCCGTCAGGGACCAGGGGGCCCCTCTTATTGACTTCAGGGCTCACCAGGAGCTCCTGAAGCGGGTGGCCTCGAACCTTGGCCTGAAGGTCAAGGTTCTGGAAGAAGAGGTGGACCCCCTCTTCGGGTGTGTGGGGACTCAAGGACCGTCCAGGGTAGCCCTCCCCATTCACGAGAGGGTCCTGCGCCTGGCTAAGGCCGTTTGGCAGACCCCTTCCTCGGTCGCCCCTATGTCTAAGGGCACCGAGAAGAAGTATTACGTGCCAGCTGAGGGGCATGAATACTTGTGTACGCACCCTGCCGCGGGTACTCTGGTTGTGCACGCTGCCAACCAGAAGGACAGGCAGGGGACTCAGAGCGCCTCCTCTAAAAACAAGGAGGGTAGGAAACTAGACCTTTATGGTAGGAAGGTCTACTCCACGGGGGCGCTCCAGTTCAGGGTGGCCAACCATCAGGCCCTCCTGGGCAGGTATAATCTGAACTTGTGGGACTCAATGCAAAGGTTCGCAGAGTCCCTGCCCCAGGACCAGGCTGCAGACTTCGCCACGGTCCTGGAGGAAGGATTGACTGTGGCTAGTGCAGCCCTTCAGACTGCCTCTGATGCTGCGGACACAGCCAGTAGGGTGATGGCCTCCGCCGTCGCCATGCGGCGCGCAGCGTGGCTGCAATCCACGGACCTGTCCCAGGAAGTGCAGCATTCTATTCAGGACTTGCCCTTTGATGGGACCGCCCTCTTCTCCGAGAGGACGGATGAAAAGCTGCACGCCCTGAAGGACTCAAGGGCAACGCTGCGCTCCTTGGGCCTTTATACCTCTCAAGCGGCTCGATTACAAGCTCGCCAGCAGCCGCAGCAGCCGCCACAGCGGCAGCGGCAGCAACCTAGGCCACCGCCTAGGCGTTCCCCCCCCGCAAAGGCAGGGATAGGAACAGGGGCTCTGGACACCGAGACCGCACGGCGTCGTCCAATTCCTCCCAAAGAGGACCCTCTCAGGGCTCCAAAGGGAAGCGTACCTTTTGACGGTGCACCCGAGGGTGGCACCGTCTTCCGTTCCCTGGGTTCCCCCCCGCCTTTCCAGGACAGGTTAAGACCCTACCTCGGCCTGTGGCAGGCTATCACGTCGGATCAATGGATCCTCAGAACCATGCACTGGGGTTACGCCCTACAGCTGGTGGCATTCCCCCCCCCCACTCACCCCTCCCCGTCCCTCTTCAGGGACCCCTCTCATGAGCATTTACTCCTTCAGGAGGTTCACTCAAGGGTGCCATAGAAGCGGTTCCACCGCTCGAGGTGGGGAAGGGCTTTTACTCAAGGTACTTCCTCGTCCCCAAAGCCAAGGGAGGCCTCAGGCCTATACTGGACCTGCGCAGGTTGAACAGGTTCATAAGGAAGCAAAAGTTTCGCATGGTGTCCCTAGCATCCATCATTCCCGTATTGAACCCAGGGGATTGGTTTGCCGCCCTCGATCTGAAGGATGCATACTTTCACGTCTCCATCCTTCCCGCCCACAGGCGGTACCTAAGGTTTATGGTAGCTGGTGCCCACTACCAAGTTACAGCCTTGCCCTTTGGCCTGTCTTCCTCCCCCAGAGTGTTTACCAAATGTATGGCTGTGGTAGCGGCCTTCCTGAGGCGCAGGGGGGTCCAGATATTTCCCTACCTGGATGACTGGTTGATAAGGGGCAAGACCAAGTTGCAGGTGTGCGAGACGGTCTCCTTCGTCCAGGCCACTTGCCATGCTCTGGGGCTACTCATCAACGAGCAGAAATCAACGCTGTCCCTGGTACAGTGCATAGAGTTTATAGGGGCATTCCTAGACTCGGTGTGGGCCAGAGCCTCCCTCCCACGCTCGAGGTTCGAGGCCATGGCAACGATCATATCGTAGCTTCGGAGGTGCCCCACGACGACAGCCAGGCAGTGCCTGCAGCAGTTAGGCCACATGGCCTCGTGCACCTATGTGGTGAGGCTGGCCCGCCTCAGGCTGAGGCCCCTCCAAGGTTGGTTGGCCAAGGTATATGTGCCCAGCAGGCACTCTCTAAACAGGGTGGTTACGGTGCCCCCCATGGTGTTGGGGTCACTGAGCTGGTGGCTGGACGCCGGGACAGTGTTGGAAGGGGTTCCCTTCACGCCCCTCACCCCCTCGGTCACTCTGATCACGGACGCATCAGACTTGGGGTGGGGAGCTCACATCACCGGTGGTCTGACCACACAGGGGCGTTGGTCCTAGGGAGAGACTGCCCTCCACATCAATGTCAAGGAACTGAGGGCAGTCAGACTGGCTTGCAAAGTATTTCGCCACGCTTTATTGGGGAAAATGGTACAGGTGCTGACGGACAATACCGCAGCGATGTTCTACATCAACAAACAGGGGGGAGCACGCTCCTCGGCTCTGTGCCAGGAGGCGCTTTATCTTTGGGACTTGGCGGTGAGGTACAATTTCTGTTTAACCGCTTCTCACCTCCCCGGGGCAGGAACGCCTCAGCAGGTCGTTTCTACCCCAACACGACTGGTCGTTGCATCCGGAGGTAGCGGCCAGGATTTTCCGTGAGTGGGGTGTTCCCCGATTGGACCTGTTCGCGTCATCTTGGAACACGAAGTGCCCGAGGTTTTGCTTGCTCTGGGGTCGTGAGCCGGGCTCCCTTTCCGACGCGTTCCTTATCGATTGGACGGGGACTCTCATGTACGCAATCCCCCCCTTCCCGCTCCTGCCCAGGGTCCTCTTGAAGATCAAGAGGGACAGAGCGGATGTGATACTGATCGCCCCAGCGTGGCCGAGGCAGTACTGCTCTCCCAGGACCACGGTCGCCTGCTGCATCCCAGCCTGGACTCCCTGCACCTGACAGCCTGGAGGCTCTCTGGCTGACGGAGGAGGAGAGAACCTGCTCAGAGCAGGTCCAATGCGTGCTGCTGGGAAGCAGGAGGCCCTCCATGCAGATTGCCTACAGGGCCAAGTGGAGGAGATTCACCTGCTGGGCGGAGTCGCGGGGCGTAACCCCCGATACGTCCCCCGTGCAGGCGGTCCTCGATTACCTGCTGCAGCTTAGACTGCAGGGGTTAGCGCTAGCCTCCCTCAGGGTGCACCTAGCGGCCATCTTGGCTTTCCATCAGCCGATGGGGGGGCAGTCCCTGTTCTCCCACCCCATGTTGGTGAGGTTTCTCAGAGGGGTTGAGAGGCTTTACCCCCAGGTCCATGACCCGGTGCCTCCGTGGGATCTGAACCTGGTCCCCTTTGAGCCCTTGGCCACCTGCCCCTTGCTGACCCTTTCCTGGAATGTGGCCTTCCTCATGGCCATTACCTCGGCTAGGAGGGTCTCTGAGTTAAGAGCTTTGACCTCGGAGCCCCCCTATTCCGTGTTCTTCTGGGATAAGGTACAGCTGAGGCCTCACCCAGCGTTCCTGCCTAAGGTAGTCTCCCGGTTCCATTGTAACCAAGATATTTTCCTCCCCGTGTTTTTCCCTAAAGCGCACAGGTCCGAGGACGAGAGGAGACTGCACACCCTCGATGTGAGGAGGACGCTGGCGTTCTACCTGGACAGGACGAGGCCGTTCCGAAAGACCACGCAGCTCTTCGTCGCAGTGGCAGAGAGGATGAGGGGTTCCCCGGTCTCCGCCCAGTGCATCGCCAAGTGGATCACTGCCTGCATCCAGCTCTGCTACGAGCGTGCAGGCGTCCAGCTTCCCGGAGTGGTGATGGCGCACTCGACGAGGTCCCAGGCTGCGTCGGTGGCCTTCCTGGAAAGGGTCCCCCTGGATGACATGACCAGGGCTGCCACCTGGTCTTCAGTGCACACCTTTGCTGCGCACTACGCTGTCGTCCAGCAGTCAAGGGACAACGCGCGAGTCGGCAGAGCCGTGCTGAGGGCAGCTCGCCATTGACTCCTACCCACTTCCAGGTAAGGCTCGTTAATCACCTAAGTGGAATGCATATGAGCAATCACTCGAAGGAGAAAACATAGTTACTTACCAGTAACTGTTGTTCTTCGAGATGTGTTGCTCAGATCCATTCCATACCCACCCTCCGTCCCCGCTGTCGGAGTCGGCAGAAAGAAGGGACTGAGGAGGGGAGGGGCCGGCAGCGCCCTATGTACCGCCGCATGAGGGCTGCACTCCAGGGGGCGCTGGAGTCGGCCCCTACAGGGGGCTGCTAGGGAAAAGTTCTCCGAGAGCCATGCACGAGGGCGCGCACACACCTAAGTGGAATGGATCTGAGCAACACATCTCGAAGAACAACAGTTACTGGTAAGTAACTATGTTTTTCTGGCTGTAAATGAGATTCAGCTCTGGTTCCCTGGTGCCTGGTTCCAGGCAAGAGCTGAGGAAGCATGCACTATAATCCAATTGTCTCTCCTTTGTGGGGAAAATGTTTCTGGTAGGGCAGGGAGACAAAAAACAAAATGGGGGACACCTGACTGCAGCAAAATGGCAAATTCCAGGTTAAAAATTCTAATTCTGTAGCATATTGGAAAACCGCCATATTCCATGCTGCCGTAGAATAACAAAGTCCAGGGAGTCCTGATTGAGATGAATGGGGCAGTTCATATTTCTTAGAGGTATTGTTTCAAGCTCTCTGCAGAGTTAGGCAAGAATCATTACATTGGTTATGCTCAGTTCACCTTCTGAAGGTTATCTGTGCAATCATAAGCTAAAACAATTAAAAAAGAGAGCTGCTGATATTGAACAATACAATTGTTCTGTGCCAAGTGGTGAATTCTATGGCAATCTCATTTGCTACAGAACTGTGTAATATGTGGGGTCCTGATAATAGGTAAATGGGTACACAAGGTAGGTGATGTAAAGATATGTACTGACAGTGTTGCTGTTCAATCAGTAGAAGTGTTTTTGTGGTATATGAAAAGGTCCAGAAAAGGTGGAAGCCAGCTTGTTTTGTACCTGTTGTGTAAGGAGGACTGTAACTCCATATATAACAACAGAATCTGAACTAAACCTTTAAAAAGATGAGTGTGTTCCTGAGTGGGTCCACGGTGTTTCAGCTTTGATAGACCAGCAGAATGGCCAGAGTGGAAGCAACATTTGGCACATGGTGGGGGTTGTCACTAAGCTGGGAAAAGCGGAACATGGGCTTGATAGTGATGGAGCAGCTCCCAGCTTCTACTGAGGGGGAGTCTGTCCTTTTCAGGAAATGAATAGTGCTCAGTAGGGTTGGAGCTCAACCAAGCCAGGATGTTATGAGCAGACTCTGTGGTCTCTGGATTCTGGATTTGGCCTAGTGGGACAATTCGCATGAGTAAGGTGAGCAGAATTTGGCCTCAAATCTACTATTTTCTCTTTCACTAACAGCTAAAGACCTGATTCTGCAAACTCTTACTTATATGAGTTGAGTGGATTATGTTATTGGGATGAGGATTTGCAGAACTGAGGCCACGCATGAGGGTATAAATTCAACTCAAGGTCTTTAGTAATTAGTAAACCTAAAGCAACAGAATAATTAAACTTTCATTCTCAATAAAGCTATAGCTCACTTAAGGCAATTTATTAATTAGCCCACTTTTTAAACTGAGCTCATTCGTAGCTCTTCATTACGAAAGTTATTGTAGGCCAAATTTGTGAATATTTAGCATGCAAGACCAGGTTATACCTCTTATTTGTGGTGGCACTTATCTAAAAAATCATTCTAAATGGGTTGCAATCTAGAAGCAAATCAGAGCTCTGTATAAAAGAGATACAGTGTGTTCTTGGTTGTTACTGGAGCTAAAATTTTTTTCCAGTATTCCGTAAACAATATAATCTGCCACTGATATACACTTCTTCTGCAGGAGAGAAAAAGCTCAGTGTGGAGGCATAAAAAATATGCAGATATTTTCTTGATATTTGTGAAACTGAAATAGAATGACCCTCTCTCTCACTGTCATGTACATGTCTGCAATAAAACTGCTGTTTGTGCTGCAGCACTAGTTAAGAAAGATGTACAAATCCACCGAGTGGTTTCAAACTACCACTCTATTCTAAGTCAATTGGGTTCTTTTGCATGTTAGTTTCAGTTACTATATCCTGATCACTGAAAGCAGCTGTGTTTAATGAGCTGGAACAGAAATAGGTCAATAAAATGTACTTTTATACGTATGTGATTAGCAGTCTTAAAGAAAAAAAACAGTGTTCCCATAGGAGCTTGGAGCGATAGCCATTTTAAAAAGATGCTATTTATTTGTTAAATGTTTACTGTAAAAGTAAAGGAATGAGAGAAATGAGAATATCAATGTCTGCTACAAACCACAATCATAAAAAATATTTCATTTTAGAGTATTTCTGGGAGTTCTAATGATCTTTTTGTAGCTTTTTGTATAAGAAAGTCCATAAGGATTGTTTATGTAAAATACCATTATCCCCTTCTCCCCCCTGAAAAAGTGGGTGAAGTTTTGAAAGGATGAAGGTTTGGCTTTTATTTAAAAGTATGCAGAATTTGGGTAACAAGTATAATTATGTTATTTTATTATGCACATATAATGCTTCATGAAGCTCTTTACAGACATGAAGCCTTGCAAGAGAAGTATTTTACTGATAGGTAAAATGAAGTGCAAAGTTTAAGAGCTTAAGTTTTTTTATTTAAGAAGTCCGGAGCTCCTGTTGAAGTCAGTGGGTGCTGTAGGTGCTCAGAGACTCTGAAAATCAGGCTGCTAGTGTCATGACAAAGATCACATAGCAAATCAGTGGTAGAGCTAGGTATAAAACCCACTTGTTTTAAGGTCCAGTCGCCTGCTCTGACAACTAAACCACACATTCCCAATCGGAAATTGCAGCATAATTTCGTCAAGTAAAATGGTGCTACTATGCAAAACTATGTTATTTTATTTCCCAAGTAACCTGACAACACTTTGTCAGAGCTTCATCACTCTTTTTGTATTTTCAGTTCCAAGCAGTGATAAAACCTTTAGATATAGCTATTAACTGTTGAGAAAGCAGAGACTAGGAAAGACAGAACTGAATAACAAGAAAGTGGTTTCCCAAGCAACGGAATCCTGACAGAAGCTGTCACATTACTTATCTAAATGTGTGCATTCTATGAAAGGATTTTATTGGTTTGTTTAATGTGTGCAGGAGAAACAGATAAAATATACTTCTTACTGGGTGTGGTAATGAAACTGATATTGTTTGTAGTTATGGGAATACTGGATACAAAAAATCAGATAATAAAATGCTGTTCCTTCCAAGTAAACAGATCTTTTAAGGTATGTCTACATTGACTCCAGCCTGAGTCACAACGTCAAAACACTGTCTGCACAGTGTGCTACCGTGATCCCCACTAGCATAAATCTTTAGACCTAGGCTGGGAGTATCCCTCCTAGATGCTGTGAAGATACCCTTCATGACTCAATATTTTAGTTAGAACTTCTAAAGAAGCAGATAGCCAGTTACTTTATTAAAAATGTACAGTATCTTTTACATTTTTTAGTGAATTTAGTAATTGGGAAGGTTCCTAATTGAAGGCTTGTTGCCTGTACTCTGCCTATATTAGGTATAGGAATTCTGCAAATGTCCTGGAGAAACCAACTCATTCATTCTTAAGTCATTGATATCTGTTTGGAAAAGCAACATATTTGCCAGCTCTGAGGATAACTTTTGGCATGGACACTTGATTATTAGGAACTGGACTTAGGCTGAACAGCTGTCAGGTGTGCCTTTTGCTCATTACTAACCAGGGTTAGATTTCAACCAATGACAGTGGTCTGGCTCTGTGTCCCTTTATTAATTCGCAGAGCTATCTATGTCACATAAGTAAGAATGGACATACTATTGTGAGCAGCCTGAATCTTTGCCTATCTCCCAACATGATGTTGAACACTTTTCCACGTTCACATTGGCTCAGAAAGTCTGCTTTTTGCTTCCCTAGCAACCTCCCTTCCTCTCAAAAGAGAAAGGAAACCCAGGTTCTGACAGTTTAGCACCTGAACCTATTCTACTGCTGTGCTAGGAAGACTTTGAATTTTCATCCCCTGTATGTACATAACAGATAATCTGCATTAACCACAGGTGCCTAAGAAGACTTCTTATGTTGTTTTAAACTTACCTGTTTAAGTTTGTCACTATCAGAGATCAGATTCAGTGACTAACGTTTGCATTTAACTTGCAAATCTGTTATTCCCAACTCAGATCAAGATCAAAATTCCTTGGAATTGTTGGTATGTAGTGCTATTCCTTGGCAACACAGCACATGACCATTGCTATGTATAAGGTGACATAGAATGTCCATCACCTCCTCTAACAGGACAAACTCCAGCCCTATTAGATCAGTTCCGCTAGCCATAAGTATCCACAAGATAACTTTCCTTTGATCAGCACATTTTAAAAAGAACACTGTTGTTATGACTCCATCTGCCTCAGATGTCAGAGGATTCATATGTTCATGTTTGCAATTCTTAAGACTTTGGTCCTTAAAAGTGTAATTGGGTATTGTCTTTATGCAGATTACATCTGTGGTCTCCATAAGACTGATTATAAAAGTACTACTGCTTCTTGACAATCGCACTTGAGCTACCTGTGTCTCAGGTCATTCAAGATGCAAAATGTTCATCATGGAATTCCCTTCTTATGTCCATTACCAACTATGGTAGTATTTCCAGATGCTGGACTGAGACGTTCATCTTGTTCTTCAGCCTTCTTGAGATTTGTGGACTTTGTAGGAGAAGAAACGTCTGCATCAGGATTCAGGATGTTGAAAGATAATTGTTCAATCTTAAAGGCTTTCTTTCTTTCATCAAGACCAAAGATTCATCTGCTGAGGGAAGAGAAGGTATCCATGTGCCTTCCTCCCAGTGTCCAGTCAGATTCCTTGAACAAAGTTTTTCTAAGATGTAAATGACTGTCTTAGGTCTCATTCTGCTGTTATGTGTCATGCAAAGGAAGTAAGTCCCAAGTAGGTCTCTTTACCACCAAGGAGAACACCAGGTGTCTCTGGT
Organism: Mesoclemmys tuberculata; assembly: GCA_007922155.1. Taxonomy (NCBI): domain Eukaryota; kingdom Metazoa; phylum Chordata; order Testudines; family Chelidae; genus Mesoclemmys; species Mesoclemmys tuberculata. The sequence goes on along the minus strand of ML675618.1, from coordinate 22,992,329 downwards.
TTTGCTTCAGGGTCAAACAAGATCCAGTAACAATGGCAGACTCCCCCTTCTTGGAATGGAATCAGGAATTCCTCTACATGATTATATTGGTTTAGGAGCTCTGTCTATAAATCCTTCAGGATGGAGCCAAGGTGTTGTCAACACATCTAACCAGATCTTCTTCTAGTAATGTCCCTGTGGGTGCTCCACTTTAGGTGTTGTTGTGTCCTGTGCCCTTGATCGGAGGTCTTTTAGCAGTCACAGGTGCACAGATTTGGTCTCAGAGCGCCTTCGGTGCGTCTTTGGTGCGCATGTGCGTCTGACCCCCTCAGTTCTTTCTCAACCATCCATGATCCGAGATGGAGCATTAAGAGCAGAGAATTTTTTCTCGTTCTAGACAGAATAATAGTTAAAAAAATTAGTTAGTTTACTGATACTTTCGTCAGTTTTAGTCAGTATTTAGTTACTTAGTTTTTGTTAAAACAAAACAAACAAAAAACAAAAGAAAAGAAAAGAAAGAAGATGACAATAATAAGTTTCAGTTTTCTTCCTTTTTCCTTTATGTTATTAGAATAGTATTAGGGTTCAACATACCTAGTTCACCAGGCTTCAAACAAGCCCTCCCAGTGCATAGGCTCTTCGGTGAAGGCCACAACAAAAGTGCTCCCTCTGCAAACAGCTCCATCCGAGACCCTGCAAAGACAAAGCTTTGCCAAAAAATCATCTTCATAGACGAAGTTCTTCGATTCCAGCAGGCATGAGCCTTCCCCTCAACCTTTGACTTCAAAGGATAGTGGGCCACAGAAACAGACCGGGGACTCCTCTCACAAGTCAAAAAAGAGACTCAGCAAGCTAGGGATAGCCAAAAGCGATGGCCATCTCTGTCAGTCGCACCAAGATCACCGTCGGCACCAAGATCAACTTGCCTATTCCTCACCTATGTCGTTATTTGGTACTGCTGACAGGCCCATGGACACTTTGGGCATGAGCACAGAGTCTTCAGTACTGATAGATAAGGGCAAACATCCTAGGAAGGCACTCCAAGTACGTGAGTCCACATTGGTGTCACCGCAACAATAGCCCACCTGGCACTGGAGAGACAAGTACAGACGAGGTCTCCATCTCCCCTGGCATCACCACCACCACTAGGATGGTTGTTACCAATGGAATTCCACCATGCCAGTGACCTAGGCATGACAGAGGTACCTGTTTCTCTACCCCTTGGTACCGATGTCACAGCACCGGACCTTTGCTGGGCACAGGGCATATCCCTGCAATCATACCATGCTCCTCCACTGTCAAGTGAGGGATTGGATAGTGAGCCTGAGGAGGTTTCATAGTACTTCTCCCGAGCTCCATATGGGGCCCACTATTAATAGGGTCCGGGAATGTACTTGCAATGGCACCATCACCATCTTGGTGTGGTCCCCTTGGGCATCTCCAATGGCCAGCCTGAGACCCTAGGGAGGCACACTGACAGTCTGCCTCATGAGCATCAAGCATTGCTTGACAACCCCCCAGGCACTCTCCTTTGGCCCCAGCATTGACGGCCTTAGAACCTCGGGAAATGGAGGAGGAACAGGGGAATTCAGAGGCGAAGGTAGCACCTAGAGCCATAGTCTCCTCTTCCTAAGAGGAAGCCATTATGCCTTCACTACTGTCCATGGTAAATGACTTCCATCTGTTCCAGGAGCTGTCAAAAAGAGTTGCGAATACCCTCCATGTACCACTGAAGGATGTCAGAGACACACACCACCTGCTCTTAAATATCATCCACTCTTCATCCTCCTTGAAGATCACCCTCCCAATCAATGAAGCCATCTTAGACCTCAGTAAAACAGCATGGCAAACCCCAGCATCAGAAGCCCCAATATTTAAGTGTTCAGACAAAAAATATTATGTCCTCAAAAAGGAATCAGAGTTTCTATTTTCCCACCTGCTACCCAGTTCCATTGTAGTGGATGCCATAAACTTTTGTGGCCGACAACATCATTCCAGGGAAACAGACAGGGACTAGAAGTGCCTTGATCTCTTTGGCAGGAAGGTGGTGTATTCCTTGGCCACCTTACAGTTTTGTATTGCCAAATAGCAGGTGCTCAAGGCAAAATACGATTACACAAACTACAATAGACTGAATGAGTTTATTGATAAGCTGCTAGAGAATCATTGGGAATCCTTCAAGCATAACATTCAGGAAGGATAACTGGTGGCTAAAATACTGCTGCAGTTGGCTCTCGACGCCACAGACACAGCAGCCAGAACCATCTCCACAACTATGGTGATGAGGCGGATGTCATGGCTCTACCTGTCAGGAATTCCAAAGGAGGTGCAGACCAGAGTAGAGGAGCTCCCCTTTGAGGGTGTGAAACTCTTCGCTGAGAAGACTGATGCCTCCTTTCACTCATTGAAGGATTCCAGGGCCACTCTCAGGTTGCTGGGAATTTACACACGGGGGAGAAAAGAGACCCCTGTCCCAACAATTTATTTGTCTCAATTCTCATCACATGAGAATTTTTATGAGCCACAAAAAAAAAAAAAAGGAAAAATTCCCAAAACATAAGCCATCTGGTCCACAATTTGACCCAATCCCCTTCCTCTAAGCACCACTTTTGACGGGCAGGTCAGTGTGCTGAAAGACACTGTCTACTACTGTCTATGACCATGCACCCATTTGGCCACCATTTGGCAGCATTCTGCGGTGCCTGGGAATGTATAATGTTGGACAGATGGGTACTAGAGATCATCCAATCTACTCCATCTACTTCACCTCCCTACCCTGACTACAACATCCATCCCTGCCCCTCTTCAGGGACCTTTGTCACAAGAATCTACTCAAACAGGAGATAGAACAACTCCTCCAGCTAGGATCTACAGAACCAGCTCCTCAACATCTATGAGGCAAGAGATTCTACTCTTATTACTTCCTAAAACCAAAAAGAAAAGGAGGTTGGAGACCCATACTGGATCTCAGAGCTCTCAAGTTTGTCAAAGCTCAGAAGTTCAAGATGGTCACCTTATCAATGATCATTCCATCACTGGAACAGGGAGACTGGTTTTCAGCCCTTGACCTACAAGACACCTACTTTCATATTTTCATACTACCAGCTCACAGATGATTTCTCAAATTCATTCTGGGACATGACCATTAGCAGTATAGGTCCTCCCCTTCTGACTCTTATTGACCCTGTGATGGTGTGCACTTGTCCTGCAGTAGTTCATGAAGGGTTAACTCTACTTTGTGGTCTGAAGCAGCCACGCCCCCTTGGCCATCATGGCTAGAGGACAGGTATAAAAGGGCGTGACACAGCTCAGGGCTGACTGCTGAAGAGGGAGGACACCAAACTTCCAGGTCATAGAAGCTGAAAGCCCCAAAACTCTGGCAGGCCTGAGCAATAAGTGGGATGCCCAGGACTGGCCAGACCTAGCAGGAGCCACCCCAGTTGAGAGAGCCCAAGACCCTGAGGATGTACAGATGGCCACTGAGGAGACAGAGTAGGAAATAGCCCATGGGACTGACTGCTAAGCCAGATAGCATCAGTGTATTTGCAATCAGATCTCCTCTGGCCCAGTGGTGGAGTGCTCTGCCACTGTCAGGACCCAAGGCTGGGACCTAGTGGAGCAAGTAGGGCTCGAGCCCTCCCCTGGCTGCCACCGACCCTTGGTGGTGGCCTATTCCACCCTGGCCATTAGGCCCTGGAGCCCTGAGGGAGAGGGCAGCCATATAGACTCTTGCCATTGGACAATACTGCCCTGAGGGAAAGAGCAGCTGTACTGACTTTGGCCATTAGGCTGTACCTCCCTGAGGGAGAGGCGGCTATAGTGACTCTTGCCGTTAGGCAGTACCATCCTGATTGGGAAGGCAGCCCTATTGACTCTGGCCATTGGGTCATGGGGGGGCAATTGATCAGTGTTCACGTCACATTCCCCATCAGTACCTGGCCCGAGGAAGCTAATGATCCAACCAGCAGACCAAATTCAGCAACAAATCCTGGTCACGTGCCATCTGACTGTGACCCCAGTATATCACCATCCTTCAACTTTCAAGCCATTGGACTGGCACTTTAAATTCTTCAGCTTAATGTTGAGGCTCTGTCAGCAGCTAAACACAGCATTATTAGGGCATTAGCCACTCCTCACAGTATCGCCGTAATATGTCGCAAGGAACTCATGTTGCTAATAGCGTAGCAAGACACTATGGTGTAAACACACCCCAGATGCCAAATATGGTTGTGCAACATATGTGCTCTCTGACATATCTGATGCTGTTCCACTCTCTTCCTCCAGTTTTTACAATGTGATCCAGGTTGGTGGCCTTAGACTTGTCAATGTATATAAGCTGTCGAGTGTGCACTGGGGCCAGCAAGTCCTTCCAACACTTGATCATCCAGCAATCTGTGCTAGTGATTTGAACAGCCAACACTCTCAGTGGGGTGTACTGATTGGATGATGAAGGCAAACTGTTGTTGGACTGGTCGACTAACAATAACTTCATGCTTATACACGATGCAAAAGAATACAGCACATTTCTTTCAGCTAGATGATTGAAAGAGTACTCACCTGACCCTTGCTGGATCAGTTCGTTATATGGCTGTTCACAACCATATTGATTCCTGCCATTAGGCTACACACCCTGGCAGCAAGCCCAAGTACTGCAGCAGATGGTGGTCCAACATCAGCAGCTGGTCCAGCATCAAGAACAACATCAACAGTGGCGGTGGGAGGTGATGGCACAGCACCAGGCCCAACAAAAGTAGCTGGTACAACAGATGGCCACGTTGTTACAGCCCCCCATCACACCAGCGACTTAAGGGCCAAGAGGGGCCTGACAGGGATCCTAGTATGACTGACCAGCTGGGACCCAGTCATGACCCCAAAGTCTTCCTGATAACATTTGAGCAAGTTGCTACTGCTGCTCAGTACATTGGGCCATCTTGCAGGCACTATCCTTGCCAGGCCTAGCTCAGGCGGCCTACTGTAATCTGGACCCACAGGAATTGTTGAAGTACTGTAAGGTCAAGGCCGTCATCCTCAGACAGTCATCTCCGTGTAGATGTACCACCAGCAGTTCCGGTGATAGCGATATCCTACTGAAGTCTGGCCAAGGGCTGTGGTCCAGAAGCTCTGGAACTATTGCTGGCGCTGGCTCAAACAGGGAAAGTTGATGGAGAACCAGGTGGTGGAGGTGGTAGCCCTAGAGCAGTCCCTACAGATACTCCCTGTCAGAGGGAAGGAGCAGGTGCAACAATATCGCCCACCATTGCTCCTGGAAGCTGTCTCCCTAATTGAAGACTACCTGTGTTTGTTGAGGGAATGGAGGCACAGGCCCAGCGGAAGGGGGACCCCAGAGACATGGACTGGGTGCAAGAGTGGAACTCCCACATGCCCAAGATGGGGAGCTCAAAACCCTAATCCAGACCACCACGACTGTGGGAAATGGCAATCAGGGGACCTGGTCATACCACCCCCTAGTCGAGGAAAGAGCAGCCCAGAAAGGGGATCGGTGAGCATGGAACTAGACTTATCGGCAAGACTGCTTTGAGGGAAATTGCATGAGTGGGGACAGGAGGAAAATTTCCAACGTGATTGTAGTTACAGCCAAGCCTTAGCCACGGGCTCCTAAGCGAGAAACAAAGGCCCGCTAAACTCTTGGCAATCATGTGGGTGTTAGGCAACCTGGTGACAGCAGTCACTGACTCAGGAATGGGATGTAGCCAGATGCTGATCGGGCCACTTTGGTAGAGTCCCCCAACTCAGCCAGGTTCCCCATTCTCCTGCAGTGCATCCAAGGGGATATCCAAGTGTATCCAGCTTCCTGGGTGTGACTGGCAGACAAGCATCAAGAGGAGGTGTGCTGTGTCGGCTTAGATCAGGTGCTGGTGTACCCAGTGCTGTTGGGGCGATATTGATGAGGATTCTGAGGGACTGTGCATGACTGGAGTCGACGAGGACTGTTAGAGGGCAAGGGATGCCCACTGAAGGGCACTGCAGTGCAAGAAGGCCCAGATGAAGCAGGGGGCTGTTCTGCCTCCATGCCTGGCATCCCCCGAGTACTGAGCAGAGAGACCAGCCCTGGCTGGCTAAAGGCCAACAGGGATTTCCTGACGGAGCAGTGAGAGCATCAGACCCTGAACCAGACTTGGGAGCAAATAGTGATTCCATACCTGCAGGAGGGCAGCAAGCAATACACCCTGCAGGGCCCCCAATTTGAGGTGTGGGATTACCACCTGTACCACGTAGAGCAGGAAACCCAGACCCAGGAGGTGTTGTGGAAGCTGTTGGTACCCCAGCCATACCAGAAGGGACTGCTATGGCTGGCCCACTGAATATACTGGGCGGGACATCTAGGAAGAGAGAAAACCCTGCAGTGGGTGGCCCAGATGTTCTTCTGGCTCGGCATCCACCAGGAGGTACGGAACTTTTGTGCTGCCTTCTTAGAATGCCAAGATACCGGACCAAAAGGGATACCAAAGGCCACCTTAGTGGTGCTTCCCTTAGTTGGGGTTCCTTTTGAACAGATTGGTCTAGATCTGGTAGGGTATCTGGAAGAAAGTGGGTTTGGATATACTGCTGGAAGTAGACACACAACCCGGTATCCCGAGGCAATGACACTAAGGAATACTAAGGCCCCTAACCATAGCTACCGAATTCTTAAAAATCCTCTTCTGGGTGGGGATACCCAGAGAGATCCTCTCAGGGAACAATTTTTTATTAAAGCTAATGGCTGAATGGTGCTGACTGATAGATATTCAAGCACTAGAGACATCTGCATACCATCCAGAGATGGACAGCCTAGTGGAGAGATTCAGTGGGACAATAAAAGCCATGTTACACAAGTGCGCTGACCCCCATCAATGGGACAAGCTACTACCAGCTCTCCTTTTCACTGCGAGAGAGGTTAAAACATTATTTGCAAAATGCATATAAATTGTATACTAAATTACATTTATCTTCAGAAGAAGTCTGTGTGAGACAATTATAAGATAGGTACATTGTGTTCACTTTGGTTTTTTTGTTAAGAAATAGAGGGTAATATTGATAATGTGAGGTTAGGCTGGGGAAAGGAAATAAACCAGTAAATTTCTTTAGAGGATTGAAAGCCACTACAAGTGTACTAGTTATCCCTCATGAAGAGAATGAATACCAGTGGAAACATGCATTTATATTTTTTACATGGCTCTTGTAAAACAAATTTCATCCAAAATTCACAGTAAAATGCTTCAGGGAATGCCATCGAATCATCTTCCAATCTTCTGGGATTGTCCCAAATTGAAAGGCTTCTGATCTGATGTTAGAAAGCTAATTCAAGAATTATTTTAGGGATATATTCTCACTTTTGCCCCACCATTTCCTTTTTTACTACTGTGGTGTTCGAGAAATGTATTGATTTACTGAAATTAAATAAGTTATCTGTTTAGAATTCATGAGACTGAAATTGCTACAATGCATTTTATCCCTGTGGCTTTGAAAATGCCACCTGTAGAAATGTGGTTGACCAGGATAAAAAAAAAATTAAAAAAAAATTAAATGATTTACTACCTGTATTGGATTGACTATTGAACTATTTGAAGAGACAAGAACCAAGTGGGAACTGATTTAAAAAAAATAGATACTGTAAATATATATTTTAGTTATAACTTACCTTATCCTGTGTTGCCTCAACTCTGCTGTATCTCATTTTCATGTCTGACTCCAGAAAAGTAACTTGTAGTGTCAACAACTGTTTCTTTAATAAAAAGGTGGTTATTAAAATTTTAACTTCTCCAGTTCAGCCATGCAAAGTGAGTGAGCAAGATTTCTTTCATGTTGCCAATAAAACAAGGTGATTTATATTACACAGCGATGTGCCATGTCAGTGAAACATGTCCATATTTCATTTCTGATTGTGCCCTCCACTAGTAATAGAGTTGAGTTAAAAGCAACTACCTTGCTTCAATATATTAAAATAGACATGCTCAGATGAAGGTCAAGGAGAGTGAAAATTGGGGGAAAAGCCTGGTGCCTTGTAAAGTATTCTGAAATGAAATCTAAAATGTTATACTTCAGTTCAGTGGTACCCAACCTTTTTGGCTTGAGGGCCAGAAATATAATTTTTACGACCCTGAAGGGCCACCAGTCTCTGCCAGCAACCCGCCTCCTCCCCCAATGCAGCCAGAAGGAAGGAGTTCAGAGAGAAGACTCTCCCAGCTCCCTGGCTGCAGCAGGGAAACTGTGAACTCCTCCTGGGTCCCTAGGCAGTGGCTCCTTTCTGTTGCCAGGGGGATGGGAGATCAGTACTCTCCTCCCCCTGCCTCCAGCAGGGACCCCAGAGCTGAGGGACCTAGGCACAGTGCTTTTCCATGCTCCTCGCAGCAGTCAAGGTGAAGGGAGCAAGGAGCCTGCGCTGGCAATGCGTTCTATCTGCTGGGCACTTAGTCAGCGGCTCCCTTTTACAGCCAGTGGGAGGGGGATTGCGGGTTACTCTGAAAGACCCCAGGGGCCATGGATTGGGAACCACTTCTTCAGTTCATATTGTGTACCGATTTGTCAATAACTTACACACTCCAGTGAATACTGGAATCTATTTAACCTTTTATAGCACAATAATATTTGAAACTTAACACTTATGCTTTACAGAAATGAATTAACTAATTTGCACAGCAACCTGTGAAAAAGATAAGCATAATAGTTCCTGATTTATAGATGATGGAAGGGGAAGAAAGTCAAAGGCTTGCCCAATAGCCACACAGCAAGGGCTTGTTCCTATTTCCACTGAAGTCAGTGGCAAAATTATCATTCACTTCAATGGAAGTAGTGTTGGGCTCTAGATCTGTGACACAATCAGGATTATAATTTAGACATTCCTTTTCCCTAGTGATGTGCTCTGACTAGTAGATGATATTGTCCCTTTACAACCAGGGGACCAGGTTTTGAATGACCCCAGTAAGGGTCATTTCATTAAAGTGGTGCTATATTGGCTATCTCTTATCAGATAGGATGTCTTTCTAAAAGTTATGCTCTAATTCACCACAAATTATCAGGCTTGATACAGGTATTACTGGCTGAAGTTTTATAGCCTGTGTTATAAATGAAGTTAGAATAGATGATCTTAATGATCCCTTTTGACCTTAAACTCTCATAATAATTTGACAGCACAATAATTTATACACTTGAATAAGGGCTAATAGTATGGATTAAAAGTAAAAGACTTACCTGAATGTCTTTCAGGAAATACGTGTGAGCATGCATGTACTGTAACACAATAGATTACTGGGGGTTGAGATTTCTGAGTCCGTGCCTCATAAAATAAAACGGGAGGGTCTAACCTCCAGTTACTGAAGAAGAAAGGACAAAGTTCGCTTAATTTTTATCCTAAAAATGGTCCATTAAATTTCTTAATATTAACTCTTTGGGAGCCTACTTCTTCAAGTGCTTGCTCATGTCCATTCCATGTTAGGTGTGTGTGCACTGTGCGCACCTTTGCCAGAGATTTTTCCCTCAGTGGTATCCATCGGGCTGGCTCTAGCGCCCTCTGGTGATGCATACTCCATGTGCTGGTAGAAGGGGCACCACTGGCCACGCACCCTGTCAGTTCCTTCTTACCACCCGTGACAGTTGTTGGAACAGTTGCTGCAGCAAGGTTTCTTCGCAGTGGTTTTTGGACTCTGTTTTGTAGTTTGTCAGTTTTAAGTACAGATTTTAGTACATATAGGTATTGTAGTTAGTGTAAATAGATATTCCTTATGATAGAGGGACTCTCTTCACTCCAGGGGTTGGGCATGTCCTGGTCCCCGGGCTTCAAACCCAGTGCCTCCTGTGGCAAACTTAAGCCATGAGTGACCCCCACTTCCACTGCTTGAAGTGCTTGGGAGAAACTAATGTGAGGGAGAAGTGCCAGTTTTGTTTGGACTTCAGATCCTGCACAAAAAAAGATAGAGAAATAAAGCTGAAGGCTATCCTAACGGAAGCTGTCCTAAGATCGGCCTTAGAGCCAAACTGCTCCGACTCTGCACTGGGCACTTTGGCCTCAGTGCAAAGTGCTCCTCTGGCACTTTTCCCAGCACCATTAATCATTTCCAGTGCCTAGGAAGCAGCACAAAAAGCAGCACACCAACAGAGGGTGCTCGCCAGTACAGAAGAAGGACAAGCAGGGGGAAGGCAGCACAGTGCGACATGCGTCAGGCCACTCCTTCACCTCTGGTCTCATGGTGTCACCATCGACTCCACTCAGAATTTTGAGTCTGGTGCAGGATCCTCTGCTGACATCTTGAAGCTGCCACAGCTCCAGCAGTCTGACGGTTTCCTTGACCCCAGAGGCGTTTGCAGCGGCCAGGGACTTACTTTTGCTCCTGGTTCTCCCCTTTCCAGTGGGACAGCCACCGGCTCTGATATCTGTGAGCAGGAAGGAGCGGGGAGCTTCAAGCTCCTTCCTGGAACCTGTGTGGGTGAAAAGTTTATTCAATGGGTAGCCAACAGCTGCATATCTCTAACCAGCAAGCCTGACTGAGGAGATATGACTGTAATCTGTGGGATGCCTTTAAAGTTTAAAGACTCTCTTCCTCTGTACTCAGGGCAGGAGTTCTCTGCCCACTGGGAGCAGGGTAAGAATGTGGCCAGGAACTCTGTCCAAGTAGCCCTGGATGCAACTGATGTGGCATCCAGGACAGTGGCCTCTGCTGTCACCATGGGGCAATGCTCTTGGTTCCAGTCCTTGGGATTTCCTCACGAGGTCCAGCAATCCATATAGGACCTTCCCTTTGAAGACTTCTCATCAGTTTCAGAGCAGATGGATAAGAGACTTTATATCCTGAAGGACTCAAAGGCCACCCTCAGGTCCTTGGGCATCTACACACCATTGGCTTCCAGGAAGCACTTTAGGCTCCCACAGCGACCATGTTTCTCAGCAACATCTCTGAGACAGTAGTCCTATTACAAAAAATAAGGGAGCGGCTACAAGCAGTGTCAGCTACACCCCTCTACCACAACCTCCCAGCTCAGGTCACGTAGGTACTCCAGTGAGCCCAAGCAGGCTTTTAGAAGGTTCACCCAGGGGTGCTATACCAATTCCCGCTTCAGATCCTGCCTCCCTTTTAATTTTAGACTGTCTGTCCCACTTCATCCTGGTGTGGTCCTGCATAATATCAGACCATTGGGTGCTAAAAATAGTGACAATTGGCTATACCCTTCAGTTTTCATCTACCCCTCCCTCCCATCCCTGTTCCTCTTCAGGGACTCTTCTTAAGAGCAACTCCTCACTCAGGAGGTGAAGTCCCTCCTATGGATGGAGGCCATGGAGGAGGTTCCTCAAGGCTTGAAAGGGAAGGGGTTTTATTCCTGATATTTTCTTATCCCAAAGGCCAGTGCAGGCCTTTGGCCCATTCTGGACCTGTATTGCCCCAACAGATATCTCAAGAAACTGAGGTTCTGTATGGTCTCCCTGGCTTCCATCATTTCCTCCCTATGACTTAATGGAAACTTACTTTCACATTTCTTTTTTTACTTTCTTCTTACTTACTTTCACATTTATTTTCACATTTCTATCTTCCGTGGCCACAGAAGATTTCTCATATTTATGGTAAACCAATGCCACTACCAGCTCACTGCTCTTCCCTTCAGCCTGTTGACATTCCTCTGGGTTTTCACAAAATTCATAGTAGTGCCATCTGTGGCCTTCCTCAGATGGCAAGGTGTTCAGGTGTACCTTGACTGGTCAAGCATCGGTCAGAGGCTCACATACAAAACAGCAAAAGCATAGTCCAAACCACCTTCTGAGTGCTGGGCCTATTGATAAATGAGCAAAAGTCAACCATTTATTTCAGTGCAGAGAATAGAATTTATTGAGGCAATGCTCAGTTTGACCCTACAGCCACCTTCAGCAGATACAGTTCCAGACTATGTTGGACCTGATATCCAAGGTCATGGTACACCCATTTATGACAGTCTGAGTTTGTCTCAAACTACTGGAGCACATGGCCACTTGCACTTATGTGGTTTGGCATGCAATACTGTGCTTCAGACCTCCACAAATATGGCAGACACAATTTGGACTCTCTGAACTGGTGGAAGTACCCAAAGTCAGTAATGATGGGGTGCTCTTTGTTGCCCTCTAGGCATCAGTGTCCCTAGTCTTGGATATATCAGACCTAGGGATCTCAGGGCTGTCTGCTTAACCTGCCAAGTTTTCCTTCCTTGGATCTCGGGCAGAGTGGCACAAGTTATGACAGAAAATACCATGGCCATGTCCTATATCAACAAGCAGGGCGGACCTCAATCCTCTGCTCTGTGTCAGGAGGGCATCCACCTATGGGATTTCTGTGTGAAACACTCCATCCACCTTGAGGAGTCGCAGCTTCCGGGAACCTGGAATGCACTGGCAGATCGCCTCAGCAGATCATTTTCCTCTCGCCACAAGTGGTCACTTCACCCAGAGGTCATCAGGTGCATCTTCCAAAGATAGATATGTGGATCTCTGCAGTTAGACCTGTTCACAACCAAGCAGGACAAGAAATGCCAGGTTTCCTCTCTGATGTCTTCCTGCTCCCATGGACAGGACTCCTGTTCTACACTTCCCCCCACAGTCACTCTGGTTCTGCCTGAAAAGATACACCTGAAAATCAAGCAGGACAAGGCAAGAATTATCCTTATAGCCCTGCATGGCCATGCCAACACTGGTTCAGCTCACTACTGGATCTATCAAGCACTTCCACTTCCACTCCAGATGTGATCTCACAAAACCCTGTCCGATTGCTTCACCTGAACCTCACCTTCCTTCACTTAACTGCATGGATGTTATATGGTTTAACCCAGAGGAGCAGGCCTGTTTGGAACAAGTTGGTCTTGCTAGGTAGTAGGAAGGTGTCCACTAGGCCAAGTGGAAGAGCTTTTCCATATGGGCTTCTCAACGAGGACTCTCTCAGATTTGGTCTTCCCTTCAGTTTATCTTGGACTACTTTCTCCATCTAAAGCAGTAAGGTTTGGACCTCTATCAAAGTACACTTAGCAGCAATCTTGGCCTTCCGTCCACTGGTGAACGGCAGGTCAGTGTTCTCTCATTAAATGGTGGTCCATTTTCTTAAGGGACTGGAAAGACTATACCTTCAGGTCTCCCAGCTGATCCCTCCATGGGACTTAAACCTGGTTTTGTCAAGGTTCACAGGTTCTTCCTTTGAACTGCTAGTGTCATGCCTGCTACTACTTCTCTCTTAGAAGGTCATCTTCCTGGTGGCGATCACCTCTACCAGAAGGATCTTTGAAATCAAGGCCCTTTTGTCAAAACCATCATGTACGGTGTTCTTCATGGACAAAGTCCTACTGAACCTCCACCTGGCCTTTCTGCCAGTGTTTCATAATTCAATAGCAACCAAACTATTTTCATGCCAGTCTTCTTCCTGAAGCTTCACAAGAACTGTGAAGAGTGGTGGCTTTACTCATTGAATATTAGGCATGCCTTATCCTTCTATATTGTGAGAACTAAGTCCTTTCGCAAATCCACACAAAATCTCTGGCAGGAGTGCACATGACATGAACACATCTAGTGGATATGAGCAACACATCTTGAAGAACAAAAATTATTAAAGGTTAGTAACTGTTTTTTTCCCTTGAATCATCTAAAGGAACTGCCTTTGTACAAGATGGGGTTGAAGTATATTAATTTCAACGTGCTCTGAAATCATTTTGGGTTTAAAACCAGTCTAGCTCAAATCCTTTACAGTGGAATGGGAAACACGGTATCTTTTAAAAGAAAAATTCTACAAATCTCATCCAGGTCCATCTGCAGGTTAACAGTTATACTTTAGTATATTTTTCTATTTTAAAACTCTCTGTACTATATTAGCTATATCTACTTCTGATCTTGAGAATATCAATATTTTCATATTGATATGCTAACTACTTCTCCCCAGGTGCATCTACACTGGAAAAACTTGCCAGTGTTCCTCTGCACTTATGCAGCTCCACCAGTGATAACAATGGTGGAAGCTGTAGTATATGCAGGGTACAGGCATATTTACCATGGTATTATTTAATCTTGCTCAGTTTTGCTGAGCCTGGTGCCACAACACTGTAAAAGCACCTACCTCTTTTCTGTAGTATAGCTTTTTCCCTTGGAAATATTTACAAAGTTTCCTTGGGGCTTGTCTACACTTGAAAGTTGTTTCAGGTTAATTTGAGATTTTGGAGGGAATAAATGACCTTGCACCCACACACACACACAGGCTTTTGTTTTGAATAATCTTTTGTGTCAACCTATGATAATAAATTCACTTTGGAAACATGTTTACTGAGATTTGGAGTGAGTTTCCTGCAACAATGTAGGTGTTGATGCAACCCCATCCCACAATAACCATTCTGTATCTGGCAGTCTTCCTACTGCTATCCTATACTGCTTTGCTGGCTACCTGGGTTGAGCTGTGTACCCTCCACTACTTGAGGGTATTCCTAACCAGGTATCTCCTCCAAGTTAAAATGCTGGCATGGAGCCAGGTCTGGCCCTTCGAGATTCCGGCTTGGGGCAAGTTCACACAACTGGAGTCAAATACCAATTTACACAGCAGCCATACCTCGTGATTCTGTGTGTTACCATTCTGAGGTCCTGGACTTCACTTCCTTCTAGGGAAAGGAACATGCCCAGGCCCCTCTGAATGACAGTCACTGTAATGCACAGGTCTATAAGCAGCTATCAGAACAAATGAAGAAGAGGGAGCATGCCTGGGATCTGCCAGGAGAAGTGCAAACCAGGAGGATCTGGCTGGACTATAAGATTGTTAGGAACTGTGAGACCTCTGGGAGGGCTTGCAGGGTCTGTAATTACTATGATGAACTGGACCATATTGTTGGCAAAGATGCCATCACTGAATCATGGCATGTTGTGGACTTCACTAGAGATACCCTCACACTTGCAGCAGCTCTGGAGACACAGAAAATAACAGCATGGCATATCTTCCCAGTTTGCTTTCTGAACAAGATCCTCCTCTGCCTTTTGGAGACTCCCCTCAGGGTAACATTCTCTAAAGTGATGACAGCCTGCAGAAGTACATGTCCAATTACTGGCCTGCTGCTTCTGCTCCACCCACTCCACAGCCACTTGTAGCCTTCAGAGGTGCACATGCAATTATAACCATTCCTCCAGGTTTCCTAACAATAACGCCCCCCAACCAGCTCCCCACTCAACCACAAATTCAACAGTTCTGTATAAGGTGGGGAAAAGCCCATAGAACTAGAATACAAAACTGTGGAAAAAACCAACATTTTGTTACTATTGGAATGTAGACTAGAATTTGGACAAAAATTACTTTGTGCTCCCCCTCTTTAACACCTGACATGTGCCCCTTTCCCCCCCAACAAAGGTGTTATCACTGACTGAATATCTGGGAAATCTCCAGAGAAAGAGGACAAAGGATGACATGTTTAGTGACTTTGTGGCTGAATCCCACCAGAGGGAGAAAAAGTCAGAAGAGTGGAGGGACAGTTCTGTTAAGCATGATGACATGGAGAGAAAGGACAAGAACCTGTTTATGGCCATGAAAGCACAGCTTCTGGAGATGATGGAAAGGAAGACAAACCCGCTGGAGAGAGTACTGTCACTATGTTATAGGACATCACCCATATCTATCTATGTCCTACAGCTCTCTCCCTCTGGGAACTCAGCATAGTGGGATATGCCTTTCACTTCACCAACTCCAAGGAACAGGCCCTTTCCTCAACATTTCACACCACAAGAAAACAAGGAGAACAGTGGATACTGGGAGAATCCTTTAACGCCCCTATTCGCAAGGGACAGGCCCCTGCACTCCAAGACAGAGAACATATTTGACATCCATGTACATAAATTTGTGACCTCGAAAGTGCAAACTTGTGCTCACACAGCACTTTATTTAACTGATACTTTTGAGTTTTTATTCTTTAAAACTTGATGTATTTGTTGTTTATTAAAAATTAATTGAAAATGTCATGATGTTGTAGGAAAAAAGCATTGTACGAAGCAAGACAAAATCCACACATACAGCTAAATAATAAATTTGCACCACCATATACAAACCGTATTGCTCATGGGCTAATCATATGTCTTACATGAAGGTACATGCATTGTTCACAAGATTGCCCTAAGCCTCAAAGTAGGTGCATAATGGCACCCTGACCCTGTGTCCCAGTTGCAGCATTTTGTAGAGGCTGCTTCTCTCACTGATCATAATAGTCAGCAAGTCTACCTACTTCCTCACCCCCATGCATCAGCAAGGCTCTTTCTTTTGCTCTTACATACATTGTGCAAAACACAGCAAGCAATTACTCTCAGCCTCCTACCTCAACGTCAGGCATCTCCATCTACTCTGCAGTCTTCCAAGCGCACATTCCACTATCATTCTGCAGCTGCTTAGGGCATAATTGAAAAGACCCTTTCTCCAATTCAGGTGTCCAGCAAAAGGCTTCATAAGTCAGGGAAGTGAGGGTAAGATGGGTCTCCCAGAATGATAGGAGGAATTACAACAGTCAGTCTCCATAATGGTCCTCAGAACAAAAATTCCATTTCTCATTTAACAAAAGATACCAGAGTTTCCAAAGATGTAATGGACTTTTCCAGACCACTCCACATTCCATGGTGATCAGCTAGGCCTTGCAGCACCATGGAAAAACAGCTCTTTCTGTTGATGACTGATGTCTGATATGGGAAGTAAAGAATAGGCACCCAGATCCCATGAGTGGCCCTAATAAAATGCAAATCAATCAATAACCTGTTCATTGTTAGCCTTGTGATTTAGGAGGACAGCACCTTCTTAACCTCCATGATGGCAGTCCCAACAGTTGGTCTACCAGCACTAAACTGGTTAACTACTGAGCCGTAGCAATCAGGGATGATGAGTTTTCAGATAGCAAGGGTCTCACAGTTCTTCTTGTTGAGGGGAACTCTTGTGGGATATTCCAGCACTACAGATCCAGGGTAAGCTCTGCACAAATTTCTAGGAAAGTGACCATTCCAAAGTTTTGCTGCCACTGTTGGCCATCTCATGTCTCCAGCGCTATTCTGTCCCACCAGTCAATGGTAGTTGCTTGAGCCCAGAAACAGTGGTCTATCGAGTGAAGCTGCTTCAGGAAAAGATGTAGAAATATCTGCTCAACGTCAACTGCCTCCTCCTCAGGTGTCTGTGTCGCCCTGCATCTCAAGCCTTTGGATGACTAGAGATACACGTACAGCAGCCTATTAATATTAATGACCATTATATTTGAAGTGCTCAGCAGTATTTCCTCCATTACGCCTGACAGTGCTTTGAAAGTGGTGCTGGCTCATAAAACAAAACAAAACAAAATAAAACAAAAAACATGAATGATGGGACATATTTAGCTTGACTCTAAATCCCAGAGTTCCAGTACTTTCTACAGTTTTCCCATGATGGGCAATGCAGCAGTAAGAAAAATCCCAGAATGCATAGAAGCACTGCACCATGGGATGTCTGCGTAGAATGCTGAGTACTTATTTCAAAACAATGCATTGCTGTGTGGACGCTATGATTGGAAAGGGAAGTAGCTTAACCCAGGTTAAAAAAGGCAATATGGGCACATTGCTTGCACAACAGTTGCTCCAAATGACTTAAAATCAGATAAACCTAACCTGAAACAACTTTCAACTGTGGACAAGCCCATAGTGTAGACAAAGCTTTAAGTAAAATAAATTTAAGGTGAAGTAATTTAAGTGAATTTTATCTCCTTAATATCTCCTGCTTAATTCTATTTCAAACAACAGGTAGCATCTCTGTTGTTTTCTGCAAAATTTTGAAAGGATCTCTCATAGGCTTAGTTTAAAAATTATTCTTCAGATACAAAGGAAACATGGGCAGTTTATATGAGAGCAATATTATACTTACCAAAAAGTATGATATCAATGCACATTATAACTTATCTGAAAACAGTTTTCAAAATCTTCTGCTTTACCCATTCTCTGACATGCAATGAGGTAAACTTATTTCTACTTTTCATTTTTTGTGACCGTACAGGCCACCTCTAGAATGACTTTTATTTTATCTTAATGTTTTAATTTTAAAATATGGCCAGTGTATTTATTGTTAAAACAAGGTGAAATAAGACTGGGTTTTTTTTAAAAGTGAAATTTTCTTTGTCCTGCCATAAGGCATCTGGTTCAAAGGCTGCACTGTAAAACTTTTTGAAAGTGTGAAGTTGTGACTTCATCCAATAGTGAAAAGTTTGTGTTTTGCATTAAAAACTTAGTTGTAAGGTAAGTTTCTGGAGTGGAAAGCAAAAAGCTGGTGTCAGCAAAAAATAAGAACTACATGAGATAAGTTGATTAGAGTTGATTCTCAGGCCCAGTCTACATTTACCTTCTGGATTCGGTGACAGTCGACAGGAGATATGCAAGTGACATAAATCACTTGCATATCTCCCATCAACTTCACTGCGTCTGCTCCGCATGCTTCCACACTGCGTTGCGCCGAAGGGAACAGCGTTCCCTTCAATGCAGCGCTACGCTACTTACCGGGGTGGTTTTCCTACGTCAATTGCTGGGTTGACTGAGCGGGTTGGACCGCTCAGTCAATCTAGAGCAATCAATCTGATGGCGGTGAATTTGCCGCTGTCAGTATAGACCCAGCCTCAGTCTGTGTTATGTGAAATTGAATGTGGGTGAGCACAATGAGAATGGATGCTAGGAGGGAGTAGTCCGTAAAATAGCTTTGGAATTCAGAGTCGTATAGGGTGGGACCCAAGGGTTAATAGTGACATACAGTTGGACACTCATCACCTGAGTGGCTTTTATTAGTAGTCAGATGCACGTTTTTTTCCTGTGACATGACTGAAAAATAATGTGATTTTAAATGTGAGACCTTTGTTTTGCTTGAACAGTTTCAAATTGCCAGTTTAGGTAATCATATGGCAGACAGCATAAAAAATCTATGAAATGAAGGTCAAATGAAATCCAGAGTCTCTATATTAAAATTCACAATTCATTTTAAATAGAGATTAGCAATTAAAGAAATGTCTAATAAAACAAGACTTTCTCCTTGCAATTTCTAGCTATCATCATAACAGCCCCTTGGAGCCATAGCAGCTGGATTACTTTACAACAATATTCAAATTGTTATGATTTAGGTCAGGCAGTCTGCCCAATATGTCGCCAGCCCAGATTTGGGGCTGGGAGTGCTTAAAGTCACATTTGCATACACCTCTACCAAGATGCCTCATATGTTACTTAGCTACACCTGGGAACTGGTGCCACTATGTTTAAATCTAATATTATTTTCTGTTTTACAGATCCTGGATCCAGAAGCTCATGGGCTGATTTGTTAAGTAATACCATGAGTTAATTTTCCAGTGTTCCTTTCATCTCCCAATCTACGTAGATTTATACAGTAATTTTCTGAGACTTATGCCGCATGTCTGTTCCCCTGTGTTCCATGTTAAGGTTGGTGAGAGATGCAATATCTGTGATGGGAAAGCAGGGAGATGCAAGTTGCAGATAGAGTTTATAAAACTATTTTTGAGAACAATGCAAGCAGCAATTACAGTAGCTAAATCATCTTTAGAAATCTAGGAAGAAAATCTTCTGTTTAAAATCTTTGCCAAATTTGGAGTAGACTAAACATTAGGAAGTGGCACATTTCAACAGTTTACACTAATGAGCTTAATCAGAAAGGGAGTTGCTTAATTCTTTATAGCTGATCTGTTTCTCTTAGTAAATTGGGTTACCCAATTTCCTACCATAATGATTCAATCACTGTCCACTAGGGGGTCTGTGTATTTACTCTGTAGAAGGAATTTCTAGTATGTAAAGAGCCTCTGCTAAACCTTTCCATGTGATCAATTCCTATCCAGAAAGAAAGATGGAGCCTTTAATTGTAATTAGCATATGGTGGGAGGCAATCCAAGTTAAGGAAAATCCTTTGCCTGTATACACTTACCCTGTTCAGGTTTTTATACAAGCCTTATTGTGGTATTTGAACAATCTGTATGAGGTTAACTTGTGTGCATTTAAGGTTATTTCTGTTTCTCTGTTTGTAACTGACTAGCATTTCTGTGTTGCACACTGTACAAAATAAGAGATCTATGCTGTACTAAACTTGTCCATTTTCTTTATCTAGTTTGTTAATATTATGAGGAAATTCTTTTCTCTCTTCAGGATCCTATCCTTTTACTGTTGCATACTTTCTGTTCACATTGGGGCCAATTCCTTCTTGCCTTACTCCTGAGAATAGTCCTGTTGGTTTAAATAAAAGCAGAAGACACTCAAGCTTGTGAGTAAGGTGAACAGAATCTTGACTTGAGTGGTTTCCCTGTCCTTTCTTCTCCCCATTCATAAAACTATGGATTTGTTTCTTTTGCTTTGGAAAATATCAGCCAAGAAGCATGTCCAAAAGCAATTCTGTGTAAAAGATTTGTTGTTTTTTGTTTCTTTAGAAAACACTGTTTCTTCTTCAGGTGCTTGCTCATGTCCAATCCACTATAAGTGTGTGCACGCCTCCGTGAAACTATTTTCCCCTTAGAAGATCCCGTAGGGCCAGTTCTGGCATCCTCTGGAACCCCGCGCAAGTGCCACCAATTATGAGGCACTGCCGGCCCCATGCCCCTTCAGTTCCTTCTTTCTGCCGGTGATGATTGCTGGAACTGACTGTGCTTGCATTGCAAGTACTTAATTCCCTGTGTTTTGAACTTTAAGCATGATTTTTTGTGTTAATTGGTTAGTTGGCTTAATAACTGTTGTTAGTGGTAGTTAGAGACTTAGGGATAGTCTGGCTGAGACTTTACTGGGAGCGGGTATGCTCCGGTCTCATGGCTTCAAGCCATGTGCTTCTGGTGGGAAGGCTTTCCTGCTAAGTGACCCCCACTGTCTGAAGCACTGGGGGGAAGCTCTTCATAAAGAGAAGAACGGATCTGCCGGGCTTTCAGACATCCAGAAAATCTGCCTGAAAGCCTTGCTCATGGAGACTCCGAAAATCTCCGAGCCAACCTGTTCCGCTTCGGTGCCCAGCATGCCGTCAGTGCAGAGGGCACCATTGGCACTGACCCGACTTGGCACTGCGAAGAGACGGAATCAGTGCTCAGAGTGTGGATACTCCCCTGTACCATCTAAGCAGGCGGGGTTGAGCACTGATCCGTATCGAGGTCAGATGACGTAGACCTGCTGCCTAAGCCGGCGTCTCCAGCCAGGGAGCCTTCCCCTATGCTTGGGAATGGGGAAGCCCCTCGGCACCTACTGGCACCGTCAACATCAGAGGCCCTCGTGCGGGCAAGAGCCTTGTTGGCCTTGCATACGCTGCTGCCAGCTATACCTCCACGAGAGAGAAAGGGCTGGTGTTAAGGGGGAAACCCTCACTGGGACCTCCTGAATGGCTCAGGAGATCTTTATGTTGGTGTTCCGGCACGTCTCCTCCCTTGGCCAGACGCTTTGTGAGTCGAGGTCAGCGCTGATATGACATTTCACTCTCTCCCCAAGGTGTCTGATATCAGGGTAACTGAGGGAGTCAGCTCCATGAACGGAATGCCCCTTCATACATCCCAAGGAGTCCTCCACCAGTCTCTGGAGGCTAGGGCTTGCTACTCTTTTTTGTGGGGGAGGGAGGAGGGCAACCATAGATTCCCAGTCCAGAAATTACCTGCTCGGACTGTAAACCGAGGTTAGCCATGATTGAAGCGGCCTAAGCTTCAGGCTAGCTAGCCTCACCACATAGGTGCAGGCCGCCCTGTGACCTACCAACTGTCGGCAACATTTGGCTGTTGTCGTAGGGCATTTGTGCAGGTGGCCCATCCTGAGGGACGCTGCTTCACAGTGTGGCTGGGGCAAGAAGGCCTGGCCTGGGAAGCAACTGGGTCATGCCGATGAACTCCATGGGCTGCACCTGACTTAACGTGAACTTTTGTTTGTTTACCAGCATGACCCACCAGCCACAAGCGGCGCGAGATCAGCTCACACTGCTCTGGACCTGGGACCTGGACCTGTCTGTCATCCGATCATCCAGGTATGGGCAACTCTTGCACCTCCTTTTGCCTGCAGTGCGCAGCTACCACTGCCAGGCATTCGGTAAAAACCCTTGGGGCTGAGGACAAGCCGAACGGTAAAGCCATAAAGCATTAGTGGAAGCCAGCCACTACGAAGTGAAGGAAGTATTGAAGATATGCATCCCTGACATCCAGGGCAGCATAGCAAGCTCCTGTATCCAGGTGGGAATACTGGAGCTGGGGAGACCATTCAAGACTTAAGTCCCTTGCAGTATTTGTTGAGACAACATAGGTTTGACACAGCCTTTAAATCCCCTTTTTCTAGGGGACGAGGTAGTACCTCAAGTAGGACCTCTTCCGCCATGGCCTGAGGGACCTTTTCCACTGCTCTGGGTTGAGGCGGCTTCAACATTTTGGATGTGGAATTGCCATTAAGAGGAAGGAAGGGGGAGGTGTCGTTGTGGGAGGGAGAGGAGACAAGTGGGAAGCATAGCCCACCAAACTATACCAAGGACCCAGTGGTCCGAAGACATTTTGGCCCACACAAACCAGAAGGAAAGTAGAGGCTAGGGCGCCACCCTTGGACACATCATCAAAAAGGGCCTTTTTTGATTGCCCTATCACCGAGATGACCCTTACTGAGGGCCTAAAGAGCAACTCAGGGTGGATGGTGTCTCCTAGACCCCCTGTCTCTGTCCCATTGCCCATAGGTCACAAGACGTCCGTGGCTGTTACGTCTGCTGCTGCTGTCCCTTGGGACCTGCCTGATACCTAAAGATCTGTGGCTGTATCAACCCAGGGAACAGACCGTAGTCTTGGTGTCCTTCTGACCATGCAGCTTCACATCCATCTGAACCGAAGACAAGGCTGAATCATCAAAGGGAGGGCCCCAGATGGGCTGCTGAACCTTTTGGGACAGGCCGGGATTGCAGCTACTAACCTTTGACATTGCCAATGGCAAGGGGTATGCCTCTGCCCACCAAATCAGCAGCAATTGAGGATGCTTGGAGCGCTTCTCTAACTCCAGTGGTACCTTCTTCTGCAATGGTATAAAAGTTCAGCATCTGCTGCCGGGCAGAGCCTCATCAAAGCAGCTCACCAAGTCCCCCAAGGGCTCACTTTATACTTGCTGGTCAGCCAACCTAACTGTAGGCTTGCTATTGAATAAAAAAAATTTTCTCCAAACCAGTCTGGTTTATAATCATCCTTGTTCTCTGAAGTAGAACCCAGCTGCCCTGCCGA
Source organism: Mesoclemmys tuberculata (assembly GCA_007922155.1). Classification (NCBI taxonomy): domain Eukaryota; kingdom Metazoa; phylum Chordata; order Testudines; family Chelidae; genus Mesoclemmys; species Mesoclemmys tuberculata. Next base: position 22,969,196 of record ML675618.1, on the reverse strand, counting down.
TCCCTGTGGTTGGTGGCAACCACCACTTGTTCACCACCAGGTATCTTGGGCGGGGTGGTGAACAAGTATTCAAACCCCTTGGCTGGGGCATAATACTTTTCTCAACTCATTTAGGTATCGGGCTATGGGGGTTTCCCACGAGGCCCTAACTATCCTGAGCACCCCTTTGTAGACTGCTACCCACTCTGTGGGGGCCCACCGCTAGCCCATTAAAGAGACTGTCTGATGCTCCTTTAGCTTCTTCACCTCCAGCGCCAAGGGGGAGGCCACCTCTTGAGCAGCTCCTAGTGTGCCCTAGAACAACCAGGGCCTGGGAGTGTGCTTCATCCAACAAGGAGGAAGGGATTGGAGGGCTTTGCAGGATGCAACACCTCTTCCTGTCGACAGGCGGTCCCCACAGCAGTTCCTGCCAGTGGGGCCGAGTCATCATCCAAGGGCGAATGGTGGTCCATTCCCTTTACACAAGGCACTGACCGCTCTCCTGAGTGGTTGATGGACCATGGTCCCCCCCCCCCCCCACCGGAAACCCTGTAGTTCTCCATACAGGCATTGGGTTGACCATTGCCTCTGAAGCCATCCAGGCTACTTGTGCCTGGGGCTCTGGCACCTTTTGCTGGTGGTGACTCACCTGGCTACTACCTCTCCCAGGGGACACCGCGACATCATCAAAAGACCACGGTGGGGCTGACCCAATGGTTCTAACTGTGCAGTACCAAGCCTGGGGGGAGGGTGCAGGGCTTGCAGAATGTTCTTCTGTTTTATTGACAGCAAGAAGGTAAAGGTGCTGACAGACCATACAGCGACCATGTAGTACATTGACAGGCAGGGGGGAGCCCATCCAACCTTAAATGAAGGGAAGCTATCTGTCCTTAAGGCCTGGTGATGAGGCACGACTTCACTTGATGGCCTCTCACCTACTGGGGGTGAGGAACAATGAGGCATATTGCATCCAGGGGTTGCTCTTCCTCACCTTGATTGGTCACCATGCCCACAAAGAGCGCCTACGACTGTCTGGAGCCAGGGGTTTCCCCAAGGGGGATCTTTCCATATCAGACTGGAGCAAGAGGTGTCCAAAGTGCTGCTCTCTTCGTGGTCAAGGGGCAGGGGCGATTGCCAATGATGTCCATCTGTAGCAGTCAGAGAGCTTCACCTTTCCCCCCCTGCTTACAGTCCTCCTAAAGATGAGGAGGGATTAAACAGATGCCATCTTGTTTAATCTGGCCTGGCCATGCCAGCATGGGTTCAGCATACTGCTGTACTTCTCGATCGCCCGTCTCGGGAGCCTCCAAGACAGCACAATCCCAGATCCCAGGATCATGGACACCTGCAGTGCCCGGATCTGGACCCTCTGCACCTCATGGAGTGGTGGATTGGTGGCCGAGCGACAACGAGCGAGCTGTTCGAAGCCAGGCCAGTGTGTCCTGCTGGGTAGCAGGAAGCTCTCCATGCAAGTCATGTACAGGGTTAAGTGGAAGTGGCTGTTGCCTGCTGGGCAGAGTCCTGGGGTATTCCGCTCGGTCTCTCGCCAGTGCAGGCAATCCTGGAGTACCTGCCACAATTACAGCTCCAGGGACTGGCTGTGGCTTCCCTGAAGGCCCATCTAGTAGCTATATCAGTCCCCCATCAGTCGCAGGAAGGGGGATTTCTGTTCTCCCATCCGATGTCGGTTAGGTTCCTGAAAGGGGTGTGGAAGCTCCATCCGTACGTCTGTGACCCGGTGCCTCCCTGGGACCTCAATCTGGTCCTTTCACGGCCCACAGGGCCCCCTTTTGAACCGGCAGCATCATGCCTTTTACTCCTGTCTTCCAGAAAGGTGGCCTTCCTGGGGATAATTAAGCCAGGAGGGTCTCCAGGATCAGGGTGCTGACTTCGGAGCCCCCCCTTTCCCCCCTCCTCTCCTCCGCGTACTGTATTTTATAAAGATAAGATTCAGTTGATGCTGCACCTGGCCTTCTGGCCTAAGGTGGTTTCCCAGTTTCATTGTGACCAACATATATTCTTCCTATATTTTTCCCTGAACCACATGGTTCGGAGGAGAAGAGAAGGCAGCACTCACTAGACGTAAGATGGGCCTGGCTTCTACATCAGGTGTACGAAACTGTTCCGGAGAGCGATGCAGCTCTTTGTCGCATCGGCTGACCAGGTGAAAGGTTCACCGGTCTCCGCCTGGTGCATTTTCCTTGTGAATAATTTCCTGCATCAAATTCAGCTATGAACAGGTAAAGGTGCTGCTTCCGGGTGCCACCACAGCTCAACTCAACAGAGATTAAGCTCCATCTACAGTCTTCCTAGTGAAAGCGCCAGTACAGGGCATCTGCAGACCAGCTGCCAGGCTGGCGGTACAGACCTTCACGTCCCACCACGCCTCTGTCCAGTGGGTGAGGAAAGATGTGGGCTTAAGCAGAGCTGTGCTGCAGGCAGCTCACCGCTAACTCCAGCCCACCTCCAAGGTACTGCTTGTTAGTCACCTATAGTGGAATGGATATGAGCAGGCACTCAAAGAAGAAAACAAGGTTACTTACCAGTAACTTCCACAATCCATCCCCTGTCCCCACTGCTGGAGTTGGCGGAAAAAAGTGACCGAGGGGGTGTAGGGCTGGCAGCGCTTCATATACCGCAGCATGTGCACGGGACTCCAGGGGGTGCTGAAGCTGGCCCTATGGGATCTACTAAGGGGAAAAAAGCTCCAGGTAACTGTGCATGGAGGCGTGCATACACCTATAGTGGAATGGACATGAGCAACACATCTCGAAGAACAGCAGTTACTGGTGAGTAACCTCGTTTTTTGCAGATTTCACAGATCCCAAGGCCAGAAGGGGCCACTGTGATCATTTGGTCTGATCTTCTGTACAATACAACACAGGTCATATAACTTGCCCCAAAATAATTCCTACAGCAGGTCTATTAAAAAACATCCAATCTTGATTTATAAATTGTCAGTCAGAGAAGGACTCCACAGTGACACTTCTTAAATTGTTCCAGTGGTTAATTACTCTCACTGTTAAAAATTTACAGCTTATATCAACTCTGAATTTGTCTAGTTTCAACTCCCAGCCATTGAATCTTATAATACTTTTCTCTTCTAGAATGAAAAGCCCATTATTAAATATTTGTTCCCCATGTAAATACTTATAGCCACCCCTTAATTAAGTGACTCCTTTGTCATCTTTTTGTTAAATTAAATAGATTGAGCTCTTTGAGGTTATTGCCATAAATCATGTTTTCTAATCCTTTAATCCTTCTTCTGGCTCTTCTCTGAACCCTGTCCAATTTATCAACATCCTTCTTGAATTGTGGGAAACAGAACTGAACACAGTATTACAGCAGTAGTCGCACTAATGCTAAATACAGAGGTAAAATAACATCTCTATTCCTACTTGAGATTCCTCTGTTTAAGCATCCCAAGATAGCATTAGCTCTTTTGGCCACAGCATTATAGTGGGAGCTTGTGTTTAGCTGATTACCAAATACAAGTCCCAGATCTTTTTCAGAGTTATTGCTTCCTAGGTTCCCCCATCCTGTAAGTATGGCCTACTTTACTGAATGCCCTCTGCCCCTTAGGTCATTAAGAGATCTAGAGTAGCCAAGTCATGAGATATTCATCTTGGGACTACTGAAAGGTAAGAGATGAGTCTTCATGAGAGCAATACAAACTGCTTATGTAAAGTATGTTTATATTACATCCCCCAAAATTACATTAAAAGAATATTGAGTTTCAAAGTCAAACACTCAAAAGATAGGAAATCTCGGAAGTGAGGCTGCCTTTTATTAAGGCCAAAATTGTCCAGTGTCCACTGAGTTTTGTGTGCCCAAATTGAGACGCCTGAGGCCTGATTTTTCAGAGTACTTAGCATTTTATAGCATTTGCTATGTTTATAGCAGAGCTCTCATTGACCTCAGTTGAGTTGTGAGTACTTAGCATTAGTATAAATCAGATTCTGGTTGGTTACTGAAATGGAGGAACACACAATGGCCACATATAAAAAGTTTGCTGTAGTGACTTGCCTAGCATCACACAGGAACTCTGTGGCAGAGGCAGGGATAGAATCTAACTTTTCAGGGCAGCATTCAACTGTCTTAACCATGATATAGCCTTTCTTTCTGCAGTCCTCTGCTTCATTCACTACACACCTGCAACAAATGAGCATAGTCTTCTGACACTTGAGCTAATGAACTGGTCACCATACAAGGCTGTTGTCTTCTATGTAGACCTGCCACTAGAAGGGGCTAAAGACATATACTTTGGCAGTGGATTTAAAAACTAGACAGGAAAAGAATGTTGAGATTCAGGAGTAATGGATTCAAGTCTAGAATCTGGAGCAGAGTGTTCTCTAGTGGTTACAGATTTCTCTGCCCAGTCTTCCTATAGTCTTTTGCCCCTCTTTGCCCCCAGCTCTCCTATCCTTCATGCACTTCCTGGCTTCTGCTTCTGTCCTTCTTCCTCTGCTCCTAGCCACTCCACCTCCCTCCCAGAGTTCCTGCGCCAATCCTCCTACACTATATCTCTTCCTTCTCCTCTTCTGTTACTCACCCCTCTGCATTCCTGTCAGGATGTTTCTTCTCTTTCCACCCTGTTTCCTGGGAGCCAGTTTGTGAGATAAGGAGGGAGTCTGTCTGCTCTCAATTCTGGTGCCTGGCACCACAGTGGCCCACAGCCTCTGGGAGGAACAATTACAAGAAAAGTCCTGCTCAACCACTGCACTTCCAGGATGGAGCATACTCAGTTGCTCAGTGGGAATGGTTCATTCACAGTCCGGTTGGTATAAGGGAATTATGAAGGGCTGGAACATCCTTAGTTTAGATGGAATATTTGCAGAATGTAGCTGCCAAACTCTAAATAGTCTTTAACTGAGGATGTGGCAACTGTGATTGTTTAGAAATGTATTCCTTGGCTAAATATGGGCAAGTTTTCATAGGGATTGCAAAAGGTACATCCATAACATCATCATAACCTCTCTACCAAATTTAAGCTCTTGCTCCAAAACATGGAGGTTCTAGAGCTTCTCAATTAAAAGACTGTAAGAATTCTTTTTAATATGGGAAAAAACATTTTCCCTTAGCCTCATTCTCAGGAAGGGCTACACCATTTTAACTGAAATTGTTTCCCCCTCCTTCCCCCCGAAAAAACCCACTTTTTCTTGAGATAGACACAGAGATTGGAAAACTTCAGCCCAAACAGTTTAATATTGGCAAACTTATTCGCAACTGAAAACAAGGTCTTGTAATGGAAAGTGTCAGGATATCTGAACTATAGGTACAGTCACTTAGCTTCCTATAGTGAAAAATAGTCAAAGATATATCAGTACATCCTTAGTAAAAAAAGAAGAACATTCATAACCTTAACTGGCGTATAAAACCCAACAGAGGACTTAACAAAAAAGTCTGACAAAATTGAAGAATTGTTGTTGAAGGGATCATTCCCAAAACTTAATCTTCCTTAAACATGATAAACTTGTCTTTAAATTTGCTTTGAAGAATGAAAAATCTGGTAGCATCACTCAAAAATGAAGGCTCAACATTGCTAAAATCACAGGTTCTCTACAGAGTGACCCCCTGATAAACTGAGAATGCTGTTTGAATTTCATATATGAATGGATATTATATCTCCAATCTTTTCTACCTGCCTGCTCCATTCTTGACAGCCAACATAACACTGATATTTACAAAATCTTGGAAGGCAGGATTTGGGTATATTTCAGTAATTTGTTTGTTCACAAAAATTTGCAAGCAGGTGGAAGAGAGGGTGGGGGTAAAATTGATATGTATGTTCACAATAGTAAATAAACTCTAACTTGGAGTAGGTGTGCTGGTGATTGGTCACACAGCAGAGAATTTTTTGTTGGATTTGTCAGCCACGAATGTGCCTCTTAAAATGTACAGAGAATGGTGTAATCTCCAATGGTGTTGTCACAACTTGGCCCAGTCCCCTTCTGAACTCTTTTTCTTGGGTCACGGCGGTTCTGTAGTCCAGCTGCCCTACCCGCTGAATATCAGTGTCTTAGGCTTTCTGAGGCCCTAGTTGGTTACACATGCTCCCTGAGGGTTTCACCTAGCTGTGGGCACTCTGGTTTCTTGTTGAAATCCCTTCAGGGAAAACATGGCATAAAAGCATGGAACACAGGCTTAGCAAAGAAATGTCTTAGCCAGAGTCATTTACTGTTAAAAACACTAGATAGTTACAGATCCTTATAAAATAACAGAAATCTTGAGATGTACTGTCGTCTAGACTGTTCTCACCCCTTTTGTGAATCTGAGGTCTAGTCAGTATGTCAGGTTAGGTAGAGTCCTTCTTGACTTCTTTCTCTCCAGCTCAGTTTTCTGACATATGTTGATGCATAGTTCTCCTTCTTAGAGGAATAAATACCATGTCTTTCTCTTTTGCCAAATGTCTAGTATGAGAAGCTGCAGATCCACCAACCATGCTGGAGTGCTTGTGTGAGAAGCTCAGTGGTTCCATCATGTTGGGCCAGCAATTCAAATGCAATCTAAATCGGTGGCCCCAGATTGCTCTGTGATGGTTTCTAAGTCATAGTCTTTCAAGTAGGTGTCAAGCAATTTTTCTGGGTTGGGTAACTGCCTGGAATACATCATAACATTGCTTTAGATGAGGTTAGACATAAGTTCAGCATGTGGTAGAAAATGGAGTTCTTAAAACCAAATGGATGTTACAATACAAAATGTGGTCACAGTCTGACCCAGGCCTATTCTACTCTGTCACAGAAGTAACAACAAGGGTTGAACTCATGCATAAGTATTCAGCTGCTGGCTTCTTGGGGTACTCCACTTGCTGTGCTATTGGACCAAAATACTTCATTACATCAGGTTTCTTGGGGAGAAGCACTCTTGCATTTCCTCATGAAGTAAATGCTGCACTAGATTTAAAATCCTTCTCACACTAGAGAGGTGACTTGGAAGTGAATATGGCCTGTATCTGCACTGTGAATCTTTGTGCTGAATTGTATATGGAGCTATTTTATTAGTTTACAAAAGTAATTCTGAATGTCATTGATGTCTCCCTTTATACCGATTTCCCACTTCTTGATTTGTATCTTTCACAAATACCACCTTAAATCACATACCTTCTAATGTCATTAGTATTTCAGTTCAAGTTAGTTGGCCCTAATATTAGGCAGTGTGGGGTGCAATGGTCAAGACTTTCTATCCCAAGCTGTTTCCACTCTGTTTCAAATTCAGATACTCTAAAATCTACATTACTATATAGGTTATATCCTTTGCTCATCCAGGGCCCAATCCAGCTCCCACTGAAGTCAAGAGAAAGACTACCATTGACTGGAGTAATAGTAATAGGATGAAATATAATAGTGAAAAGTGCAAG
>ML675618.1:22937949-22961460 GCA_007922155.1 Mesoclemmys tuberculata | reverse complement strand
CATATTGGTCCCTTCTGACCTATGAGTCTATGAGTCTATGAGACTATAATGACAATGTGATCAATAGTATTGTCAACCATTAGCATTCAAAAATCATGAGTCAAGCTCCCAAAAATCATGAGAGTGGCTTATTCTTTTCCTTCTGGTGTTTGTGTCTTTGAGATACACCCTGGTTATGTTTTCAGGCTTTACTCTGCAACCAGAAAGGTTTGAAACTTTGGTTCAGATGAACAAAGGTATTTAGGTACCCGAGTCTCAAGTTCAGGTGTTCAAGTGTCAGCTTTGGCTTCACCGTGAGGCACGGAACTCCCACTGAACCCCATAGTTGCGTAAACTTGCTCAGTGCCTACATTTTCAGGGTAGAAGTTCCGTTGGTTCCTGTGTTTCTGCCTCTGGGCAAGTGCACGGCTGCCTCACTCTATGTTTTCAGGCACCTACCTCCCACCTAAGTCCCAGAGTCATGCACAAACTGGAAGAAGATAGGTTTTTGCCTGCCTAAGACACTTGCAGGGCCTGATTTGGTAGACATGCTCAGAGGTTGATACCAGGCCAGGTCCCACTCAAAATCTGGGACAGAAGTGGTGCTCACTTTATAATTTTTAGCCCAGTGGTTAGCGCACTCACTTGGGATGTGGGAGGTTCAGGTTCAATTCCCCTGTCTGATGGAGAGGGAGAAAAACTTTGAACAGGAGACTTCCACCTCTCAGGAGAGTGCCCTAGCACTGAGCTATGGGATATTCTGATGTGAGGGTCCATCAGTCTCTCCTCTTGAAGCTGTCCCATTGTAGATAAATAATGAAAGAATGATTGGGACTGGACCCTGGCTCTCCCACCTCAGTGTCCTAACCATTGGGCTACAAAGTCATTCTCTCTCCCTTCCTCTCATGATTGTTCCACTGTGGATAAATTCTTAAATAGTCATTGAGTCAGAGAGAGTGAGATTGACTCTAGTCCAGTGGAACTCAGCTAGGAGACCCAGGATCCAGTCCTCCTACTCCAGTCACTTTCATTATTTATCCACAATGGAACAGCTTCAACTGTAGATTGAGGGAGCCCCACATCAGAATGTGCTGTAGCCCAGTGGCTAGAGTACTCTCCATAAAGGAGGAGTTGAACCTGGGTCTCCTGTATCCCAGGTCAGTGCTGTAACTATTGGGCTAAAAGTTATAATGTGACATCACCACCACCTCCTCCTCCGGTTGTTTTGTGTGAAGTGAGGCAGGCCCCTAACTCATTCCCAAAAGCAATGCCTTAGCCACCTGAATGTAGGTGGCAGGTTACCGTTCATGCATCACTGAGCAGAGATAGATGTCTTCTGCAGCCTGGACTTAGGTGCCTATCTCCAAAAGAGGGACAGGGCTTAGGACACACACTTTTTGTCAGCATTTCCCATTGGCTAGCTTTGATGGCTCCGTGTCTAGGATGATGACTCTTGTGGTTCACATTTGTATGTGCCTGTTTTCCCCCATTTCTTGTAACGGAAGCCTAGGTGCTTTCAAAAATAATTTCAAAAACAGTCCTGAAAACTTTGTTATTGTTAAATAAGAATACAAACAAGCTAAGATCCTGTAGCAAAGAAAAAATGTTAGAGGTGCTGTAGTGCAACCAAAGCTATCATTCTTAACATTTTTTTTGCTTGTGTTTTTCAAGTACCTGGCAGCTGGCATGCTGCAAACTAGGCCTTGACTCCTCTCCCATGGTGATATTCGCTGTGTGATTATTTTACTGAGAATTAAAAGAAAGCGAGGGTGTGAGAACTATGCTCAGGATCTATGGATAAACCTGCCTGTTGTGATTAGTAAATATTGCCGCAAGTCTGTTATTGCTCTTGTAATTTGTTAGTTGGTGCATGGTATATTAGTTTGTTGCTTGCCAGTTTTACAGTATGTTATTTTGTAAGGAATATTCTAAATTTTCAATCAGTTTAAAAGGTATTTAACATAACAGTATGTGTATGCAATGATAAGATTGAGTATTTAAAAGCATAAGTCGCAAAATTACAGAGTTAGGTTTCAGTCGACAGTGTCAACTCGGAAAAGCTCTGTACAAAGCATGCTGTATGTAGAATTATGCTAAATGTATGTGTTTTAGATATGTGCATTCTAACAGAGATCATCCTTGGAGTGGGAACTGTAGCTTTTAAATTTCCCAACTTCAGTGTTTCACAAACTTACTCCCAATCTTGACATTACATTAGCATAGCTGTTAACATTGAATTTCTTGATTTTAAAAGAGTCATGCATCCCTAATCTATCCTCCTGACCCATTCCATTGTCTAGCCTGCTCCCTCTTCCCAGCTACCAAAACTTACTGGACCTCTCACCACCGTTGTGGTATATGGAATCCCAATTCTTAAACATGTGGCACTTATTTAAGAACTACAACTACAGATACAAGCAAGCAGACTTCCACTCTGTTTGAGTTCCAACTTTGTCTTCCTTGTTTAGAGTTCCAGGAAAGGTACAAACACCACCAAAGTCCTCACCTGCATAATGCACTTTTGTTTTGGTTCTGTTACTGACACCAGAGTGTTGGAGGATGGGATGGTTTAGGTTTTTAAGTGGCAGCAGATCTAGGGATCAAGCTGGTGAGGAAGACCTACTAAGCAGGTAAGTTATCAAACTTTGTATTCATGGGCAGCACACTGCAGAGTGCAGAAATTGCATATTTTAAAATAAATGACTCGGGTGAAAGGCCACTAAATCATCAGGTGGTTCAAAGGCAAAGATTTCTTAAACTGATGCCAGAACACTTTGAAAATAATACATTTAGGGTCTGAATTTAGGGTTTGGAAAAGATCAGCAATTCTGATCAGCATTAGGAGAATATAGGTTTGCCCTTCTGTTTTTGTGGTAAGGAAGGATTCTAGCCTTTGAATTGCAACTTTTAAATGCACTCATCTGTATGTCTTAATCTCTCAGAAACCTACTGCAAACACTTTCATAGGCATGTCACTTGCATCAATCAATTTTCAAAACCAAAAGTTACATTCTTCTCCTTTATGGTAACATACAAGGGTATCTCAATTCTGCATGTATTTGAAATCTTCTGGAATAGTGAGATTCACTTCTGCTTGTATCTGCAGGAGGAACTTAGTACACAACACATTTGATTGTTATGGCTCAATAACTGATTTTCTTTACATGGAGTCAGATATTTCTCTTTGTAGTGAAAAGGTGACAGACTGTATTATCAATTTCTGAATGAAGTTCTCCACTGAACTGAATTAGTGCTGCCTATAAACTGATGCCATTGTATGACCCGAGGTGTGGAAAAGCATAAGATCTAAGACTAAGATTTAAAAAACCCCAAGCCCCTACAATATTCATATTTGTGAGTTAACATGTATCTTGTACCTAATGGAAAAATGTTTATAACAGTTGAAAGAGCCCATACCATAAGGAAATATGCAGCAAATATCTCACTGCTCTGAGATCCATCCAGAATTTCCTCCACCATTTGCAGTAAACACAATAAAAAGCAAGTATAATTCCCTGCAATATATATTTATTGTGAGACTAAACAAATCACTCCCATCTGGCATCGGATAAGCAAGTGGCAAGCTGTGACTTCTGCTAAATTATTTTTGTTTTATTACCTCCTCTTCCCAACCTTTCCTCCATCCCATTTACCTTTTTCAACCAGGCGTTGTATCCTGTTCCTTGTGTCGGTTATGTGCTCTCTGGGTTACGGATTGTCTTCTTTGTTACTTGTGTGGACATTGCTTAGCACAGTGGGGCCCTGATCCTTGCCTGGGGTCCCTATATGCCATTATTATAATGATTCCCCTGGCAATGTAGTTACATTGGAGCCATGATGATTGGGAATCCCCTTACCAATGTTTCTCTTGGGCACTCCTTTAAACAGTGTAGGGGGGGAGTTCCCACTTCACAAGAAAGGTGACATAGGCTGTATTGTCTTTTCTGTCGGACCTTCACAGGAGTGGTTGGGGACAGCACATGAGAGACTTCACGGCGTTTAGGGATGGTGCTGCAGAGACAGCTGACTGTTTTCCTTCCTCACAGGGTGGCTGAGCTTCTGGCATGGCAGGTGCCATGTAGAAATGTAAAGGCAGGAAATGGCACACTGCACTGGTCCCAGAAATGACCAGGCCAACAACTGTCTTAAAGCCTGTTCAATTGTGGCCAGTTTGGATTAAAAATAAAAAGAAGACAGTAGGCTTTTGCCAGTTGTTTCAAATTTTGAGTGACAGAAGTTCTGCATGATTGGAAACCATGTGTGGTTAAGCTCTAAAGTATAAGTGCAACTGGGAAGGTGGCTGTTCTTGCTAGGAAATAATTGGCAATGGGGTCGAAGTGTACTTAATTAGTCTCTGAACCAAAAAGATTTTTCTGCTTAGAAGAACTTCTCCCCATATTCTCTTTACTCTTGTATTGTGTAGCCTTGTTTTACTGGGGGGCTAATATGAATGCCTCCATGAATCAAAGGGCAGCACCATCTATGTATGGCTGGAGTTCTAGACAATGATCCCAGTTCATTTTATGCATCGAACTCGGACTTATGCATCAGTGATTGTGGGCACTTTCCTTTGTAGCGAAGACTGAACCAGTTAAGACCATAGTTTTATTTGCTTTTTATGCAATGTGACATTAATTTGACTGGGGAAATTAGAACCAACTAAGTTACTCTTCATTAATGTTCTGGTACACAGTTTTAATATACATGGTTTAAAGCCTCTGGGTAAAAATCCGCTATTTCACTTTGCAAGTCCAGAATGACTTCATGGACTTCAGCAGAGATTTTCTTGATTTACACTGATGTAACTGAGAGTAAATTTGACCCAATGAATTTATACATTGCCTGTCTTTCCAGAAAAATCTGTTTATAATCCTCAGTAACTTAAATTGTTGTTAAATAACTTTTTATGAAAATATCATTTTAAACACCTGATCTGAGACCTCTCATGAAATATTCATTGTATAAAATGTTTGCCTCTCTCCTGCCAATATTATTTACAGTATCTTGAAATGGTTTAACAGAAAGGATTAGAAATAAGATTTAAAAAGTAGCTAAGGGAATATATATATATAAAATATATATATATAAAATTATATATATTTATATAAAATTTTATATAAAATAAAATAAAGCTTTGGTAGATTCAATGCCAGGGGGAATGAAAGGTGAATGAGAATGGGTAGTGGTGTGTAGTAGAAGTCAAGAGTTAATGACATCAGGTTTTGCCAGTTTTAAGCTGGGTAATTTCCCCAGTTTCAATCTTGCAGTCCTCATCCTATTGTTGTCCTCTCCCATCTGTCATGAGGAGGCTTCAGCATGTAAACCTAGCAACAGAATTAGACTTTCGACCAGAGAGCAAGTTTAAGAGGATTTCGCATGTAAATTCCTAAGAACTCTCTTGGTACACATCAATATAAGTTCTGTATTTGAGAACAGAATTTAGCTGTAAAATAGACATTCTTAATAATACTATGGTTTAAATTATAGCACTTTTTTCCTGGAAATATTGATTTACATATTTTAAGAAGTGAACATTTGGATACATTGCACTTTTATTATTAAAATATTAATTTCTTCCTTCTTAGACCTTTATGCATTTCATTGCTTTGTATTGCTTTAGAAAAGGAAAAATATATAAGCTATTCAAATAAAGAAGATGGATAAAAATTGATGATTTAAAAAAAAAAAAGCCTATTTGAAATGACAGTCTATGTTAAGGCCCATACTTAATATCATCTTTTAAAATCATTTGAATTAAATAAATATATATATATGAAGCAGTACACGTTTGTTGCCAAAGATTTAAAGAAAGTCAAACCATTGAAATGGTGAAAGTCATATGGCAAAGCATCTGTGACTAGAGTTTGATAATTAAAAGTACAGATACAAAACATAATTAAAATAAAAGACTTAACTCAGGGTTTCCTGCTTGCTGAGTTAAATCATGATTAAAATAGGTGATTTAACTCACTTTGATTTAAATCAATCCACCTCATAAATAAATACTTTTGGTTTTATTTTGTTCAGGAAAAATGAAAGTGGGAAGCTGGCATACCCAGAGTGTGTTGCCATAATCCAATTTCATTTTGTCGAAGGCTAGGATAAGTGCAGCCGAGATCTGCATCTATCAGAAAACAAGTTGTGACCCGGCATGTTACCAGATAAACTGTGTCAGAAATGGCAGTGATATCAAAATCAGAGCTAGTCCCCAGAAAAGTTAGTGATCCAGTAAATAATGGAAAAGCATCCTGAAACATTACTCAGTATGGAAGGGTTTCCCACTATTGCATTAATAAGCAATAGTAACTGAAATATTAATCAGTGGGTGGTCCTACCAGCTCTCTGACCATTCCAACATTTGATGGAACATTATGACACACCAGCTGTGAAGTCACACAAAATTTTATCACTCTAGATGCTGCCCACTGTCTCTAGCACACTGACAATGTTTAGTTAGTGTTACTGAGAGCAGGGATGAGATCACAGTGAAAGGAGATGGTATCATATGATATGTTCATTAACTACTATGAACATACTTTTCTTTCAACTGAATAACTTGACTTCCACATGCATCTCTTTTTTTGTGCAAAGGGACCAGACATATTTGAAAACTTAGGGCAATGCTTTCACTTATGCTATCTTTGTTACAAAAGGGAAATCAACTATCATGTATGGCTCAGTGCAGTGTACAATAATGATAAATTTGGAAAATAAAAGTGTATTTCTTTTTCTAGGGGCTGATCTTCAGGTTTGTATATCTAAAAACCCAACATGCTGTACCAAAAAGATGGAGGAGAGATATCAGATTGTAGTAAAGCAGGATATACAACAAGTGCTTCAAACATCAAGCTCTACTTTAAAGTTTTTAATATCTCATAATGCAGCTGCTTTTCAAGGTAAATATTTCTGTTGTACATTTCAAAGTTTGTACAAAAACATTTCCTCAACTTTGTCATATGTTTAAACTGATCTGTGATAAGTTATGTATTTTAGTTCCTCTTAATGCTTATTGTACTTTATCAAAAAAGGTATTAATTGTGCAGAGGACTGGCAACTTGAGTGTGTTGCTGGTAACTAATGGCCTGGGAGAAATAGGTTTAATTTAGGTGCTTTCCCTAGGACTTTACACCTTTCAGTATATAAAAAGTGTCATGATGAATTTAACCTTGATATGGATGAACAATGCAAAGCCCTTCCTCAGATCAATTAGTCCTTGGCAGGGTTGATGGTGTGGTAGCCTTTCAGCAATTTATCTGACTCCAACCCCTGCACACTGGTAATTATTTCTGTGCATAGGCTGATGTGGAGGGCAGCTGAGGGAATGGAAGATGGGATATGTGAGTATATGTAATAAACTGGGAGAAACTAAGGGAAAGAGAGAGAGAGCTACAGGCAAAGTCCTAGTCTTATTGAAGACAACTGGAGTCTTGCCATTTGTCTGTCAAGGTACTATTGTGTTCCTGATCATCAAAGTGTCTTGCGAGGAGTCATAAATTCATCCTTACAACTCCCCAGTGAGGTAGGGAATTATTGTTACTGAGTATTAACTCCCAGTAAGCATAGAAAACTACCCCTACTGTTGGCCATCTCAATTTTTCAGCCTCTGAAATAAACTGATAACGAATCAACACTGACACTACATCATGATCCTGTTCAAATATAACTCTACATAGGCTGAGACTTCTGATATTAATTCACATAGAACTTGATTACAAGGATATGCCCATCTGCCCTTCACCCCCCTGAACTATAAACCCAACACCAAATTCCCACTGTCACGATTACGGGACTAGTTTCACCTCTGTCCTTTTTCTGGTCTCTGACTACATCCTTCAGGTGTTAGACCTCTTGCCCTTCCCTGTTGTGGGATGGTAATTGCTATGCCTTTGTTCAGCCAATGACTCTGCTGTCTAATGAGACAGGCAGCCATTTTATGCTCCTTTCAGTGATGACTGTCACCAAAGGGAAGAAATGCACTGTGTGCTTTCTGATAGGAACTTTACTTGGATCTTTCTTATTTTTGTTTTAATCAGAAATAAGTTATTCAAACTAAAAAGTTTTCTCTTTGTGTATAGAAAAAAACCCTCTTAAAATCAAATTTGCTGACTTGTAATGAACTTTTAATATTTAAAACACAGGATTATCTGTGTATTGAATTTCCTTTTATAGAAGGAATAATAGATTAATAGATTCCAAGATCAAAAAGGAACATTTTGATTATCTAGTCTGCCCTCCTGTATAAAACAGGCCATAGAGCTTCCCTAAAATGATTCTTAGAATAAAGCAGTTAGAAAAACATCTCTTCTTGATTTAAAAATTGTCAGTGATTGACAATCCACAATGACTCTTGGTAAATTGTTCCAGTAGTTAAGTACTCTCACATAAAAAAATTACACCTTATTGCCAGTCTGAATTTTTGTGGCTTCACCTTCTAACCTTTGGATTATGTTATACCTTTCTTTGCTAAATTGGAGGGCCCATTATTAAATATTTGTTCCCCATCGAGATACTTATAGACCCTTTAACTTTCTTTTTTGTTAAATAGATTGAGCTCCTTGTGTCTGTCACTATAAGGCATGTTTTCTAATCCTTTAATCATTCTTGTGGCTTTTCCCTGAACTGTGTCCAGTTTATAAACATCCTTCATGAATTGTGGGTACCAGAACTGGATGTTCCAATAGCAGTGACACCAATGCCAAAGATAGAGGTAAAATACTCTGTCTACTCGAGATCCCCCTGATTATACATCCCAGGATCACATTAGCTCTTTTGGCCACAGCATCACATTGCAAGCTCATTTTCAGCTGATTATCCCAAATCTTTTTTTAGAGTCACTGCTTCTCAGGATACTGTCCCCCCTGTAAGTATGGCCTACATTCTTTATTCATAGATTTATAAATTTACATTTAGCCATATTAAAACACACAGTCTTTGCTTGCACCCAGTTTACTAAGCATTCCAGATTGCTCTGAATCAGTGACTTGTCCACTTCATTATTTATCACTGTGTCAATTTTTTGTCATCTGCCAACTTTATCAGTGACCATTTTATGTATTTTTTCCCAGGTCATAGATAAATATGTTAAATAACATAGGGCCAAGAACTGATCGATACAGGACCCCACTGAAACATACTCACTCAACTACTAACTTTAGTAGCTTATGTTTAATATCTCCAGATATGCTAGTGGAATGGAATGAGTGTTATCATTATGAGCTTATGATGAGACAATACAATCTGTTTTTTCCCCAAGTACAGAACAGAAATATTTATTGATCACTTATACCTTTTCTGCATTGTTTTTGAGAATTCTACCATTGCCATCTAGTAGTGGATCAAAAGCGTGGGCAGGATTATTTTTTTCTAATGTATTTGAAAGACTCTTGAATGCTGCTGGCCATAGATTTCCTCATTGTGTCCCTTTGTTTCCCTTGTAAATATTCTACAATTCCTAACTTCTGATTGATTATCTTTACTATCAACTTTCCCTTTCTTCCATTTGTTTTTTTATCTTTGAAAACAAAGTTTCATTGGAATATACTGTAGCATGTAAGCTCCCAGCCATTATAAGTTTAAAACTTTATTTGAATTTAAAGAGATGACTTGTGAAAATTTGGTTGTTTTATGTACATTTGAGTTCAGAAGCGGAATCACGGTCAGTGTTGCCCAAAATTTGAGGTTGTTGCTAAATACAGGTATGGTCACTGTAGCCAGATATCCCAAAATACATTTGCATGGATTCCAGGCGTCTTAAAAAGCTGTCTTGATGTGTGTTTGAGTCTTTCAAGTCACAGAACACATAAGTGAATGCTGAAATATTCTCAATTGTCTATAGAAAGTCCAAGATTTTCTCTTTCAATACCGAAGTCAATTCAGCTTTAGACCCTGGAGCTAGATTTTGGTGTAGTACTTGCATCATCCCATACAAGAATTTTAACGTGTGCATCCTTACAGATGTGATCAGACATACTGTATGATTGTAATGTAGGTTCATAATGGACAGCAGCGCTGTAAACTACACAGTGTGCTTCTTCCCTTGACAGGGCAGACCTCTTTTTTTCAGATAGCCAGTTAAAATTAACATTGAAAGTATACATTGGTGGTACACATTAGCACATTTCTTACAAAACTGCAGTATGTTGTGTGTGTGTGTGTAAAATCTGAACAAAAAGTGACTTAGCTACTTTTAAATCAGGAGAGTGAGAAAAGGTGCCTTTCCACCCACTTCTTGAAGATATTTTTATGAACAGTTCTAGTGCTGAAAAGATTGGGTGTAAATGCAAATAGCCTTGGAGGATAGGTGCCTTTTTTATTGTCATAATGAAAATCTGTTTTGAATTCCCAGATTAAGCCTCTGAAAAGAGTTCTTTGTACCTATGCAGTTGATTTGATACTTGTTGCTAGCAAATGAACTGATATTCTAAGTGTTGGTAGGCTGTACTATGATGTGCCCAGATTTCACTCAGTTCCCTTAGTTCCTCCAAAATGATTTCTAAATGATTCTGGGATCACCTGATGCTATTCTATCACCAGCAGTATTCCACCCCAAAAGGCCTCTTGGCCTAGTGGGAAGGGAAGAAGGGCTGCGTTTCAAGACATTCTGAATTCTAGGCCCATATTTTTCACAACAAAATCTTAATTCTCAGCATTTCAGGCCCCCTTTTTAGTGAAGTGAGGAAAATATTGTTTTTCTTACTCAGCTGTTTTATATATGGGTTAACTGAGGCCTAATGCAACAGCCATTATGTTCATTGTACATCGATGTAAAAACTAAAATAATTTGTTGCTATTTCTAATTAATTGATATTAAGGCCAGATGATTATTTAGTTTCCTGGTTATGCAGGCCTTCTATATCCTCTGCATATTACAGAGGTGGGATCTATACTAGCTTGCTATGATTGGACCACTGGAAGTGGACCAAGAATCTACTTACTTATCCAGATCTTGTGACTCCAGCCCCCAATAATGTGTAAATTCTGGAGGACTCTTTCTGAGCTCTTAAACTTCCACAGGTCCAAAGCTCTGCTCTTATTGAACCAAAACCTCTTCTGCTGTAGGGTGAAGTATTTAGGGTGTCAGGAGAAAGAGGAGTGAAGCTCCTCTGAGCTATCCTGTTGATTATCAAGAAAAAAGGATTGTTTTGTGGTTAAGCTACTGGAGTGTGACTCCGGAAACCTGAATTCAATTTTTAGTCCTATCACAGATTTCCTGTGTGACCTTCAACTAGTCAGTTAATTTGTCTGTGCTTCCACAACTACAAAATGGTGATAATACTACTTAGTATTTGACATATTCATAGCACGTTACAGTTATTAACTAATTAATCCTCACATCTCCCCTGTGACGTAGGTGGGTAAGTATCCTTCTTAAAAATAAAGACACGCAGGCAGAGAGGTGAAGTGACTTCTCTGATTGTCCCATGTTCTTAGTCTGTAAGCTTTTTGGGGTAGGGACTGTCTCTCACTAACAAAACCGGCCCCCACTCTCATGTGAGACTTGTCAGTGCTACTAAAATAAATAGAAGTTATTTAAACTTTCCTTCTGTAAAATTTTCAGAAAATGTTTTTTGAAGTGAGGTTTGGTTATTTGAGTTTCTAATTTATATCGGATACAGAAGAGGGTATATTTACAGTCAAAAACCTGAAAAATTTGGCTGACTGACTGTAAAAAAGTAATGCATTTGTTAACATGAAGGGACTCATGATGATATAAAATAGGACAGTATTATGTGGAAAACAATTTGGTAGAGAGACATGTGAGGTTAATGGTTCAGAACAGAATGAAGTCCACTTTATTCAGTGCAGTTTCAAAGAAGGCCATTTCTATTCTATAGTCTTCTATCCAAAGCAAAATATGTTCTTTTTTCAGTGTAAAGCTGGTTATACAGTACTTGGAATATCATTCAATATTCTGATTCCCTCATGTTTAAAAAAGATATTAGAAGTAAAAAATGTGAAAGGGCAACCAAAATGATATGTAAATGTGAAAATATTATTTAGAAAGAAGGATTACGCGAATTAAAAGTGTTTTGCCTCAAGAAATCATGTTTTAAATTTGACCTGCAAATGCTGTATGTCTAACAAAAATGTTCATTTAATAGCCCATAAAATAGGGATAGTAATACAACACTATACTGTGATGTGACTTGTCTGACTCATCTGATCTGGCTCCAGACTTCTATACTGCATCTACTCTTATAATAATAGATTCCAGTTTTGCAAATGCTTGAGTATGTGCCTAATTTTATATACGTAAGCAATTCCATTGAAGTCAATGAGGGATTGGGGTCATAGAACATGGAGCTGGTAAACCTGAATGTCATGACATGGGGGGAAAAAAAGATAAGTAATGATGTGTGAAATTCATAATGACATGCGACAACACAGGATTAAAGTCTTTGGATTTTGTTACAGACATGAATAAGCTTATTTTTGCCCTAAATATTACCCAAGTTAAACATTTTCAAGCCAGGTATGTTCTCCAGCACTAATGGAATTATATACTGCATTTTCAAGAAACAAGAGCCCAGTTTGAGGAAAACATCTTGTTTCTAAGAAAAACTGGACTTTAAATTAGCTGGTGCTTGTTGGGATTTTATTTTTTAATGAAAACTATTTTTTGTGTCCAAAACATGCAATAATCCACTTTTGCGTGTGAAATTTTTCTATTAAAAAGTAATCATTTTGTAAATTACAAATAAAGCAAAATTTAGAAAAGTTGTAATTGCATGAAATAAAATGTAAACATATTGCACACATTTCCTTTGAGCAAAAATAATGCATTTTACACTACTCCATTTGACTTTGTGTGTGTTTAAAGTAAATCATTGAGAAGGAAGGAGGATTATACACACAGTGGTAGTATAAAAGAAAGAACCATAGTCACAGAGTAATAAAGGGCAAATTCAGCTTGGAAATCTGGAAGTACCATCTTATGGCAACCAGAAATGGACAACAAACAGTCCACTTACCCTCTTCCAAATTATCTTTCCTGTTCACATGCAAATCTTTGGGAGTTATCACCAGATTGTTCTTTTGGGTGATCATTTGTCCCCCCACAGAAATGTAGCCCTCAAAAATTTCAAACTCCCTGAACTCCAACAGAAGCATGTGCCTCTGATATGACTTACCCTTTGCTGGCAAAGGAACCACTCAAAACAAGGTTTCCTCAGGTGCTGTGTAAACTCCGGGCTGGATTTAGTGCTGGTTGCCTAGACATAGTGAATTTACCCTCTTGCAGTCTCCTCTCTCCAGGAGTTTTGAGCAGAAGTAGCTGGTCACATTCTCTTCTCAGGGGAACAATGAAACCAAACAAAAATAATAGAGGAGCATTCCCCTCCACTATCAACTCCATGATAATTATGGTCAAGTTCTCTGAGTGCTTGCTCGTGTCCATTCCACTATTGGTGTGTGCACGTCTCCATGCACAGTTACCCGGAACTTTTTTCCCCTTATCAGATCCCGTAGGGCCGGCTCCGGCACCACCTGTAGCCCCACGCACATGCTACAGTATATGAGGCACTGCTGGCCCTAAACCCCCTCAGTTCCTTCTTTCTGCCCATGATGGTTGCTGGAACTAGCCTTGCTCGCAGCAAGTACTATTCCCCTTGTTTGGACTTGTTTGTAATCTGTGTTTAGTTTTAGTTAGTTAAGTAGTTGTTAAGTGTAGTTAGAGATAAGGCAGTTCCAGTTGGGACTTCACACGGTTGCCCTGGCCGCTGGGCTTCAAGCTTTGTGCCTCCTGTGGGAAGGCCTTCTTGCTCAGCAACCCCCACAAGAGCTGTCTTAAGTGCCTGGGGGAAGCCCACAGAAAGGATAAGTGCAGAATCTGCAAGGCTTTCAAACCGAGGCTTCAAAGAGACCGAGAAATCTGATTCTCTCCCCTGGGCAGGTATAATTTCAACCTGTGGGATTCTCTCAGACGGTTCGCTGAGGCCCTGCCCCAGAACCAGACCGCAGACTTTAATATTATGGTGGAGGAGGGCACCGCAGTAGCTAGAGCAGTGCTCTAGATGTCTTCTGTTGCTGCTGACTCGGCTGGCAGGGAGATAGCCTTCGCCATTTCTATGTAAAGATGTTCTTGGCTGCAATCCTTGGGGCTGTCCCAGGAGGTGCAGCAGTCCATCCAGGACCTCCCCCTTGATGGATCGGCCTTATTTTCAGACCAGACTGATGTGAAGTTGCACAGTCTGAAAGACTCTAGTGCCATTCTTCACTCCCTTGGCTTTACATTCTCCAGTTTTCTAGGCGTCAATCACGCCTCCAGGCATAGCAACAGCCAAGGTCTCAGCCCAGACCTTTCCAACCCTATAGACAATGGGACAGAAATAGGGGGTTTAGAAGAAGGAATCATTCCACTAGCTCATCCTCAGCCCCCCAGCAAGGGCACCCCAGGAAGTCGGGCAACCAAAAGAGACAATTTTGATGTCATGCCCAAGGACAATTTTGATGTCATGCCCAAGGCGCCTCAACTGCTCTCCTGGATCCATCTCTCCCCTTCCTAAACAAGCTAAGACCCTTCTAACCCAAATGGGCCAAAATCACTTTGGACCGTTGGGTCTTTGGGATAGTCTGGGGGGCTATGCCCTGCAGTTTACGTCTACCCCCCCGAACAACCCACCCCCTTTTCAGGGACCCCTCTCACGAGCAATTCCTCTTACAGGAGGTGGACACCCTCCTAAACCTGAGAGTGGTGGAAACGGTCCCTCAAGGTAGAAAGGGGAAAGGGTTCTTTTCGAGGTACTTCCTCATCCCTAAGGTGAAGGTGGGTCTGACCTGCGTCGTCTAAACAAATATGTCAAAAGACTCAGATTTCGCATGGTCTCCCTAGCTTCTATAATCCCATCCCTGGATCCAGGGACTGGTACCCCCGCCCTCAATCTCAAGGACGCATACTTCTATATATCTATCTTCCCCAGACACAGGTGCTTTATTCGCTTCATGGTGGCTGGCTCCCACTACCAGTTTACAGTCCTGCCCTTTGGCCTATATTTGGCTCTGAGGGTGTTCACCAAGTGAATGGCGGATAGTGTCTGCCCACCTGAGATGAAAGGGTGTGTAAATTTTTCCTTACCTGTATGATTGGTTGATCAGAGACAGGTCCAGGTCCCAAGTGCAGGACAGCATGACCCTCACTTGCTCCATGTGCCACAGGCTGGGGCTACTCATAAACAAACAGTGCAATTAACAAACATTAACCCCAGTGCAATGAATAGAGTTCATTGGGGCTACCCTGGTTGCTTCCCAGGCCAGAGCCTTCCTGCCTCAGCCACGTTTTGAGGCGATGGTCTCTATCATCGCGCAGCTGCACCAATGCCCAACAAGAACAGCCAAGCAGTGCCTGCAGCTGTTAGGTCACATGGCATCCTGCACGTACATAGTGAGACTAGCTTTCCTGAGGCTCAGACTGCTTCAGGCATCATGAGCCTTGGTATATGTTTTGAGCAGACACCCATTAGACCAGGTTGTCACAGTCCCGTCTCCCCGCCCTCCCTCTCCCCCCCCGTCCTAGGCTCCCTAGACTGGTGGTAGACTTCCTGGACAGAGGAACTAGTTCTGTCAGTCACCCTAATTTCTGATGCTTCAGATGTAGGTTGGGGGGGCCCACATCAACACCAACCTAAGCACGCAGGGGGTCTGATCGAGGGAGGAGAGGCACCTGCACATCACTGTGAAGGAGCTGAGAGCTGTTTGCCTAGCATGCAAGGTGTTCTTCTGATTTCTGACAGACAGGGTGGTGCAGGTGCTGATGGACAACACTGCAGCCATGTTTTACACAAATGGGCAGGGAGGATCACGCTCCTCAGCACTCTGCAAGGAAGCCAACCATCTGTGGGACTTTGCCATGTGGCACAATTTCCACTTGAAGGCCTCTCACCTTCCGGGATTGAAGAACGACGAGGCGGATTGCCTCAGCAGGTCATTTCTACCCCACCTCGACTGGTCACTACATCCAGAGGTGGTATCTATGATCTTCCAGAAGTGGAGGATTCCCAAGTGGACCTGTTCGCATCAGCCTGGAACAAGAAGTGTCCCGAGTTCTGCTCTCCACAGGGTCAAGAGATTAGGTTGATTTCTGATGTGTTCCTCATGGACTGGACAGGGGACTTCAGGTACGTGTTCCCACCCATTCCACTCCTGCTCAGGGTCCTGCTGATAATAAAGAGGGATAGAGCGGATGTTATACTGATTGCTCCAGCCTGGCCAAGGAAGCACTGGTTCAGCATGCTGCTGGACGTTTCAATTGCTCTATCCCTGAGCTCTTGATGCAGCACAACCTTCTGTCCCAGGACCATCGTCGCCTGTTGCACCCAGACCTGGACTCCCTGCACCTCATGGCCTGGAGGCTCTGTGGCTGATGGAGTGAGAGAGAGCCTGCTCGGTGCAGGTCCAGCAAGTCCTGCTTGGCAGCAGGAAGCCTTCTACACAGGTCGTGCATTAGGCTAAGTGGTGCTGGTTTACCGGTTGGGATGAGTCCTGGGTTATCCTGCCTAGCCTCTGACCTATACAGATGATCCTGGAGCATTTGCTTCAGCTAAAGCTCCAGGGTCTGACACTGGCATCTTTGGAGGTTCACTTGGTGGCCATTTCAGCCTTCAATCAGCTGCTAGAGGGGTGATCACTGTTCTCCCATCCCATGTCGGTCAGGTTCCTCAAAGGGTGGAGAGGCTTTATCTGCAGGTACATGACCCGGTGCCTCCCTGGGATCTCAACCTGGTCCTCTTGAGACTCACAGGGCCCCCCTTCGAACCCATGACTTTATGCCCTCTGCTCCTGCATTCATGGAAGGTAGCCTTGCTGGTGGCCATTACCTCAGCTAGGAGGGTCTCCAAGATTAGGGCCCCGACCTCGAAGCCCCCTTATACGATGTTCTATAAGAACAAGGTTAAGTTGAGGCTGCATCCTACCTTCCTGCCCCAGGTGGTTTCCCAATTTCATTGTAGTCAAATATTTTTCTCCTCATGTTTTTTCCCAAACCTCATAGTTTGGAGGAGGAGAGGAGCTGGCACTTGCTGAACGTGAGATGAGCCCTGACCTTCTACATTGAGATTAAAAAGCCATTCTGGAAATCGATGCAGCTCTTCGTCGCAGTATCTGACTGGATGAAAGGCTCACCTGTCTCCATCCAGCACATCTCCTCATGGATTACATCATGCATCAAGTTCTGCTACGAGCAGGCGAGGGTGCCGCTCCCGGAAACCATCACAGTGCACTCAACCAGAGCTCAAGCCTCATATACAGCCTTCCTGGAGAGAGTGCCTGTGCAGGACATCTACAAAGACACCACCTGGTCATCGGCGCATACGGTCATGTCCCACTATGCCATCGTCCAGCAGGTGAAAGAGGACATGGGATTTGGCAGAGCAGTGCTGAGGGCAGTTCACCAGTAACTCTGACCCACCTCCAAAGGTATTGGACATGAGCAAGCACTGGAAGAAGAAAACAAAGTTACTTACCAGTAACTGATGTTCTCTGAGATGTGTTGCTCATGTCCATTCCACAATCCACCTCCGCTGCCAGAGTTGGCAGAAAGAAGGGGCTGAGGGGGCGTATACCTCATATACTGCGGCATGTGTGTGGGACGCCAGGGGGCACCAGAGCTGGCCCTATGGGGTCTGTTAAGGGGACAAAAGTTCCTGGTAACCATGCGTGGAGGCGGGCACACACCTATAGTGGAATGGACATGAGCAACACGTCTTAAAGAACAGCAGTTACTGGTAAGTGACCTTGTTTTTCATTTGGCATGTCTCAGTTTCTTTTTGTATCTTTTCTTTGTATCTTCATGATTGCTAAAAGTAAGAATGAATAAAACAAAAGTAGAGAGAAAATTGAAAAAACCCACCAAAGGTAAGCACTATAAAGTTCCACAGATATTTTTTAAAATGAGGATTAATTATTCTGTTATTGCCTTGTCTCTCTCCTTACTGCTAGTGCTAGTTAGGACTTTTGGGGGGTGAAATCCAACTCCTGTGGAAATCAGTGGGATTAATTGAGTGGACCTCTGCGCAGGTAGATGGCTGCCTCCATGTGGATCATGGAGCAGGGCTTTTGCCTCTCCTCTTTGTGGGGACTGAGAGTTCAGGGAGACCCAACAGAGAACATCCTGCTTCAGAAGGAGGAGCCAAAATGTGCCCCAAGTCTTGAAAACTAATTATTTATTGCTCATTTAGGCCTCAACCTAACAAAGCTTTTAAGTATGCACATAACTTCAAGCACATGAGCAATACAAGCCAGTGAAACTTGGTTAAACCTAAGGAATATAAATAGTTATATTATGAATAAACTACCCTTAGAGCAGGTCAGGGTTGTCAACCTTTTCATCTAAGAAAGCTGAAATATTTCTTGTTGTTTCTAATGATGAATTTCTTTATATGGTTGCAAAATGCTACAGAAAGCAGTGTTTAGTTGGAAGGAAGAGGAGATAAAGGGCAAAAAGAGTTGGTCAATGCACCATATGGTATGGAGAAAGAAAGGATGGGCACTATTTAGGGCAGTAGCCTGCATTTTGGGAAACCCAGATAATTTCTGGATTAAATAAAGATAAAATACGTATCCAGATTTTGGTGTGCGGCAGCAGTTGCAGGATTAGAATCTCTGTTTGCCTACTCTAGCTTTAATTCATACCGTGTAGTTTGGTTTACATAGTTTGTTACATGACAGCTGTCATGTGGGAATTGTGAGTCATAGACTCATTTAAAATCAGGGATTTGAAGGAAGGACAGAAAGAAGTCAAAAGTCTGTGTGACATATAAATCTCATTTTAAAAATTGGACTTCAGTAAGCAAGAACAAATCCAGTTAACATCTATTCAGATGGCTACTTTACCCTTTCCAAAAACCCAGTTTAATAGAGAAAAAAGCTCATTTTAGGTTTATAGATGGTTTCATTAGTCTAACTTCCTTTTGCTGCAGCTAATCATCCCCCTGTGCCTTTTCAGCCTTGATCTTTTCCCTTTCCCCCACCATAGTCTTATGTATGCTATCTCTAATAGATCTTTTATAGTATGTAATATTTCCAATCCTGAGTATTAAAAAAATCATGAGTCAGGTCTTAAAAATCATGAGATTTTGAAAAAAAAAAATTATTTTCGAGGTTTTGTGCCTTTCTGGTACACATTTTCAAGTCATATTTCTGAGGTTTTTCTCTGCAACTGGGCTGGCTAGTTCCTTTTTTTAAAAATGAAAGCTGAGATTCCTGACCTACTCACTTGACTCTGGGAGCTGCTGCTTAAAGAACATCAATTATCATGAGACTCATATGAAACATTGAGTATGTTAGTGGACAATTCATTTCATTACTATCTTTCATGAGACGTATAGTACCAAAACTTTTGTTTTTACAGTAATAATTTAAATATAGAAACATTTGTCACACAAATGTTTTTGAGGTGCTAGTTGTGGCATTTTTGGCATTACCCAAAGTATCTGAGGTGAATCACTACCAACTGCTTACAGTGTGAGACAGCCTTGTGTGTGCCCATCAGGGAAACTCTTCCCAACTTTTCCAGCTGCTGGCAACACAGGCACTCTGCAAGCCCCACTCTTTCTGTCTGCAGGCTAGCAATTTACACACACCACTTTGTCACATTTCAGTACCCAGTCCTTTTTATATTGGACACCCACAATATATACATATCTGTTGCTTCCATTGTAGCAGTGCACCCAGTTTACCAACTTCACATCAGTTCAACACTATCCTTAGCAAAGACACTTAGGTATGTCTATAGTAAAACCAAAATGAAGTTTATTTAACAAAGCTTGAGTTAAAGATTCATTTAAAAGTAAGTAAAATGATTTGGAAATATAAGGTTACAGGTAAAAGAAAAATATAAAACACAATCTGTAGCTTATACTTTCTACTAAGATACTATACTTCCTACTTCCATAATAATAATGTATTTCCTACCCACTGTTGAGCCCTGACAGGGCTTGTCCAGTCCAGAAAGCTGGAATCCATTTGTCATGAGACACTCCAGTGGCAAACTGTCACCTCCATAATATATAATATTTGTGCCTTCTTTCCTTCTCTTATCCAATCTCAGACCTTTGTCTTTGTCAGTGCTCAAATTTACATCTTTCCCAGTCTGTAAAAAAAGGGCTGGGCTGGGTTGATGATTAATTGTTCTGAGTGTTGATTGAATCAGATCTGAGGCCCACCCTATGACAGGTGACAAATTTCACCTACACCAGTTTTGGAAACTAATATTCTTCATGTTACAGATCTCTAAAAATATTTCCTGTAATAACAGCCTGCAATAGTTATGATAACCAGCTAGTTTTTAGCTTTTGGTAGATGGCCTTTGGTGAAATATCAAGAAAATGCTCAGATACAGATGTAATATACCTGCAAGGGCAGATTTGGGCGTGTCCCTGTCACACCACTGATTGACAATTCTAACTCTATCAAAATAATTACGCAAGTCTGAGTGACTCTAAGTGCCCGAGACACATTGTCAGTTAGCACATAATTGGAGAAACTTGAGATTTCAAAGTGGGCTACATATCTATCACAGAATTAAATAATTGTTGACTAAAATCCTCAATAAATGTTCACTTCATCTCATGCCGTTAGCTGTTGATGATTTGGCAGAACAATTAACCACAACCCAGACTAATATTGAATAGAATCAAAATTACTATAAACTTTATGTAAAAAGAGAGATTATAAAACAGCTGAAAGAACATCAACAATTATCAAGGGAAAGCTAGACAAATACAAGGGAGACATAGATTACAAAGTTTCAGAGGAGTAGTTGTGTTAGTCTGTATACAGCAAAAACAATGAGAGTCCTGTAGCACTTTCTGCAGGCATAAGTTTTCGTGCGCTATAATCCACTTCGTCAGATGCAGGGAATGGAAATCAGATAAGGGGTATATATACACAGCCAAGGGGAAGGAACAATGATTGGGGGGTAAGTAATAGCAAAGTTCATACAGTTAGAGTAGCTGAAGGTGAGAATGTGTAAACAGTGACAATTACTTCTAGTAATGAGATAACCATTCCAAGTCCCTATTCAGACCCAGTCTGATTGTGTCAAGTTTGCATATGAGTTCCAGCTCTGCAGTTTCTCTTTGAAGTCTGTTTTTGAAGTATTTTTGTAGAAGTATGGCAACTTTCAAGTGAGCTACGGAGTGTCCTGGGAGATTGAAGTGCTCTCTGACTGGTTTATGGATGTTACTATTTTTTATGTCTGATTTGTGTCCATTTATTCTTTTGCGTAGTGAATGTCCAGTTTGGCCAATGTACATGGCAGAGGGGCGTTGCTGGCACATGATGGCATATATTACATTAGTAGATGTGCAGGTGAATGAGCTCCTTATGGTGTGGTTGATGTGGTTAGGACCTGTGATTGTGTCACTAAAGTCAAGGTGTGGGCAGAGTTGGCAATGGGGTTTGTTGCAGGGATAGGTTCCTGGGTTACTGTTCTTGTTGTATGGTGTACAGTTGCCGGTGAGTATTTGCTTCAGGTTGTGGGGCCATCTGTAAGCAAGGAGAGGTCTGCCTACCACGGCTTGAGCGAGTAAGGGATCATCTGCTAGGATAGGTTGTAGATCCTTAATGATGTGTTAAAGAGATTTTAGCTGGGGGCTGTAGGTGATGGCCAGTGGTGTTCTGTTGTTTTCTTTGTTATGTCTGTCCTGTAGTAGGTGACTTCTGGGTACCTGACTGGCTCTGTCAATTTGTTTCTTCACCTCTCCAGGTGGGTTATGTAGTTTTAAGAATGTTTTATGGAGATCCTTTAGGTGTTTGTCTCTGTCTGTGGGATCGGTGCAAATCCGGTTGTATCTTAAGGCTTGGCTGTGGACAATGGATCGTGTAATGTGTCCAGTATGGAAGCTGGAGGCATGAATATATGTATTGTGGTCTGTTGGTTTCCGGTGTAGGGTGGTATTAATGTGACCATCCTTTATTTGTACTGTAATGTCCAGGAAGTGGATTTCTTGTGTGGACTGGTCCAGGCTGAGGTTGGTGGTGGGGTGGAAATTATTGAAATGCTGATGGAATTCTTCAAGGGACTCTTTCCCATGGGTCCAGATGATGAAAATGTAGCGTAAGTAAAGGAGAGGTGCTTGGGGACGAGTTTTGAGAAAGTGGTGTTCTAGATCAGCCATAAAAATGTTGGCATACTGTGGGGCCATGCAGGTGCCCATAGCTGTGCCACTGACTTGAAGGTATAGAGTGTCTCCAAATCTGAAGTAGTTGTGGGTCAGGACAAAGTCACAAAGTTCAGCTACAAGGTGTGCCATATCATCATCAGGGAAAATGTTCCTGATGTCTTGTAGTCCACCTTTGTGTGGATTGTTGGTGTAGAGAGCTTCCACGTCCAAAGTGGCTAGGATGGTGTTTTCTGGGAGATCACCGATAGATTGTAGTTTTCTTAGGAAGTCAGTGATATCACGAAGATAGTTAGGAATGTTGGTGGCATAGGGCCTGAGGAGAGAGTCCACATAGCCTGACAGTCCTGTTGTGAGAGTGCCAATGCCTGAGATGATGAGGTGTCCAGGATTTCCAGGTTTGTGGATCTTGGGTAGCAGATAGAATAACCCTGGTCCGGGCTCAGGGGCTGTGTCTGTGTAGATTTGTTCCTGTGTTTCTTTAGGGAGTTTCTTAAGTAGATGTTGTAGTTTCTTCTGGTATTCCTCAGTGGGATCGGACAGTAGTGGCTTGTAGAATGTGGATCAGAAATGTCACTTTTAGTAAATAAAACCAGAAACATCTCCCCAACCTTTGAGAGTACCTTATTTCCTCCAAAGAGCTTAATTAATCTGTAGCCATTTTCTTTGCATTAGAGGAAAATATATTAAATGATATGATGCACAAAAAAGTGCCTGGATTTAGACACATTTTTTTCACACAGTATTTGGAGCCGATCCAAAGTGTAGTGAAATCAGTGAAGTGAATGGGAGTCTTTCCACTGGGCTTTGGGTCAAGCTTTTGGAGAAGAGATGGGTTGATTGAGGACAGGTGTTATTATTTTATTGTTTTGATTGTTGTCATGATTTGGTACGTGACCTGTGTGGCAGATGTGAGATGGCTAGGCAGTTTCATTACATGTTCTGTAATTACTATGAATTTAACAGTATACAACACCCTTGCTTCGACCATAGGATGGGAAGTAACTTATACATTAGAAGAAGTCAGCTGATGGAGGAAGAACAGCTGGTTGAATCTGAACACAAACAGGACAGAGTTATGCTCATGGGCAGAGGAAAGTTTTTGAAGAGTTTGCAGTCATAGTGCAATCTCCTTTGGTTGAAGGATTCGTCAGAGTCTGTAGCTTAAGAGTGCTCCTGGGTTCACCACTGACACTAAGCTCTCACATTGAAGCATCTGCAAGTAAGACTTTCTACCATCTCTAGCTGGTTAGCAGATTTTGTTCCATCCTGTGGAACAAGGAGCTGGCCTCAGTTATTTTACTTCAGCAGTGCAATATATGTGGGCATGAAGCCTTCAATACTTAGGAAATTCCAAGTAGTACAGAACACTGCAGCATGTGTGTGCAGCAACACAGGTTATCACAAACACATCAAA
>ML675618.1:22883838-22937549 GCA_007922155.1 Mesoclemmys tuberculata | reverse complement strand
TCATCACCCGTCTGGCTAGTTTCAACTCCGCTTTTCCCCCTTTGGTCCTCTTCTCTCTTTTCCAGCTTCCTATAGAATATCGAGTCAAGTTTAAGGTCTGTATCCTTATCTTCAAGTTGCTCAGTGTGAGCCCAGGGATTCTAAAAGATCAACTAAAGCCCTGAAATAAAAACTGTGGTTGACATCTTCACTACTGTGGCACAATAAGGATAAAGCTAATCTGTGCAGGAGACAGCGTTTTCTCTGAGGCCAGCCCAAGACCATTGAATCAACTTCCATAGGAATTAAGAACCATCAAATACCTCACCACCTTCCTCTAAGCATGACACCTTTTTTGATGTTCCTTTCTCTAATACATATCTATAGAAACATGTTTATAATGTCCAAAATAAAACATTCCACTGCATGTATTATTCTCCCCAAGGAGAGTATGAGAGAACAGATATATGACTAATGTTATATGCTTAATGCAGTACTGGAAGGTGCTGAGATACTATGTTGATAATTTCAATAGAAGAAACTACATAGAATAGAATACACTTGCCAAATTTTATTTATAACTATTTTAATTTTGTTTAGAATTTTTTAAAATTTCTCTTCTAATATAGTTTTGCTGGATCCACTCTTTCCTTACGTGAGATAAGTCATTTAAGATATTGTCCAGCACTCATGCATTGTTGCAGATAATGCTTTTATCTTACTTTTTACCTTTGCTGAATTTTTCCTTATGCAGTGAGCTATATACCACTGGATTAACACACTAAGACTATCTCCTTAGTCTTAAATAGGTACTAGTGACAGTCATTACTGAGGAATTTCATTTGAATCCTACTCTTTAAACCACAGATTATTCAAAGAATAGTTTAAACATTTACAAAATCTCTTCTTAGTGTGTTAAAATCCTGTATGATGAAAGAAATGAGTCAATCCCCAAGGGATACTAGTATTGAAATAGCAGTATGTGAGGAAAATAATTTTTAAAAGCACCATTATGATATGATTTAAATGTAAAAGGAAAAAGGGAATAAGTTCCAGTTTTTCCTCTATGAATACTGCAGTTGTTCTCACAGTGGCATTTGCTAATAGCTACAGATGTGTTAATGTACAACCTCTGGTTTGTGATCTTCACAGGTCCTGCAAGGTAAGCAGGGTTGAGCCTTCACAGAGTTATTCTTCCTTTGCATAGGAATATTTTATGAAGTCCAGGTCATCTAGGAAGTGGTATTGGTGATTCATTTTCTGGCACCATTCTCTATGAGCTACTTTTGATCCAGTGCCCCATTTATGATATCTAATGATAGAGTGTGGCTATAGATACCGATTATCTGAAACCATGTTTCATATGGCCAGTTTGTCCTTTTTGGCATCACATTCATACACCAGCATGTGCATCTGAGACCTCCTCATCAATAATAAATATCTCCTTGAGCACATATTTGAAGTGGGTTAAAAAAGGAAATATGAGTAAGCATGTTCACTGTCCCTCACAAATGAATCATGGCCCTTCCTTGCAGTCTTTGGAGCAGTTTGAGCTGTAAATTAGGGACTGACTAATTATAAATTCATAGAGATTAAGGCCAGAAGGGACTATTAGATCATCTAGTCTGACCTTTATATCAGCAACCATAAAATTTCACCAAGTAGCTCCTGTATTGAACCCAATAACTTGGGTTTGACTAAAGCATGACTTGTGTTGGGCTAAAACATATCTTCCACAAAGGGACCTAATCTGGAATTGAAGACATCAAGAGACGGAGAATCTACCACTTCCATGGGACGTATATTCCGGTAGTTAATCACTCTCTCAGTTAAAATATGTGTGCCTTATTTCTAATTTAAATTTGCCTGATTTTAGCTTTCAGTTGTTGGTTCTTGTCATACCTTTTTCCAATCCAGTAGTTTAAAGAGCCCTTTAGTAACCAATATTTTCTCCCTGTGAAAGTACTTACACATTGTAATCCAGTTACCTCTCAATCTTCTTCTTGATAAGGTAAACAAATTGATCTCTTTAAATGTCTTGTGGTAAGGTCAGGCCAGATGGCTACATAAGAGTATACCTGGGCTGGTATGAGGGCCCAAAAGGGTTAAAAACCCTCTGCCCGGCAGGCCGAGGGAAGAGCCAGCAGGGCAATTAATGGCACCTGGACCCAATGAAGGGCCAGGCCAGAGGTATTTAAAACCTGCCTTCCCTAAAGGAAGGGGAGGGAACACATGCAGGAAAAGCTGCCAGAAGGTCTGGGGGCAGCTGCAGGAGAAGGTTCTCTCCCGGTCAGGAGACAGAGCTGTGCTACAGTCAGGGGGGACGAGGTAGCTGGGGGCGTCCTGACCGCAAATGACAGAGGTAAAGTGTGAGACCCACTGAAGGGGAAGTTGGCAGCTTGCCACAGTCTCCCTGAAAGGCATTTTCTCCAGGCCCCAAATAATTTTTGTGGCTCTTTTTTCCACACTATCTGATTTTTCAACATCCCCTTAAAAATATGGACACCAGAACTGCATGCTGTATTCCAGTATCAGTCTCACCAGTGCTTATACAGAAGTGAAATCACCTCTTTATTCCTAATCACTATTCCGCTCTTTTATACATCCAAGTTTCACAGTAGCCCTTTAGCCACAGCATTGTGCTGGGAACTCTGTTGTTTGTCCACTATGACCACAAAGACCTATGTGGAGGCACTGCTTTCCAGCACACAGTACCCTATTCTGTAGGTATGGCCTGCATTCCTTGTTCCTAGATATAAAATGTTGTATTTGATTGTATTATACAATATTTGGCTTATTACGTGATCTAAATCACTCTGTATTACCGTCCTGCCTTCATCACTATTTACTATTCCACCAACCTTTGTGTCATTCAAAATTTTAGCAGCAGTGATTTTATATTTACTTCTAGTTCATTAATTAGAATGTTGAATAGCTTTTGGCTTCATACTGATACCTGCTGAACCCCGTTAGAAAAACACCCATTTGATCACGATTCTTCACTGAGAACTAGTTTTTTAGATCTGTCGGTGAGCCAGTTCTTAATCTGTTTAGTGAGTGCTTTATTAGAATTTTATAATGCTGGGTTTTTTAATCTGAATGTCAGGTGGTGCTAAATCAAAGTATATTACATCTACAAAGTTACTTTTATCAACCAAACATTGATTTCAAGGAATGAAATCAGGTTTGTTTGACAAGACTTGTTTTTCATAAAATCATGTTGACTGGCATTAATTATATTTCTATACTTTAATTCTTTATCAGTTGAATCCCCTTTCAGCTTTTTCTATTATTTTCCCTGGGATTGATGTCAGGTTAACTAGCCTATAGTTACCCTAGTCAACATATGTACCCTTTTGAGTATTAGCACAACATTAACAATCTTTTGGTCTTCTGGAATTTCCCTAGTATTTTCCCTTTACTGGATGTTTATAGAAATTGACTAACAGTCTGCTCTTGAAGCTGAAGTTATCCTCTGGAGACCCTTTGACCAGCTCTTCAACCTTCAGGGCCAATGATTAATTAAAAAAAACCCAAGGAAGTAAAGGTTCTTCTACTGATTCATCTGCCTTATCTTTTTTTAAAGGACCAAAGGACAATGAGGATTTGATAGTAGAAGCTGCCCTCATCATTTTTCTTGGAGTCCCAAGAGTAAGTTAAAAAATGTACAACGGGAAACATTGCTCCTTTTTATCTTGTATATTTTCCACACTTCCAACGAAGGCTTCCAAAGACAAAAGCTCAAGCACAATCCTGACCCTGGCAACCCTGGTCGTTCTATACATTCACTGTAACTGCAGCTAGGAGACATTCCACAGGGGAAGATTCTTCTACTTTCTACCAACCAAGGAGAAATCTATTGACAATAAGCTATCCTGGAGATCACAAAAAATGGCATATAATTGACCTGACAGATTCCAAGTAACCATTTTATACCAATCTGAACCACCAAAAATCCTCAAAAGTTAATTTGAATGCATAAAGCAGTGGAATATTTACTACTACTATATTTATTTTGAGAGGCTTCTCAAGAAAAGTTTGTGATGTACACCTCATCTTCTAACAAAAGCACGAAATTAAAGGGTTGGCGTGTGAACCCTGGTCTCCGTCACCAAGGTGTTTAACTTTGCAATACCTTCTCTGGGTGTACACCTGGATGAATCTTTTTCAGCAAAAAGTAAATTCACCAAAAAGTGCATTTTGGGGGGCATCAAAACTATTCATGAATTCAGGTTGAATTTGCAAATAGTTTAGATAAAAATAACTGGGAAAAATTCAGAAATATTGAAACTTTTTTTTGACATTTAGTTTAAAAAATTTCAGATGTTGAGTCAACCCATAAACAGAAAAATAAATGATTTGCTCAGCTCTGCTTGGGTACACCTGAGTAATTATAGCACTGTCAACATATCTTGTATGGGCAAGATAATACAGTGACTGCTAGACGACTTGATTGATGAAGAACTAAAGGAGAGTAATATAATTAATGCAAATCAATGTAGATTGATAGAAAATAGATCCTGTCAAACTAACTTCATATCTTTTTTTAATAAGATTATGTTTGGTTGATAAAAGTAATACTATTGATGTAATATACTTAGACTTCTATAAAGCGTTTGACTTGGTACTGCATGAATATAAAATATAAAATTAACATGACACACATCAAATTGAATTAAAACTACCTAAGTCTGAAAATGTAATTGTAAATGGGGAATCGTCCTCAAGAGGATGTGCTTCCAGTGCAGTCCCCCAGGGATCCATTCTTGGCCTACACTATTTAACATTTTCTATCAATGATATGGAAGAAAACATAACATCATCACTGATAAATTTGCAGCTAAGCCAAAAATTGGTGGAGTGTTAAACGAAGAGGACAGCTCACTGATTCAGAGCGATCTGAATTGCTTGGTAAGTGGTGCAAGCAAACAATATGTGTTGTAATATTGCCAAACATAAATGTATACATCTAGGAACAAAGAATGAAGGATATACTTACAGGATCTGGAACTCTATTCTGGGAATCTGTGACTCTGAAACAGAGTTGAGGGTCTATGTGGTGTGATAAAGTCAGGCCAGAGGGCCCTAAAGGGTTAAAAACCCTCTACCCTGCAGGCAGAAGTGAAAGCACAGCAGGGCACTTAGAGGCACCTGGCCCCAATGAAGGGCCAGGCCAGGTGTATTTAAACCCTGCCTTCCTTAAAGGAGGGGGAGGGAATAAATGCAGGCAAAGCTGCCAGAAGGTTTGGAGCAGCTGGAGGAGATGGTTCCCTCCCAGGCCAGGAGACAAAGCTCCTCTACAGCCAGGGGAGACGGGGTAGCTGGGGGTGCCCTGGCCCAGGAGGAGAAGGTAATACGTGAGAACCTCCAGGGGGACTCTGTGGCCAAAAGAACTATTGGGATCCTGGGATGTATAAACATGGGAATCTCAAGTAGGAGAAGAGAGGTTATTTTACGTCTATATTTGGCATTGGTGCAGCTGCTGCTGGAACACTGTGTACAGTTCTGGTATCCTCAGTTCAAGAAGGTGTTGATAAATTGAAGAGGGTTCAGAGAAGAATCACAAGAATGATTAAAGGATTACAAAACATGCCGAATAGCAATAGACTCAAGGAGCTCAATCTGTTCAGTTTTCCAAAAAGAAGCTTAATGGATGACTTGATTACAGTCCATAAGTATCTACATGTGGAACAAATATTTAATATTTTCAGTCTGGCAGAGAAATATGTAACATGATTCAATGGCCAGAAGTTGAAGCTAGACAGATTCAGACTGGAAATAAGGTGTACATTTTTAACAGTGAGAATGATTAACACTGGAACAATTTACCAAATGTCTTGGTGGATTTTTCATCACTGACAATTTTTAAATCAAGATTTGGATGTTTTTCTAAAAGATATCTTCTAGGAATTATTTGGGGGAAATTCTGTGGCCTGTGTTATACAGGATGATGTTATACTTACTAGATGATCATAATGGTCCCTTCTGGCCTTGGTGTATATGAATTTCTGAACCCACTTTTTCCAATCATGGCCAGTTATTGAAGATCAGCCTTTGCTTCTCACCATTACCAGTATGGGATGCTTTCTTTCCAACTGACACCAGTTCCCAGAATATTTACAAAAATGCTAATAAACTTCATAACCAAGCATTTCTCCCAGGAAATTCTCGTGCCCAATGTACTTATCTGAGAGGTCTGCTGAGAGCCCTAAACCAAGAACTGTTAAGTGTTGAGGAGCCATTGAGGAGTTCTGGTGGGGGTTGGGGGTGGGGGTGGAGGGTCAGTGAGACAATAAAGAGAAGTTTATAAATAAATACTCTCCCTGTTTGAAAATGTGCATTACTTCTATGGTTCTGCAACTGGAAAGCATATTCTTGTCATAGGAGCAAATGGTTTTAAAGAAGACATAAATAGGACAAGTTCTTTTACAGTATAATGGGAAACAAAGGAAGAATGTGGTATATTTAGCCCATATGTGCTATTTATCTCTCTCCACACCACAGAAGAGATCTTGAAGTATTTTTGAAGGCAAACTGGATGATGGTCTTAATATTAGTAATAAATAAAGTGGTGTGTTCTGTTTCACTGTAGATTTATTTGTTTAGCTATTCTGTATGTGGCTTCACATGATGCTAACTAGTATTTATTTTTGATATTGTACTGCAGCCAGAGTTCAGCTCCATTTAAAGAGGAACCTTTTACACTGAAGACACTTTGGGGGGGTTCTAATAGCCCAAGCACTTTGGGGGATCCTAATAGCCCAAGCAACAGTTTCTCTTTCCATAGTCCTTTAGCTTTTTCTTCATTTATGTCTGAATAAGGGACAGGCCATCTTCTGCTGTGAGAATTGCTCAATATAGAGAGAAGGAACCATACTCAGGCAGGGGAGGAAAGAGACTATAACATAATATAATCCATCCTGCTTCCTTCAAAATCTGAAAACACTAATATTATATTATTTTATTAATTTGTTTTACAGTAAACTCAAGATGTTTAATGAGTTTCTTCTTAACCATTAGTGGGTCTTAGGCCACCTGCCAAACCAACGATCATATAGACAGCAGGGATACTGATGGTACAGTTTGGGCATTTTGAGGAGGAGGAAGGTGGAGAAGCATTGCCATCAAAGGTCATGGTGGTAATAATTGTTGAGCAGATTCTTATCATCCTTTCCTGCAGCCTCCCCATCAGGATACTCAGGAGAGCATCAGCACAGGGGAAGAGACAGAGAGACCCCTGTTGTAGGCATTTCTTGTCTCCCCTTCCTTTGGCTTTCCCCCCTTCAGATAAGTAAGGAGATGCCCTGGATTCCCAAGATTATTTACTGTGAAGGGGAAGGAACATGCAAACAGGGCCTGCACAATTATTTTCTTCAGATGGAAGGGTGAGAAGGGAGACTTCCTACAGTTTTCTATACCCCATCTTGGATGCATAGGGAGAAGCAGCAGAGTATGAGGCAAAGAGTTCCTGCACACCTTGATAGTGAAACTTGACATCCCTGTTCCCTGGATTTTCTCCAGATGGGCAGAAAGGAGGAAGAGAAGCATATTTTGAGTCCCACATCATATGGAGAAGTTGGGAAAAATAAATGCACCTACTATTTTCCCTTTCCTTCTAATAAGAATAGTGAGAGAGATTTGAATTGAAAGGGGAGAAGGTGGAGATAAGGAGAAAAATGGAACACTGAGGAAGGGAGAACAATCAGAAAGGGGGCTGACTGGGGGAAGGGAAAGAGACAAAAAGACGTTTCAAGGGAAATTGGAGGGAAGGGCAGCAACAAGAGAGATGCCAATACTTACTGGGCCAGGACAGGCACTATAACTTGAGGAGGCATGATTGTTAACTGTAAAATGAAGCACGGCAGTTTCCCAAACTGGAAAGCCGATATTCTGTGATCAGCAGTGAACATATGGAGACAGCATGGCCAGCAGTCAGTTAGCACCTGGTGTCAAATCTATTTAGTGCACATGCTATATTTTATTCACTTTTACAAAACTCCTGTTGTCTTCAGTGAGATGAGGACCACATCATGGTTTGTATGTACAAACAGGACTTTATTTTACATAAAGATTTCACTGCATTCAGCCTCCCAAAGGTTTGAGTTGTTTCAGAGCCTGCATTCATGTTCATATCCATCTCTTTATTTCACTAATGTGATGCAGAGGACTTGTTTGCATAATAATTAGCTTATTTAAAAACAAACTCCAACCTTCCCTCCTTTGTCTCTTTGAGGTGAAATCAGGATAGCACTGCTACTGGGACCAGTTGTTCCTTGTAAAAGGAGAGGTTATGTACCATTGAGTAAATATCCGCAGAGGGAGAGATTCAGAATATGTCACTGCTGGGGGTGAATGCTGCTGTCAGATCAATTTATCTGGATCGATTGAGCGGAAGTGAAGACCCACTCAATCAATCCGTAAGTCAATTTAATAAAACCTCCTCCCTAAAAAGCATAACGCTGCTTCAGTGGGTATGCATTTCCCATCGACCCGGCGCAGTGGAGAGTGCGTACTAAAGGGAAATTAGGAAGTCAGTGGGAGTAATGCAATCTACTCTACATAGCTTGTGTAACTCTCGTTGACTGCCACTGGCAGTGTAGATCAGGGCTCAGCTAGTGAAGTGCTTGAGCCTGTAATTTATAAAACCAGGAACTCTCTTGTGGATAAACTGGAGCTTTAAAGGGTTTGCCCAACTTTTTAAAGGGTTTAAAACCTTTTATTAAAGGGTTTGCCCAACTCTCTCTCACTTTTATGTAGTACGTGGATTTTCATTAGATAAATTGATAGCATGAAGGTGAAACAAGTTTTATTATATAGTTTATGAATAGCTCTGTTTGTATTTATTTGACAGATGACCATCTGCTTTGCCTTTTCACAAACATACATTGCAGAAAAAATAGTGGAGAAAGAAATGGGCTATTCTTTTTATTTCATTTCCGATGATTCACCTGCCAGAGGCTAATTCCTGAAAATTCTAAAACACAGAGCCAACAATTGAAATACAGTTCTTGAGGACTTGGTAATTTATCCCACATGTTGTCTCAAATCCTGAAAGGTGCAGGGAGCACTAACAGCTCCCACTATTTTGTCAATGGGAGTAGTGGGTGCTGAGAACTTCTCATTAGATGACCCTTTGTAATAGATGTCTCATTTTAATACAATCTAGATATATCAAAATCATCTTTACATAGAATATGAACTTCTTTAGCTACTTTTTGTTTTTATGTCACCACATTTTAGAGCACTTATTTAGAGCATTTAGAATATTTATTTTTGTTTACACTAATAAAAAAAAATTATTAGCAGGCAATCCAGCAAGGTATTGATACCTTGCAGGAAAGGACAACAGATTACCTGCATTTTTGCAGACTGGTAAATGATCATAAAACACACTTAAATAATGTATACTGTATGGAACACCATTCTCAGTACTAGTGTGTGTATAGACTAAAGAATTGAGCAAAAAGAGAAGAATTTAGAAACTCCCATCTGTTTCTCAATACTTTAAATACAGAAAAGGAAACAGAGTTTTGCAAAACTCCCAGGGTTCACCTTGCAGAGTTGAGTGCATTTTTTTTTATTTCAACCTGTTTTAGTTTGTACAATCTGAAATTAAATTTCAGCTTTTGGTTGAAAAAAGGAAAACTCAGAAAAAATCCTGAATTTCACCTTATTTGCTTTCAGAATCATGTACAGCCATGAACTTCATATGACTTTCATGAAAACCGAAATAAAAATATTCATGAACCTTAGTAAGGATCTTGACAAACTTTTTCTGCATTTTTGAGTTTGTAACACATCAGTATGTGTACTATGTGATTTCAGTTTTCGTTGTGGCTTCTTCATGTTTTCAGTGCAAAGTTACGTTGCTGTGCCTCTTACTTTACTGTATGACCAAGTTACACCACTTTTTGTCACAGCTGAATTTGACCCATTACTCCCCAGCTATTCTCTTTTTGTGACAGTGTTTCAAAGCTTTCTCTAAAGGTTTAGGGACAAATTCTCAAATGGCTTGCCTCAGTGGAAATAGTTCACATCAAAGTTGGCTATGCAGACAACCATGGAAAAACGGTATAGTTTATAGAGGCACTCTGCACTCAGTTGCTTCTGTATGCATGTCAGACCAATATCAGTATATAGACACAGCAATTAGATGTTTTTCATACCCGTACTAATAGTCAAGTTAGGGTATGTCTATTCTGTGGGGGGAAATGGGTAGAGTATATCCATTAGACTGCACACACCTGTAAACAACAGGCGTGGAAAGAGTACTTGCTCAGTTAAGTACATCTACAATTTCATATTCTCATTGGTTAAGTCTGTTATCAGTAGGAACCCACAGGTATATAAGAAACACAAGAGAATAGTTCTTAATACAGGGCTGGATTTAGGGGCAGGGGACCCAAGCGATTGCTTGGGGTGCCGGGCTTGGGGGGCACCAGGCTTGGAGTGCTGTTTTTGTTGTTAATACAGCTTTGAAATTATACTATGCAGAAGAGAAATGCTGCTTTTAATCATCTTAATTTAAACGAAACAAGCACAGAAACAGTTTCTTTATGTTGTCAAAGCTTTTTTTAAAAAAACTTTCCCTTTGTATTTTAAGTAGTTTATGTTTAACATGGTGCCTGGAATTTTTCTGCCCCTAGTAGAACACTTGCACATCTGCTAGTCTTACATGGATATACACTACAGAGAGCTACCTTTCTTGGGAGTCATTTTGCAAAGTTTCCTCCGCGGAACATATTTTGCAGCTCATTCCCACCCACTTACATATTTTTTTCATCTGAAATGAGAATTTAGCCTTTACTCTTAACTGTCACTCTTCCTGATACGTGTTTGGACACAAGACTTTTATGTTTGTAAGTAGCATCACAAAGTAGAACACTTTATTTTTATGGTGTGGAGTGTCTTTGTTACTACTTTCTGTTATACCATTGCTAGATCAGTTTCCTTTCTGACAGCTTAGATGCCCAAGTGTGTAATGAACTTACATTTGTCTGTAAATCACTCTAGGAGGCATTTCCTTCTGGGCTGTCTAGTAAGGCATATTTATTTGTCAGATGAAAGATGGTTTAAAAACATATCTGGTTGTAGCTTCATTGATGTCACTGATATGCACTTATTCTTAAATGGCTTTTAAGTTTTTCAGTTATATCCAATAACTTAATTGCTTGCATTTCTAAGAATCCCATTCATTTAGGGAATAATAGTTTTGTAAAATTCATATATCAGTGGTGTGTGTGATTATATTTTGAATATCTGGAAGAAATTCTTTAAGATCTTTTAGAAGGGTTAAAACAACACAGTTTACTCATTTCTGGCATGCATAATTATATTTTAATAGTAAATTCTGGAGAAAGTCTATGTAATTTTGCTATTCATGAAGGCTCCTCTCACTCATGAATAAATGGAAACTCCAAAGAATAGCTAACAATGAATCATCAAAACAGAGGGGAAAAAATCTAGTACTATATACAAAATGGATAAGGACACAGATAGTGTTGGCACATAATGAAAGAGAAAGAGACTGCTTACCATCATGTATGCAAATCCTGATTCTTTCCCACATCTGGATATGGGATAGGAATTTCAGTGTGTCAGTGGACATTTAGCTATTGTGTTAATATATATGTTTGAAAGAAAGGGAGTTATATTCCTTTTAACAGTGAGAACTAAACACAGTGTATGTTCTAGCACAAAGTTTCAGAATTTACAGGTCAGGAATTTTATTGCCATGCTTGGTCAAAGAGGTTATTTCCAAGACCTTTATTTTGTCTAAAAAATTCTCTGCCTAGGAAGACAATCCACTCTGAAATCATTTATAAATGTGGTGAGAAATATAGATGTGTACATTGAATGAAATGAGTGATTGAGACATGGAACCAATTTCTGGGAGGATCATTGGGAAGCATGATTGGTACAAGATTTGGCTAGATACTGAAAGTGTGCTTTGCTGTAGAAGGGAACTCTTATTCAGATTGAAGACTTATTATTAGATTCCCCCTTTATAATGGAAAACATAAACCTAGTTATGTGGTAGGTTTCTGAACAGCCAGCTGACATGTGGAAGGGTCACATTTCCATGGATGTTGAGACTGTCTACCTGAGAATACAGAATTTCTGGAACGAAGTAGCTCCAAGTGGTAGAAATATACGATTTCTGGAGTCAATGGTTTGCATGAAAAATTTAAACCAAATGACACTGCTTATATGCAGCTTTCACTACAGTGGAAGACAGTTCTTTAAGTTCTTTAGACAATACCAGGGGAGGAAATGTTAGCTAAGGTGAAGGTAAACTCTCACAAAAAGTGCCATGGGGCCTTTAATGCTGAAGCAGAACATACAGGACTGTAGCAAGGTGCTGTGGCCTTCCTCGGAGCCTGGGCTCAAGGAAGGGTCACGAGGCCCCTACTGGGCAGAACCAGGCTCTGCAGGCCAAACAACCCAGAAGAAGAGGGGTGGAGCCAGGCAGGAAAGGGAACTATAAAAGGCCAGCCCAGCAGCTCAGTTGGGGGGGAATCTGCTGCTGGAGGCAGATGTGTCTTCTCAGAGGCTGCGATTTAGGCTTGACCCAGGCCCTGCGGCTGTTTGGAGAAACCACCCCGCCAACCAGAGCCTCAAAGGCCTTCCTGGGCTGCCGGGCCCTAGTGACTGGAGAGGGCCGCCGGGCCCTAGTAGCTGGGAAGAGCTACCCAAGACTGCTGAGTGGGAGAAACTACCTGAGGCTGGTGCTGATCTGGAGGAACTGCCCGATGTTGGGGACCCACTTGAGGAGTCTGAGCCTGGTGTACCGGAGGATCCCCTGAGACCCTCTGACCTGGAGGAGCTACCCTTCACAGATGACCCTGAGGAGTTTCCAGACCTGCCACCGATTGATGGTGAGGGACTTGTAGGACTCCCACTCGCTGTCTACCCCAGCGACCCAGAGGGAGACGACTGGCTACAGGTACTCGGGGACAGGGTGGGAGGAATTAGCCCAGGGACAGCTGACTCTAGAGTGGCTGAGTCTGGGGTTTGACCAGTCACTGTGTTGGGGCTGGATCCCCGCTGACCCAGTGGCAAACCACTTTGCCACTGTTAGGACCCTGGGCTGGGATTAATGGAGTTTGGTGTGCCTGCATTCCTCTCCCCCCTTCCCTAAGTATCCCAGGAGTGCTTGGCTTCCTCTGAGTGTTTCCAGAGGATACCAAGCTTTACCAGCCCTGCCTGCCTTCAAGGCCGGGGGCTCTAGATTATTTTACCT
Source organism: Mesoclemmys tuberculata (assembly GCA_007922155.1). Lineage (NCBI taxonomy): Eukaryota > Metazoa > Chordata > Testudines > Chelidae > Mesoclemmys > Mesoclemmys tuberculata. The sequence goes on along the minus strand of ML675618.1, from coordinate 22,924,327 downwards.
GGTGCACCTGTTTGGGGGTGGCGGCTATTGACTATTCACCAGCCCTGCCTGGTTTGTGGCCGGGGGCTATAAAATGCTTATCCTGCCTCACTCACTGGAGGACCGGGGCAACAGACTGCTTAATAGCCCTGCACTGTTTGAGGGCTGAGGGCTATAGATAGCATGTGCTTGCCTCCCCCACTTGAGTGCTGGGGCTAAAGACTACTTTGCTGGCTCTGCCCTGCTTTAGAGCTGGGGGCAATAGACTGATTGCCCACCCCTCCGATTGGAAGGCAGAGGTCGTGGACTCCTTAACAGCCCTCTACTACATGAAGGCCTGGGGGCTACAGACTGCAAGTGAAGCCAGGGGCTGGGGCTGTGAGCTTATTCCCTAGACCAAGATGCTGTTGCCTTCCTCGGAGCCTGGGCCCGATGAAGGGTCGCAATGCCCCCAGCTGGACCATGACACCAGCTTGATTTTTCGTTTAAGGTCTCATCACATACCTTTCTCAGTAACTTCTTGGAATCTGGACTTTTAAAGTTCTGTTGTTGGGCTCAAAAACAACTGAGTTCTTGTGCTCTAGTTTCTGATATTAATCTGCAGCACAGTGCTTTCTGTTGGAAATTCATTCCAATTTTATCAGACTGTTAAAACATACTGCTGTTTTGGAAAAGCTAGCTACGAATGACAGGTTGATGAAAATAATATGCTCCAGGGGGGAAATATATTATGGAACTACTTAAGATAATGAGAAAAATAATCCTTGACTTTATACCAGACCAACTACCATGATCTCCTGAGATAACCAAGAATTGAGTTTATGAGACTTAAGTGAGGAACAAAGTACTTGTAATTTAATAATGATCTGGGACATTTGAAAGTAATACACTATGTATTTATTGATTTGACCTTTCAATTCAATCTTTGATTTTGATAAAATGTCTTAACAATATAAACATTTTCTAAGTATGAGTAAATTAAATCTGCTCCAGGGGAACTTATTAAGTAGAGCAATTTATATAACCAACTATGCATCTCATGGTATATGCTGGTATCTCTGCCTTACAGAACACTTTCAGGAAACAAAATGTATTGTGACTTCTGCAATATTTTACATAGACACACTTTTCCCTCTACTGGTAAATGCTTCCTATATCTGAATATTTTGTTTCTTCATGGTTTCCTTAGTTCTCTCTCCTTTGTAGATGAATAAAACAAGAATTGTTGTCTTTGAATTAGGTGTCCCCCAAATAATTTATGTAATTGTATCAAGAAAAGATCTAGGAACATGATACTGACAGTTCGGGCTTTTGTTGTTGTTCTAATAGTTAAGAGCCACCTACAGGCTGAAGTTTGTCCAATAAGCCAGGCAGGACCTGTGCCAAGTGGTCCTCAGTTCTCTAAGGCAGACACATGGGAAGATGATCTGTGGAAAATTCACTGATATTTAGCTGAAATCCAAATAAAGTGTTTATAATTTGCCTGTGCTTTAGTCATATTTATTTTCTCCTTGTATCCCTTTTTGCCTTCCACAAATAATGTGACACTGTCTGTAACTTCAGTAGGTAAGTGGCCTCCTTTTAGACTATATTCCATGTATATCATCAAAACCTGTGATGTTGAAGCCTGTAATAGAGTCAAGCACCTTATACTTAGTGAGTGTACCAGTTCAACAATGTTTCTAACTTCTGCTGGACCAAGGAATAAAAGTCCCAAATGGATTTCATTTAAAAACATATGGACAGTACTCAGCCATTTGGACAGACATAAGCTAATTAAACTGACATTAGAGCATAAAAATTAGATATAGATTAGAGCATAAAAATTAGGCATATAGATACTATAGAAGTAACCATTAAAATGCTTTGAAATCCACCCACAAAATAAAAATGCTCATAATCATATAATACCATGAGAACTATACTGCTGTGCTCTGAAAATTGGTCATGTATTAAAGGGGCTGACCACATCTTCTTCAGCTAAATGAGGACTCGATAGAGGTGATGATACTCAACATGTGGTGTACCTCGTCCAGTGCACTAAGTGCCCCAATAACAATTATGTAGGTGAAACCATACAGTCACTACACTCTTGAATGAACTAATACAGAAAAATTATAAAAATTTTATAAAAATTATAAAAGACAAAAACACCTTGTCAGCTGCTGGTGAACACTTTTCACAAAGTAATCACTCCATATCTGATGTCTTAGTCCTCATTCTCAAAGGAATTGTGCACCATACCTTCAAACGATGAGTCCAAAAAAATCATGGACTGAATAGGAACATTGGATTTATGGCTTATTAAAATCTATAACCCATATACAGTTGCTTTTTGCCCCACTCCCTTCCTTTCCACCCTATGAAAGGACAGGTGTTAATTGGCCACTTCACTTAGAATGATCCCTTCAAATGTGTTAACTACTTATGCTAAACCATCATTTTCATTTTGTATTTAGCTGTGATGTTCTGAGTATGTTTCCCAGACCTGAAGAAGAGCTCTTTTTAAACTTGAAATCTTGTCTCTCACCCACAGAAATTGGTCCAATAATAGATATTACCTCATCTACTTTGTGTCATAAATATGACTCATATGTTCACAATAGTGCCCACATTTTCATGTCAAAACATGACATCTTTGTGTTGTTGCTATAGAATCGTAGGATTGGAAGGGACCTTGAACCGTCTTGTAGTCCAGTCACCTGCACTCAAGGCAAAACTAAGTTTTCTCTAGACCATCCCTGACAGATATTTGTCTACCTTGATCTTAAAAATGTGCAATGCTGGAGATTCTACAGCCTCCCTAGGGAATTTATTCAGTGCTTAATTACCCTGACAGTTAACAAGTTTTTCCTAATGTCCCACCTAAGGTGCTTTTGCTACAATTTAAACCCATTGCTTCTTGTCAATTACTCAACAGCTGAGGAGAACAATTTTTATCTCTCTTCTCTGTAAAAACATTTATGTATTTTAAAACTGTTATCATGTCCCCCTCAGCCTTCTCTTCTCCAGACTAAACAAACCCAGTTTTTTCAATCTTCCGTCATAGGTCATGTTTTCTAGACCATTAATCATTTCTGTTGCTCTTTTCTGGACTTTCTCCAATTTATCCACATTCTTTCTGAAATTTGGTGTCCAGAACTGAAGACAATGCTTCAGTTGAGGCCTTATCAGCGAAGAGTAGAGTGGAAGAAAGTTGTATTTTACTTACAGCGTTCCTGCTAAGACAACACAGAATAATGTTTGCTTTTTGTTTGCAACAGTGTGACACTGTTGACTCATTTAGTTTGTGATCCACTATAACTCCTAGATCCCTTTCTACAGTACTCTTTCCTAAGCATTTTTTTCCATTTTGTATGTGTGCAGCCTATTGTTCCTTCCTAAGTGGAGTACTTTGCATTTGTTCTTATTGCAGTTCATCCTGTTTTCTTCATTTCAATTCTCCAGTTTGTCCAGATCATTTTGAATTTTAAACCAAAACGCAACTCCTCCCAGCTTGGGATCATCTGCAAACTTATTAAGTGTACTCTCTATGCCATTATCTATATCATTGATGAAGATATTGAACAGAACTGATCCCTGTGGGACTCTGCTCTGTATGCTCTTCCAGCTTCACTGTAAACCACTAATAACTACTCTGTGGGAAGTTTTCCAGCCAGTTATACACCCACTTATAGTAGCTCCATCTAGGTTGTATTTCCTTAGTTTGTTTATGAGAGTCATGTGAGACAGTATCAAAAGCTTTACTAAAGTCAAGATATTCCACAGCTACTGCTTCCCCCCATCTACCATGCTTACTCTATTAAAGAAAGCTATCAGGTTGGTTTGACACAATCTGTTCTTGACAAATCCATACTGACTGTTACTTATCACTTTATTATCTTCTAGGTGTTTGCAAATTGATTGCTTAATTACCTTTACCTTTACTCCATTACCTTTGCAGATACTAAAGTTAAGTCGACTGGTCTGCAATTCTCTGGGTTGTCCTTATTCCCCTTTTTATAGATCGGCACTATATTTGCCCTTTTCCAGTCCCCTGGAATTACAAGATGTATTTCATCAGGCCCTGGTGACTTGAAAATATCTAACTTGTCTAAATAATTTTTAACTTGTTCATATTGAACTATTGTGCCCAATCCAATTACCATTGTAGTTGATGGGCCTCTTTTTCTTGACTTTAGCGGATCTGGGTTCAGGCCCATTTTGTGAGGGTGCCATAACAGCTCCATACTTAAGGCTTTGTTGAAATTTTCACTTTAATGCATGGCTTAATGTCCTTTGTTGTACATGAAGAATGTAGTGTAACCTCCCTAAATTTATGGTACATTCTACTGGATTTTCTGAAAGTTTAGTAAACTTGTTAAATAGCTTGAGTTATAATCATTTTATAAAGGACCCTTGAAGATTATTTGGACTATGCTACCTTATTTTAGTTTATTCTTTTGAATTTTGAGATTAGAAAATTGACTGATATATGGGGTTTAGCAACATTTATGGTATAGGCTACTATCTAAAAGTATTTAGTTACAAGCACTTCCAGATATGTCACACTGATCATTGAATGTTTTCATTTTTTATATATAATTGTCTTTTATGAAAAGCTCCAGAATGTTCTCCTTAAAAGAAAAATGTTGCTAGCTCTCTCAGCTATGATGAAAACCCTGAAAATGTAAGCAAAGTGGATAAAATTCTGACCTCACTGAAGTCATCATAACATTGACTTCAGTAGGACCAGGATTTTAGCCAGTGTATCCAATGCAGTGTTGTTTTTCTGGGTCCACAAAGATCCTGAACTAATAGCTTCAAAAGGTGTGAGCTGCCCTATTCATCATAATGTGCCTGTTAGCTTTGAAATCCAATGATAATTTTAAATATCAACACTGCTAATTATTTCACTGCTGAACATTTTAGAAGACCTGTCTATTTTAGTAATAGGGTAGGATTTTTTATTTGGGTTTCCTGTTTTCCATTAGATATATAGCATCCCTGTAGAAATCTACATGAGTCCAAATCCTTTCCCACTAAATGAGTGTAAAAGCGATTTTCCTTATAGAAAAGAGCTAGAAGGCTGCCATAAATCTGCTAAGTTCTCCCTGCAGAAAAACATTATATTTGCATTCTCTTTGAGAAAACATATCTTAGAAAAGATCATTTTTGTCAGAGCTTTATGTAAAGGATCACATGCCAGATGTTGAATTTGCATAGATTGGAATAGAGCAATAGTTTGGTGATCTGTGCAGTATCCTTTAATGCTCATAAAACTTTTGTCCTGGAAAAACAGAGATATTGTAATTGTTCATTTTCCCCCAGATGAGCAACAAAGGAGAGAATTTCTGGAGGAATTTAGTTTTTTTTCTTTAACCCAGATCTGCCAAGCAGCATACGCCAGAGGATCTGCTGCTAAGCAGTATCTACTGGGACAATACATAGCTCAGGGGCTTCCAACAACATCGTTATATTAAATTATTTAAGATGGAAAAAGCATTTTAGTAGCATATATGCAAAAACAAAGCCAATTCCATGAAACACCCTTGATTATGATGATATAGGAAGTATCTGGAGCCAACCAGTGTGTTACAAAATAAGCAAAAACAGTGGAATGCCATGACTGATACTCTAAATTGAAAGGATTATTATTTTTCCTTAAGTAGCATACTTGGAAGAAGTGCACTGAAAAAACGTTCTATTAATTTAATTAAATGTCAGTAATGTTTTCTATATACTACATGGGAAATGTCCATGTCAAGATAAAGCTAAATTATACCTCTGGAGAAATTGGAGAGTCTCAGCTAAATTTATTTTCACCATTGTAAATATAATATTTTCAAAGGGCACTGTGCAGAAATTTGGGACCAAATTTTCTTCAGCATTGTTATAATCTGATGTGGAATAAAATCAAGATTTTAAATATAATCTGCATCAAATGGACACATGCCATAATTCACACTCATAAAATATGGTCTCTCTCTACTTTTCAGCAGAATGCTGTAGTGATGTGTCATGTTACTAAGACTTCCTTTCTTATACTAAATTTAGTATAGAATGTTTATGAGAACACCTTTCCTTATTAAATAAAGCTAAACTATACTTATCAAACAGTTGATGCATTATCCTTACCTTAGCTAATCTGCAAAATTCTAGTTCACAGTAGGTTTTCTAAGCCATTTCTCTGGATTAGTGAGAGTCTGTTGTATAATGTTTTTTTTCAAAGTCTGACTTCTCTGTTTATAGTCAGAGGGCAGTGGGTGCTGTGCAATGATTTAAAAAAAGGCTGGTAAATTAGGATGTAAATGGATTGCTAAACTCAAGCCTTGACATTTCTCATTATCCACTAAATGAATTGGTGCTTCACTTCATTGGCTATGTCTGATGTGCATACTCTGTTTGAATAGCTAGTTTTACTGTGTTGGGCAGATTTGTTATATTTTGAGTTCCTTTATTGTGCTTAATAGTGGGCTATGCCCCTATTTATATGCTGGGGTGCCTTGATTATTTTCAGTGTCATTGAGTCATGGTACTAAACCTTAAGACTTCTTTACAACAGAGCCTAGAAAAATCATGGGTTGTCACCCAAGTGAATGGTGTTTGGTCATAATTTGTTCTTTTGTTTGTTTTCCCACTAAATCTTTCCTTTTCTCCCTGAAAAGCTAAACCTAGAATTCCAAGATGTGGCCTCTTTACTTACAGTCGAGGCATAGAGAATTACTGCATAAGCAATCTCCATAGGTGAAATTTACTCCATGCTTAGGCTCCACTTAAGTCCCAGTTAAGTATTGTTTTAAGTACACAGGTGGGAATAACATGATTCACAGGCCTCTGTACAGGCTGAATGTAATTAGCTGTGCTGAAAATCATTTCAGTGTTAATCAGGTGGACTCTTCTCCTCCAGCCAGTGTGTATCTTGTTCACAGCATGCCTGTGATAAAATGGTACCACATTTCAGATATAATTAAAATTGTTGGGAAACAATTGTTCTTCGAGATATGTATCCCTATGGGTGCTTCATGACCCACCCTCCTCCCCTGTATTTTGACATTCTTGTAATTGACTACGGTAGAGACAGAACGGAGGAGGATTCACTCGCGCACACGCTGGCTAGCCACATGGCACGCGAGGAGCTGTGCATGCGTTGGCTGAACGGACACTGCTACAAAACTTCTCTGATCATCAGTGCAGGAATGCAGACACACCTACAGTGGAGCATCCATAGGGGACGCATCTCGAAAAACCATTGCTACTGCACAAGGAGAGTAACTTTTTCATGTGGCCCTAGGTTTTTGAAAATCTGCTGATGTGTTTAAAATCCTAGTTCAGATATAGTCTTTCAATTGTTGAAAAAAGTGATCAACATATTCCAGTGAATGATAATCTAAGGACAAGATCTATTTTTCTACTTTTGCCGTGTTTTCTCCCTTGTCCAGCGTAGCGTATATACCTCAATCTGTTATCTGAGGAGCTCTTACACATATAATAAAAAAGTGTTTGAATGAGTTAAGTGCCCTGCTTGAGTTAATAAACTGACTGTTATTAAACTGCATCAAACACAACCTGTTTGTCTTTGCTTTCCAGGCCCTTCATGGCCTATTCCTACCAAGTTCCCACTTATTTCTTGTGAACTACTGAGTTGGCAGTTCACAGATCTGCTCTGCTAGTTGTGCCAGATGTCATCTCCCATGATTGTGTTGTCTCCTGCTCTGTGTAAACATAGGAGGAGCTCCCCAGAAACCTTCTCAGTCACCTCATTGTTCTCCTTCATCTCTCTCTTCAAAACTCTCCTCTGCTGTGATGGCTACAAAAAAACTTAGCTAGAGTTAGGTAGCAAGTGCACTGTGACCACTGCCTGTCATGGTGTCCAGTACCGTCACATTGTTTCCACAGTGCCTAGAATAGTGGGGTCCTGATCCATGACTGGAACCTCTAGGCACTGCTGTTATTCAAATAAATAAATAATAGTTAATATTCAGCAGCTGCATGTGGACACTGTGCTATTCATCTAAAGGCAAACATAGTTTTCTCAAGCTGCCTGTAACTTGGTTCTGATGATAAAGTTTTGAAACTCACTTGCTTAAGCAGTGTTAGAAATAAGGTACAGTAGTAGTATATGTATATTGTTATCACCCTCCTCAACTGCTTCTATAACATTAGTTACAGGCGTTGTCCTATACAGTCCACTCAGAATCCAAGAGAAACCAAATGTGTTTTCGCCTCCTACAATTAGACTGACTCAGTATTCTCTTTTAGAAGCCTTTATTACACAGTACTGAATGCTTTTGGATCTTGTCTAATTTTAGCTCTACAATATTTCCTTTCATTGACTTGTGCAGCTGGATGTTCCATAGTTCTTTGTATATATCAACAAAGGTGGGGGAAGGGAGGAAGGTTGAAAAATTCAAAACGCTGCAAACTTCTGTTTGATTTAGGTCAGAAGTAGAGATGTCTCAATTTCCAGAATTTTCCTCCCTTCCTCTCAACTACTTTATTCATTTTGGTTAAAAAGATTCTTAATCAGATTGTAGGCCTTCACAGTTGCACAAAACCTATAGGCAATGACAATATCTGTCTGAGTTTTGGCTTTGCTATATGATTTTGGATAAAACTCTGTGGGTATGAATCCACACAAACAAGAATATTCACTATTAAAAAGCAAAATTTGCCAATGTTACTGTGTAATGGTTGGTAGTTTGATGTAGTTTCATTGTCATCCACAAAATACTACTGTTAGGTGTCTGTAAATGAAAATCCAGATGACCAAGATGCTGATCTAAAGCTCACTGCACTCAGTGGGAGTCTTTTCATTGACTTTAATAGGCTTTGGATCAGCCTGTTAGGCTTGGTCTACACTACAAAGTTAGGTCAATGAAAGCCTCCTTGCGTCTACCTATTTAGGCATGTATCTACACTCAAATTTGACTCCTGCCGATGTAAGTAAAGTTGTGCCAATGCAGTAAAACCAATTCCCCAAACAGTTTTGAACCATGGTCGACATGTTGTGGTCAACACAGTGCTAGTGTAGACATTGCATGACCTCGATTGACTTAACAGTCCTCTAGCAGTTGTCCCACAACGCTCAGCAGTTATTGTTCTTGTCACAGTTGTAAACTCCATTGTCTAGGGTCATTGTGACCTTAAAACACCCTCCCATCTTTTGCAATGCCTTTTCCTCATTGTCCAGCTTAGTGAGCACACCTAGCCACTCTTCCATGTTGTGTGCAGCTACCCAACTGACCATCTCGGTTATACACTCTAGATGAGCTCCTGCCTGGAGTAGACAGGTTTTGGATTTTCTGGGCCTGGGGGGAGGAGATGCTGTGCAGGCACAGCTATGGAGCAATCATAGAAATGTGGACATCTATGAAAAGATTGTACAGGGGATGCAGCTACAGGGAAATGATAGGGATCAGCAGCAGTGCTGCCTGAAAGCAAAGGAACTGTGGCAGGTATACCACAAGGCCAGAGAGGTCAACAGTTGATTTGGGGTTGAGCTGCAGACCTGTCACTTCTTTTGATGAATCACATGCCATACTTGGTGAGACCCTATCAGCACCTCACAGACCACTTGTAAGACCTTGGGGGAGCCCAAGTCATAGACCCCTGCTATGAATAGTGAAAAGGAGGGAGATATGAAGGGAAGATCTGGCTATGCCCCAAGTCAGGACCTATTTGATACTCTGCTGCAGTAGCTAGTCTTACCAGCCAAGGCTGGACAAGTCCAATGCAGGGGAAAGAACCTTGGATAAGTGTGTGAATGCATATTACCTTACAATATTTAAACGTTTAAATGTAAAGACGGCACTCACTCCATCCCAAGTTACCAAAGAAACATGTACCAACTTTTGGTACATGTTTTTTTTTGTTTTACTCGTATGAGAAGAGGTAGCAATGCAACAAACAGAGGTAGAGTTGGCATCTAATTTTCATTCCCTTGTAGGATTAGGATGGAGGGAGGGATCATGTGGAACAGTTTGTTGTTGTACACAAGGATGACTTCAGGATGCCAGTAGCATTTGTGTTCTCTGTGCCTTTGTGATTCTCAGTTAAAATCATTACCACCTCGTTGAGCATAGTGCCAATTTCCAGTACCCTTGCCCTGTACTTATACCCATGGAAATAAGGACCAAATTGCTTTATACAACTGAAAATGTTAATGCCCTCTTCTTCATCCCTCCTTTCGCCCCTCCCCCCCCCCCGGCCACTTTCAGGTGATACTGAGCAGGGCTGCGGCTGAAGAGCAGAGATGTGAAGAGGCACTTCACAGCTGAAGTATCAAAATGTGTGTCTTATTAAACATTTTTATGCAAATGGGGAAAGGGGCTTTGAAATGTATCATTCACTTTCTGTTGTGACTGTAAATACAATGATACATCTGTCTGTTTTATCTGTGGCTGCTGCCATTGCAACCTTGAATGGTGTCCACTCTAGAACAGTGGAACACCTGACCTTGATGCAGAGGGGAAAGAATAGGACTAGTGGGGATATGTTCAACAAGATCCTCCAAGCCAGGCCTGCATCAGACTGCAAACAAAGGTCCTAGTTGACCAATAAGGCAGATGGCATGGAGAGGGAGAAAGAAGACAGGATAAACTGGAGAAAGATCCAAAGATCCCATCAGAAGAAGTAGATGAACTAGGATGTAATGGGGCTTCTCAGACAGCAAACAGAAATTCTGCAGACTCTAGCTGACCTACAGGTCCAACAATCACAGAATCGCCACCCTTTGCTACCGTGGAGAACTCCATATTGCAGCTGCCAACAATGTACTTGGCATCATGGGACAGAGTTACCAGAACCAGAGAGCAGTCAAGTACACAACATTACTGTGGCCGACCATTAAAGTGCTCTTTTAAAGCCTCCCGTACCTGCACATTAGGCTTTTGTAATGGCCTTTTTGTTTGGCTGTTCAAACTCAGCAACTAGTCTCTCCCACCTCTGCTTTCCACCTCAGTGACAACTTTTCTCCATTTGACTCACATGTACTACGTAGAACACAACAGTCAGCTATAACTATTGGGATATTTTTCTTGCTGAGATCCAGTCTGGTGAGTAAATAGCACGAGCATCCCTTCAATCTACTGAAAGTACATTCAACTGTCATTTTGCATCTGCTGCACTGGTAGTTGAATTTTTCCTTGCTGCTATCAAAGGGGCCAGTGTACAGATTCATGATCCAGAGTAGTCTGGGTGCCCAGTGAACAGCATTGGCTTTTCAACAAAATCAGTGGTCATGTGGAAAATGGGGTGGATTGCACACTCAGCAAGTTTGGTCATTTGGAGGATGTGGTGAATTGCACCCTCAGCAAGTTTGCAGATGACACTAAGTTCAGGATGGCAGGGATAGGATACAGAGTGACATAGACAAATTGGAGGATTTGAAAGAAAGAAAGAAAGAAAGAAAAGAAATATGATGAGGTTCAGCAAGGACAAGTGCAGAGTCCTGCAGTTAAGACAGAAGAAACCCATGCACTGCTTCAGACTGGGGACTGACTGGCTAGGCAGGAGTAAATCAGAAAAGGACCTGGGGTTACTGTGGACAAGAAGCTGGATATGAGTCAATGATGTGCCCTTATTGCCAAGAAGGCTAATGGCATATTGGGCTGCATTAGTACGAGCATTGCCAGCAGATCGAGGGAATTATTCCCCTCTATTCGGCACTGGTGATGCTACATTTGGAGTATTGTGTCCAGTTTTGGGCCCCTCATTAGAGAAAGGATGTGGGCAAATTGGAAAGAGTCCAGCAGAGGGCAACAAAAATTATTAGGGGGCTGAAGCACATGACTTATGAGGAGAGGCTAAGGGTACTGGGCCTATTAGTCTGCAGAAGAGAAGAATGAGGGGGGATTTGATAGCAGCCTTTAACTACCTGAAATGGGGTTCCAGGGAGGATGGAACTAGGCTGTTCTTGGTGATAGTAGATGACAGAACTAGGTCTCAAGTTACACTGGGGGAGATCTAGGTTGGATATTAGGAAAAGCTTTTTCACTAGGATAGAGGTGAAGCACTAGAATGGGTTATCTAGGGAGATGGTGGAATCTTCATCCTTAGAGTTTTTAATGTGCAGCTTGACAAAGCCCTGGCTGGGATGGCTTAGTTGGGGTTGGTCCTATTTTGAGCAGGGAGCTGGACTAGAAAACTTCTTGAAGTCCCTTAGAGCCCTAATCTTCTATGATTCACCAGTTGAGAAAAATGTCCCTGCTTGCAACTTTCTAAACAGTCCTGTGTTCTTAAAGGTGCCAGTGTCATGCACCTTCCTTGACCAGCCTACTCTGATATCAGTGAAACATCCCTGGTGCCCTGCCAAGATCTATGTAACCATATAGAAGTGTCCCTTTATGTTGACGTTCTCTGTGGAAAGGTGTACTTGCCCCAAAATAGGGATATATGTGCCATCTGTCACCCCACCACATTTCAGGAACTTTATTGCTGCAAATCCATCCACTATTTCCTGCATGTTTCCCTGAAAAACATCCTGTGTATCAGGACACAATTAATGGCCTGCTCACTTGCATGAAAACAGTCCCCACTGCAGATTTTCCACCTCCAAAATGATTTCCCACTGAGCAGTAGCAAACTGGCATTGCAAGCTTTCCAGAGTGTGATCACCCCATTTCTCCACTGTCAGCATGCTCTTATTGTGGTGTCCATGTACTGGAGCCAAAGTTGAGGTGAGCTCTACATGTAGATGCAGGAATGTGGCCTTTCAAATGTGAAAATTCTGCAGCCACTGAACATCATATCTAACCTGCATTGTGATGTAATCCCATGAGTTAGTGCTGTTTCTTGGGCTCAGAAATGTCACATTGCCATCTGAAGTTGCTCCATGAATGCCAAGAACAACTTGGAATGGTTTGTCACTCTGTCCTCAGTAGAGTGTCCTTGAAGAAATCGTCATGTCCACTATTGTTCCCATTCTTCCTGCTGCTCTGATAATACTGGAGAATCACATGTCCTGTATTTGAAGTGTTCATGAGAATGGTACAGAGCTGTGCAGGCTCCATGCCTATGTCAGAGATGATGGACACTGAACAGTGCTGTGCAAGTTTGTGGGATCTTTAAAAAAAATGTTTTGAGATTGAGACTTTGCATGCTGGGAACTTGATCTGGAGTTCCTAGCAATCCCTGTCTGAGTTATTTGTATCCTGCAACACATTGTGAAAACTTCCCAGAAGGCATTGTGCCAGCCTGAGATGCATGGCACACTGGGTTCCTACCTGTGGTGCACCACACTTTGCATCAACACAAGCACTTCTAGTGCATACATGCAGTGCCTACACAAACAGCCAAGTATCCACACTCATGAACAATACGCTAACTTTTGCAGCTGTATGCCACTATAACTTCTGATGACCAAAGTATGTAGTATACACTTTACCTCAGTGCTTGAAGAGTGCTCTTTCTAGTTACATAGTCTCCTTTACTAACTTTTAGTGGCCTTACCCTTTTGACCATCTAGCCATCCATGTTACCCAGATTTTTTTTCCTACTTTTTTCCTTACTGTGTGGTATTTCAAAAGAGAAATCACTAGCAACTTGATCTACCTCCCACTGAAGGTCTACCCAATCTCTGTCTGTAAGATAGAGTTTTTTTTTTTTTTGAAATCAAGTGTAGAAACTGAAAGTAGAAACTGACCCAAAATGCTTAATGTTACTCCTTAATAACCTCCTTCCTTTTTCATTTGCAAATCGTGAACTAGATTAGAAATTCATTCTCTTTCATTCTTTTTATAATAGAATAGTTTTAATATTGTGTTTGGAGGGATATTTATCACCCTAATATGTATATGTTTCTTATTTTACTGGGCATTGATAACTGTACAAATTTGATTTCTCCATTTTTTTCTCCATGCTTTGTGCATTCTCTTCCATCTCTTCTCTCTCACACCAAACTCAGTAATGATAACTCTTACACATATTTAAGATTCTGAAAAGCTGTCAGCTGTGCACTGAACTGCTGCAGTACAGATATTTACAGATGTGTGGTCTTTTTTATAAAGCAAAATCCTCATATCTTCATGTTTTACTTTCTTTGTATAAACTTTAGACATACTAGGAAAGGAAGTGACATTTGCCTAATGTTCTTTGCTTGTGAAACAGTAAATTCTTGAACTGCTGATCCACATTCCAATGTTGGTAATACAAATGTGAGGTCACACAGTGTGCAGCTTTAAATTGTGATTCATAAAATAATATTATGGAAGGAAAAAAGTCATGAAGGAAACACACTTTGCATATTCTCTAGCCATAAACTGACAGAAAGATTTTCACACACAGGCTGTATAATTCCACATTTTATAGGATCTTTGTCCACTCTTACTCCAGGACTGGTTATTTGGCTGATGTGAGAAATGGTTAGTATTCATAGCCACCCTTTCAGAAAGTGACTGTTTTTTGTTTCCAGAGACAATTGTACTGTGGAAAACTACTTCTTTTAGTACATTCCACTCTTTCCTTGTCTCTCTTCTTTCCCCTCCTCCCACTTTCCAGACATTGAAAGTGAATTAAGGAGTAAACATTCAATCCCAGATACAGGGGAATTAGACAGAAAATTCTTTGTATTAAGAAAAGTCTGCAATTTCTTTTGTGGTCGGTTATATTGAACTGCAGCAATCTTTGATGGAACAGTCACTACTTCAGAGTCACCTAGCTTATGGAGCTTTTGCATTAATACATTTAGAGTATCAGTATTTATTTCTTGCCTATGTAATCCAAAACTGCACCTTAAGCTAAGTGGATTTGTTTGGGAGAGGAAGGCTATGATTTTATTAGCATGTTTCATATGACAATTTCTTTTCCTGATAAGATTTTTCGTTCTAAATATTTGGTTAAAAATATTTGTTATACTTAGTAACATTTTTGTTCGCTCAATTTCATTTTCCATTATATAATGTATAACCTTTGTGCAAGGGTTTTTTAAGTTATATATAATACACTCCAAATGTCTGTGCGTGAAAAGTTTTCAACTTGCTGCACTGAAAAAGTGTCTGATAGATGAGAAAGCTATAGAAAGTGCCATGCTTTCAAAGTTTGCTACAAGTTCATAGGTCAAATGTTCGTGATTCTCAAATACAATATATTTTATATAGCTCTCCTGCTGCCCTCAGATCCCATGGAAGCTGAGACACTTGTAGTTTTTGTGGTTCATGCCACTGCAACAAATTAGAATAAAGTTTTCTTAATCCCAGAAATTGAAAACATCTGCTAGAGATATGTACAGCATATTGTCTGTGTTCAGCAGCAGGGCAGCCTTCAAGACATCAGATGATTTTACTCCCCAGATTGGCTTTTGTTTCAGCCAGTCAGAAATAATTGATATGGTGAGATAGTGAAACTTTTAAACAAATTTAAAAGTGAAGTACTTTTGTACTCTATTAAAACAGGATTTACCATATGAAATATTTCTTAGTGGGCAGCTTTATTGTAATGTATTATTTATCTCTTCTACAAATCAATTGCAAGAATAAAGCAAAAAATAAGAGAGAACACTTTTCTCCATTATTACAAGTTCTTCATTGCCACAATATTTTACTTGCACAATTTAAGCAATATTTTGCTTAAATACCAACTTAATAGCAAAATGCCCATTGACTTTATCAGGGACGGGATTTTACCTTTAATTTTGTCCCCCTATTTCACCAATTTTTTTAAAAGATGTTTTCAGCGTTTTTCAAGAAATATTTCAAGGTTTTTTTAAAAATTCTTTGCAAAAATAATGCAGTAAACATTTCTCAAAAGACAAACTGTAAAAATAATGTAGAGAGAGTCACATGCACAATATTGACACAAACTGGCACGTATTAAAAATAGTGGAAGCAGTTGAAAATACTATAGAGATGAGTTCTGGCTTCCATTAAAAAAACACTTTTTCAGCTACTGATAACTTTCTCAAACAAAAATCCCTAGGGGCTGAAATTTTTCCATGTCTGCAGTCAGCCTAGAGGTAAATATTTTAAGGAAAGTTTTAGCATAATATGTTGATCTATTTTGATGTATGTGAGAATACTGAAAATACATTTTCCCTGTACATTCCATTCAGGTTAGCCATCCACAACTGAATATATTTTGATGTTTTTACAAAGGAATTTGTCTCTTTAGGTGTCACAAAGATCTACACAATGAGCAACAACTGAACAGACATAGAGGAAAAGTTTTTTTTTTTTTTTTTTGAAGTTTGGGTTACTAATACTGAAGATGCAAACTTTCAGATTTTCACATGCATGTGCAGTAGGTTTAGATTTATATTTACCTTCTTTTCATCAGAACCTTACAATGCACTTGACTTATGAAGAGAGGCTGAGAGAACTAAGCTTTTTTAGTTTGCATAAGAGAAGAATGAGGGGGGGATTTGATAGCAGCCTTTAACTACCTGAAAGGAGGTTGCAGGGAGGATGGAACTAGGCTGTTCTCAATGATAGTAGATGACAGAAGTAGGGGCAATGGTCTCAAGTTGCAGTGGGGCACGTCTAGGTTGGATATTAGGAAAAACTTTTTTACTAGAAGGGTAGTAAAGCACTGAAATGGTTTACGTAGGGAGGTGGTGGAATCTTCATCCTTAGAGGTTTTTAATGTGCAGCTTGACAAAGCCCTAGCTGGGATGATTTAGTTGGGGTTGGTCCTGCTTTGAGCACGGGATTGGATTAGATGGCCTCTTGAGGTCTCTTCCAACCCTAATCTATGATTCTATGTTTCTGTTAGCCATTTGAAAGTTAAAGTGCACTTTGCACATGAAGATCATGGGAAAGTTTTTTGTTTGGAATTGGCTGTGTTTGCCACTGGCCCATGGCTCACTTCTCTCTGCTGCATGTGGTTTAAGTGACTTATAGTATTTGCTGTCACCTGGAATCTATATGAAGATCTTTATGCATGGGTACAGCAGAGACTACAGTTTCAGACATTGCAAAACCCACAGCCTCCTTTTCATGCTATTTCTTATTCTCACTTCTCCCTTTAGAAAAATATTATAATAAATAAATAATTCAATAAAGCGTCTAACATACAAACTTACTGAACTGCAGCTTAAAAATACTAAAAAGGGGAACAACCTTATATGTGTGTGAATATATACATAATCACTCTATGTCACTGTCTTTCTCATATACACATCGCCATAGGTATTTTTCAGGACAGCCACTAGCTCTGTTGTCAGTTTCTATTGGAAAAGAACAAATCCATAAGCTATTTTTAGAGCTTAACTAGACTTATCAAGGTTCTCCACACTATCCTGGATTTAAACAAACCAAACTTTGAGCAAAACTCAGTGGCTGCAGACTACATACAATGGAACATAGGACTTTTTAAATATTATTTTTAACCAATGTGAATTGAAACCTGAAATGTTTCCACACCTGTACTTATTAGCACGTTCCTCCTCTACTATTCAATGGCTGTATTTATTCTTTGCAGTCAGTAGCTCTAGTGGATTGTTTAAAAATAAGTTTTAAGAACACCATTCCTTTTTGATGCTGGCTCCATAGACAGATAGTTGACCTAATGTAATGTGCTTTTCTCCTGGTGTGGTACACAATTCTAATTTCTAACATCTATTATCGCACAGTAAATAACATAATGACAGGAGCTATTGCATTCAAATGGTTTTAAGGGGAGTTCATGCCATTTGGAAATGACAAAATGAAAGAAAGGGTCAGCAGAATTTAAAAAATTAATAACTTGATGGATAAAAGCTGTATACACCCATTTGAACAACTAAATTATTGTGAGTTGTTGGTAGCCAAATTATTGTACTGCTTACTCACTGGCAATAACAATTAAACTTAGATAACATGCCTGTATGTTATCCTTTCCCTCTTGAAGTGCTTTTGTTTGACTTTGACACTTTTTCCCCCTCTATTCATTTTACTGATAATTCTTACCGTCAGATCCCTTTACCTTTATATCTTTAATTTTGAGTAGTAGCAAACAATATGATAGAACTTGATGGACAAGTGTTATCTCACAGAAGCTTGACAGCACCTTTATTGCTATGTCAGGAGCTCATCAGTGACATTGTAGGGGATGTGCATCATCTGTCTTTCTTATCTCATGGGCAGTTTCATTTCCTATACAAAATTTGGTGTGGTACACAAGAGCTTTTTGATTGGTTTATTGAACCCTTCAGTGACTGCAGTTTTCTGAGATATTATCTTAAAATAATATCACCAGTTCTGAAATATAGAAGATAGATGAAGTTAGAATGTTAAGGCTCAGCACAATCAGTCAAAGCCCTTATTTTTAGTTTCAGATATGTAAATTGATTAGTTCTAGAAACTGATCTCAGTTTACTTTAAAAAATCAGTTAAAATGCTATAAAGGAGCTTCTATCAATTTAGAAAGTTCTATAAATAGCATGTGTGTGTTGCAAACATCCTACAACTTTAAAAAGAGAGCATTGTTTGGACTAGGTCATCTAGTCCAATCCTCCTCCTCCTGGAAAAATTGATTCATTATTAAATCATTCAAAGTGTCATCAGTATTGCCAAATCAAACATTCAAAAATCATGAGCTGGACCTCAAAAATTATTAAATTAAAATATATAGTGCAGTTGTTTTTTTTGTCTGCTGCTTCTGAGGCGTTAGGATACACTTGGTGCATATTTTCAAGCTTTTGTCTGCCACCATTCTGGCTAGAAACCTATTTCATTTTAAATGAAAGCTGAGGCTCACGTGCAATCACTTGACTCCATGAGCTGAGAGTTTAAGTAGAACACAAAATATTGCAAGAATCATGACAAAATCTTGAGAGTTGGCAACATTTTGCCATTGGTGTTAAGTGTATTTTTGACTAACTCCAGTGATTATAGCACAGCCTCCCTTGATGTTGTATCACATTATTCTTCTTTGAGTGCTTGCTCATTTCCATTCCATTATAGGTGTGTACACACCTCCGTGCATGGCTACAAGAACTTTTTTCCCCTTAGCAGATCCTGTAGGGCCAGCTCCAGCGCCCCCTCAGTTCCTTCTTTCCGCCCATGACGGTTGCTGGAACTGCTTTTGCTTGCTTCACAAGTGCTTCATTCCCCATTGTTGAACTATTATTGCTGTTACTTCTGTTAGGTAGTTAGGTTACATATCTGTGAATAGTGGTAGTTAGTTCCTAAGATAGTCCCAGCTCGGACTTAGCTGAGACCAGGATATGCCCTGGTTACTTGGCTTCAAACCATGTGCCTCCTGCAGGAAGGCTTTCCCACTCAGCGACCCCCACAACAGCTGCCTGAAGTGCTTGGGGGAAGCCCACCATAAGGAGAAGTGTAAGATCTGCAAAGCTTTCAAACCAAGGACTCAGAAGGACAAGGAATCCGTTTGAGAGTCTTGCTCATGGAAGAAGTGCTTCATCTGGCCTCCAAACCGACCCGCTCCATCTCGGTACCTAGTATGGGGTCGGTGCAGAGTGCACCATTGGTACTGAACTTAACTCGATAGTGCGCATTTTCTCTAGTACTAAAGAAGAAGTGGAAGCAGTGCTCAGATCGCGGACACTGCCCAGCACTGTCCAAACAGGCAGGGTTGAGCATGGAGATGCACCAGGGCTGGACCATGGACACGGGAGCCAGAATCTCCAATCAGGGAGCACCCCCGACTCCGGGAAGGGGAGGAGCCCCTCTGAACCTGCTGATGGCATCGACACTGAATGCCTTTCAGGTGGCCAGAGCCTTCTTGGCTTTGCCTACACCACCTATACCCCAGCCTCCACAGAGGAAGAAGGGGTCAGTGTCACAGGGGAAGCCCATGTTGTGTTCCCCTGTGGGCAGGTCGCCTAGGGTAGAGCAGCACTGCTCCCCTAGAAGCCGTTCCAGGTCGTGGTCATCAGGCCGACCTGTGCCGAGACAGAAACGGAGTAACCCTCCCGATGCCGATCTCAATCCCCAGCACTGGAAAAAGCCCATTCCAGGAGACAGCACTGGTTGCAGTCACCCTCTGGGTGCTACTCCACAGATGGACCCTGCCATTTCCGCTCCCCAGCACCGAAGAGCTCACTTACATCTAGACAGTGCAGGACCCAGTTGTTGGAGACAGATGGGGCACTGAGGATTTCACCCGCACTGAGGCAGCGCTGAAACCAATCACCAAAGCCTGATGTGGCATCGAGAGGCAAGCAGTGTCACAAGTCCTTGATACTGAGGCAACGGTCTGGAACCTCCAGCTCCTCGGAGACCAATGGCATTCCTCATTGTCATTGAGGTCGGCAGTGTCAAGAGGATTGTAACAAAGCCTGGGCCCGAGGAAGGGTCACTTTGCCCCTGCTGGACAGAACCAGGCCCTGCATGCTGAGCCACTCAGAAACAGAGGGGTGGAGTCAAGGCCAAGGCAGGAAGTATAAAAGACAGGCCCAGCAGCTCAGTGAGGGGGAAGCTGCCACTGGAGGCAGATGTGTATCCCCTAAGGCTGTGGCCTAGGCCTGACCCAGGCCCTACGACTGTGCAGCACACCAACCCTGCCAACCGGAGCCTCCAAAACTTGCCTGACTTGCCAGGCCCGAATGACTGGAGGGGACTGCCTGACCCTAGTGACTGGGTAGAGCTTCCGGGTCCGAGTGACGGGGTAGGGCTGCTGGACCTTAGTAGCTGGGAGCAGCTACCCACGTCCTCTGGGTGGGAGAAACAGCTGGAGTCTGGCCCTGACCTGGAGGAGCTTCCTGGTGTGTGGAACCCACCAGCATGGACTGACCCTGGTGTACTGGAGGAAACCCTGGGGCCCTGTGACCAGGGGCTGGAGCTAAAGACTCATAACCAGGAAGCTTATTCCCTTCAACAAAGGTGATGGGGCCTTCCTCAGAGCCTGGGCCTGAGGAAGGGTCGCGATGTTGCTGGCTGGACTGTGCCACCAGCCTACAAGGATGTTCTCCGAGATGACGGAGCACCAAGGGTCAGGGCCCTGCTCCCCTCCGGCTTGGTACTGCTTGGCGGGAGCCTTGGTGGCTTCAGAGGGTGCCTCGGTGTCCTCTCGGGGTGGTAGTCACTGGGCAAGTCACCACTGGCAAAAGGTGACAGAGCCCCTGGCACAGGTAACCACTGGATGGCCCCAAGGGCAGTGGCACCCTAATGGCCATGTTGAAGCCCCTGAGGTTTCCTGATGGGACTGGGAGTCCATTAAGTCCTCAGGGGTACAGTCAGTGCCAAGGCCAGTAAAAGGAAGGCACACCATTCGCCCTCGGAGGACAATTCGGACCCAAAGGAGGGGACCGCTTATTGACAGGAAGGGCTGTCACCTCCTGCTGTATCCTTCCAATTCTCCTCCTCCTCACTGGACGAAGCATCTCCCAAGGTCACTCAGCTTCCCTGGATGATTTCAGGGTCCACCAGGAGCTGCTTAAAAGGGTGGCCTCCAACCTGGGGCTCAAGGTAGAGAAACTAAAAGAGGTGTCAGACAGCCTCTTTAATGTACTTGCAGCAGCTGTTCCAGCTCGAGTAGCCCTCCCTGTCCATGAAGGGGTACTCAAAATAGTAAAGATCCTGTGGCAGACCCCCCTCTTCTGTGGCCCCGATGTCTAAAGGGGATTAGAAGAAATACTATGTTCCGGCCAAGGGGTTTCAGTATCTGTTCATCCACCCTCCCCTCGGACTCTGGTGGGTGGACGCCGCCAACCAGAGGGATAGGCAGGGGCAGCCACAGTCCACTCCGAAAAACAAGGACAACAAAAAACTGGACTCATTTGGGAGGAAGATTTATTCCACAGCAAGCCTACAGTTTAGGCTTCCCAATCAGTGGGCTCTCCTAGGCACATATAATTTTAACCTGTGGGTAGTGGCTTGTAGAATGTGGTGTTGCCAACTCTGCCCGCACATCGACTCTAGTGACACCATCACAGGTTCTAACCACATCAGCCACACCATAAGGAGCTCATTCACCTGCACATCTACTAATGTAATATAAGTCATCATGTGCCAGCAACAGCCCTCTGCCATGTACATTGGCCAAACTGGACTGTCGCTACGCAAAAGAATAAATGGACACAAATCAGACATAAAAAATGGTAATATCCGTAAACCAGTCAGAGAGCACTTCAATCTCCCAGGACACTCTGTAGCTGACTTGAAAGTTGGCATACTTCTACAAAAAAACCTTCAAAAACAGACTTCAAAGAGAAACTGCAGAGCTGGAACTTATATGCAAATTTGACACTATCAAACTGGGTCTGAATAGGGACTTGGGATGGTTAACTCATTACAAGAAGTAATTGTCACTGTTCACACATCCTTACCTTATAATTAATGGTTGTGAATAGGCCTCATTTACTCTAACTGAATGGATTTTGCTAACACCTCCCCTCCCCATTGTTGTTCCTTACCTTTGGATGTGTGTGTGTATATACCTCCATCTGATTTCTATTTATTGCATCTGAAGAAGTGGGTTACAGCCCATGAAAACTCATGCCTGCAGAAATTATATCTGTTAGTCTTTAAAGTGCTGCAGGACTCCCGTTGTTTTTACTGTATACAGACTAGCATGGCTACCCCTCTGGAAGTTTTCAAAAATGGCAGTGTTACCTTTCAAAACATGACTCTGGTGTGGAAAAGACAGGGGCTGCAATGGTTTTCAGTTATTCATCTTTATAATTTGTGACCTACTGAATTTACAGCCCACTGAAAAATCTGGATTTCTAGCACACTTCAAACTTTCCAGCTTCATTTCTTATCAATGTTCAGGCAGTTAACAAACAATGTATCTGTTGAAAGTACTAGAGACAAAGAGCTATATAAATGGCATATGTTTCTGTATGGCTGGTTTCCTAGAGAGGGGCACTTTATTACTGTTGTCTCAGTGTCTTTGTGTATAATGTTTAAATTCTGTCCCCTGATGTGTGTGTGTGTGTGTGTGTGTATGCATGTGTGTACAAATTTAGTAATATCTGGATAAGATTTTTCATTAAGATTTCAATCTAATGTGGCAGTTAGTCATCTTGGCCAAAGGCAGAAGAATAAATTGGATTTGTCAATCAGTGAGGTAAAGGGAAGTGGGTTTGGTTTGTTGCCAGTTTTTGACAACACTTGTTCAGATG
Organism: Mesoclemmys tuberculata; assembly: GCA_007922155.1. Classification (NCBI taxonomy): domain Eukaryota; kingdom Metazoa; phylum Chordata; order Testudines; family Chelidae; genus Mesoclemmys; species Mesoclemmys tuberculata. The sequence continues at coordinate 22,901,364 of ML675618.1, read as the reverse complement.
TTTTTTGCTTTTTTCCCCTTCCTTCTAAAGATGCCTATATATTAAAATAAAGAATAAAAATCTAATGAGGAGCCCTGTCTTCTTATTGCTGATCTGGGTTTATCAAGGTGCCCATCTTCTTTGTGTCTCTTTTAGGACCACCCCACAAAAAGAACCATGCAGGCAGATCCTCCTCATCAGTTTCAGTAAGGATCACACAGGTATGAGGGACTGTCAATGAATGGTTCTTTTGCCTATGAGCGGGACTTAGATTGCAAACTGTTCAGAACAGGTGGTTATTTTAATCTTTATATTTTGTATGGGCTTGAATATGTTGTCAAAGCTGAACAAAGAGTAATAGGCAAAATACAAACTTTAAATAATGTCACAATTGATTTTAAGATGATTTTATGCTTACATGGCAGAAACAATATGCAATATATGAATTGTTTTAATTTTGTTCCGCTTTTGTACTTAAAGCGCCTACTTACCATTGTAATAAGATCTATAGGAGCTTATAAAACAAAGTATATGACCCTAAACAAAGTATATGACCCTAAACTAGTGTCAATCAAATCAAGGGAGCTGCACAGATTTACATCAGATGAGGATCTGATCAGATATGTTTTTGCCTTCCTTACTCCCAATTACCACCATCCCCTTAAGCATAATGATCTAAATTTAGAAACAGCTGAACCAGTGAACAAAAAGATATCATGCAGGGTCTTTCTCTCTAATGCATACAGTTCCTTTGGAGGCAGCTAAGGTGATAACAGTAGATAATTTTAGGATTTTTTGGTCTAGGCTGAAATGGAAAAAGATTAGGTAACTCAAGAATTTCTCATTTTTCTAAAGAATCTGATATTTAGGATAAACTGATAACACCAACATTCAGAATTATAAAGTAAAATTTGGACTTCATATATGTTCAAGGTTTGTTTGTTTTTTTTTTAATTGAAAGCTAAAGCTGACCTTTGTTACTTAATTTATGGAATTTTCCATATACAATATGGGCTCTCACAGTACTGAATATGCTAAAGTAATATATATATATATACTGCAATGCCTAGGTAAAACATTACACATTAAGGATAAACTTTGAGACTTCATTTTGCATAGTTTTGCTCTTGTCAGTGTTATCACATTCTTCTATATGGCTTTTTGAATGTTGATTAGAATGTGTGTTTAGCTGAATTAGTATAAGTAGCTTCTCATTTACATATGTTTTGCTTTATCTCTTTTATGTTAAGATGACTCTATAATTCTTTTTTCCAACCCCCTCAACACATGGCTAATTGGCTAGGAGCGTATTTCCTGTATATTTTATCTCTATTTCATAAGTGGCTTTTGTTTATTCAATTAATTGTTTATAATATAAAAATAATCATCCTGTTCTAAATATTACCCAATTTACTTTATTGGGAAACGAAAATGTGGAAAAGAAAACTTAAGACTCTGCTGAATTTTTATAATATCAGAAAAAGAGCATTGCCATTAAATACCCTTTTTATTACAATCCAGATGGAAGAATCTCTGTAATCAAATCTTACAAAATATTTTATAACCTTTGTAAACAATTCAATGTGATAGGAAATTACCTTTAGCTCTGCAACATGGTGTGAGAAACAAAAATGAGAATTAGTTCAGCTAAAAGCCTATTAAACTTTCCCACACAATGAAATTGCAGATAAAATTCTCTCTATGAAACTGGTATAAAACTGAAGTAGTCCTTATGTTTCAATGGTATTTACTTCAGATTTTCTGCACCATAAATGATAGCAGAATCTGGCCAGGTAATCTTTAGCCATGTTTAATTACCTTTTTGAATTCTACAGAAATCTAATTTACAACAAATGTTAAGTAACAGTTAGTTGCATATGCTTCTGTTCTTTAAAAATGTGCACAGCCACTTGTTAACTTTTAACTCCACATTGTACTCAGAATTTTCTTCTGCTATGCAATGGGAATTAACAGCAACAATACATCCTGGGTTGAATTTTGATCAGGGCTGGCTGCTGGACTGATTAGAATGTAGGCCATCTAGTCTAGGCTTGGTTTTTCAAAGACCATTCAGAGTTTGTACTTTTGTTTAAACAGAGCTAGACCAATTTCAGATCGCTTTTGCTGGCTTTTGAGCCTAGGTCTACTACTCCCTCTTCCCGCCCTATAACATTAGTGAGGCCTAAAATGAGTCTTCCTTTCAGTGGCATTGTCTGTGCTACAAATACCATAGAATAATATCAGATTCCTCCATTACAACATGTATCCATTTTACAGTGTTTATACTGTAGATAGTGCCTTTACTGTGTTTCTAAATCGTGTTAAAGCCCTAACACTTCATGGACCTTATTAGATCTGGTACATCTATCAAATGCTAACTTCTAGAAGGTCTTCTCTTCTATGGATGCAAGAGAATTTGTATGGTCGATTTTATTTGTTTGTTTGTTTGTATTACTGTAGCACTTAGGAACCTCAGTCATGGATCAGGACCCTATTGTGTTAGATGTTGTTGTTTAAAAAAAAATAGAACAAAAAGAGTTTCTGCCTCAAAGTTCTTGCAATCAAAGAAGTTCCTACGATTAAAGCAATTCTAAGAATTGTGTTTATGTAAAATGTTGTCTAGAGTATTTCCATTAAACTACATTCAGATTTTTAAACACATTTCAAGCTTTTTAATTCTTAAGGAGCTGTAATGAGAGACATCCAATATTTCAGTTTCTCTTGCATCCCTTATCAAAGGCTATCTAAAAACCTTCTAAGATATATTTATAATTACTAACCACCCCCCTTGTTACACGCAATTATATTTCTTTGAAATTTCCTTCTCCTTTATAATCTGCCTGTATGTTGTTCATCCACATTTGTAATAAAATACATAAAGGAATACTTTCTGTAGGTACCTTTACCAATTTAAACTGAGTAGGTAACTGGGAAAGGCTAAGATTTCTCTAGAAGGATGAGGTATTAACAGGTTATTAGCAGAGGGCAAAACTCCCACTGACTTCAATGTGGCCAGAATTTCACACTGAGCCTCCATTGAGCTTGGCACTGTGCAAACACATTCTGAGAAATCCCTGCTGTGAAGAGTTTTTATAGTCTAAATAAACAAGGCAAAGAATGGGAAGGAAAACAGAAGCATGGGGCAGTGAGGTGACTTTCCCAAGGTCATACAGGAGGTTAGTGGCAGAACAAAGAACAGCACTCAGCTTTTCTGTCTCCCAAGAGACCACGCTACTTCTGATATTATATTTTATTACCATTATTCTCAAACATATTAGTTAACCATTTTAGAATACTTTGCAAGAAATATGATAGGATTTCTGATTTCTATTTAGGCATCTACTTCTTTTGAAATACTCTTGAATATATTAAAGAGTTATTGTTGCAATAGAAGCATGGCCTGGTGTTTTGTGTGTCTTTGCAGTAGGATTTTCACTAATCTTTCCTGTCGAATCTTGGATTATACCTGTCATCCTCCAGGTAGATTGGAGAAGGCACACTAGTGATACTGTGGAATCCCAAGGGTTTGTTTGCATCTTTTGAACTGTCAGGCTATTTTTCAGTTCTTTTGTTCTTGAGATTTTCTGTTGCTCATGGAATTCCTTGAATAAGCATTTATCTAATACACAAGAGGGAGGAAAAAATTCCCATTAAAACAAATAATCATGAGAATTACTAGTAAAGCTGGTCAGGAATTCTCTGATGAAATGGATTTTTCTCAGAAAATACCAGTTCAGCAAAAGCAGACCTTCTTGCAAGAAAGGTTAGATTTTGCTGAAACTTTTGTTGAAAGAGCTTTCTCAAGTCCAGCATGTAATTTCTGTGTGTGTGTGAGTGGTGAGAGAGACCTCTCTAAGAATTGCCTGGTAATCAGGGTACAAACCTTGGCAGAGAAGCTCAAATTCCTTCTCTGCCTGATTTGGAGTAGGGATATGAACCCACATTTTCTACATCTCGGGTGAGTTACCCTAACCACTAGGCTATTGGGGGGGGCTCTTTTTTGGGAAAAATTTGAAAAGGTCTTGAGTTTGTTCTGCTGCTTTAGTTACTAGTAACAACTTGCGGCTATATCCTTTATTTTTAAATGTACATAAAATTGTATCTTTTTGTAAAAACAATGAAAAGGGGACATTTTATTTACATGAAATTGCTGACGCTAATGATGCGTGTCAAAGCTCCTTCATAAGAAGCCCTCAACTCAAAGTATGGCTGCAACACCCTGAATAAAGTGCAATGGGATGGGGGCATCCCCAGCATTCTGAGGCTTGCATAGATCTGAAGATGCTGGGCGTTTTTGGTGGGCAGGAGTGCATAGGCACTCAATTTAACTTTTAAACAGTTGGATAATGGGAGCAGATGTGAGTGTCATTTTGGAGCTTATGTCTCTTCTAAGCCTTGGTTATAAGGATTTGTGAAACAGGAGAGGGAGCTTGCTATGATAATGCAAATTATCAGCTTTGGTTTGCTTTATTTTGAATGTGTAAACAAACACTACTGGAGAGAAATTTTCATAGGATCTTTTTCAGCAGAGAAGTGCAGTCTTATGGGGACAAATAGTTTTTTGCAGTTCCATTAATACAGGAGATAAAATATTTTGTTAAGATATAATTTAAGCTATATGTTAGCCAGTTTTACATTTGTTCCTGTATTTAATATTGCATTTGGAGTGATTGAATGTATGATATGGGGATTACAGTTATAAAATGACATAAATCTGGGTTTCAGATTCAAGCTTTAACTCATAACAATATAAACTGTTCTAGCTAGACGAATGGCATTAGCAATGTTTTTTGGTACAGATTTGCTGATGTTCAAGAACTAATTTTTTTTGTTTCTGGTTCTGATCTTTGTTAACTTGTTGATGGGATTACAGGCAGGTCTGGTAGCATGGTCTATCACTAAGGATCATTTACCCTGCCAGCTATCTGCCCCAGAATGAATTTTTTTGATAGTTTCAGTCAAAATAATTTCTGGGAATGATGTTTTTGTATATGTTCAATCTGTGGTGACTTTTTCTTTGTAAAATTCTAGTGCCACTATGCTTTGGAGCAGGCACTTGAAATTTGGGAAGGAAGGATAGACTTTGGTTCAGGGATATGCTTTTGTGGTCTCCCTTTGACAATCCATCCAAATTTGACTAAGATATAAGCCTTTGAAAAAATCTGTTTGCACATGCTCGGCAGAGACTTCTTACACTTCAATAGCTAAATTCCATGAAACGTTTGTCTTACCTGAGCATAATTTGCATGCAAATGCAGTTCTGAGCTGCAAGCCAGATCCAGTTCCAGGCATCTGAACTGAGAGCAGGGAGACAGTCTCTCTTGCGCTCTCAGTGCTCCCCATGCTGGGCCCAGGCAACGTGGAGGAAGTTGCCTGAAAGCCAGACATGCAAGAAGGGTTGGGGGTGGGGAGTAGATTGGAACTGAGAGGCTTGGGAGAGCAGAAACTGGTAGGGGTGGATAGGGAAACTGGCACTCCTAGCTGAGGTGTGAGGAGAGTGGGATTGGCTGGGAAAAGAGACTGGGAGCTGGGGTGGGGGAAGACTGGGTGAGGAGGCAACTGGAGGCCAGGATAGGGAAAGAGAGAGAGCTGATGAGGAGCTAGAAGGGAGGTACTGGAACTGACTGGGCAAGAAGATGGGGGACAGGGAATGGTGCAGGGACTTGGTCTGGCTGGGCAAAGACACTGGACCTGGGATGAGAAGCCTAAGGAGTGGAGATTGGGACTTGCTACACAAGGAGACTGGGACAATGAGCCAGGGGAGGGAAATAGACAGGATTGTGATCAGTTTGGATGGGACAAGGCAGAAAAGATCAAGCTTGGGGGAGAATGGTCAGAAGAGTATGTACCCACAGGTACGTGGTCCCTTCCAGAGATTAAAAGTAACGTTTAACCAGGAACCTCAATTCAGGCACTTCCTAGCTTTTGAGTGCTTGATTTTGTAATCCTAATCATGTTGTGTTTAAGTGGTTCTTGTGGGTATAATTTAAGATTATATACAGAACTAGCATCAATTAATAATTAAGGTTAGTTTGTATCAATTTCCTCCCAATTATTTTTTATTTTATTTTTCCTAAAAAAGGACAGTTGGAAGAAGGAACAAGTGCTTTACTAATAATCCTACACTATAATTACTCTTGGGGGGGGTAGGGGGGATTGTGTCACTGTGCACATGCTGAATTCATGTCCCCTGCAGTTTTCTTTGCTTCCTTGCAGAAAAATGACTTTCTGACACAGAAGCAAAGGGAAGTGTCAAAAACAGTCATGTACCGCTCCCTAGAAGTTTGGGTGCATTGATTTAGCTGCTTGGAGCTCTTGGCAGAGAGGTAAATCACCATGGGGGGAGGTCTGGAGATGCCCCAGCCAGTGGCTCTTATCCTGTACTGGGCTCAGCTGCTATTCCTGGCTGGGCTGAGGGAGAAGGAGACTCTCTCTTTCCCTGAATGGAGCAACCAGGGCTGGTTCAGAAACCTTCCTTGGCAGCAGGAAGCTCCAGCCCCTCCCCCCCATTTTCTATCCCCATTATTCCTCAGCTATAGGAGAGGGGTCACTGAATGGGGAGCTGCTCCCCCATCTGCCCAACCTCCATGCACCCACTGCTGAGCCTCACCTCCCTGCACCCAGACCCCTGCTGAGCCCTTCCCCTTTGCATCCAGACCCTCACCCCTACGCCTACTCCCACTGAGCCCCCTGCATTTGAAACAACAACCTGCCGAGTCTCTCTCCCTGCATCCAGATCCCCCCTGCACTCAGACTTACCTTGATGAGTCCTAACCACCTTCACCTGGACACCTCTGCCGAGTCCAATTGCCCCTGCACCTCAAGCCCCTCAATGAGCCTCTGTGCATATAGAAGCCCCCACTGAGGCACCCACACCCAGATTGCCCCACACAGAACCCTCTCACTCCACCTTTGCATCTCACCACACTTGGATCCTGCTGAGCTGAGCCTGCCTGTCCATACCTGCTGTGGAGGGGCAGGGCCCCAGGATGCTTCTCAGTCTGGCCTGGCCCTTGCGCTGTGTCAGGCTTGAGTGCAGCCTCACTGCTAAGTCCATGCTCTCAGGGTGGGGGGCTGCAGGGTGATCTCTCCTGTCCATGAAGCCAGTGACTTGTGCTCCCTACTGCCATCCTTGAGCCTCCACACTTATTTATTGACAAATAAAATTTGCAGAACTTTAAAATATTGTGTGCAGAATTTTTTGGTGCAGAATTCCCTGAGGTGTATACAATGCACTGATTGAATCATAGATAGCTGCTCAGTGACGTTCTTTTCAAAACCTTTATCCCTCTCCTACATTTAAACCTGTCAGCAGCAGTCCACGGTGGCGGCTAGTTTTGGAGCTAAAACCGGGTGGGTTTAACCATGTTATTGTAAGAAAGATCCAAGATGGTCAGAAATGAAAATCAGGAGGACCTTAGGGTGGCCAACTTTTTAATTTGTGAAAACCAGTCACTAAGTGCTAGAACATTTCCCCCCTGAGGCCTTGCCCCTGCTCCGCCTCTTCGCTCAAGGCCCCCTTCTCCACTCTTCTTTCCCCCATCACTTCACCTTCCTTCCCACGCCATTTGAGCAGGGCTCTGGGGATGGAAGGGTGACTGGGACAATATGTTAGAGGGAGAGGTGTGCTCCAGAGGTGAGTGACTGGGAAAGGATGGGGGAAGGGAAAGCCAGGCTCCGGAGGGGTGAGTGGGGTAGGACAGGCACCAGCACCCTGGGGGTAGGGCATAATGGAGGCTTAGAATAGGGACCGGCCAATGAGCCCAGCTACCAGTTCTATTCTTCAAATGTTGCACATTTCAAGTTCCATCCTCTGGGCACTAGCAGCCAATATCTTTCTCTGCCAGAGCTGGGCAGTTCCTGAGTGCTGCTCCAGCAGCAGTGCCCTGCCCTCCCAGTGGCAGAATACCGTCTGCAGTCAGCTTCCAACCAAACTTTTGGTGTGAAGTCAGTAATACTGATCAGACACCCTCAGGTCTCCTTTTTCACTGGACTTTCTGACCGAAAAACAAACAGCTGGCAACCATAGAGGAGCTAGAGAGCAGCTGAAATGTCATGGTGGTTATTAAAGCTCCTTCCCTTTGAGCCTGATCTTGCACAATTTAGGACAAGGAGATTTTAGCTATTGACTTTAAAATGCGCAAAATTCAGTCCTATTTGAGGTGTCATAGAATTGTTCTTTAGCGATGTGCACGTGTACCTTGACAGGCAGATGCAGAAAACAATTTGGGAAAAAATGAGATTTACTAGTTTAAATTAAAACAAGTCATTGATATGTGCTAGTTGTCTGTAATACATGACATGAATACATGTCAGAAATTTTCCAGAATTACCTCCAACAGAATGAAAAACAAAATCCATAATCTTATGCAAAATAGTGAGGAGAGAACGGTTTTTCCTAACTGAGCCTAAAATGGCACAACCTGTGCCCTACTCAGTTTTTGCTTAAATTATATGATATTACAAAGGGGAAAAAGGATGATTTCTTTTTAAGTACTTAAAGGCTTACAAGGAACTCCAATGGCAAATAATGAGATCATAATTTGTTGTTTGGATATCAAAGACATCTAAGAAATTAATTTAACATTAAAAATAATAATCCCCTAACATCATGGATTCATTTTGCTAATTTTCAGGGTTTCCTAAAGAATGGAAATAGTTTGTTAAATATTTTTTCTTTTAAAAGCTTTTTTGGATTTGTAACAAATTAGTCAAAGTTATGCTTAATTTTGTCTCTGCATTTGGTAAGGTGCATTTTCAGTGCCTGGTTTGGGATTTTAGACATACAATTGTCACTAACACTAATGGGAATTGTCTGCCTTTCTAATTGCTTGGAGCACTGTAATGGAAATCCAACCCAAAGAGATTATTAAGGAAACTTGGTGGGACGGGGAAGAAAGGATATGTCATTTTCTTATTTTGCTACATTTTCTAACTTCAGAGATTAGTCTTTAGTCAAGCAAAATTGCTACTGAAGTTTTTGCTAGTGTATTTTTTACTACAATGGGAATTTTACCTATGCCAAGATGTTTGCAGGATGACAGCTATTTGTTCCTACAGGTGCATTCATTTAAGTAATCATAAATGTTATCAAGGTAATTATGTGGCTTTTATCCTCTCAGACGTGGGACCTTTTAGTGTATAGGATATGTTGCTTACTTGTTAAAAAGTATAGTATTTCCCTTAGCAATTATATCATGCTGCATGTGTAGTCATTTGGAAGGAAAAGGGAGAGCTCTACCATTTTTAAATTTCACATTTTTAAAAGGTACAGTATAAAACCCTAAATCTTTGGCCTCTCCACTGAGAATCTTAAAAATGTTGATAATTATAGTATTAGTTTCTGAGCTGTGAACACCCATTCTACAGTGAATTGACTAAGGTCATTAGCTTACTACTTTATATTTTTTACAACCATACTGATCTGACAAATACTGGTGTTTATTATCTAATACGTTTCTTTCCTCTTGGAAGTTTAGAAGGGTCAGTAAAACGTTCACTACAATTTAAAACTCACTTTTAAAATTTCTTAAACTGTTTTATATATACAAAATATTCCAGAAGAAAACTGATAGATGTAAGAAAGAAAAAAGTGATACTTGGGAAATATGACATGTGACAGAATTTTTCATGGCATACATTTAAACTTCACTTGGGTTAATGCAACAAATAGCTGTTGTTCAAACCACAGTGACTTACACACTTGTATAAGATGTCTATTTCCTTGCCAGTGTAAATTATATATTTCTTTTGAATACAAAAGACACTTATGTGCTTTTCTTCGTATTTTGTTTGATAAAATATTTATCTTACAAATTCTGGCATCCTAGCATCAAGCCCACAGCAGCAACCCTTAAATACCTGAGTCTCATCTTTTGAACTAGACGTTACTACAGTGTTCACAGCATTCCCCATACTTTCTATTGTTATAGAGAATACTGCAAATAATGTCATCTGATTATAAAAAGAAGGCTTTTGAGGACAACTTCTGTAATATAGTACTCACATTACTTTCTGTATTGGACATTCAACATGCAGCCCAGCTTCCTTGCAAAAGAATCAAGTGATGGAATGCTGCTTAAGCATGTGTTTTGGTTTTTTTGCCATGAATAGTATCCAAGGTTTATATTGACATTTTACAGCATTTTTCTAATTAGTTCTGAGTAAGGTAAGCGTATGTTAGTTGTCATAACAGCAATATTTGAGACTGAATAAAAAGATAGTGAGTCAAATTAATCCCTAGTTTAATTCTATAAAACTAAACTAAGGATGAATTGGTTTTAGTACCTTTTTAGTTGTTTTTCTTACAGAGAACAATGTTCATCTCCTTGAATTTTTGGTTGGCTGAAGAATCTATGGATTTCTGTGAGGGTGCCTAGCAATGTCTTTGTGAATTTGAATCACACCATAAACTGTGAGGGGCTAGTTGTTTCTAAGAGGAAAGTGATAACCTTCTTCCAGGTGGGGTTGGCGGCAGCAACAAGGGCTGGGTTCAATATCTAGGAGAAAATAGAACTGGCTTGAGCCTCCACCCATTAATGTGGAAAAACAAAACGCCACCCCAGGGTACTTCTAAGAGGCAGTGCTTCCCTGGTGCAAGCAATGAATCTATGTAAAATGAAATAAAACATTTATTAAAAGGAGTACCAGCATTAATTTGGGAAACACCACAACACCATCATTCCAAAGCATGTGACCATAGGCCAACACCTGCACCACAGTGCACTGGCAGTGTATTTTATCTCAGTTTCTAACCTTGTATGAAAGTTCAACAAACAAATGTCCCTTACTACACTGCTCCCCTTTCTCTCCATAGCACCCACTTACAGTTGGCAACCTTTGGTTAGCAAAGACCCAGAGTTTAGAGGTGCATTCACTGCAGGGTGGGATGGGGTACAGGAGATGTTGAGCAATGCCTCTATAACTGGCTCACAGCTGCTATGGTCTCTCAGCTACCTCTGGCCACCACTGCTGCCATCCCTCTGCAGCTTCTCTCTATTGCTGCTGCCTCTCTCTGCTGCCGTTGTAACATCACATTCTGAAGTTCTTTCACCTAAGCCATGTCTCGATGATTCCAGCAGGTAGTGGGGAACCTCAATGCCACTGCAGTCTCTGTGTTGTCTTTAACTGTTCCCTCACAGGATCTAAGGTATAGCTCCTAAACTTGCTCAGAAGTGAGGACAGTTCTAGGAATCATGAACTGGAAACAAGGACTCACATATGAGTCTAATCAGTGCTGCCGTTAAACACTGGAGAGGGGCAGGTCAAATTGTGTCTAGGAGTCCTTAGGCAGAGTTCACATAACCAGGTAGGAACACCTATTCCCACCCATTTTCCTCTACACTGGGATTTGGCATCCCTACCTCTGCTTAAGCAAGTGACCACTTCAATCAGGGCATGCTAAGCACACTTCTACTGCCCTTTACTCATACAATCAGGCTAACATATCATTACACCTGCATAGAGTGACTTGTAATCCAAACCAGCCAAAATGGATCATTTCTGGTGAAGCAACTCCACTGTGCAGTGCCCCTAGACAGAGTAGGTGTGGCAGTGGGCCACTAGCTGTTGGGGGAAGCTCATTCAGATCCTGCTTACAGAAGGAAACAATATATGTCTTCCATTTAGTATTTAACTGCATGAATCCACCTTGGAGTTTTATACTTAGTATGTGAGTGCTTGTAACTAAGCAGCTTAGCTGAAAAATATTTCTCACGTACAATATAGTCTTTAGACAATTAAAGACATAATTAACATTCTCCTTTGAGTGGTTGCTCATATGCATTCCACTTAGGTGTGCGCGCCCTCGTGCACGGCCAATCGGAGAACTTTTACTAGCAGCCCCTGCAGGGGCCGGTCCAGCGACCCCGTAGTGTCGCCGCCCTGCGGCGGCTCAACGGTCGCTGCCGGCCCCTCCCTCTTCAGTCTCTTCTTTCCGCCCGTGACGGTCGGTCGAGAACTAACCCCTGCTCTTCTCAGTTTGTTGTTTCGCCTTAAAAAGTGAGTATTTAGTTAGTAGTTCGCCTCGAACTAAGTTAGTTTTACAGTTAGAAAGGGTTTTTATAGTTAGTTAGGGAGCCTGCGGGCTCAGACGCCCGCGGCCATGCCCGGCGCGTCGGGCTTCAAGCCATGCGCTAGCTGCGGGAAGGCTTTCCCAGCTAGCGACCCCACGACAGTTGCTTGCGGTGTCTGGGGGAAGAACATCGGCGAGACCGATGTAAAATCTGTAAGTCCTTCAAGCCTCGGACACAAAAGGACCGAGAGGTGAGGCTGAAGGCATTCCTCATGGAGACCACGCTTAGCCCGGCGTCCGAGCCCACGCGGTCCACCTCGGCACCGAGTGTATCCTCGGTGCGGAGTGCACCTCCGGCACCGGGGGCCACGGTGCCGAAGAAAAAGAAGAAGAAGCGGCACTCGCCTGTGGAGAGCTCCCCCGCACCGCAGGAGCGGCCGGGGTCGAGCACAGAGGTGCGCTCCCTGGACCGGCCCCCGACCCCAGCACCGGGCCCGACTCCAGCCAAGGAGGTCTCTCCGACTCGCGTGAGCGAGGGACCTGCCTTGCAGACTCCGTCAACACCGGAGGCTTACGAGGCGGCACGAGTCCTGATGACCTTGCCCATGCCTCCGGCGCCCTCTCGCATGAGGGCCCCAGAGTCTGCTTCCCGGGGCAAACCCGCACCGGGTGTCCCCGAAGGGTGGGCGGCATCGGCACCGAGCGTCCAGCCGCCCATCTTAGCCATCACCCGGCACCGAAGGCCCGAGCCCAGAGACTCTTCCCCTTCGTCGCCGGAAGGCCCACATCAACGCTCCCGCCGCCGCTTCAGCTCAAGTTCCAGTTCGAGCCCGGCACCGAGCCGGGGCTCTCGTCACCACTCTCCGGCACCGAGGAAAAGACGACGGAGATCCTCCCGGCGCAGACCATCATCCTCATCCTCGGCGTCGTCCCGCAGGCGAGGCAGGCGTCATCGCTCCGAGTCGCGGAGCACCTCCTCTCGGCACCGCCGTCGCCTCCCCCGCACCCCTGGCTCGGGATCCCGGACCTGCCGCCAGGAGCGAGAACCCTCACCGGCACCGCAACCGGCACCGCAACAACCGGCACCGCCGCCTCCGGCACCGCAGCAGACCTCGGTGCCGCATCCGGCACCGCAGACCCCGGTGCCGCAGGTACCTCTCCCCATGGTACCGGCACCGCCGACAGCAGCGCCGGAATTGCCCTCGGCACCGGCACCGCCTCTGACCTGGCCCCAAGGACCCTGGCAGTGGCCAATGTGGGCCCAATGGGCAGCTCAGATGGGGCAGGGAACTATGCCGGCCCCTGCCTCGGTCACCCACTCCATACAGGCACCCTCTGTGCATGAAGGTGACCAATCCCTCTCCTCACAAGAGGAGGACCCTGGGGAGGGCCCTTCCTCAGGACCACCCCACCCCTCGTACTCCTCATCCCCAGACAAGGCGGTCACAAGGGACCAAGGGGCCCCACTCATTGATTTTAAGGCCCACCAGGAACTCCTGAAACGGGTGGCCTCGAACCTGGACTTACAGGTCAAGGTTCTGGAGGAGGAGGTGGATCCCCTCTTCGGCCGGGTGGGCACCCAAGGCCCTTCTAGAGTTGCCCTCCCTCTCCACGACAGGGTCCTACGCCTAGCCGATGCCGTATGGCAGACCCCTGCCTCGGTCGCCCCCACGTCTAAGGGCGCCGAGAAGAAGTATTATGTGCCAGCCGAGGGGCACGAATACTTATACGCGCACCCTGCCGCTGGCACCCTAGTGGTAGAGGCTGCCAATCAAAAGGACAGGCAGGGTGCACAGAGCGCCACCCCAAAAAACAAGGAAGGTAGGAGACTAGACCTCTACGGCAGGAAGGTCTACTCCACAGGGGCGCTCCAGCTCAGGATAGCCAACCATCAGGCTCTCCTGGGCAAGTATAATCTGAATCTATGGGACTCCCTGAAAAGGTTCTCAGAGTCCCTGCCGCCTGACCAGGCTGCCGATTTTGCCATGGTCTTAGAGGAAGGGGTGACAGTGGCCAGTGCAGCCTTACAAACTGCCTCTGACGCTGCAGACACTGCCAGCAGGGCTATGGCCTCCGCTGTCGCTATGCGGCGGGCAGCCTGGCTGCAGTCGACTGAACTGTCTCAAGAGGTGCAGCACTCCATACAAGACCTGCCGTTCACTAAAGCTGCCCTCTTCTCAGAAAAGACGGACGAGAAGCTGCACGCCATAAAGGATTCAAGGACCACGCTACGCTCCTTGGGCCTTTACACACCCCAGGCGGCAAGGCTGCAGACGCGCCAGCAGCCACACCAAATCCCCCAGCGGCAACAGCAGCAGGCTAGGCCGCAGCCTAGACCCTACCCCCCCTCCAGGGGTAGGGACAGAAACAGGGGCGCAGGGCGGCGTGACCAAACCGCGACCCCCTCGTCCTCCTTCAAAGGCCCCTCCAGGGGACCTAAGGGCAAAAGACAATTTTGACATTGTGCCCAAGGGTGGTTCCCTTCCCTGTTCCTTGAGCCACCCCCCGCCTTTCCGGGACAGGCTAAGACCGTACCTCAGCCTGTGGCGGGAGATTACATCGGACCAATGGGTCCTCAGCACCATTCGCTGGGGCTATGCCCTCCAACTACAGACTACCCCCCCCACTCCCCCCCGTCCCTTTTCAGGGACCCCTCTCACGAGCATGTACTCCGTCAGGAGGTTCTCACCCTACTTCTCAAAGGCGCGATAGAAGTGGTTCCACCACTCGAGGTGAGGAGGGGATTCTACTCCAGGTATTTCCTTGTCCCCAAGGCAAAGGGAGGCCTCAGACCTATACTAGACCTGCGCAGATTCAACAGGTGCATAGAAAAGCGGAAATTCCGCATGGTCTCCCTTGCATCCATCATCCCAATATCGAACCCAGGGGATTGGTTCGCCGCCCTAGATCTGAAGGATGCGTACTTCCACGTCTCCATCCTTCCAGCCCACAGAAAATTCCTAAGGTTTACGGTAGCTGGTGGCCACTACCAGTTCACGGTCCTTCCCTTTGGCCTGGCCTCATCCCCCAGGGTGTTCACAAAGTGCATGGCAGTGGTGGCAGCCTCCCTGAGGCGCAAGGGAGTCCAGATCTTCCCATACCTGGACGATTGGCTAATAAAGGGCAAGACCAAGTCGCAGGTACGCGAGGCGGTCTCTCTCGCCCAAACTACCTGCCATACCCTGGGACTGCTCATAAACGAGCAGAAGTCAACTCTACACCCGGTACAGGTCATAGAGTTCATAGGGGCCCGCCTGGACTCGATACGAGCAAAAGCCTCCCTCCCACGCTCGAGGTTCGAGGCCATGTCAGCGATAATATCGCAGCTCCAAGGGTGCCCCACGACAACAGCCAGGCAGTGCCTACGGCTGCTAGGCCACATGGCCTCCTGCACCTATGTAGTGGAGCTGGCCCGCCTCAGGCTCAGGCCCCTCCAGAGCTGGTTAAAGAAAGTCTACATGCCCAACAGGCATGCCCTGAACAGGGTGGTGACAGTCCCCCCTGCGGTTCTGGGTTCGTTGAACTGGTGGATGGACCCCAGAATCGTGTTGAAGGGAATTCCCTTCAAGGCCCCCACCCCCTCGGTCACCCTGATCACGGACGCTTCAGACCGGGGATGGGGAGCCCATATCACTGGTGGTTTGACCACTCAGGGCCTCTGGTCCCGGAGGGAAACTGCCCTACATATCAATGTAAAGGAACTAAGGGCAGTAAGACTGGCTTGCAAAGTGTTTCGCCATGCTTTATTCGGGAAAATGGTTCAGGTGTTGACAGACAATACCACTGCGATGTACTATATCAACAAACAGGGGGGCGCGCACTCCTCGCTACTGTGTCAAGAGGCGCTTCGACTTTGGGACTTAGCAGTGAGACGCAACTTCTGTTTAACCGCCTCTCACCTCCCGGGGGTCAGGAACGACGAGGCAGATCGCCTCAGCAGGTCGTTTCTCCCCCAACACGACTGGTCTCTTCACCCGGAGGTGGTCGACATGATCTTCCGCGAGTGGGGTGTTCCCCGCCTGGATCTGTTCGCATCAGCCTGGAACGCGAAGTGCCCCAGGTTCTGCTCGCTCAGGAGTCGCGAGCCGGGCTCCGTCTCCGACGCGTTCCTGATCGACTGGACGGGGGGCCTCCTGTATGCGTTTCCCCCCCTCCCGCTCCTGCCCAGGGTCCTCTTGAAAATCAAGAGGGACGGAGCGGACATCATCCTGATCGCCCCATCGTGGCCGAGACAGTATTGGTTTTGCCTGCTCCAGGACCTATCGGTTGCTCCCCCGATCGAGCTACCGAAGAGACCGGACCTTCTCTCTCAGGACAACGGTCGGCTACTGCACCCCAACCTGGAATCCCTACACCTGATGGCCTGGAGGCTCTCTGGCTAACGGAGGAGGAGAGAACCTGCTCGGAGCAGGTCCAGCGTGTGCTCCTGGGAAGCAGGAGGCCCTCCACCCAGAGTGCATACAAGGCCAAGTGGAGGAGGTTCACCTGCTGGTCGGAATCGCGGGGCATAACCCCCGGTACGTCTTCCGTGCAGGTGGTCCTGGACTACCTGCTGCAGCTCAAACAACAAGGGTTGGCGCTGGCTTCCCTAAGGGTCCACTTGGCAGCCATTTCGGCGTTCCACCAGCCGGTGGAGGGGAGGTCTCTTTTCTCTCACCCCATGTCGGTGAGGTTCCTCAGGGGAATCGAGAGGCTCTACCCGCAGGTCCGTGACCCGGTGCCTCCCTGGGACCTGAACCTAGTCCTTGACAGACTGACGGGGCCCCCCTTTGAGCCCTTGGCCACTTGCCCCCTACGGGTCTTGTCTTGGAAAGTAGCCTTCCTTGTGGCCATCACCTCAGCCAGGAGGGTGTCCGAGTTGAGGGCCCTGACCTCGGAACGCCCCTATACGGTGTTCTTCCGGGATAAGGTGCAGCTTAGGCCTCACCCAGCTTTTCTACCTAAAGTAGTCTCCAGGTTTCATTGTAACCAAGATATTTTCCTCCCTGTGTTTTTTCCAAAACCGCACGGGTCCGAGGACGAAAGGAGGCTACACACCCTCGACGTGAGGAGGGCTCTGGCTTTCTACCTCGATAGAACCAAGCCGCTCCGCAAGACCACTCAACTCTTCGTCGCGGTGGCAGAGAGAATGAGAGGCTCCCCAGTGTCATCACAGGGCATCGCCAAGTGGATCACCGCCTGTATCCGGCTGTGCTACGAGAGTGCGGGTGTCCAGCTCCCCGGACCGGTGACAGCGCACTCGACAAGGGCCCAGGCCGTGTCGGCGGCCTTCCTGGAGAGGGTTCCCCTGGAAGACATCTGCAAGGCTGCTACCTGGTCATCCGTACACACCTTTGCCACGCACTACGCTATCGTCCAGCAGGCCAGGGACGATGCCCGCGTGGGCAGGGCAGTGCTGGGAACAGCCCGTCGATGACTCCTACCCGCCTCCAGGTAAGGCTTGTTATTCACCTAAGTGGAATGCATATGAGCAACCACTCGAAGGAGAAAACATAGTTACTTACCAGTAACTGTTGTTCTTCGAGATGTGTTGC
>ML675618.1:22861636-22874774 GCA_007922155.1 Mesoclemmys tuberculata | reverse complement strand
CTTGTTGCCAGTCATTCCCTCATTAGAACAGTTTTCAGTCCTCAACTTATATTGATATTTCTACATTGCAATATTACTAGCTCACTAGATGCTTTCTAATATTCACCCTGCGTAACAGTTATAATACCACTTATAATACAGAGTCCTGCCCTTCGGACTATCTTCCACCCCAATAGTGTTCTCCAAAGTCCTCTTGATTGTAGCTGCTTAGCTATGCTCTCGAGGTATTATGAACTGTCCCTACCTGGGAGACAATCTCTATACAGGTGGCTTGTCAAGCCACCAAACACATAACATGCTTGTTTCATCAAGCTAAGCCTATAAATCAAATTCCCAGAAGTCAACCCTTACACCAATCCAATGTCTAGAGTTCATAGAGGCTGACCTGGATACTCGACAGGCGAAAGCCTTCCTTCCTCAGGACAGTTTTCTATCCTTGATATTACTTATAGACATGGCTCAACACAACCCACAAGTGCTGGCCAAAATTTACTTCTAAATTTTGGGGCACTTGTCACCCAGCACTGTGATAATCCTGCATGCCAGGCTTCACATGCGATGCCTCCAGATATGGTTCAGCTCAGTATAGAGAGCAAACAAAGACTTTTTACAAAAACTGTTGTGCCCTCCAGGTTATAGGCTGCTTGAACTTGTGGAGGAACCCAGTCAATGTTGAACTTCCCCTTTTCCAGTTGCCAGCAACAGCACTCCTCACAACCGATGCATCCCTTGTGGGATTGGGGGAACATCTAAATGACCTGAAAACATAAGGAAAATGTTCACTTTCAGAGACATACCTACATATCAATCTCCTCAAGTTGAGAGTGGTCAGGAATGTGCTCATTTCCTGCTGCACATAGCAGGGTCTCACATAAAGGGCCTAATGGATGAACAAGGGGGAGACAGCCCTCCCTACAGAAGCAATGAAACTGTGAAACTGGTGCCTTTCTCACAATGTCCTCCTATCTGCAGCTTACTTCCCAGGTGCGCAGAAATCAATGGCAGACAATCTGAGCTGCAAGTTTCCACATGACTATGAAAGGGAGATTCTCCCGTCAGCACTCCAAATTACATTGGGAACACAATGCATAGACCTGCTCACTACTCACCAGAAAAAGAAGTGCAAAAGTTACTGTTCCAGAGCTCAAGTAAGCCTCTTTTCCCCCACGTGGCTGAGAGAAACCTAGTATCTTTACATGCTGCAGCTTGCAGTGTGCCCAGCGATCTTTCTTCTAGTCATGGTTTATCTCCTTTCTGAGGACAAGGGCCACACTGTACATCCCAACCTTGGGATCCTTCACCTCAAGGCTTTGCTTCTACATGGTTCCAACATTTAGAATTAACATGCTCAAAAGAGGTACAGAAGGTTCTGTTACATAGCAGAAGGCCCTCTACACACCACACTTACCTGCGGATATGGGCTAAGTTCAAGCTTGGTGCTCATCCAGTCAAATCTCTCCAGTCATTGCATCTCTCCTTTATATTCTTGATTATGCCCTAACTGTTAAGAAACTGGGGTTCTCTAAACTCCCTCAAGGTTCATCTAGCAGTCATCACAGAATTTCACCAACCTGTAGAAGGGCACTCAATTCTATTGAACCTGCCCATCAAGAGGTTCCTAAAGGAATAAGAAACCTTTTTCCATAGGCTCGCTTTCCTACCCCTTCATGTGACTTAAATTTGGTGCTGAAAGGGTTCATGAGACTCCCTTTGGTATCTATGGGCACCTGTTTGCTTTCACATCTATCAGTGAAAACAGTCTTCTTAATGCATTTATGTCAGAAGAACTGGAGAAATAGCAGCCCGGATAGCACATCCCCCGTATATAATATTCTTCCCAGTTCAGGTCACACTTATACCTCACCTGAAGTTTATTTATGAGGTTGCCTCACCATTCCACATGAATCAATCTATTCATCTTCCATTCTTTTATCCTAATCCTCACCAAGACGATACGAAGGTTATTCTACATATGCTAGATGTCAGGAGACCCCTGACATTTTATCTTGATAAGACAAAACCTTTCAGGAAGTCCCTTAGACTATTCCTTTACACTACAGAAAGATCTAAGAGCTCAGCTATATAACCCAAAGACTTTCCAAGTGGGTCTTGAACTGCATTAAGCATTGCTACCCAATCCGTAATATGATCCCTCCAGACTTGATCTATATACATTACGTGAGACCAGTTTCCTTATCTGTCACCTTCCTTAAGGATGTCCCTGTCTTAGAATCTGTAGAGCAGCAACATGGGTGTCAGTCTATACTTTTGCAAAACACTATGCGATTACTGGGACTCAGCCTCTAAAGCCATCTTCAGCTGCACAAAATACTATCGACAGTGACTAATCAGATCCTGAAGTCCCAGTCTTCCTAAAGAGGTAGTGCTTGGTAGTCACCTACAGTGGAGCATCTATATGGTCCCTGCTCGAAGACGAAAAAGTTACTCACCTTGTTCAGTAATGTTTCTTCGAGATGTGTATCACTATTTGTGCGCCACTACCCACCTTCCTGCCCTCCACTTCAGAGTTCTTGTGATTCTGAGGTAGAAAAGAAACTGAGGCTGGGTCCACACTGACGGTGGCAAATTCGCTGCTGTCAGATCGATTGCTCTGGATCGACTGAGCAGTCTGTATAGTCCCATTCAGTCGATCCAGCAATCGATGCAGGAAAACCAACCCGCTAAGTGGTGTAACACTGCATCAACAGGAACACTGTTCCCTTCAATGCAGCGCAGTATAGACGGTGCGCGGAGGAGACACTGAAAAATTGATGAGAGATGCGCAAGTGATTTATGTCACTTGCGTATCTCCCGTTGACTGCCACCGAATCCTAAAGATAAGTGTAGACCAGGCCTGAGACAGTTCGCCCACGCGGGTTGTCTAGCCAAGTGAAGACAGCACATGTACAAGCAGAATGGACACTGCTACCAAAGTTCTCTCATCAGCAGCGCAAGGACACAGACACACCTACAGTAGCACACCCATAAGGACATACATCTTGAAGGAATATCATTACTGCAAAGGGTGACTAACTTCTTCATGTCCTTTACTCCCCTGTGCGGGTGTATAGCCAGCATCATGATCTGCCCTTACAAAGTATTTAAATCAAGTTATATTTAGCAAATAAGAGAAAGTTAGGTAAGAGAACTTAAAACATAAATTATGTAATATTAAGAGTGTGTGTGTGTGTGTAAGTAAGTAAGTAATCTCCTCTTCCTGGATGAAAATTGATTTTAAGATTAATTTTATTCAACATCTTTAATAATCTTTAGGATGGGAGTACATTACCAAGCACAGAAACAATGCACAGGGACCTAGGGAGGTTAATGTAGGAATAATGACAATCTGTAACAATGAGAAATTTGGAAAGCAGTATCAATCTTATTAAATTTGATACAGGAACTTTACCTACCCTTCAACATAATCTTCCCTACAGTGACTTCATGAAGTTCTGTACTTCAAAAAACTTTACAAATATTTTTCTATAGTATTTTTGCATTTTTGGAGACTCTTGTAAGTGATGGTAAAGGACCTATCTTCAAATTCTCATTGATAATTGTGAATGTTTTTAGCAGGAGTAAATACACATTAAATCATTTTTATAAATTCAACTTCCTGGCTGAATGTTTCAGAGTGATTTATGGTGGGGAGATGTTTACAAAAATGCATGGCTAGTTTTCTGGGTAAGCATGCCAAACATATACAGTTCACAGGGGAAAGAGATAACTAAGGTAACAGTACAGTCACTTAAAGGTCTGTCCCAGTGCATCACTAATATATTTTTGGAGCATCAAAGGCAAGAGGACCAATATTCCTTATCCAAAGATCTGTGGATGTTCCCTGTTTAGCAGATTCAAGTCATTTTTTTCCTGCCGGCTATGGGAGGTTGTCTGATAAACTGCAATGTGTTGGCTGATAAAACTAACAGTTTCACAGACTCACGTTATCTCAAAGTACAATGTAATACATTTGCTGCTTAGGTCACTATAAATACGAACTGAATGACTGAAAAGCCTCCAGGCACTTGGTCTTTCTGAGCTTTCTTGATTATTACCAATTTCCTATGTGTAAAATTACTTATAAGCTTTATTGGGGTGCCGGGGTCCACGTTTATAAAACACTTGGGCAGTAACTTGTTGTAAACCAATAGAGAAACACATCAGAAATTAAAATGAATAAATGAGAAAAAACCTTCATAAATGCTCTTTAAAAATAGTGTGAAGAAGCTATCGTAATTAGATATTCTAGAAGCAAGGTGATAATTTGTGAGCTTTGGAAAGAATACTTTCTCTGACATTCATATTAAAAACTGTACTTCAACAAAGATTTGTACACTGTACCTAGCTACTGCATGTGACTCAACATGAACAAAGAGAAACATGTAAAACGCAATTTCCTATAAAAAGAGGTGTTTCTACTACTCCAAGGTAGGTCAAATTCAGAATGCAAATACTCAACAAACAGAAACCTGGTCATCCCAAAGATGATGATATGAACATAAACATTCTGGAAAAAATATACAGAGGGAAAAATTTTGGCAGGATTATTGTAATAATATACCATATGAGGTAAAACACAGCTCAAACCAGAGTTGTAGCACCCCTGCTGTATATAGATCTTCTCTGTAGAGGGATTTCATTTCTCTTATGGTTCCTCAGCCCTACTAGGATTCAGTGGCAGCCCCTCTGAGTCCCCAATGAGTTGATCAATCTTCAGAGTTTTGGGCACAGAACCAAGGTTTTGGAGTGGACAGAGCAGGGATTGGTTGCTCTCTATCGAGGGAAGTGATTATTCCCCTCTATTTGGCATTGGTGAGGCCGCATTTGTAGTATTGTGTCTAGGTTTGGGCCCCCAACTACAAAAAGGATGTGGACAAGTTGGAGAGAGTCCAGCGGAGGGCAACAAAAATGTTAAGGGGGCTTGAGCACAAGACTTATGTGGAGAGGCTGAAAGAACTAGGCCTGTTTAGTCTGCAGAAGAGAAGAATGAGGGAGGATTTGATAGCAACCTTTAACTACCTGAAATGGGGTTCCCAGGAGGATGGAGCTAGGCTGTTTTCAATGGTGGCAGATGAGAGAACCAGGAGCAATGGTTTCAAGTTGCAGTGGGAGAGGTCTAGGTTGGACATTAGGAAAAAGTTTTTCACTTGGAGGGTGGTGAAACATTGCAATGAGGAGGTGGTGACATCTCTATCTTTAGAGGTTTTTAAGATGCGGCTTGACAAATCCCTCACCGGGATGATTCAGCTGAGGATAGTCCAACTATAATATTCTATGGCATTGTCCTTGAATCCAGGCCATCCAATGCTCTCGCAGGAAATCCAGATAGGAAGGAATATAGTTCGGAACTACTTTAACTCCCTTTGGTTTCTCTTTAGAGTTGCCACTGAGCAAATGCAATAGGACTGAGATAACAGGAGTACACTGCTCCTCTTGCTGGTGCTGTGGAGCTGTGGAGAGCAGTCAGTGCAGTCTGAAATGTATTTGTCCAAGTATCTCCTGTCCACAACAGATCTGGTGTAAGATGTCACTTCCCTGCATATTTCCTGAGTTATAAGGCCTCTCCCTCTGTGAAACCTACAGCCCTCATCAGACCTTTTCCATTTGAATGCCATATCAGAAGCTGGGGGAAGAAACTGGCCTCATCTCACATATTTCTCTGACCTCCTCTCACATATTTCTCTGGTAGCAAGTGAGAATCTGGACAACAATAAGTTTATAGTATTGCCAGCTCCAAGCATTTAAAAATCATGAATCAAACCTCCCAAAGTCATGAGATTTGTTTAAAATTCATGTGATTTTAACAAAAAAAGGGAGTTGTTAGCCTTCCTGAGTGGAGTCTTTAAGAAAACCACCAAATATCATGATTCTTTCAGTAAAATCATGTGACTCATGATAGAATCGAGAGAGTTGGTAACACTGATTTAACACATTTGCTGGGATTTTAACTCTTGATATCATCTTTTCAAATAGCAGATTGGCAGCACAAGAACTCAGAATAGATAAATGTAGATCTGATTTTGGTCTGTTGCATTAGTATAAATCTGGAGTAACTCGCTTACTTTAATGGACTTACTCTGGTTTTATATTGGCATAACTGGGATCAGAATCTGGTTCTCTATCTTCAGTCACTATCTTTCACTTCTTCTGTCCTTATTCACCTTGAGTAGTACCTTTCACTATGATTTGTCCCATTTGTTTCAATGTGAGTAAGAGTAATAGAACATGGCTCTTAAATTCAGGTTGGAAAATTATTTTTTTGCCACTGCATATGATGTAGCATCTGATTAAATGCACCTCTGTCAGTAACAACACAAAGTGAGGTATTATCTTTTGGTATTGGTATTGGACCAATTTCAGTTGGTGAGAGAGACAAGCTTTCGAGCAACACAGTTCTTCAGGTCTGGGAAATTAAACTCTGTGTTACTCTTTATTCTTTATACTTGCATCTTAACGTTTTTTTACATTTTCATCCAATTGTTGTATACATGCTCAGACAAACTGATCCATATTCATTTCAGCTTTAAGTCAGTTGAAATCCACAGAGCTACATAAGAGATTAATGTGACGCAGTAATGTTTTGCCAAAATAATCCAGAGAAACTAAGGAATGTTCTCAAGTAAAGGTCTTTACAGTTTCAGTTTGAAAGCAAAATTTTTACATTATTATAATGTTGTTAAGTTTATGGGAAAGCTTGTAAAGTGTCTTAGATTATAATAGGGCTTTTTAGAAGTTGATGTGTGCAAAAGCATCACTACATCATTGATTTATTTATTATGTGATACTACAATTTATAAATTAAATTTTTAAAAAAAAACATTTCCTTCATAACTTCTCTTTCTGCTTAGGCTTCTGTTTGACAATTTTAATCCCAAACAGATTTTTAAGAGCTAGGCTAAGGGGTTTGTGATAGAAACACTAATTTCACCATACCATTACAAATAGAATTGTAAGAACAATGCTTGGAAAATCAAGTTTAAAACCATGCCCCAGCCGTATTTGCTACTGAGTTTTGATAGAGGAATATGCTGCCTTTTTTAAAAAATGACACCTATAAAATGGTGATGTTTTCTCCTTTGTAACATTGTCTTTAGGAACTGCCTCAAGGCATGTGAGCTAGTGTCATTCAGAGCAATAAAGCTGTTTATATATTCACATATCACATATTCATTTACTTATTATTTTATAGGACCCAAATTTGTATTAGGCTCTTCACAGAGGATATAGAAAGACAAGGGACCACTCCATAATTGAAACAAGAAGACTTATGCTCTCTCAATCCTTGTCTAAGGGAGTCAAAGGGCCCGGTCTACACTTACCTTTGCGATTTGGCGGCAGTCGACGGGAGATACGCAAGTGACGTAAATCACTTGCATATCTCCCATCGACTTTGCAGCATCTCCTCTGCGCGGCGTCCATACTGCACTGTGTCAAAGGGAACAGCACTCCCTTCGATGCAGCGCTACTCCACTTATCGGGGTGGTTTTCCTGCGTCGCTTCCTGGATTGACTGAGCACGTCTATACATATCGCTCAGTCAATCCAGAGCAATCGATCTGATGGTGGCGAATTTGCCGCCGTCAGTGTAGACCCAGCCTAAGTCTATGTAAGCAGCCACCAAAAGGAATAAATACGTGTAAATTACAGTAGAGTGGAAACTACTATACCTTCATTTTCTTACATGTTTTATCTTCTCGGAATGTCATTTATACCAGTTTAGACTCTCAGTCACAGGTAGAGCAAGGAATGTAAGGGAGTTCAACTTACACTATCTTTTGCATCACTTCTGAATTTTGTCCAAGGTCTCTATCTGAAAGAGTTTACATTTTAAATATTAAGTATAGCATGAATCAGAATTAAAAAGAGCAGGGAGTGCAGGGGTGCAGAAGGACAAGGGTTACAGAAATAAAATCACTTGAAGTTATGTAGCTATGGGCTGAGCTCTATAAATCCTTAAAAGTGAAGATGAGGTGTTGCAATTTTATTCAGAAAAAAACAGCCAGCATGAGGACCTGAAAGGCAGGGTGACAGAGGTCGAAAAGAGGAGATTATAGCCATTAGCTATATGGATGTTCTTTTAATTTCTAAGTCCAATCATTCAGTATAAATTTTAGAATTTCTACGTTGTCCAACTTTTTATTCTTAAGGGCCTGATCTTGCAAATGATCTGCACCAAGAGCTTCATTGAAGGCAATGGACCTAGAGTGTTTGCAAGATTGCAAACTTTCTCCCTCTTTCCCACTCTTACAGTATGCCTAAAGCTACTTGGTATTTTGACTGAATCAACAGAAGAAGAATAATGCCAATGAATCACAGGAACTTATTCTCATTAGAATGTGAAATTTAAAAAGCACTGCTTTCCAGAACAAATATTATTCAGAAAAAATATTCTCATTAAAACAAATTGCCCTCTCTGGCATAATAAAATTTATCTAAAGAGAAACATCTGGCAGAATCATATACTTACTGAAACATAACATTGGGAACAAATAAGGTTGCTTTATTGTCACAAATTGCTTTCTGGGCTTCCCCGTTTTACCCATATTTAAACTTATCAGTGTCTCACAGTATGTCAGTTACTCATATTTTACTAATGTTTCTTTTAAGGTCACTGTATTCCACACATCATAACTATCACACATATTCCACACATGTATTCTGGAAGGTGGAATATATAAATACTACTTTAACATTGTATGCAGTAGCACCCTTTATCCCAAAGTGCTTTACAAAATCCTGTATGTACAGAGGCAGTAAAATGCAGATGCTTCTGTAGCAGGGGAAGTACTGTCTGGCGACATGGGACAAATCTCTACTCTGATGAAAAGTGGTATATGATTTTTGCTATTCAAGGAGCTTAAGCCAATATGTTCAAAAGAGCCACTAGTTTTGGAGGTCTCCGTTTCTTTGTGTGCTTGCTCATGTCCATTCCAGTATAGGGCTGTGCACGCTGAATGCACCATCATCGGAAGCATTTCCCTAGTAGTATTGGCTAGGTTGGCTCTGGTGTCCCCTGGAGTGGTATGTAGGCAGCTACTACCCCCTCAGGTCCTTGTTTCCATCTGTGACAGTTGCTGTAACACTGTTGTCTCCTTGCCCCACACGTGATTCTCCTTAAGGCTTGTCTACATTGGTGCTTATGCCAGCAAAAGCTATATTGCTTGGGGGAGTCTTTTTTTTCACACCCATGAGTGACAAAAGTTGTGCCAGCATAAGCAAAAGTTGTGCCAGTATAGACAATCCCTGAAGTTGATTAAATCAAGTTAGATAGTTAGAGTAGTTAGAATCCCCACCCTGTGGGGTTAACCCGCACAGCCCAGGTCATGCCTCAATCCCAAGGCTTTAAGCAGTGTGCAATTTGCCTGAAGAAGATACTGGTGAGTGACTTGCATGACTGTTGTCTGAAGTGCCTTGGTGAAGGACACATTCCAGCAAAGTGCTGAATCTGCAAAAACTTTAGACTGAGGACCAAGAGGAAGAGGGATAGAAGATTGAAATTCCTCCTAATGGAAGCGGTACTTGGCCCCGCTTCAGAACAGCAACCAGACTCGGCACCAAGTATCTCCTCCATGAAGTGGACCAAGAGAGCTTCATGTGCTCTTCCATTAATTCCAGTCTCTGGAATCTGGGCCTCCTGATAAATGAGCAAAAGTCAACATTTGCACCCACCCAAAGGATAGAGTTTATTGGAGCAGTACACAACTTCACCTGAGCCAGGGCTTGTCTTCCAGAGAGTCATTATAGAGACATGGAAGGTCTTGTAAACATCCTGAGAAACTTTCCTACCACCACAACAAGAATCTGCCTGAAGCTCCTGATCACATGGTCTCTTGTACCTACGTGGTGCAACACGATTGTCTCAGAATGAGACCCCTTCAGTCAGGGCTGGTGTTAATATACATACCAAGCCATCATCCACTGAACAACATAGTGACAATCCCACACACAGTAATTCACTCTTTCCAGTGGTGGCTGGATCCAGTCACACTGTGCAAGGTCATTGCCTTTGCGAGGCCCACCCCATCGATGTCGCTGGTCGTCAATGCCTCGGACATGGGCTAGGGAGCTCACTTGGGTATCCTTAAAACCCAGAGCCAGTGGTCAGTAGAGGAACTGATCCTTCATATGAACATCAGCATCATACGAGCAGTACACCTAGCCTGCCCGGCATTTTGACCCAACCTACGGGGAAAATGCATTTCCCTACTTTCAGACAATACTACAGCAATGTTCTACATAAACAAACAAGGCTGGGGCTCACTCCTCCCCCCTTATGCCAGGAAACTCTGAGCTTATGGGAGTATGGCATAGTCCAATCTATTCATCTGGAAACTTTCTACCTACCAGGCTCTGAGAACACACTGGCAGATCAACTGAGCAGATCCTTTGTCAGTCATCACAAGTGGTCCATTCACCTGGATTCTTAAACATCATTTTCCAGAAGTGGAGATTTACCCAGGTGGAGTTGTTCATGACCAAGCTGAACAAGAAATATCCCCAGTTCTGCTTATACATGGGGCACAGGCAGGGCTCCCTCTCATATGGCTTCCTCTGTCCCAGGAGGCAGATGGGGAAGCTTCTTTCTGCATTTCCCCATATGGCTCTTATTCACAAGGTATTACTCAAGGTCAGAAGGGACAAAGCCTGGATGATCCTCATAGCCCCAGCATGGCCATGCCAACACTGGTTCACAATGCTGCCAAACCTCTTGATGGACAAACTAATCTACCTCCCATTGCTTCTGGGTCTGATCTCTCAGGAGCACAGCTGCTTGCTCCATCCAAACCTCACATCCCTCCAAGTGACAGTGTGGAAGCTTCATGGCTGAGCGAGATGGAGCATGGCTGCTTAGTCCTTATGAGTACCAAGAAACAATCAACCAGAACAGCATATCTGGTGAAGTGGAAGAGGTTCACGCTATGGTCAGCATGGAAAGGACTCTCCATTGCCTCTCGTTCTGAACTACCTTCTCCATTTGAAGAACGAAGGCCTCATGGTTTCATCCATACGGGTTCTCCTGGCTGCAATCTCAGCCTTCCATCTGCTGGTGAAAGGCTGCCTGGTATTCTCGAATCTAATTTGTTCAAGATTCTTGAAAGGACTAGAGTGTCTGTAACCCCAGATACACCAACCTTTGCCACCATGGGACCTTAATCTAATGTTGTGAAAGCTCATGGGCGATAATGGCAACATGCTCCTTGCTCTACCTATAATGGAAGGTAGTCTTCTTGGTGGCCATTACTTTGGCCAGGAAAGTCTCAGATTCAAGCCCTTACCTCCAAATTGCCACACATGGTCCTTTTTTTAAGGACAAAGTGCAACTTCAACCACATCCATCTTTCTCCCTAAGGAATTTTCGCAATAGCCAGGACATTTTCTCCCAGTGTTCTATCTGAGCTACATGCTACCAGAGAGGAGAATAGGTTCCATTCTTTAAATGTTAGATGTCCACTGGCCTTCTGCATAGATATGGCATACCTTTTTGAAAGATCATCCAACTTTTCGTAGCTATTGCGGACAGAATGAAAGGTGACCCAGTCTCTATGTACAGGATTTCCTTGTGGATCATGTCCTGTATATGGACATGCTAAGAGCTAGCAGATGTTCTACCTCCTCAATTAACAGTGCAATTCCACAAGGTCACAAGCTTTGTCAGTGGCCTTTGTGGTGCAGATTCCGATTCTGACCTCTGTAAAGCAGCGACCTGGTCATCCATCCATATGTTTACTATGCAATTACGCAGCAAGAGAGAAAGAATGCAGCCTTTGGCCAAGTAGTCCTCAAGCCAGTATTGCAACAAAAGTCCAGTCACATCACCTAACTTATGGTTTGGGAATCACCTGTATTGGAATAGACACGAACAAGCATTCAAAGAAGGAAAAAAGGTTACTAATCTTTCTGTAACTTGGTTATTCGAAATGTGTTGCTCGTGCCCATTCTAAAACCTGCCCACCTATCTCTGTCAGAGTTGCCAGCAAGAAGGAACTGAGAGAGTGGCAGGGCAGCAGTTGCCTATATACGGTGTCATGAGTGGCACCAGAGCCAACCTGGCTGATATCACTAGAGAAAAGCTTACAGCAATGGCGCACACGGTGCACACACGCATATATTGGAATGGATTCGAGCAACACATCTCGAAGAACAACAATGACAGAAAGGTTAATAACTGGTTTTTTGAGTGTCCCTAATTAGTGGCATTTTTTGAATATTTGACCACTTGTTAAGTTATCCTCTTATACCCTAACATCTTCATCACAGTAAATTGAATGGAACTCAGTTTAATCTACTTCTTCTAGATTCTTTTTATTCTTTATTGAATGCAAACAGTGTGCTTCTTGACATAAAAGTATAGAGAAAGATAGAATCCCTGCCAGTATATATTAGACATTGAACAAAGGGTTAGGTCAACCCACTGAGTTTTGTACCTAGACTTCCCAGAAGCATAGGTATTTCACACCTGAGGTTTTGAGCATTCATTCCATCAATGTGTGTATATGGCATGCATTGGCTACAATTTTTGATGTAATGGGGGCGGGGGTTGGGTGCAGCAATGTTTTTTTTCTGACTCTGAGTGAAGCAGATCAGCCTGAGGTGTTGTTTTCAGTTGGACAAATCTTATTTATTTAAAAGAAACATTCTGGTTGGCTGGGGCAGAGGGGAGGAAGGAAGAAAGCTGGTAGGAAAAATACGGTTGCGGTCAGCAGAGCCTTTTCCTCAAGAGTTATTATCTATAACAAAGAAGAAAAATAACTTAGTGTAATCAGAAAGCATATAGGAAAAACTCCGCATCTTAGAGGCCATTCCAATTCGCTGAGCCTCTGTGTGAATATCCTGAACTTCCCAAAGGCATTCTTCCCCTACCTCTCTTTCCAAAGCCGTTACATTTAAGCACTGTTATCTGAACTGTTTGAAATGCCTGGCTAACTTTTATCAGGGTAGGTAAAATAAACCTTTGTTGAGATTGAGAAAACTTTCACAAAAAAATGAAACAGCAACAGTTGTGTTACAGCTAGGTTATTGAAATAGTTTGTGTTGCAAAATTAGTCTTCTGCATAGTGATGTGCTAGGACACTATAGAAATTATGTATGTGTACACACACACACACACACACACACACACACACACACACACACACACA
>ML675618.1:22802825-22861626 GCA_007922155.1 Mesoclemmys tuberculata | reverse complement strand
CACACACACACACACACACACACACACACACACACACACACACACACCCTTACACAACTGCCTTCTGTTTTGGCAGAAAGAATAAAGTAAAATATTCTATTATATTCAGTAAATCTCTTATCTCATTTACCTCATTAAACTTTCTAACAATCTGTGATCAGATATCTCCGCATTTGCCATCTTACTTAAATTGATAATTCCTTTTCAAGTATGTACAAACATCCACTTCATTTTTGAACCAGTCTTCAGGAACCTAACAAGCTTCCTGTCATTTAGAACCTTCATATCATAAACTATTTCTTCAGTATAATCCTATATGCCCAAATTCTAAGTTACCTTTCATCAGATAAGCCCCTTTCCTTTGCTCCAGCTATGTAAGATGGAAATGAATTTGTATTTTCTCATGGTTGCAAGTATGATGATGATAAAGCAGCTAGGGTACATAACCTTGACAGCAAAAAAAACAACAAAAAAACCCCACCACCACACTAGTCACAAAGAGAAGATTTACTTTCACGGGGATACTGTGGTTCAAGGGCATTGAATGCTTGAATGTAGCTTGAATGCCAAACTAACAGGTGTAAATTTTCTAAACTTGAAGAGAAGAGTTTAATATATTTTTGTATTATAATCTTCAAATGTTTCGAAGTATATTCTTGCCTCAAAGTGCATATGTTTGATAAAAGCAGATTTACGGTATGGTCCTAAACCCACTACAGTCAGTGAAAAGGCTTCCATTAACTTCAATGGGCTTTGGTTAAGACCCTAAACATGCATCTTTTATATAGTTGGCAATTGCACCATGTACAGATTCCTGTGCAGATTATTCTTCCCCAAATCAGGGCACATGTGCAAAGAAATGACGGACCTCCCCAACAACAGAGTTCCCAGTTCTAAGCATATGGAACCTGACGACTGGCTTCTCCAGTCTTTTGAGTTACCTGGGAATAGAGGGGGTTTTCTGGTAGGTGTTTTTAAACAAGGCTGTGGCAGAATTTGCATTTTCACGCGTAACATGTTAACTAATGGGAGTTCTTTGCAAGGTTAAAGTGGAGGAATAGATAACCTTTTATGTTTCTCTGTAGTTAATTTAAAAGCTAATTTTGTCAAATTATTAAACATTAGAATCATAGAAGATTAGGGTTGGAAGGGACCTCAAGAGATAATCTAGTTCAGCCCCCTGCTCAAAGCAAGGACGAACCCCAACTAAATTACCCCATCCAGGGTTTTGTCAAGCTGCACCCTAAAAACTTCTAAGAATGGATATTCCACCATCTCCCTAGGTAACCCATTCCAGTGCTTCACCACCCTCCTAATGAAAAAGATTTTCCTAATATCCAACCTAGACCTCCCCAACTGCAACTTGAGACCATTGCTCCTAGTTCTTTGACCTACTACAACTGAGAACCCTAGCTCCATCCTCCTGGAACCCCCTTACAGGTAGGTAAAGGCTGATATCAAATCCCCCCTCATTCTTCTCTTCTGCAGACTAAATAAGCCTAGTTCCCTCAGCCTCTCCTTATAAGTCATGTGCTCCAATGCCCTAATCATTTTTATTGCCATTAGCAGGGCTCTCTCCAATTTGTCCACATCGTTTCTGAAGTGGGGGACCCAAAACTGGACACAATACTCCAAATGCGGCCTCACCAATGCCGAATAGAGGGGAATAATCACTTCCCGTGATCTGC
Source organism: Mesoclemmys tuberculata (assembly GCA_007922155.1). Taxonomy (NCBI): domain Eukaryota; kingdom Metazoa; phylum Chordata; order Testudines; family Chelidae; genus Mesoclemmys; species Mesoclemmys tuberculata. Next base: position 22,859,938 of record ML675618.1, on the reverse strand, counting down.
TGGCAATACTCCTACTAATGCTTCCCAATATGCCATTAGCTTTCTTGGCAACAATGGCACACTGTTGACTCATATCCAGCTTCTTGTCCATTATAACCCCCAGATACTTTTTTGCAGAACTGTTACCTAGCTAGTCATTCCTCAGTCTGTAGCAGTGCATGGGATTCTTCTGTTCTAAGTGCATTACTCTGCGCTTGTCCTTGTTGAACCTCATCAGATTATTTTTTGGCGCAGTCCTCCAATTTGTATAGGTCACTCTGTATCCTATCTCTGCCCTCCAGTGGATCTACCACTCTTCCCAACTTAATGTCACCTGCAAACTTGCTAAAGGTGCAATCCATCCCATGATCCAGATCATTAATGAAGATATTGAACAAAACCGTCCCCAGCACTGACCCTTAGGGCACTCCACTTATTACTGGCTGCCAACAAAACATCGAGTCATTGATCACTACCCATTGATTCTGATGATCTAGCCAGCTTTTTATCCATTTTATACTCCATTCATCCAACCCATACTTTAACTTGCTGGCAAGAATATTGTGAGAGAACCTATCAAAAGCTTTACTTATACTATATATATAATAATACTAGGCTAACATCCTCCATGTCAACCAGTTCTAGAGGGTTCCATTCCAGGTTCTGGAGGGTAGTGTGCTGTAGTGGGCACAGACTCTTCTACTTGTTCCCACAAACTTGACCCCTTCTGCCACATTCTCTCCTCTTATTAGACCAGTCTCTTCCCCTGTCAGGCTTCTCATCCCAGTCCCATTCTCTTTGTGCAGCCAATTTAGTCTCCTGCTCCAGGCTCCTCATATGATCTGCCTCTTCTCTCTTCTCCCCTGACTACTACAATCCCTCCTCACTAATTTCAGTTTCCCCACTCTGGTTCCTTGGCTCCATGTCCCACTCTCTTTGTCCAGCCAGTCCCAGCTCCCTTCTCCCCATTCCCCTCCAGCTTCTTGTCAGACCTCTCTTTTTTCCTACCCCCAGCTACTAATACCAGTCCCCACAGCTCCCACCTCAGTGTTGCCCCCCCACCTGCCAACTGGCACCCAGCCCAACCAGGCCCAGTCTGTCCTCTCCAATACCTTCCCCAGGTCTCAGTCTTATCCCCCTCAATTACACACCCAACCCAAGTCCCACTCTCACCAAATTTCTTGTCTAATCTACTCCTCTTCCTTCTCCCTGAGCCAGATTTTGTCTTCTCTTTATTAGAATCAGACAGCTTCTTCCTCAGCACATCCAGGGTGCCAGCAAGGGTAGGGGGTCATTGGGAGTACAGGAGAGACAGGCTCCCATTTTTGTCTGGAGTATCCATTACAAATTAAATTCTTTTGAGCCCCCATAGCCCTAAGGTGCATCATACTCAGTCACTACGTGGGGATGATACATGCCTAGTTTGTTCATAGAGAAGCTATGAGGGGATGCAGCATGCACAGACTGGTCAGCTCTATGATCTGTAGGAAACTAGAACATGCATACTAAGGACATATGCTTTGAAGATTTTACCTAGCATATGACTTCTGGGCATGTAAAAACTGTGATTTTTCAAAGGCTTATTACTTGTCCAAATTTTCATGTCTTTTTTTTTAAATGGGGATGGCAAAAGACACTTTTCTGACTAAAAGACCATCCCATACTGAATTTCATACCACTTCTGTCTCAAGAATTTTTTAACGTGGGCAAAACAAAGTATTTTTTCCCTCACCTCATTCTTGGAAACAGCTACATTGTTTTGGCTGAAATTTTCCAAAAAATGTTAGTTTGAGGTAGGCACCCAGCATGGAAAATTTCAGGCCAAATTTGTATGGCAAAGTTATAAGCAACTGAAAACAGTGGCTTATGATGGGAAGTGTCAGGCAACCTTAATAATAGCCTGTTCTACTAGCCCTACCTATTATATTTCTAACCCCACATTGCATACCTCACTAGGCTTCAGCTCACTACTACAAACCATGCTTTCCCCTCTTTTTTGCAATGATACAAACCCTATGACCCTACAGGCATATGTTCCTATGTGTAGCTTTTATGGGATCTGATTGTGACTGCTGTTTCTTGCTCTATCAGGCAGTGCAGTGTGTATTGAGCAAATAGATTAGCTTGATGAGAGATGCTCGGCGCCCACTCCTCATCTGGGCAAATGAAAATGGACTGCGTGTTATCCCCCTTCATCCTATTCCAGAGAGGAGAGGGAAAAACAAAGGGAAGTACTCTTCCCTCTATCATTCCTTTTTTAGTCTACGGGGAAGGATGGGATATGGAAAAGCGAGAGTCCTTTGCCCTCAGGAGTCAGAAGAGCAAGAAGCGTAGGGGAGGGGACCTGACAGATATATAATGCTGCTTAGTCATGTTAGACATGCATCAGTATGTGATTGAGTAGTCATATTAATGCAATATCTCACTACAAAGATTATAATACATTGATAGTTATTTCTCCTACACAATTTCTTAGAAGCCCCATTGTGCTAAGTGCTGCACAGTACATAATTTGCAATCTAAAAGTAAAGAACAGTCCCTTCCCCAAGGAGTTTAAAATCTAAATACACAAGACAGACTATGTGTGAAAGAAATGAAGCATTATTATCCACATTACACAGACTGGGAACAGAGGGGAAAAAAAGTTTAGTGACTTAACCACGGTCACAGAGGGAATCTCTGACAGAGCTGGGAATTGCACACACAACACTTAAATCCCATCCAGTTCCTTAACTACAAGACTTTTGTTAATGGTCAGATCCAAAACATAGCTGGATATAAGCAAAAATACTGTTTGCTTAAGGAATAGAGAAAAAACACACCGAAATAAGGTCATTATAACTCAATTAGCCTCAAACTGGGAAAAGCCCTGGCACAAAAGACTATAAGGGATTATCTACATAGTGAGTTACTGCTCAGGAAGCTGGGGTGTGAATCTACAGTGCACAGCAAGCCTGTGGAAGCCTGTTAAGCAAGCCTGTGCACTGCACATTCTGTAGTGGATTTTGACAAAGTTCTGTTTCAAACAGTGGTATGCCAAAGTGCATTACAGAACTTTTAGTGTGAAATACCCTAAGCTTTTTTTAATCTGCTTTTTTTGTTGTTGTCATTTCAAAAGGTATCATGACCTTCTGCTATCCCCCATGATGGTTTTCAGCACACATCTTTGTTCTAATCAAGTCATTAACATTTCAAGCATTTTTCTCAGCACAGGTGGTCTTTCTGTTTCATGAATGGGGATTTAGGGTATTTCCTTGAGATCAAAGCTTAAACTTGCATAATTTATTCTAACCATTAAAATTAAAAGACTAGGTAGTTATGTTCCAGATATTGTTGTTTATCAGACAGACATTTTTCTTGGAAGGTCATCCTACCACAGCCATCAGGCATAGCCTTCTGGAGTTGCAGAACTTAGAGGGCTTTAGATATGTTCTATCCTTTCCTTACTGTGCAAATGGTCTGTGCGGTTAGTCCAGATACCGATTCCGTGTCCATTCTCAGTACTGGAGACTAAAACTAATGAGGTTCATTACTGTTTACTATTTTAAGACAGTTTGACAGTACTTAGAAAAGATACAGATTTTCAAAAGTACTCTTTAAAATCATAACCATAGTTTTCTATATCTAACATTTTGCTCACAGATGAATTCCAATTATTTTAAGTGCAAACTGCATTTCTGCATGCACATAGAGAAAACTGCACTCACAATTTTGGAGGCCACATAGAGGTACCTTTGAAAATTTATCCCTTAAAACCACTAGGTACAAAAGCATCAGGAGGAAAAAATATTAATTTATTTGCAACTTTTTCTTGAACCTCTGTTGCATTAGAATTGTGGTGTGTGCTATGCTCAGGGAGGTCAATGTAGCTGACACATTCTTTTAATGTGAAAGATAATTTTATTAAACCAGATTTAGTTTCACATTTGTTCTGAGAGTGGCAAGATGCTGGTTCAGTGAAAAAGACATTAAACAATTAAACTTCACGAGCTTTGTATAGGCTTGAAAGCTTGTCTCTTTCACCTACAGAAGATGGTCCAATAAAAGATATTACATCATCCACTTTATCTGTCTAACATCCTAGGACGAACACAACTACAACTCTGCGAACTCTGAAACTACAAACAGTTACACCTTTTGGATGACACACTGAACTAAACAAGCTGCTATTCCTACACACAGAAATAGAAAATAAGGAAAACTGGGAATATATGTTCCTTCTTTACCCTATAACTAACAGGGAAACCGTATATGAAAATTACAATTCCGTATAGATTGTTTGTAACACCTCCCATTGCTCTGTGTCCTGTGCTGTTGTTTACTTATCAATAGGCATTGTTTTTTCATGAAATTTTTACCACACTTGATAATTTGAATATATAAGTACCACATTTCTTATCAATTTCGGAGGTGTTGCTAAGATGCCATTTTTAGTGTGTAACACTAGAATATAAAACACCCACGGTTGCTGTTCTCCAGTCCCAGGAGGAATCAAAGTCTGCAGCACGATTATCTATCCCAGCTCTACTGACAGCTCTAACAAATGAAGTAGCTTAGTCTGCAATTGTTTGAACATCTTTCCTCTTGTGATATAACTGATGTTTTGTCTTTTCCTAGATGGAAGCAATACAATAAAATAACCAAAATGAGAATCAGCCTTTATCTCTTTTCAGAGTTTTTCAATTTTTTTCTTTAATAAACACTTAATAAGAGCCAGGAGCCACTCATAAATACATAATTAGATTTAACTTGCACATCTGAGTGATTTTACATGTGAGGTATGCACACACAGATACTTACATTTTGCTGTAAGCTAATAAAGAATCCTCACTCCTCTGCAGTAATCCTTTTGTTGGGCAAACCTTAGAACTCTCTATTTTTACTTGTAATATGGATTCACACTGTTTTTCGAAGAGGCAGAAAAAGATACTGCTGAATGCTTTGACTATGACATTATGCTGAAGATAACAGATAAATTTTTCAAAAAGTACCTATGTGACTTTGGAGCCAAAGTCCTATTCTAAAGAAATGATTCTGGCACTTAAGGCTAGATTCACAGCAGGATTTAAGGACCTAATTGATACTTTGTGCTTATATCTCAGGCTTAGACCTCAATGGGATTCACAATAACCCTATTCAGCTGCCACCAAACTGTGAAGGCACCTAAACTTGCTTGGTGCCAACATTTTTGTAGTAAAAGCTCCCTAGATGCTTATGTTTCTGCCTCTGAGTATGTGCACGGCTCCCTTACTCTAGCGGGGCTGGAAGTCTAAGCCCCAGCACAATGCACAAACTGAGGAAAGATAGGCTTTCCCTGGCCTAACCTTCCTGTGGAATCCAACCCAGGAAGTGGTCTCAGAACTTGCCTCCTGGAGTGGGCTCGGTAGGTGAGCCCATGCAAAATAATGCCAAGGAGGATGACCTCTCATAACTTTCAGCCTCGTGGTTATAGTACTCATCTAGGATGTGGGAGACCCCCTCTTTAAGTTTCCCGTCCACCAAAGAAGGGATTTGAACAGGGATCTACTATCACTTAAGCACACGCTCGCACCACAGAGCTATTGGATAGTCTGCTGAGAAGCTGTCTCAATCTCTCCTGTTGAAGCTGTTCCTCTTTGGAGGAGTTATGAAAGAGTCATTGTGCCAGGGAGTGAGCGATTGCAAGACAGCATGAGAATGACTCTAGCCTGCTGATTAGCATGCTGTCCTGAAGCCAGTCCCTCTGCTCCAATGACTTTTTAATAATTATTTGTCCACAATGGGATGGCTTCAATAGGAGAGATTGAAGGAACCCTGCCTCAGATAGCTCCGGGGCTAACGCACTCACCTCATATGTGATCAGATCCCTTCCTCTCCCCTCTGAGGTTGAGAGAAGACTTGAACCAGATGTGAGTATTATAACCTGAGTGTTGTAACCACTGGACTAAAAGTCATTAAGGGGGGGCCTTCTGTCCCTTTGCCTGGTTTCTTGCAAAAATAACTTAGGTACCTAACCCCAGGAGAAGGGATGCAGTAGAGAATCTCAGGCAGAGGGAGATGCTGAACTTCAGAATGGGGTGGGGCTTAGGATGCACCCCTGGCCTTGGCATCTCCCAGCGGCTATCTTAGTGAGCCATCTACCATGCTGCTTTTGTGAATCTCATTCTGAGGCACTTCTCTTCCCCATTCATTGCATAGAAAGCCTAGGCACTTAATTTAGGCTTTGTTAATCCCACTGATTTTCTAGGAGCCTAAATTCCTTTGTCAATTTAGCCGTTAGGAGTCTAAATCTTACTGAAATTCAAGTATTAAAGTCTGAGTTAAACTCCAAAGCCTCCAAAGCCAAACTCCAAGAAACCCATTCTAAATGCCACAGGGCCTTTGGGGAGGAACGGACAACACAGTATATCAGTTACCATTTACAGATCCTTAAAATATCTAGGCACAACATAGTAAGTTATTAAATAGCACCTTGAACTCTATATTTAATTGAGTTAAGTGAGATTTCTCATTTGAATTAGAGCTACAGAGTGTGAGTACGGGTTGCAGATTTATACACTTAATTATTGTAACAAATACATTGATGAACAGTATATTGCAATCATTTGGGTCTGATAAAGCAAGGATCTTTTGAAACATAGTTGTGCTTACAGCAAATTTTAGTCATCTGTGAAAAATAGGGCTTTTACAGTGGAAATGCAAACAAACACAGCAGGCAACTCTCTAATAGAATGCTGTTTTATTAAATCTTTGCTTCCTACTTCTGTAAGTAAGCTATAGGTAGTCCCTGGTGTTGTACGCTCTACCAAGATAAAATAGTCTGCCATGTGAGGGTCTGGCTCAAGATGAAGGCATATGAAAGTTTCAAGGACAAAGTATAAACAAGAAGATATATCCCAAGTGAAACAATACTAAAATATTATTTTCCATGTTAAATTACACCACATAAAGGCTGTGTAATTTGGATGCTCAGGAATCCGGTGTCTTGATTCCAGTCAGTCCTGGCTCTGACTGGCTGCGTGTTCTTGCCCATTTCCCCTGTTAATTTGAGATATGTTATGCACTTGCTTGAGGAGGGTATCCTGAGGATTAACGAATGTTAGTATAATGCTTTTAATATTTAAAGTGCTATAAAAACTCTCAGCATTGTAGTTATTGCACTACTATGTCTAAATTACTAAATGGTATTAATACTGTATCCTTGCTTACAAATAGTACTATAAAAAGTAAAAGCCTATCTTGTTTCATAATGCCCCTATAATTTTTTGATTTTTTTTCCATTACTTGTATCATATTATCTTTGATTCTTTTACTTTCTAGGCAAAATAATCCACCCTGGAACAGGGAGAACAAGGGGGCCATGGCCCCCCACTTTTAAAAGCCCACCCACTTTTTAACATGGGTGTAGTTTGCGGGCCAGGGGGCCACATTGCTCCCCAAACTGCAAGCCTCAGACAGGTGCCATTCACGGTAGGGGAGCTGATCAACTTTCCAGTGCTGTCCTTACTCCTGCTGCTCCTCTTCCCTCTGAGTCCCTGCCTCTAATTAGGCTGGAAGATGGAGCTGGGCCACCACCAGGGAGCCTGAGCCACTGTAGGGAGCCCTGGACCCTCCACCTGCCCTGGGCAGCAAGCCCTGAGGGGCACGAACACAGGCTGAGGGGCTTGCGCTTGGGCCCTCTGCCCTTCACCCAGCAGCCTGGGCTCCCTGGATGGCTCTTGCCATAGCTCAGCTTTGGCTTCCAGTCTGGACAGGGAGCAGGGCCTTGTGGGGGGTCAGCTGTGGCCCCACCACTTCTACCAAAGTTCCAGTACTTCTGATCAGGCTCCATTGTACTGGTGCTGTACAACACCTTCAAAATCATAGTCTAAATAGATTGAACAGACTGCAACAGATAAACAACTGAAAAGCAAAATATTCAAGTGGCATTAGGTATATGTGGTATTAATTATTCCTTTCCAGTAACTCCTCATTACTTTCTGTCCAAGTCCTCCAGCCAGTCTGCTCCACCCCCACTGCCCAGAAGTGCTCTTCTTCTTGGTATAGACTGAAGGAAAAAAAAAAAGAAGACATCCGACAACATCTTGATGGCTCACAATCAGTGTTCAGATCCGGGCACAGCAAAGAGATGGTTCTAGTGTCAGTGAAAGACATCCTCTTAATGGCCATGGTCATAGGCAAGATCTCCATGCTCAAACTGCTGCATCTCACTGCAGCCTTTGACTCAGTGGACTGCAATGTACTACTAAACTGCCTACAACATGACATAGCAGAGAGTTTGGTAGCAGAGCCTCTGTGCCTCACCCTGGCTCCAAAGAGCAGTGACGGACAGCTCTTACTCTCTCTCTCTTACAGCCCTCTCCCCCTGAAAAAAAAAAATTCCAGAGCAGAGAGGCAGAGCTTGGTGGTGGTGGAGCGTGATGCTTATTGCTTTCTTAATTATTTTTCCCTTAAATGGGACATCAGAAACAGGTTGGTAGTTGGCAATATCTTCAGTGTTACCCTTTGTGTCTATTAAATCAAGCCATAGATATGACAAAACTTTAAAAATGACAATTAAAAAAAATCTCATCATTAACTTTTGAAGACAGATTGTATGCATTCACAGCATACACAGCAAGTTATTAATGATGCATGAAATATAAAGTCCTGCATCCATGAGTTAACACCACACTTTGGTGATAGTATATTTAGTTCAGAGAGCGCTAGGGAAGCCCAGCAAACAGAGAGGGTTCTACTTTAAAAACAAACAAAAACATTGTATCTTCTCATGTGAATTTTTTGCACATTTTCATTATCCCTCTACTGCACATGCCATTTGTAGAGAGTATTACTATAGTGTGAGTATTCACTGGCCCATTAATCAGCTCAGTGGAGTGGTTTATGTTATGGTGCCTTTTTGTACAAAAATTATCATCTTTTTAATGTAGATGGAACTTCTCTGACTACTGTTTTTTCCAGCTGATCCCTGCTGGTTCTTGCAAAGACATTTCCTTTTGTGGCTCATAAAAGACTGGGGATAACTTGCTTGTACCATACAGAAGGTTAATTTATGGACCCCTGCACAAAACAGTGAATAAACTGTGGTGTAAAAATAAGTATGATAACACTCCTGTTGTGCGACATAAGAAACTTATGGAGCCTGAAGAGTATTTTGAAAAAAATACTAAGCTCTGTGCTCAGGTGCAGACAACCAGTGCTCCATGCAGCTTAGGAGAGGTGGTGCAAAAGGCACTCATTCCAAGCCAGCTCTGTTCTTCAGGCCTCTTGTCACCATATTGTAAATCAGAGCATCTCCAGGGTCCTCTTGGTGATCTCGCCCCTCCATAATAATAGAACTCACAGGCTTCAACTAGTGCGATCACCCATGCTCATTTATTTACAGTGTACAAGTACAGACTCCACTCCCAAACCAGGCCCACTTGGTCCCCAAGGCTTTGGGCTAGCAGCAAACTAAGTCACAGGGCTGCTAATCTTCTTCCTGGCCATGCTTCCCTGAGGTGTCTCCCTGGCTGGGTTATATGCACCCTGCATCTAGGGGACAGCTGTTCCTGCTTATCTCATTACGCACATTCCTGGCTTCTTCTAATCAGGCCCTTCAGCTGTGGGTTCCTTCATGGCTGTTCAGGGCTCTACTGGTCCCCTTTACCGCAGTCCAGGCAGCTGGGTTAGGGGACACACAGAGGAGATCTAACCCCATCCACTCTGCCACAACAACTAAGCTAAAAAACTCCAGGACAATTTTTTCAAAAAAGGGCATAGCAGATTCACATGCATTTGAAATCATAAACAAGCCATTTTTTATTCCAGAGAGATAGCAATATAGAGAAACAGGGACTTATACACAGAGTAACCAATTTGTTATGCACACATAAATAAATTCTACCATCCTGCAGCCTCAGAGGTGAAGAGGCTTTGTCAGGTCTAATGGGGGAAAAAAATCATTGGACCCCTTTAAAAGATTGCTTTTTCCTTCCCTTTTCATGGGCATCAGATAAGAACCTAAGAACATAAGAATGGTCATATTGGGTTAGACCAGTGGTCCATCTAGCCCAGTATCCTAGCTTCCAACAGTTGCCTATGCCACCTACTTCAAAGGGAATGAACAGAACAGATAATCATCTGATCCCTGTTACCCATTCCCAAACAGAGGCGAACAGAGGCTAGGAACACTTCAGAGCATGGATTTACATCTCTGCTCATCCTGTCTATTAACCATTGATGGACTTATCCTCCATGAACTTCTTTAGCTTTTTTTTAACCCTGTTATAGTCTTGGCCTTCACAACATTCTCTGGCAAAGAGTTCCATAGGATGAATGTACATTGTGTGAAAAAATACTTCCTTTTGTTTGTTTTAAACCTGCTACCTATTAATTTCATTTGGTAAACTCTAGTTCTTGTGTTATGAGAAAGAGAAAATAACACTTCTTTTTTCACTTTCTCCACACCAGTCATGATTTTATAGCCCTTTATCAGATTCTCTGTTAGTCATCTCTTTTCCATGCTGAACAGTGCCCGTCTTATTAATCTGTCCTCATATGGAAGCTGTTCATATGTTGGTCTTTTTTTGTTGGTCTTTTCTGTACCATTTCCAATTTCAATATATTTTTGGGAGATGGGGTGACCAAATCTGAACACAGTATATTATAATATTATATGGCAATATAATATTTTCTGTCTTATTATCAATCCCTTTACTAATGATTCCCAACATGTTATTGGCTGTCATGGGGACTTCTCGGCTGAGTGGTTGGACTGAAGGGCGCAGCAGAAGTTCATTAGCTCTTACACATCAAAAGGGAGGACTTATGAGCCCTTTCCTCTGTGCAGACTACCATTCTGCCTCTGGAAGCAACAGTCTTGCTGTGGGCATAATTCCCCCTTTTGGGGGCAAAGAAGAAAATTTTCCCTCCTGGGCCTGGGTAGAATGGAGTTTTCTTTCTCACTGTCCTGTAACAGGGTGATCTGCCACTTTTAATAGCCTGGCAGTGGGAAGGGGGGGACTGGAAGCACCTACTTTTTCAGCAGCTTCCAGAGAGACCCAGACAGAGTCTTGAACCTCACAGGATACTGTGAGGACTGAAACAGAATCCCAAATTCAACAGGATACCATGAGAACCCAGGCTAGAACCCTTTGAACAAGCTAGCCTGAGAATTCAGATAGGACCACTCCAACAAGTAGAAGCTCAAATAAAGGGTCAGGGCTGGAAACAGAACTCCAATGCAGGGAAAGAGAGAGCCCAGACTTGCATTATGGCTTGCCTCATAAGGGCTGGGGAACTTACAGAGTGACGGGAGTCAGCAGAAGTAAATTACAGAACCTCAAGTTCGAAAAAGAACAACTTCCCACAAATCTCCAGTTCACCAATGAGGAGAGAACATTTACTCCTCATGGTTCATAAACCGCAGACTGATGTAGAGATTCTGAATGCAGTGACAAAAAAGCCTAGGCATTCAACAGGCCCAAAGTCCAGGAGACTGAACTAAGGTGATATATGGATGGTGCCCAGTGAGCCTGGGTATATAACTCTGACCCTACTGCATAAACCTCAGGAAGATTGGGCCCCAGAGTTTGTGCATGGGGGGACTTTTCTATGATCTCTAGAACTTGAAGAACATCCTGTAACTGGGTGGGACTTGAGGAAAAAGGTGTTGAACTGTTGCTCTTATGTTAAATGAGTGAAGGAAATGCTTTGGTTGGGGGCCCTGAAGTGTTGTAATGAATCTTGATGCAAGGATGTCGGTGCAGAAATGTGCTGGGTTTTTTTTGTCTTGTGAGAGGTGAAAGTAGCCCCAGGAACCACCTCAAGAGAAGGGAATTGGAGTGGGATTTATTTTTTCTCCTGGAAAGGAAGGGGGTGTATCACAGGGTAACTGGTCCCTGCAGATAGACTAGGCCCAGTTCCCTGAACCAGAGCAGGTGAGTCCTATCCAGCCAGTTAAAGGGGGCTGGCTAAGCCTGGGCTGTTAGTGGGCAGGAAGAAAGAGGGAATAATGGGGACAGGCTGTGCCTGAGGAGGGAAAGTCACAGTGCAGTGGAGCTCACTCCTATGGTGGGTTCCCTGAAGGAAAGGACTAAGTGCTCAGGGAGTCAACCCTGAGGCTACTGGCCCAGAAAGGGAATAGAACTGGGAACCTGCCAGAGGGGTGGAGATTAAACCAGAAAGTAAGGAGTTAAAAATTAAAACTGAGTTCAAAGTCTTTTTCTGTTTGTTTGCTGGCTTCTGTTAAGAAAGAAAATCTCCTTGCTAGAGATGGGGCATGGCAGCATATAAGCCCTGCCCAGTGACAAGTATGGTAAAGGATGTGTTTTAAATAACACCAAGTTCCTTGCTGTTATTGGAGATATGTCCTATGTTTATTTAAACAGCAAGAGTCCTGTAGCACTTTAAAGACTAACAAATTTATTTGGGCATAAACTTTTGTGGGCAGAAACCCACTTCATCGGATGTTTGTTTAGTTTTCATTCATTCAGTTGAAGACAGATGAATAAACTACTATGAAATAGATCTAATTACAAGAGAATGTTCTCGAGGCCATAAGTAATTTGTACTGCAGCATGGGTTTGATATGGAACATTCTTTAGTTGCCCCTGGGAGCCAAATTCTGATCTAATTTGCTTCTGTGTAAATTCAAAATGAGGCCATTAAAGGAGTTATTCTGGTATAATGAAGATCAGAATGTGGCCTATAGTATTCATTTCATGGTATTTTAATGATAAATATTGTCTGAAATAAAATATAGTAGTACAACATATAAACTACATAAACACCCTGGAAAGTAAAACAACACAGGAGATGGTGACTGTGATTAAGAACAGTTGATTTGCTCGGGGAGTGGGCAAAGCGTTTGTGGCTCTGGGTAAGTGTGAGAGGCTAATTTTTTCATTCCTGGTTTTTGTTGTTTTTGAGTTTGGCATTATTGTCATTTAGTCCTTTTCTAACACTAGTCTTTATGTATGCGTGTGATATTTTGTATGCTTACAAACAGTACAAGACGAGTGCTAGCCATATAAAATCTAGAGTCTACATTAAAGGAGAGAAACTATGAACTAGACTTTGCTTTCTGTTATTTACATTATTAATTTATACTGATGTGAATCACATGCTGGTCCAGTATTGTCAAAATAATGTAGAAAGGAGTGGAAATATGTATGCTGAATCTTGTTGGATTCCACCAGGGGATGGGAAATAGTTATAATACAGACTTCACTGAGACAGGGCAGTTAGAAGGCAGCAGTCCACTAACAAAAGGGAGGAGCTGCCTAAACAGCTGGAGCAGTCTCAGTAGGATGAAAACATTAAAGGTTATTTTCTCTGTCCTCTGTGCTCTCTTCCTGTTTGTTTCTGTTCATAGATAACAGAAGGCAGGTTTGAAAGGAGTTAATCTGCTTTTATGCTAAAATCCTAGTGGTTTGGCTCATTTAAAATGCTTGGCTCGAATCTTAGATTGTCAGGTCCAGATGCTGTTACCCTCATCAGAGCACTTTGCTCCGTAAGCGAGTTCTGCTGAACTCAGTAGGCCTACTTCCAAACAATGTATTACTCGACATGAGTAAGGGTATCAATACCTGGCCTTAAGATGTCACTGTGAAAAGCAGCTAGACAGTTTATTTTGTACAGCTGTCAGCAAAATTTTCCATTGTTACAGCCTTCCTGAGGCTACCTCAGTGTAGAAACATTCTTCATAACTTCAGTGATATCTGGTATGACTATGGCAGTGAAACTGGATGTCTTGTACTGGTTTTATAACACATTTACAGAATCAGACTTCTTTCACTAAAAGATGCTATTTTTCTCCTGTAATTGGCAAGACTGTAATGGTCTACATTATTACCCACCTTCTGAGAGCTTCTCTCTTGTCAAGTTAGAAACAGTGTATTTATTTGCCTGTCTGTATCTTGAAAGTGCACACCTCAAATTCATTTCTTGCTCTATTTAGCATTCCATAGTACAAGTACTGTAAGATGTAGCATAAAACAATATGATTGTTGCTGTCATCCATATCTTACAGAATATTGGATGTGTGTCCGTAACAATTACACCTAGGTTAGAGCTCTGCAGAGAGGCAGATATTTAAACTCACTCCTATATTTCTGTCTAATCATATCTGAATACAGGGCTAAATCTGGCAGGATTTTATATTGAAACAGCCCTATACCCCCTTATTGACAGAAAACTCCCACTGGCATTCATAGAAATGTTGTCTGAATAAGAAACGCAAGAATTGGACAGGAAACAGCCCCTCTTGATTTTCTTTACAAGTGCAAAAAAAAAAAAAAATCAAAATGGAACAAATATATAAAATCCCATGCCAGACTACCATGAAACATTGAAGCCCATGACTCAAAGTTGTGTCTGAAATATGGCAGGCTCTCAAGTGTCCTTGCTTAATGTGGCATGATTTATCATTGTCTTGTGGTGTCCTCAGACTGGTGGCTGCAGGATTTGACTAAAATTCCCAGGTAAACACACAGCAGGTTTTAACTTCAACTAACATTTGGTTAAAAGCACACTGACAACTTTAATGTCAAATGACACAAAATTCAAGTTTTTTACTTATATAATACATTAGAAACCTCAGGTTGAAATTTTGGGGCTGAGTCTCACTCACACCTGTTTAAATCAAAAGTAACTCCAGTGAAGTTAAGTGAATTATACCAATGAAAATTAATGTGAATGAGAGAAAAATCAGGTCCTGTGTTTTCAAAGACTCTAGAGGGTAGATTTTAATAGGTATTGATTTTTATAACCACAATGAAACTTTTCTACAGTTTTACTTGATTTCATATATAATTATTATGCAAATTGAGGGAGTTTGTTTAAATATCCTGGTACTTGCTCTTTAGGTAAGCTAGCATGGTCAACTCATCTGCTCAGACAATAAAGTGGGAAATGTGTCATACATTCAATGTTCATTTATGCATAACAGACTGACTTTGAGTAAATGTTAGATTTATTTCATTTTAGCAACTACTCGCACTTTTATAAAAAGGTATGATAATCTCGATTATTGATACATATAAATTGCACCACATTACTTTTGATGACACTTTCACTTAACATTTCAAAAAGGCTAGACACAATACAAGTCTATTAGTTTTATGCCCTACCTAATTCTAGGATGGATTTTAATCATGATTGAAATCAGCAAACAGGAAATTTTTATTTAAATAATTGTTTTTAATTCATAGAAGCATAGAATATTAGAGTTGGAAGGGACCTCAGGAGGTCATCTAGTCCAAACCCCTGTTCAAAGCAGGACTGACCTCAGCTAAATCATCCCAGCCAGGTGTTTGTCAAGACAGATTAAAAACCTCTAAAGAGGTCCCTAGGTAACCCATTCCAGTGCTTCACCATGCTCCTAGTGAAAAACATTTTCTTAATATCCAACCTAGACCTCCCCCACTGCAACTTGAGAACATTGCTCCTTGTTTTGTCATCTACTTCCATTGAGACCAGCCTAGCTCCTTCCTCCCTGGAACCCCCTTTCAGGTAGTTAGAGGCTACTATCAAATCCCCCCTCATTCTTCTCTTTTGCAGACTAAACAAACCTAGTTCCCTCAGCATCTTCCCATAAGTCATGTTCTCCATCCCCTAATCATTTTTGTTACCCTCTGCTGGACTCTCTTCAACTTGTTCACATACTTTTTGTAGTTGGGGGCCCAAAATTGGACACAATACTCCAAATTCGGCATTGGTGAGGGAATAATAACTTCCCTTGATCTGCTGGCAGTGCTCCTACTAATGCAGCCCAATATGCTATTAGCCTTCTTGGCAACCAGGGCACACTCCTGACTCATATCCAGCTTCTTGTCCATTGTAACCCCCCCTGGTTCTTTTCGGCAGAACTGCTGCCTAGTTCGTGGGTCCCCAGTCTGTAGCTGTGCATGGGATTCTTCCTTCCTAAGTGGAGGACTCTGCACTTGTCCTTATTGAACCTCATCAGATTTCTTTTGGCCCAATTCTTCAATTTGTCTAGGTAACTCTGTATCCTATCCCTACCTTCCAGGGTATCTTCTGCTCCCCCTAGCTTAGTGTCATTTGCAAACTTGCTGAGGGTGCAATCTATCCCATTCTCCAGATCATTAATGAAGATGTTGAACAAAACCAGCCCCAGGACCAACCGCTTGGGCACTCCACTTGTTACCAGCTGCCAGCTAAACACGAAGCCATTGATCACTACCTGTTGAGTCCGATGATCTAGCCAGCTGTCTATCCATTTTATAGTCCATTCATCCAACCCATACTTTAATTTGCTGATAAGAATACCGTGGGAGACCGTGTCAAGTGAAGTGTATATCACTTCACTAAAGTGAAGGTATATCACATGTACCCTTTCCCCACATCCACAGAGCCAGTCACCTTTAGTTCCCTGTCTCATCTAACCTTCACAGGCAATGCCTGAGTGAGTTAATTGGCTATGATCATTTATGTGTTTTAGAGATTATATTGTTCTTATTCATCTTTGCTGCTATAATAGATGATTTGGAACTTATACAGTAGATCTGGCACCTCATGTTACTTCACAGCTGGGAATATTTGTGCAGGTTAGAGTTTTTCCAAGAGTACTTTTCCTGTATTTAAAAAAATGTAAAAGAATAAATGCATTATTTTGGACAGATCTGGCATTTTCTACGTTTTCTAAACTGCAAACTCAAGCTAAGATTTGTTTGCTCAGAATTCCCTTTGACCATTAGGAGTTGTGTATGCCAGAAATTGATGATTGGACTATATCTCTAGCTGACAGCTTGACACCGAACATTATTTGAACTGTCCATAAGCAAAAGCAAAACATATGAGAGTACTCAACAGCAAATGTCTCTAGTGAAACACTAGATTAAGGCTGTTCCGTATAATCAGACTGAGTTTTCAAATATGAAAAAATCCATAACATTATTTAGATATTAGAATTTTTACTTTGCTTTTTAATTCTATGCTTTAAGGTGTGGTATTTGGATTTGGTCTAATGGGTTAAACCTGAGTCTTTTGGATACACTGGAAGTCTTTTGTCAAATGCTCAGACTGTTCTTACTGGTTTCTGGGTGAGTTTTACCACAGTCTTTGTGGCTGAAATTTGCATTAGGTTATACCTGAGATTGGCTGAGAGCTTATTCATTTGTTTACAATATTAAATGTTGGACAGGTGCCAAACTGCAATATACTGTAACTGACAGGCCCATTAGTATTAATGAAATTGGAATCTGTCAAAGCACCTTTGGGATAGTATAATATTTTTTCCAGCATAAAGTCTCAATTTAGACCATAGATCACTTTATGTAACAATAAGTGGAGTGGATTAAAAGAATGGGTAAACTTTGAAAAAGGTGTAATAATTGTGGGAAATGTAGTCATCATTTTAATAAGTGCTATTCTACTTAGCATAAAGATAAGAAATTTGCTCTAAAAATCTTCCATGAACTCCTACCCCGAGAGGTACAATTAGAAAACACCTTCCCATACCTATTGAGAATGGGGATTAGAGGTCCAGATGTTTAAAGCCTTCCAGTGCCCATTTATGGCCCAATCCGACTTTCAATGCAATCAATGTGAATTTTTCATAAACGTTGGTTTTGGCCCCTGGGTGTTCTTGTGTCCTGCTTGTAAAAGTTTGTTTTATATATAGACAAGGCAGAAATTACTTCATATGAGTATATCATTTTTATGATTAATGACAAAACTGAAGGGTTTATTTTTCACATAATGTTAAAAAATGTGCAAATGAGAGGTAATGAAGTGATGTAGCAGTCCAGGACTTTGTTTCTATAAGTATTGTTTTTTATTGGCTGTCAGTAGCTTGTAGTTCTTGTAGTTTGTTTTGTATCCAGTTTTAAAGTCAGTAAAGAGATTTGTTTTTAAAACTATGTTTTGATTACTTCAGGAAGAGAGGAAACATATGCTATTACAATCTCTTTGTAATTCTTGCAATTATAAGTAGGGCTCTGGGATAAACAAATTTTAAAAAATAAATGTGGTTACAATTATTGTAAACCAAATCATTGTAAAAAGAGAAACTGACAATTCTTTTGTCATATATATTGATCACTAGTGTTAAATATGCAGATATTAACAAAAAATAACTTATCTTTATGTTTTAACATGAAAAATGAATTCAAAATGAATAGAATCTACCTATAATAAACAATAAAACAATTTACTGAATTACTTAGTTTTGTCCAGTTCACATTATATATTTGTCTGGTCTTTTATTTTCTGTTGTTTTTCAGCATAAATATAAAATGAGAAATTGCTCTGATTTTCCAACAGTTTAAACAGCTAATAAAATCACAGCGTACATTTTCATATTAGGATTGAACAAATATTCATTTTATAGTAGGCGCAAATGTGAAAATCACGAAGTAAGTTATTTTGAAAAAAAATGCATTTAATAACAGTAAAAGGGCAGTTTGTCATGCTAATCTTTGTTGTATTAGTGATGGCTTTTATATACTTTTTGGATTTATATGGACTATATACTCAGCAGTTATTTTATATGGGTGAATATCTTCTAAAGATTGATGTAAATCAGAGTGCAAAGCCTTATATGATGCAGAGCCCCATTACTATACCTTTGATAGCCTCACAGTATTGATCATGAACAAATTGACTTAATTATCATCTTGCCTCTGAAAATGTCATTAATTACACAGATTATCATTGTGAAATGTTCATAGGTATTGTTTCATATCACAGGGAAATGTAGGTCTTCTACCTCTCCATTCTTCAAAATACCTGAGGGGAAAGCTAACAAAACAAGTATTTTAAATTAATTATGGTAACAATTAACAGCTAAAAATGTCAGTTCAATATACCCAACTAAAACATATTTTTGTAACTAAATCCTAAAAGGACAATGTTGCATTAAGCTGGCATGATGCAGTATTGTAAATACAAGTGTCAGGTATTATCACATGCTGCTTAAAAAAGGGCAAACGGTCAGTAAGTCATGCAGATGATTTGTACATTCATTAACTTGCAGATTGCAGGGGCACTAGAAATGTAATTCAGTCTTGAAAATTTCTGTGTTGTTTAGAACTACATTGCAAAAATCTCTTGATTATCCATGTACATCATGATTTATTCTTTCATCTAATGTTTCCGCTTTTAGCAACAGGGTACTGCAGCCTAGAATAGTAACAGAGATTTTAGATTATGTATGTTATGGTTTTCATCTATGAAAGAATAATGAAAAGGGTCATAAAATGCCTGTTCATGTCATTCTAAAGCATTCTAAAAATTACATAATTATTTTACTAACATTACCTACTGATATCAATTTTATCTGAAGCCTTGACAAGTTTCCTGTAAAAGGCTGAGAATCTAAACTTTTGAAAATGGCCACCTTCTCAGAAGACTTCAATGTATCTTACAGTTTGTTTTATTTAAACAGTCTGTAATAGGAATCCCCCCCGCACCTCCCTTAGTGTCTGTTATGCACTCTAAATTTAAAGATCATGGTTTCTGTGAGTGCAGATAGCTTATCTTATTATAGTCGAATGTACTTTCAGAGAAAGATGGGTATTAGTCACATATAAAACAGAATAAAAAGGCATTTGATGAAATTTCCTTCTGTGTAAAGTAATCAATCTGTCTATTTTTTATGGGAGGGATAAGGAAAGAAGTAGAATTAATACATATTTCCTCAGTCTTCTGGAGAATGGTTTAAGAGATGAAGCTGACCAGAAACAGTAAACCTATGCAATAATCTGATCTTAAATTAAGGGAACCTTGACACATTTTTTAATGGGAAAAGAAAGAAGGCTTATACAATAAGGTTCAGTTCATTTGGAATGTATTAGTATATCTTCTCTGTAATCTTTTTTTTTATTAAGGACTTGATCCAAAGCCAACTGAAATTAACAATAATCTTTCCATTGACTTTCATGGGCTTTGGACCAGGCTCCAAACCCCTTTATTCTTATCCACAAATAATTAACTCTCAGGAGTGCAGCAGGCAATCTTGGGCTTCAGGTCCAATTTATGCTCATTACTCTGTTATTTCTTGGGGTTTTATGGCAAAGTATGACTGAATGCAAAGTATTTCTCACAATAACTGTCAGATATAGTTTGACAAGATCTGATTCTTAAAGTTTTTAAAGTTAGTGGTTTATGTCTATTGATTTGATCTGCATATTTCCCTTCTCATTCTTTTTAGGGAGAGCCAGTTTAAAAAATAAACATTGCAAAAGAAAAATGTAAATAAGGGTTTGCAAGGCTATATTGAAATATGTGGGACAAATCAAGTTCCTTTCTAAGACCTTTATTTTGGGACTACATGGAATATTTAATAGCAAAACACTAGCTTCCTTATTGAATAAAAACCCAATAATTTCAGAAGGTAAAATGGGCTGTTCACTAAGCTATGTTCTCACACATCTGTTCATTTTTAGCAATGGGTGTGTGAAATCCTCATTTGCATTCCCTCAACTGAGTTTTTTATGCAGATCTGGGGAAGCTGGGGGGGGGGAGAGGGAGGAAAGAGAAGACCGCAACATACCAATGGTATTTGTTTTGGGTTTTCTTTAAAAAACCTAGCTTTCATTCTTCTTAAATGTAAATCACAGGGCAAAATGGGATTGAATAGTTTGTTTTAAAGCTTGCAAGAATTCATGTCCACCACGCAAAAAAAGATACAATATATGACAGGGTCATGATAGAAACAGCAATAAGAAGCCAATCACCTAATTTAAAACTTCAAAGGTTATGTCTCCAAACACATAGATTGAGGAGAAGGCTTATCATTTTATCCTATAGGTTATTCAGATAATGGAGAAGTACTGTTCTAAAGGGTCACATCTTGCTGTAACTAGTATGGAGATATGTTTTGGTGCTGGACTATTTGGCCTTATGTGGTTATATATACTGCAATATAGACAAGCATATTTCATTGGGCTGGCTAAGAATGTGAACAAGGGGAGCCTGACATCTCTTTCCAATCTATAAATTGGCAGCAGAATTGGCAATGAGATTGCACCCTGCTCCAACAGAGGGAAGCATCCTTTCTTCAATTCCCAATGTTATTTGTAAGGCAGAGACATGGATGTGATATTTTATTTCAATAAGATTAATATAGATAGTATTTTGAAAAAGCAAATAAGAGAAAGTCCAGTATCATATGTTCTGATTTCAAGAACAGTTTCTTCAATGGTACCAATGGATTTTTTTTCTCACTATTAGAGTAATTAAATCACAGTCAACACTTGTTCAGCTGGCCCAAAGGCAGACCGTTCTCTTCAGTAATAGGCCCGTTTCTGAGTGTAGAGACGTCTGGTATGGAGGGGGCAGAGTTATAATTAGTTGGGTTACATAATGCTAGGTACAGAGAGTGATAGATCCTGGGTATTTGAGAGCTAACTTCCCATGGAGACAGTTATTCAGCATGATGGCTTGGAACTGTCAGTTTCAGAAATTGATATTGTGATATTAGTGATAGCTATGTAATAACTTTTTTATATACCACCCATTCTCCAAAACACTAAGGGTGCTGTACCACAGAATAAATACAAATGCAATATAATAAAACATGCCAAACTGTCACCCTCTTAAGCTACAAATAGTTAAAAGCAAATGAGTGGGTCAAATTTAAGAAATGGGAAGATAGTAATTGACCAGGGAAATGATAAATAAAAATCAAAGAGTGGCTATTCTAAACACCTGTGGGGAAAAATAAAACTTTGATGTTTTTTAAAGTGGGATAAAAATTAGATGAATTTTGGGGAGAAGGAAATTGTTATAGGTCCCACTGCAGAAAAACCTTAACTGCCTGACAATGTCAGATATAGTGGCAAAATTCTAAGCACTTACTGTTGTGTGAATACAGAGACCCATCATTAAAAGGCTTAAGTAGCAGTCCCCAGCATTGGGAAAGTCCAACTATTAAAGGCTTTCAAAAGTAAGAATACCAGTTCAAAGTTAGTTAGTTTCTAGTCAGCCAATGTAATGCTTGCACACCAGGCATAATATATAGCACAGCAGCTCAAGACAGTGAGCAATTATGCCACTGTATTCTGAACAAGTTGCAAATGATTGAGTGGAACCACAAAGTGCTTCATGAAAGGAGAATTCATAAGCTGAGTTTTGTGGGTATGAGAGCATATTTTGCTGTTGCTAATAGATCATAAGCTAAGTTCACTGATCAACAAAAAACCCATAACAGGCTGTCATTAACAAGGAGTTAAGATTGCCCCGTGGTATCTTGTGTCCTTCGAAACATTAAATTCAGCAAAACGGACCCTTCTGAAAAGCAGGAAATAGAGTAAAGGTACATGCCTATGCAACCTTATCTCTGTGTTAATGAAGCAAAAATCGGTCATGCAGAGACAGGGTATTTAGTGTAATTTGTTTATTTACAAAATGTATACAAGTCCCGTCCTATTGAACAGAGGTGGTTACAAACTGTACACAGGCTGTTTTGCAGAAATCTTAAGGCAAAACTATCCAATCACCAAGAAACAACTCTTAGCATGTAACTACCTAAACACACTGAATTCTCTTCCAGTCTCAACCTGTGGCCTTTTCTCCTGGGAAATCACTAGTCCCAGGCTCCTCGCCTACGTTCAAGTATTTTGAAACATGGCGTGGCCATTAACTCTCTTTTTGTGAACCCATTGGACCTCAAAAAGAGTTTGACTCCCCATTCAGAGGAAAATACTTTAACCTAACAACTGTCTTACCTACTCTCGGAATTAGGTACGGGTATTTTCTCTCTTTTTATCCTGGGTGCTTATACACCAGGAAGGCATTACATACACAACATTAGCATTTGGTGCCATAGACAATCATAATTTTTGCTAGCCTTGGGCCAAATTCTACAAAGTCCTGAGTGCCCTCAATTCCCATTTACCATAGCCATTGTTGGATTTATCAACTCAGTTTAAAGGTCGGCTTCAGACTGTATGTGCTGCACCTGCTGTATTTCAAAAAGAAGCCAAATCTGTTTGCTCTGTAAAGTTAAATATTAATGAATAAACTGAGTTATTTCAAGTGTTCATTGCCACCTTTTGCACCCCATTCTAAATGGTAGAGACTTTATTTCATGATTTGAAGTGGAATGAGTGGTAATATTTCACTTATTACAAGTTGTGAAACATCTATTGAATTACTGGAAAGGGTGATCTAACATTTAGAGACAGCTGTGGTGTCTGATTTGTTCTGAAAATTAGTAACTGTTCATTTCTCCGTTGCATTTGTTTAGAGAATACATTATATCATAAAAGTTTGTGTTTATTATTGTATATTCTAGTAAGATTCAGAATGTTCTAGGTTTTATATATCATTTAGAATGTACCTTCTTAAACTCTATCCATTAATTGTCGCAATAGAAAGATATCTGTCATAAGTGAAACACAAAGTAATATAAACCTTGTTAGATTCTTAAATTTTTGCTGAAATGTCTAATCCTTTTTTACTCTAAAATATTCACTTTTTTATTACAGAAACCTTTGAAATGCTTCTCAAACAGGCTGAGAATTATACAAACACGCTTTTCTGCAACACACACAGAAGTATGGGTGTTGATGCTGCTACAGCCTTTCAAGAGTTTTTTACGGATGTGGGACTCTTTGTATTTGGCACAGATATTGGTACAGAAGAACTGGTGAACAGATTTTTTGACACCCTGTTCCCACTAGTCTATAATTACATGATTAATCCTGGTCTGACTGACATTTCAGTGGAATATTCAGAATGCATCCGAATGTCAAGAAGAGACATCAGCCCTTTTGGTAATGTTCCAAAAATAGCCGTGGGACAGATAGGGAGATCCTTGTTATCTAGTCGTACTTTCTTGCAGGCCCTCAATTTAGGGATTGAAGTGATCAATACAACAGATCATTTGCAGTTCTCTAAAGAATGCAGCAGAGCCTTGCTACGAATGCAATATTGCCCCCAATGCCAAGGAATGACTTTAAGCAAGCCATGTATGGGGTACTGCCTGAATGTAATTAGAGGGTGCTTGGCTAACATGGCAGAAATTGACCTTCACTGGCGGAGATATATACAGTCACTGGAAGAGTTATCCAGTGCAATGCACGGAATGTATGACATTGAGCATGTATTTCTGAACTTTCACTCACTTGTTAACGATGCTCTTACACAAGCTCATATCAATGGACCAAAAGTAACTGAACAGGTAAGCACCTACCTCTTTTCTCTCTTGTACACTTGATGGAAACACAGCAAAAGGAAACTAACTCAGATGATAGATGCTGGATATTTGATCATTGTTATATCAATTAACACACTGTTTGTGTCTGAGAACAGCTTCATATAGCAAAACAGCTGGACAAAACTGTCAGTTGTTTCTTTAATTATTCACATGACTTGTTATTTTCTAAAATTTTCACAACTATAACAGCGTGAGGAGTCACCATTCTTATAGCATTTGCAGATTTTTTTTCAGAATGAAAAGCTAGTTTTCCAGTTGTGGAATGAACTTGTTATTTTTACCGGACCCATCTAAATAGCTGAAGTGATAATGAAAAATTTTTCTCACACAAAAAAAACCTTGATTTTTTACATCTGTTGTGTGAGAATTTCTTTACATAAATCAACAGAAAACTATTTTACTTCTAGCCTTTTGTTACTTTTTCCATTTAGCTGTTAAACTTTTCAGTGTATTCAGTGAATGATGTTTTCTGAGAATTCTACAACTGTTGAATAAAAACCCTGAGTTCTGATGACTAAGAGTGAGTACTGGGAAGGATGAAGAAGTTTGATGTTTTAAAATATTAACAAGCAAAAACTAAATCACATGGTGCAAGCTAATTGCAGGGACTTTCTGCTTTTCAAAAAATTGTGGGGGTTAGGTAAATAAGTGCCAGTTTTGGTACATAATATTAAATTAGTTGTCAGACAGGTAAAGACGTTGTTTATTACTCATCACATAAACTGTAGCAGGTTTGGAAATCTCATGGACATTATACCATAACTGAAGCCCTTTGATTTTCAAGATGGTCTCATGTCTAATTTATATCTACCGATAAAGATCACAAGTTATAAACCTTCCTTTCCTTTAGATGCCCATAGCTTGTCTTCAAGACCTAGCGCTATAGACAGATTTATCTGAATAACATTTTAACATCAATGGAGTTTGTTTCATTTGCAACAAGTAGCATATCTTTCCTTGAGGATATTTCAGGAGAAGACTAAGTTATGTGAGAAGCTAACTTAGTTGTGAATACATAGAAAGAGAAGACTTTTTTTAGGTATGCTACAGGGGACATGGCAACAAATAAATAAATTCATCAGATTCTACATATTGGTCATCCAATCTTCAGTGAGTGCCATTTTTTGGAAGATGTCTTCTCTCCTAAGTACCCAGAAGGAGGATATATATAATATTGCTCCTTAACTGGAACAGTTAGGCTATAGTCATTGATAAATTGTTTTCCTATGGAGAAAAAATAAATTGTCAGCTATTTCTTTGGTACCATTCTGTTTGTTGTACACAAAGTCCTGTTTCCCTGAACAAACAGAGAACAAACAGGAGGCAGTCTCCTTGCTCACAATTTCCAAGATTACCTTTCTAGTCAGTCCTCTGCCTAAAATAAACTCTTTATTGGCTTCCTTCCAAGGCCACACTCACATTTCTTATCTGACTTTCTGTTGGCTTTTCCAGTTGCTTTCTGCTTCTTACACATACAGATACACACAGCTCCACCAATCAATGCCCTAGATCCTTCATTTTCAATCAGACCCAGGGAAACTCCTCTTATTCTGTCTGAAGCTCAGGCTTTCAGTGTGATCTAATGCCTTGGGCAGTGTCTTCTGTTGTATCATCTACCTTACTCCATAAAGGAGCTAATTGCTTCTTTCATTTAGCCTGAATGAAAACCAGCTAGCATGCCCATCAGCTTCAATGTGGTTTGTGGTTTCCCAGAGATCAAAGATACACTTGTGAGCAGCCACAAACACCCTCCAGCATAACAATTTTGGATGTCCATGTTGAAAGGTCCTGCTTCCCACTGCTGTGAAAATCACATTATTATAGATCTATTGATCTGAGCACAGTGAAGAATAGGAAAAGGTATCTGTGCTTAACTGAAAATTTCTTACTTGAACTAAGACGCTCCAGAGATCAGGCCCATGTTGGTGACATACATGTAATAAAGAATAGAGATGGAACTGCATATCCAAAGATTTGGATTTGTTTAATTATGGGGCTGAAGTAGGATATGCTTTTTCTTCAAGGTATTATTTAACACAATCTGTAATTTAGGAAAGTACAATTCAATTAATCTCACTGTGAAACTTGTCTTAGTTGGAAAGAACTTCAGCCAGTGGGACAGACCCATGCTGCCAGTGACTGATAGATCTGGTTCTGCCCCCCAAGGTGCAAACACGCTGTAGTACTGTAGATCTGTGGTGCTTATTACTTGTAGAAAGGAAATTTTCAGGTAAGCATAGATGAGTTTTCCTATTCAGATTTTAGTTCTTACATGAGATTCCTAGTACAATGTGTTGGCATGGTTCCCTTATTGTAAACAGAATTACTATGACATTTTCTCATGTTTTCCTGGTGACGCTTTAATTCACACAGTAGTGCCTAACAACTCTAAAAAGGAGTCATTACTATCTCACAGTGTTGCCAAATCTCACACTTTTATCACAAGTCTCACTATATTTAGCATTCCCATTAAAACTCCAGCTCTTGGACACAAATGAGTATACAAGAATCTCAGCTTTTATGTAAAATAAATAAATAAAAGTAAGGCCAGGTCTACACTATAGACTTATACTGGTATAATGATTTTGCTCAGGGGTGTGAAAAATCCACACCCTTGAATGACGTAGCTATAAGGACTGAGCCCCTGGTGTACAAAGCACTATGTTAGCGGGAGAGCTTCTCCATCAAAAGAACTGCCACTTTTCGTGGAGGTGGATTAACTACGGGAGCATCTCGGTGTAGGAGCGTCTTCACTTAAACGTTACAGTGTTTTAAGTCTACACCTCCTCTAAGATGCTAGCCCTCAGTGTTGCAAAGAAAAGCCTGAACAGGTGATTTAAGTGTAACCTTTTTGGGTCAAAAAAAGACCTAGAAAATGCAATGACTTTTTATTTTAAAATGTCATAACTTTATTGGTGCCAGAGTTTAGTTTTTGAATGCCTGGTGTTGGCAGTACTGCTATTGTGTTACGGCTTTCTCAGTTAAGACCAGTTCCAAAGCCTAAAACTCAGTGGGAGTCTTTCCATTCATTTCATTGGGCTTTGGATCGGGCCTATACTGTAATGAGGACCAGCAACACAATAACCTGTCACAAACTGTCTCTTAGGGTTGTAGGTTTTTAAGGTTTTTTCGGTTTGTCTTTAACACAACAGACTATAACTGTTTGAGATATAATGGTCTAGCAAATCAATGCAGCTTTTTAAAATGTGGTTTAACTCTGTGAATTAAATGGTCCAGAGCAATTTTTTATTAGAAATAGTTAATTCAGATTGGCAAGAAATGTTTCTGCAAGTCAAATAATTAACTGATTTTTAGAGAGAATGGGTCCTGAATCCTTTGGAAATTGGTTCATTAATATTAATTTATCAGAGTGACTCATGATCTATTTATCAAACTTTGATAAGCATTTCATGCATCAGTGTGATTCTAACCAATTCAGAATAAAGGATTGTGAGTCAGCAAATGACTGTCTCATGCACTCAAAGCAATCTCTGAAGAGTTAGAACACAATCTCTTTAGTAGTAACTATTAATTTATGCTTTTAAGAAGTATGGAGAAAAGCAAATATTGAAAGGTGAAATTTGGAAATGTTTTATTATATACATAATACACAAATCATAATATAGATGCCACTATGCGCTTTGACTATAATCATAAAAATAGTTGTGTGTGCAGGCACGCACGTGTATATGTGTAATACATCCATACGTTGTTTTTCTAATATTCATATGTGTTTTATATACACACTAACATATTATATATGATACATGTAGCAGTGCTTATAGTTAGGGTTTCCAACACTTCCTATCCAAGACCCAATTTTCAGTTGCTTACTACTTTGCCAAATTGCAGTCAAATGAACTTAAATTTTTCATGTTGGATGTCTACTTCTGGCTATTTTTTTTTTTTTTTTTGAGAGGGGGGTTATCTAAAGCAGTTCAGCCATTTCCAAGGATGAGGTTAGGGGAAAATGTTATTTCCCCATGTTAAAAAACCCACCTCTTAAACCATTTAGTTGAGAAGCTCCACTGCCTCCATGCTTTGGGGCAATGGCTTGAAATTTATCAGGAGGATTGCCTTGGTTTCAGGGATATGTGCCTGTGAAAACTTCCCCTATCTTGGCCAGGTTTAACCTTTGAAAAATCTCAGTTTGTACACACTCAGAGGCTTGCTAGGGTTTGGCAGCTATATACTTAGAGGATTCCATCTCCACTGAGCATTTTTTGTCCCTCACAGCTCCTATATGTGACCAGACTCACACAGTATTGGTAGTATTCAGATAGACCATATGTTCGTGCCTCAGTACTTATATAAAATAGTGTGTATATTTTTTCAAGTTACTTTAACTTTGCTTATGATGCACATGAAGCTTAGCTAACAATAGCTAACAATATAATTTGAAAATTCTGAATTCAAGGTTCTCTGTTTGTAAAGTAATGTGTGAACAATCTTCGTTCAATTTTCTTTTCAAATTGCACACATCAAAAATTGGAGCCCTGCTAAGAAGAAAAAACGCTACACACATTAAGAGAATTAATCATTTGATACCATAATTTAAGAACCTAGATTTCTTCTGAATATACTAGGGAAAGATCCTTAATTATTGTACATGACTAACCATTTATTGTTTTGAAAATTAAGCATCTGATAATATCTTAAAGCTTATGCCTGCTCATATTTAAAAGTTTAGTTTATTATCATATACTACCTATTACTCTCCATAAAAAAGCTTCCTCTGTTGCATACATTCAGTGCTCAAGGTCTACTTAAACTTCATCAGTGTGTGGATTCTGCTAAGAATGATACACCTTAAACGTTAGAGCTGTGATTCTCTCCCCACACTCCCATTAATTTAGTTTCCTGTCAGCAATGTACATTTAGCACATGTCTAACTTTAAATGTGTCAATGGAATTTGTACAACACACCTATCTCACAAGGCTGCACTGCTATATTCCTTCCCCCAACTTCCCCCCAAAGAATTGGAGACAAAGAGGAGGTGGGGGAGAGACACCTTTGAAATTTATAATTATTGTCAGAGCAGAGATTTCAATAAGATATTACAGTTCTGACTGAAGCTTTTTGTGTATGTCTACTATCATTAAGTTGTTAATGCACACAAACCCTGCCATATCCATGAAAAGCAGTGGGCTTTCTTAATAAAATAAGGCATATTTCCAGATGTCAGATTCAAGTGTGTTTGAATGTAACAGAGAGAACCAAATTCAGCTATGCATTTTAATTCCTATCTCTCTGCTCCTATATTCTGTTTCTCCAGTGTTACAAAATGGAAACTTATTCCATTCTGTCAAAAGCTTTATTTTCCAGAAACTAATTTGAGTTTTCATCACCTGAAAGAGTGGAGAATATTTAAAACAGAATAGATTAACGGAGGGATTTATGACTTCTGATAAAGCCATTTTTCACTTTGCCGACTAGTAGGTTTTGTTCGGTGTCTGTAATGCCCACTTAAACCATCTAGGGTTTGGACTGCTTCTCTTCACTCCTTTTCTGATTTGAACAATTGCTGCCGTATTTGTGGCATTGCACAGAACTCATTGCAGGAGGAAGTCTAACCATATGGATAAGGAGAAAGGGAGCTATTTACAAAAGAAGAAGCCCTGCTTGAATCTTCTAGGTAAAATATCCAGCCTGATTCCGAAACAAGTTCACTCTTCCCACATACACCATTAGAATCTGTAGGAAACCAAACTTGCATTCAATGGAAAAGCATGTTGGCAGGAACTGGTAAAAAGCATCCCTGTGGATGCCATACTTGTGAAGCTGTTTTCCTCACACTGAACCTTAGCAATGATCAGTTCCTTTTACTGGCTGCCTGTTTGTTGGCCTGATGTACAGTGTTGGGCCATCAATCCAGATTCTCCAAGGAGGGATGCTGTCTCTTAATTCTGCCCCAAATCTCCCCTATATTGAAGTTGTTGGTAGAGGCACAGCAATCAGCTGTGGGTAAAAAGACTGGTTAAAGCTAATATATGTGTTTCTTAGTAGAAGTCTGATAAATTCCAGTGGTTTCTAGAGAGATTAAATTCTTTAATAGAAGCACCCACACAGAGAGACAATTTGGTGCTGTAAAGAGGCTCATGTTACTTGAGCAGCATGGGGGCTTAAAAAGAGATTAATGGAGAAATTGAAGGGGAAGACAAATTCCCACCAACAGTCCCACAGAGAGTGGAACAGCTGTCACAATCATCAGTGATGAAGTTCACAGGCAATCTGTCAGAGGGAGCTGAATGTTTTAAGTGATGTTTTGTGTTTTACATGAAAGCAGTAGGGAGTCATTAAGCAGCCAGGTGATCAGAAGCTTTAATTCTTACCATCACAGCCATAAAAGTACTAGAAGGGTATAAACTCTTTTCAGCTAGTATCAAAGAATTTTGAAGTATGCTTTGAAGCATACTGAATTTTCCAGAAGAGAAAAGGAAAACTTATGATTGAAATTTTGAGAGTGAAAATGCAAAAAACACTTGTCAACAAAAAAGTTTTTAACTAATCTAAGGAATAAAAGTTCTTCCTTCAACTTTAGAACTTTATGGGAATTGTTGATTAAGGATAAATAGCAGTAGGTTACAATATCATCTGGAAAAGAGAAACTTTTAACAGGAACCTACTTTCCCTGGAGCACACCTTGAACATTTGTCAGGCAGCAGAACAAACTCATCAATCAGCATAAGCAAGTATTTGTAATTGATAAATACAGATTTCTCATGAATTCAGCTAGTAGGAATGTTACATGAAATCAGTGTCTGATGAAGAAATTCAGTCAGAAGCCACAAAGTATACAGACACAGTGCATGTAAAGTTCAACAGGAGTGGACAGACATTTCTACAGAAAGTACACAGTTTATGGACAAAAAGTGTTATGTGCATTTATAAGACACATGCATACATACACACACATTTAACTCTCATTTAAATCAGCTTCTGAACTAGATGTCACACTGGTAACTAGAGGATAGCTAACTTTTTAAAAAGACTCCAGAGGCAATCTTGGCAATTACAAGGTGGTAACCTAACTTCAGTACCAGGCAAATGGTTGAAACTGTAGTAAAGAACAGACTTATCCGACACATAGATGAACATTATTTATTGGGGAAGAATCAACGCGGTTTTTGTAAAGCAAAATTGTGTCTCACCAATCTATTACAATTCTTTGAGGAGATCAGCAAACTTGTGGACAAGCATGATCCAGTTGCTATCGTAACTTGGATTTTCAGAAAGCCTTTGACAAGGTCCCTCACCAAAGTCTCTTAAGGGAAGTAAGCAGTCATGGGATAAGAGTGAAGATCTTCTCATGGATCACTCACTGGTTAAAAGATTGGAAACAAAGGATAGGAATAAATTATCAGTTTTCAGAATAGAGAGAAGTAAATTTTGGGTCTCCCTCCCCCCCAGGGATCTGTACTGGAACCAATGCTGTTCAACATAGTCATAAATAATTTTGAAAAAGGGGTAAACAGTGAGGTGGCAAAGTTTGCAGATGACACAAAAGTACTCAAGATAAGTCCAAAGCAGACTGTGAAGAGTTACAAAAGAATCTCATAAAATGGGGGGCCTTGGCAACAAAATGGTGGAGAAATTCAGTGTTGATAAATGGAAAGCAATGCATATTGGAAAATATGATCCCAACTATACATACAAAATATCGGTGTCTAAATTAGCTGTTACCACTCAAGAAAGAGATCTTGGAGTCATTGTGGTTAATTCTCTGAAAGCAACTGCTCAATGTGTAGCATCAGTCCAAAGAGAAGAAGAACAAAAATGATTAAGCATATGGAACAGCTTCTGTATGAGGAGAGATTAAAAAGACTGGGGCTTTTCAACTAGCACAAGAGACAACTGAGAGGGGATATGACAGAGTTGTATAAAATTGTGACTTGTGTAGAGAAAATGAATAAGGAAGTGTTATTTACTCCTTCACATAATACAAGTATCAGGAGTAACCAAATGAAATGAATAGGCAGCAAGTTTAAAACAAACATAAGGAAGTACTTCTTCATACAATGCACAGTCAACCTGTGGAACTCATTGCCAGGGGATGTTGTGAAGGCCAAAAGTATAATTGGGTTAAAAAAGGAACTTGATAAGTTCATGGACTATTAGTCATCAATGACTATTACCTGAGATAGTTAGGGATGCAACCCCATGCTTTGGGTGTCCCTAGTCTCTCACTGCCAGAGCTGGGAATGGGTGATGAGATGGATCAGTTGATGATTCCCTGTTCTGTTCATTCCCTCTGAACACCTGGCATTGCCTACTGTCAGAAGACGGGATACTGGGCTAGATGGATCATTGGTTAGACACAGTATGACTATTCTTATGTTCATAATTATAAATGGATAAGATGATATCAATACTGAGGAATTCTTTATTGGAACAATGCACTGTTAGAAAGCACAGAAGATGAATTTCTAACATGGGAGTAAATGATACAGTAGACAACTTTAAACTGTACTGGGCATTCATTCAAAGCAAATACAATACAAATAAAAATCCTGAAGTCACTAGAGGCATCCAAAGTTGCTGAGTTAGTCAATAATAGAGACAGTATAAAATGATAGGTACATTGATTTACAAGTCTTATTCTGTAAGAATATTGCTTATTACTTTCTTAATACTTATTCTAAGTGTTCTACAAAATAAAAGTACATGAAAATCTACTAGCTGTAAGACCAGGCATTCATCGACCAACATGGGGCATATTCATGCTACAGTGCTGAAGTTTATTAATTAATATAATAAAGTAATTAGTGACAAGCTATGAAATGACAATTTGTTGCAGAATTTGATATAGCAGTTTTAATGGCCCAACATGCTGACTTAACCCTCACTTTGTCAGCTCTTCTTCTTTCCCTTTGTTTACTCACATTTGGGCCTTTTTTCATGTTGGCTTTATGTCTTGGGTGATCTCTTTCTCCCCCTGACTTTCTCATGCTTCACTGTCAAGTTTTACTATAACCCCACGTTCTTATAGTTAGATTTTAGTAGGTAACCTGTACACTCATATGGTCTGAGTTTCTTTTCAACTGTAATAGTCAGTTACAAAAATTTATACAACAGCACACAAGCTTATAATACTCAAATATTTAATCATAAAAGAGTAATCAATATATTATGCTCAGGTCTTCCTGGGAGAAGGTTGCTATCATTTCTTTCCTTCTTCTTCTCTGTCCTTCCCCTCTCCCCTGTTTCATCTTCTGATTCCACCCATATGTGAAAGGGAAAAAGGAGATGTTTCCCATCTTCAGTGAAAAAAGCCTCTTGTCTAGTGAATGACAAAAATTCAGTCAATCTTTTCTTATTCTTAATATACTATATTCCACTGCCCAGTTGTCAAATCCTCCTGCTTCCTCCAAACAAGTCATCCAGAGTAGTCAGTACAAAAATATGAAGCACATTGAATGCTGAAGGACAGCCCAAGTAAATTGTATTCAACAGCAACATAAATAGAGGAATATGACATTGAATGCATTATTTATTCTTATATTTAATTTAAAAAAAATCCCTTGATTTGAAATTACTTGAATCTGCTGCAGAATCTTTCAGTGTGCTACACTGTATTGTCACAGAAATCAGCTTGATTTTGCTACAGAGTACACCCCACTACTTGGGTGAATATGCCCTGCTAGCAAACACTTCGAGTAGCAGGCCATTGAACACTAACTCGGTAACTCCTTAGCTCTCATGCAGGTTTTGTGCAGCCAGCATGAGAACAAGGGCTCCTATTCAGGTCTGTAGAGAGACACTGAGAACTGTACTGAGGGTAAGGAGGGTGCTTGAGGAGGCCAAAAATATACTGCAATCAGGTTGGGCCAGTCACCAAGTGCACTTCCTGGAAGGGCTAATGGTCTTTAAGATGCTCTCAGATGCCAGGCAGATGGGGAGACTGTAGCTGAAATTCTTATTGTAGCCTGTCTGTGGTTTCTCTGCTCTGCCTGTTTTATTTTGGAGATAAGAGGCAGAGGAGTGATTTGGGGGGTCTTCAGACTAAGATTATCAGCTTCCTCACAGTATTTCATGCTCGGGGAGAAGAAATAAGTAGAGTAAATCCAAAGGATTTAAGAAGAGTGAGGGTTTCAGATCACCCCAGTGCCCACAGTCACACAAAAACACACCTGACACATTTGTGAAAATCAGGACACCACAATGGGTCTTCAGAGAGTGAACTCTACCTGCTAGTGGATATACTAAATAATGGCTTGCATAAGATAACCAGAGGACATTAAAACACCTCACAGATATAAGAAGCCCTCCACAAGCTATATTTCCCTGAGGTGTCATGCATAAATGTGGAGGTGGTTTTAGTAAAAGCAACAACAGACAGGTGAAGAGCTGTATCACCTTGGTAAGATCATTTTCAGACAAGGAACAACAGACTGCGTAAGAATTGGATTGGCTTCCTCTCGAGGCACTGAACTACACCTTATGGACTACAAGGAAGTCCATATCACTACACTAATTTACAGCAGCTGAAGAAGCAGGAAGGAAGGAGAGCAGCAGAATATTGACCCTGAAATTCAGAAAAGCAGACTTTGATTCCCTCAGGGAACTGATGGGCAGAATCCCCTGGGAGACTAATATGAGGGGGGAAAGAAGTCCAGGAGAGCTGGATGTATTTTAAAGAAACCTTATTGAGGACAGAGGAACAAACTATCCTGATGTGCAGAAAGAATAGCAAATATGGCAAGTGACCGGCTTGGCTTAACAGAGAAATCTTCAGTGAGCTTAAACACAAAAAGGAAGCTTACAAGAAGTGGAAGCTTGGACAGATGACTAGGGAGGAGTATAAAAATATTGCCTTGTGTTTTAGTCCTACTTACTTAGATACCTAATACATACTAAACCCTTCTAACTATGGATGAATCTTATACTTCTATGATGCTAACATCACACAAAACACAATAAATGAATGATAAAGTAGACTTCCTACAACTCTGACTAACAGGAAAGAATTGGTTATGAATTGGAAGGCTAAAGGCAATTTGGGTGAAAGTGATCATGAAATGATAGATTTTATGATTCTAAGCAAAGGAAGAAGTGAGAGCAGCAGAAAAAGGACAATGGACTTAAAAAATCAGACTTCAATAAACACAGAGAACTTCTAGGTAAGATCCCATGGAAAGACTATCTAAGAGAAAAAGGAGTTCAAGAGAACTGGAAGTTTCTCAGAGAGACAGTATTAAAGACACAAGAGCAAACTATCCTGATGAAAAGACAGGAAGAATAATAAGATGCCAATATTGTTGCATGAGAGGCTGTTTAATGGCCTGATAATCAAAAAGGAATCCTACAAAATGTGGAAACATGGACAAATTGATGAGTACAAAAGAATAGCAAAAGCATATATGGAAAAAATCAGAAAGGCATAAGGCACAAAATGAGGTATACCCAGCCAGGGACATAAAAGACAATAAGAAGTTCTTTAAATATAGTAGAAGCAAGAGAAAGACCAAGGAAAGTATAGGTCCAATAGTTAATGGGGAAGGAGAGCTAATGAAAGATGACATTAAGAAGGCTGAGGTGCTTAATACCTATTTTGTTTCACAAAAAAGGTTAATCGTAACCAGATACTTACTACAATTAATAACAAAGAAGGTAGAAGGAATGCAAGCCAGAATGAGGGAAAAAACAGGATAGTGAATACTTAGACCTTGTCTGCACTAGCATTTGCTCCAGCAAAACTTTTGTCACTCAGGGGAGTGGAAAAACACATCCCTTGAGAAACGTAAGTTTTACAGCATAAGTACTAGTGTGAACATTGCTGTCAGCAGGAGACCATCTCTGAAACAGTCAGGTCATTTTGATTCAGCAAACTATTATGCTAAGTTGTTGCATTACATAAGATTACATGTCTTAAGAGGGTGACACCAGTGCTAAAGGTTGTATAGTCTTGTTGCTACTTTCAGTTACACCCATACAACTCCACTGTATTTCACTAGCTTTACACAAGTGTTCTTAATTGGCTCTGTATTTAGAATTTAATAAACAATTCTATTGATGATGGACAAAAAAAACAAACAAAAACCACAGAATGAGCTCACTCCCTCATAGCTATATTGAACGTGCAGGGCTAAAAGGAATAAGAAGCAGTAAAATGTATTTTAGCCACTGAAGTGAGAAGATATGACTTTCTATATATACACGAGGAGCTGATCTGTGGAACAGGAAAGGTGTTTTTATATAATTACTTCTCAGGGTAGAACCTCATTGGTGCTGCACTGAACATAAATGAAACCTTTGGCATATATTAAAGCAGCCTCTGAGTGGGAGAGTTGGCAGGCTATCACAAGAAGCAGTTTTGTTGAACAGTCTTTGAACAGTTTGAACTGGCAGTGCTATATTCTAGCAGCAGGGAAACTTGGCCTAGGACGGCAGGATTTCCCTTAACTTTTAAGATATAAGAAAAAAAATCCTCTCTTCCCCCATTTAAGTGTAGCACATTCCAAACATAAAACTATTTTTCTACTCTTGAGAGTAGCTGAGATTTCAGCATACCAATAAGAGTCCCAAGCAGACAAAACTATAGAAACTGTAACAAAATGAATTAGAAACAGTGAAGATTTTGGCTACTTATATACTGACGGCAGCAAATTCACCACCATCAGATCGATGTTTCTCTATCGACCGAGTAGATCATCTGTGTCGATACAGAAATCGACGGAGGAAAACCACCTCTGTAAGTGGTGGAACAGTGGAACAGACTCAGTGAAGTCGACTGGAGTTTTTTATGTCACTTGCGTGTCTCCCGTCAACTGCCACCGAATCTGGAAGGTAAGTGTACACCAGCCCTTTGTAATTAAAGAGAAGACACAAATTTTAAATTTGTTACGTAATTTATATTTAATGGTCTATTTTATTTATGAGGGTAATCAGAGGATTAAAAGAAAAGCAAAATGTGAGGCCAGATCTCAGCAATATCTCTGCTCATAGGAAACTTGTGATGTTTAATATGTGCATTTAGTGTTCAGAAGTTTTCAGTTCACAATTACAATAGGTCTGTATACAATTATAGTTCTCAGTCAAGCTGTACAACTGTGTCTCTTTAGCCTTATGGAAGTGAAGTCTAGGAAATTACCATAAAACTAAAGAAAATGCTTATATATGAAATCCTGTAAAAATATATCCAAAAGGAATTTTAGAACCTACTTTTAAGATTCCTTCAAACAAAGAAATACTGGAGAAAAGGAAACAGCCAATGTAGAACGAAGAAGTTACTAAGAAAAATCAAGATAAGTGATGTATCATTTTTCCATACAAAAATAACTCTCTCATTGTGTGAGACAAGGTGGATAGTATAATGTCAACCTTCCGTTGATGAGAGAAACATGCTTTCAAACTATACAGAGCTTTTCGTCAGGTCTGGGTAAGTACTTAGAGAGTGGTTCCCAAACTTTTGGAGTCATGTCCCCCTTTACCTGGTCTGCATGCCTCCAAGAGCCGCATTGGTTGGGAGCCGGGGCTGGGAATGGAGCCAAAGCCATGGTCAGGGGCTGGGAACAGGGCCATGAGGTGGGGCCTGAGTTGCGGCTGGGGCTGGGATGGGGGCTGGAGCTGCAACCCTAAGCCCACACTGCAGCCAGGAGTGGAGCAAAGACCCAGGATGTGTGGGGCCCGAGTGCAGGAGTGGGACCCAGCCAGGAGTGGGCCACAGCTGGGAGCCTACTCTGGGGCTACAGCTGGGGGGCAGGGCTGAAGCAGAGATGAGGTCAGAATGGGGCTGGGTGGCACTTCCTCTCTGCCCCCATATGATTTGGCTCAGGCCTCCCCGCACCCTCTGAAGGTTCCTCCAAACCACCGTAAGTGTCAGCTCAAGATCAAACCGATAGTTCAGCATAGGTAATTAGAATATTGGTTAAGGGACCATTCAAAGTGAAGTGGCCCGTTAACAGCCCTGTAGTCATAGGACAAAGAGGAGGTTAGTGGGTTCCAGATTCTTGTAATAAACCATAAATTCAGTGCCTTTATTAAGGCCATGATTTTTAGTCTGAAGCCAAGTTGTGAATTTAAGCTCCCAGGCTCCAAGGACACCTACAGAACACTTTCCAAAGATGAGCCTTGGAAATTAAATTCATAACTTTGCTAGACACTAAAAAAGATGTATGGCTTATTACAAGAATCTAACTCCCATCTTTTGGCCTAGACCTCAGGGGTGTAAATGGGCCACTTCACCTTGAATGGTCCCTCAGAACAGTGTTTCTAAAACTGGGGGTCCTGCCCCGAAAGGGGGTTGCAAGGCTATTGTAGGGGGATCGCAAGAGCAGTGGCTGCTGGCCGTGCACCCAGTTCTGAAGGTAGCATCTGCACCAGCAGCAGCAGAGAAGTAAGGGTGGCATGGTATTGCCAAACTTACTTCTTTGCTGCTGCCTTCAGAGCCGGGTGTTCCATCATAACAAAGCCATTGTGACTGCATCACTTCCTTAAGCAACGGTCTCGTTGTCACGGAATATGACCGTTTTGTGGAATATTGTCGCAGATGAACGGCCCCCACTCTAACAGTGAGGAAAAAATAGATGGTGAAAATAAAAAATATACAGTACTGAAATTTCTTAAACAAATTAATTTTGTTAAAACAATGGATTATTTTGTTGTATGTGGCAAGAAGAGAGGAGCTGAAGGCGACATAGAGAGTTGGAGAACAGAAATCAGGAGTCGTAAGTACAGTAAAAAACAAAAACCAGAAAATACTGAAGTTCTTATTTGGCATTTGGATTTACTTGCACTGGCTCAGAAGACACTTCAAGTTCCCAGGGTGGTGTGCGCAGTAAAGTTTTGACCAATAACAGCCTAAAACCAAATAAACCCCAATGACATTTACAGACAAAAGAAAACAAAGAACTGATATACATAAATCAGCAACAGTGACAGCCAAAACTCTGGAGCATCTTATGCTCTTTCACTTTTAATCACCAGAGCAAAGAAGCCCTACACCATCACTGATTCTCTTATTCTTCCTTCAGCTAAACAAATGTGTGAGACTATGATTAGCAAAGACGCTGCCACTCAGCTGAGCTCTATTTCACTATCAAATGATATAGTGAGTCATTGTATTAACAATATGTCCAATGACATACGAGAACAAGTGGTGGAAAAGATTA
Organism: Mesoclemmys tuberculata; assembly: GCA_007922155.1. Lineage (NCBI taxonomy): Eukaryota > Metazoa > Chordata > Testudines > Chelidae > Mesoclemmys > Mesoclemmys tuberculata. Next base: position 22,820,703 of record ML675618.1, on the reverse strand, counting down.
AAAAGATCAAATTCTTTTCCTTGCAGATTGATGAATCCACCCGGTGTTTCAGGGGCAGCACAGTTACTGGTCTATGTTCTGTACATTTTGGAAAACACAGTAAAAGAAGACTTTCTCTTCAGCAAGGCATTGCTGACATACACTTTGGGAGAGAAAATATTTAAGCTCCTTAATGCCTTTATAACGGGGAAACACATTAACTGGAACAGCTGTGTAAGGATCAGCACTGATACCATGAAAGCTATGTCTGGTACTATGAGTGGGCTTATCAGTAGACTTAAAGAAGTGGACTTAAAGCCCAGTGGACACACTGCAAGCTTCACAGGGAGGCTCTTGCTGATAGGAACCTGGATCCCTATCTTAAATCAGTTTTGAGTTAAGCTGTAGCAATTGTTAATTTTGTTAAAGCAAAGCTGCTGAATTCCTGATTTTTCTCTGTGTAGAAAAGGGATCTGAGCATCAGCTCTTATTACTACACACACAGTTTTGCTGACTGTCACTGGGAACAGTTCTAACCTTTCTGTTTGGATTGCGAGATGAGATGTATTTGTTTCTAACTGAAGAGGGTTCTACCTTGAAGAAGCATTTAAGTGACATCAAATACTTGGCAGCACTCGCATATCTAGTAGATATTTTTAATAGTTTAAATCCATTAAATGAGACACTACAAGGAAAAAAACACATTCTCAAACTCAACAACAAAATGAATGCCTTTACTAAAAAACGGTATCTTTGGAAGTCACAAGCTGGCAACAGAAATTTTCAAATGTTTCCAATGCTGAACAATCGCCTGGAAATTTCATCCAATGATATCACCAGGGGAGATATAAAAGAACATGTAGCTGAACACCTCTCTGCACTCCAAGCCACGTTTTTGAAATAGTTTGCTGATTGTAACCTAACCACGTTTAGCTGGATAAGAAATCCATTCAGCTGCCAGTTATCTCTAAATTGAAATCTCACCTGGAAAGCTCAAGAGGAATTGATTGACATCTCGTGTGATTCTGTTCTAAAGCATGATTCCAATCCCAGCCTCTGGCTGACTTCTGGATTTCCCTCAAAGCTGACTATCCCCAAATCTCAACTGCAGAAATTAAAATGCTTTTCCCATTCGCAACAACTTACTTGTGTGAATCTGGTTTCTCAGCGTTGACATATTTAAAGAATAAATGCAGAGCAACACTGAATGTGGATGATTTAAGGGTTTGCTTCAGTTCACTAGAGCCACAACTGAAAAAAATTGTGTGCTTCAAAACTGCTGTACTCCCACATTAAGCATCCTGATACTTGTTTGTATATAGCTGTGTATAAAGCCACAATCCTTGGACAACATTGTGATTATTACCACAAATTGGACAATGTCATGATTATTGCCACAATCACTGGAAAAGGCTTCCAGCTCCCCAAACTGTATCCTGTTGTCTATTGTTTTTCCAGAAAACATGTTCCTTAAATGTCAGTGTATTTATTCCAGAAAACTGTTGCTTTACACTTTTTGAAAGGCTTCAGCACCTTTGTCTACAGGGATAATGATTACATGGTTCATTTAGTGCTCTTATGAACATGTACAGTAATTAGCTGTCACTTTTTTTTAGGTGGGGGGTGTTGTCACAACCTAAAATATTTTCGAAGGAGGGATCCAGCAAAAACAATTTGAGAATCCCTGCCTTAGAATATGTGTTAACTACTTTGCTAAACTACCTGTTTGATCTTGTATTTAACTGCGACACTCTAAGTACCCTCCTGGATCTGAGAGAAAGCTCTATAGCTCGAAAGCTTGTCTCTCACCCCAACAGTAGGTGGTCCAATAAAGGATATTACCTCACCCACATTGTCTTTCTAATATACTGGGACCAATATGGCTACAAAAACACTGCGTACGTTTCCCACTGTGGTACAGCAGCCAGCAAACTTGAGACAAAAACTGAGAATACCACAGTCTTTCTGGTAAGATTTGCCTGGAGATCCAATCCCTGCAAGAAGAAGCACTGATTCACATGCTGATCATAAGGATGTGTGCCAGATGACACGATGCATACTGAGGCACACCACTCGGAGCTTGTGCAGCACCCAGGTGTCAGCCATCAGGCAAAGAGTAGCTTGAAAATTCCAGAACCATTTACTTTATTTTGCCGCCTTCTCCTTTCAGTTCACCCTTTCTACAAGGAAAATACATTGCAAATAAACTTAATCCAACAAAATTATCTAAAATTAAACGTGTCAGTCTTCTTCTTTTTCTTTTCCTCTTTTCTCTTTATTCCTTTTTGCTCACATTTCCTATTTCTGCCTTCCTTTCACTCATTCCATCTTCCAATTTATTCTTATTCTTTTTTCTGATATATCTTTTCTCTTTCTATTATGAGAATTCTTACACCTCTTTTGTCAGTCTTCCATTTCTATTTTTTCCCCCTTTTACTAGATCCAAACTATATCTTTTAATTTGTCCTTCCAAATATCTGTAGTTTGGTGGATTCACTCTGCTCTAACAATATTGGAACTCTGTTGTACTCGTATTTTCACACTGTAGCATCATTCTCTCTCTCCTTACCCCCTTCTCAGAGAAAACCAGCACATTGCAATAAACTCTTTTTGTCCCAGTAAACTGGAGCCTGAACTTTTCTCAAACTAGAGTGAATCAATCTGTCTCTCTCTCTCACTCTCTCAGAGGATTGTGAGCATGTTTGGGGTGAGGCTGCAAGTGTGTGCGCTTTGCTGTTCTCTGTGTTCTTTTTGTTGGGGGAAGTGGGGTTTGGGTTTTTTGTATTTGTTTAGTTTAGTGGTGTTTGGAGGTATAATTTCAATATTTCTTTTGTTTTAGCAGGCTTCTGTCTGCCCTTCAGGCTGGCATGGAGAGACCTCATTTTGTTGGCAATGGTCATGAGTCATGGATGGTCGTGGATATTGCCTTCAGATGCTGCCTCTGTGGAGGAGCGTGATCCAGTTGTGAGGAAGGGATTGGGTTTAAAAATGTGAGCTATGCCCAGAAACAACCCATACCTGCTGATAGTGGGAAGGCACAATGTAAAGGTTTGGCCACCCCCGGAATAGCTAGAGTCATGCCCCCTCCCCTACCAGGCAGGCCCCTTACCTTACCCTCAGTCTTCCCTCCTAGAAAGCAGCAGCCTCTCCCTGCAGCTCCCAGCTGTTGCTCTTGCCTTTCCCTGTGGGACGCAGCTCACAGCTTGCCAATTCCAGCAGCTGTTGCGTGGGGGCCCAGCCATGTTATGTGACCGAGTTGGGCAGGCAAACCCTGGTTCTTTGGTAAGAGGCATGGAGAATTCTCAGGTATTCGTCTTGCCCCCAAGGTCCCAGAAACCCTCCAGTCTCTCTGAGGTTCTTGCCTCGATGTAGCTGGTGACTCTCAGTCTGGAAGTGTGGGAGATGATGAACTCATAGACTCTTTTAGTCCTGTACTCGGTGAGCAAGGATATATTCTGGGTGCTATTGGTTGGTTTGTGGGTGAGAGTAAGGGGAAACATGGACTAGAGATGGCAGATTGGTTTGCAGATCTAAGCCTGATTTTGTTGTCTGCTCCATACTATGAGACATGTCTCTTTCTCTGAATTTGACAGACAGAAGCAGTACAGATTGAAAAAACTGATGGCTGGACTGCATATCTCTTTGAGCCATGGAAATGTTGAGGTTCATGGATATAGAACAAATTGGTTGTTTTGTTTGAGATTTTGGAGGGTTTTTTCCTTAGTATTTTTCTTATTTTTTTTTCTGATGAGTACTATGTCTGCTGGACAATTTTTGGGTCTCTGAATGTGAGTGTGTGCCAGGACGTTACAAAAGATCTGGCTTTTCTTGAGTACCTGTCCCTGAAAAAGGTGGACGTTTCATTTTCGCAAGAGATTGACACAGATGCAAATAACCAAAGGGATTGGCTTGCTGATTGGAGAGGGGTGTGTGGCCTGAAAGGGTAAGGTGTCTAGCTGAGCCTGTTAACTCTCCAGGCTACACCTGGAGGGGGAGCCAAGGAGCAGGGATCAGTTAAGTGAAGTTCACATGGGTGGGACCAGGAACTGCCTGTATCAAGCCCAGTAGCTGAACTAGCCAGGGGATAAAGGGAAGGAATCTGCAGTCACTCGCTGAGAGAAGGGAGGTGTGTTTTGAGCTATAGAAGGAAATACACCACAGATACTCCTTGGGAGGAGGGAGTTTGGGCTGGCAAACCCAGAGGGGGAGAAACCAGAAAGGTAGGAAAGGTTCAGGGGAAAAGTAGCAAGTCACAGGATAGTGTGTGAACCTTGGCTGCTGAAGAAAGAGCTCCCTGACTTGGAACCTAGCATAAAGAGCAGACCTGTGTTCCCTTAGTAGCCAGTGGGCAAGTGGCACAGACCAGGCAGTGGAAAGTGGACTGCCTGGGACAGTTTGCCCCAAAAGGAGAGGACCCTAATGACCTGGCTAGGGGCAAAGGGCCACATAGAGTTGCAGAGAAAACGTCAGAAAAGACTGCAGTGCCTAGAAGGAGCTAATCCATGGAATGGCTAGGAGGAGGCACCTCTGGCAATGAGTAAATCCAGGGACAGGGAGGTTTTTCTGAGTCATGGGTCCATTGTAGCCTTAGGGAAAATGCCTCTGCCACCTCCCCATCCCACCCCATTGCCCCTGTCCCTCCCCAGGCTCCTTCCTTGGTCCCCATTGCCCCTAGGCACTGCTGCTTCCCCAGCCCCTCCCCCATCTCCACTGCCTCCCTGGCCTCCCCTTTATCATCTATCACTGCAGGCCCACCACTCATCTTGCCTCTTGACCACCTCACCCTGGGCAGTCATCTATGGTGCTGACCTGTAAAGCCAGCCCTGATAGCAAGCGCACCACTTGCTATTCTTTTTGTGGACAAGGTGAATGAACACTGATTTGGTGGCTGTGCAAGAAGTTGTTCCAGGCCATTCATTGACAGTTTGAGCTAGTTTTTTATTAATGTCTATATGCCAACTACAGGAGACAGGTGTGGTTTTTTTAATGTGGATTCTCTTTTGACAAATTGTTTGACTAGTTAATTTTGGGGTTGATTTTAATTGTACTCTTAATGAGAGATTAGATAGGAAACATTTGGGACTACATCCACTGTCTGCCCAGTAATTTACAGCTCTTTTACAGGCTTCCGTCCTGACTGCTGGGTAGTGATATTTTCACCATTATGCATAGCAGTACACCTGATTGAGTGCCAGCTTTTTCTATGGCCTGTTTGGATTATTTTTATGTTTTTACTCATCATTTGTGTCTCTTGCTTTCTAATTTTATTGTCCGTACTGGGATTTCAGATCAGGGTTTGGTCTTATTTTTGTTGTCTCTTCCTATTGTGCAAGACTATCATCCATACTGGCATTTTAACACTCACATTCTGCAAAATGTTCACTTTCTTGACTCTTTCAATTATTTTTGGGCAGCCTGGGTTGCCTCAAAGGATGTCTTCCCCTCCTTGAGGCAATGGTGTGAGATGGGTAAAGTTAATAAATGTTCTTGTCAGCAGTACACGCACAAAGAACCCTGGGTCTTCACCAGAGCATGAAGGAGTTAGACTTGGGGATTATGGAACTAAAAAAAAAAAAGCCTTTAATGGACATAATAATGCTGTGTTGTAGGACAATTTGAAACATACAAAACAGCTCTTGTGAGACTGGTTGGAGAGCAAAGTTCGGGGTGCACTGCTTAGGGCCCAATCTGAGGGCCTGGCTCAAATGGATGTACCTAATCAGTTTTTCTTTAGCCTGGCAGAAACATGCAGAGTGGAAAGAAGATGATTGACTGCTTTAAGACCTCATCAGTTCAGGTGCTTTCAGATCCTTTGGGGATTAAGAATGTTGCTTCTGAATTTTTTCCAAGAAGTAAGACAAGGTAGAGTATTTTTTATCTGCCCATTGTGAAAAGCAGTCAAGGTCTCATTGATTTTCTGAGCAGAGTCGCTATTTTTCAATTACAGTCTCTGGAGCAGCTGTTGTTCGTGGATGAGTTTGTTCCTTGGAAGCAACAAGCTTCTGTCTTCAGTGGGTAGGGGGTTTTAGTTTTGACTGGGAACATTTTTGCAGGACAATGGGTACCTTAATTTTGAAGTTGTCTTTGATTTTATCAAAGACTTTTTAATGGTTTGTTTTTTGTTAAGCTGAGGATAGGTGATTGGAGTTCCCACTGCTGCCTGTTGAAACTTCTGTTTTATAACTCTGCCTTGAGGATTCCTACTCTTCTTCTTTCTAGGAGTCCAGTCTCTTTACTGCAGCAAGTGTAATGAAACAGATTCATTAAATCGATTTTTTTTTTAAACTAATTTGTATGGGTCTCAGCAGATATCTTGGCTTGGTTTTCATTCTGTTCACTAGATTTCTCAGTTTTTATCCCAGGTGAAATCAGCCATTTCTAGGGGCAGTATTGCCAGGCTAGACAGTTGTCTCCTTGAGTGAACCATTCCTGATTATACTAATGTTTCTATTGTCTTGCCTGTTGCTCTTGCTGTGAATTGGAATGTGGACAAGCCTTGCTTGCAGGCTTGCTTGCTTGCCTTCAATGAGTCATCTTTACTTTTCGTAGCTTAGGCCATAAGTCATTGTATATGCTTGCAGTAAAGATTTCTTATTTTTGAACACTGATTGATTAGCCTGTTACGGTACGAAAGCCAATTTTTGGTGATGGACTGCAGCCAGCCAGCCTAGCAAACTTGTATACAACCCTCCAATTGTGAAGAGGATGGGTGATTTCCTGTGAAGAATTCTTCATGGGGCTATCTCTATGAATGGGTCTGCATCATTTGACTCCAGGAGTGTCAGTGTCATATCCTTTTTGTGACACAGAGGAGACTTTTTTTTTTCATCTGTTTCTTTCTTGTTCCAGGTTACAGCTGTTGTTTGTTTTACATGAGGGTATTTTTTTGTTTGTCCCTTGATATTTATTTTCTCCTACTGTATTTATTTTTACTGTTTAAATATAGGTTCACAGACAAATCAGTGGTATGCCTTGCAAACTTTATTTTGGGTCAAGCAAAGACATCCATTAAAAAGAGTAGACCTTGCACATTATTAGGTACTGGAGTAGCCAATATTCTTTGGGTTTTTTTTATAAATTTTAGTGGTTTTATACCTTCCTTTGGAGTTTAGATATTATACTGTTATAAGCAATTTGGATCAATTTATTCTGCAATTGGCAATTAGCTACAGTACAGTTTGTACTGTTCAGGATGTGCAGTTACCTTTGAATTTGTTTCTTGTTTTTACTATGTTTCTGTACTGATTTTATTAAGTGTTTTAAAAGTTAAAAAGTCTCACTCTCTCCCTGACACCTTCACCCCAGGGATAGGTTGGAAATAGAAGTTGAATGTTAAATACTTTGTAAACACACAAACTGTAAAAGCATGGTCAATGGTTGCAAATATTATTTCAATGCTGGTGCTCCCTCTTGTGGCTTAACTAAGAAGAGGAACATTAGCTAACTAAAGCCAAACATTGGGATATATTGCACTCTGCAGTACTAGCTCAGTTGTAGATTATTATTGCAAGTAAAAAAGAATAAATCTTGATATCAGAAACCTTTGTTTTCAACAATTTAGCTGATCAAAAAGGGCCAAGAACTTATGCTGGTTGGCAACAGAGGAAAGATGCCATACAGTACTATTTTAACTTTCTGAAACTGACTGCAATAATGATTTTGTAGGGGGTTTATGTTGCTTACCCTTCCTTCTCTCTCACCCACACATACCTGAAAATATTATGTATGTACATCTTGGCAACTCCATGAAGAATAAGGCTCATTGTGTCCCTGAATACAATTTTTGGGATTTTTTTTTTTTACAGGGAAGAATTGTGAATCCTGAAGGAAAAATAGATTGCTCATACAAAAATAGTATGTGCAATGCTAGAAACCAAAAAAACTTGAAACAAACATATTTAATCTAGTTCTCCTGTTCCCTCTCTTGCTTTGTTTTTAGACTGTAGTGTCCTCAATAGTCAAAACATTCATGAGTATTTTCGGAGTTTTTAATCTCATTTACTCCAAAGCATGGTTGTGAGTTTGTAATGTAGAAGCTTGACTTGAGACCTGTCACTGTGCCTCATTGGGTCACAGCTGATACTAGATTCAGGACAAACTGCTGAGACATAAGGCAGATACACCCCAGACCGGTAGTTGTTCTTCCATAAGATATACCAAGCCAGTAACAAAAATAAACTTCTCTCTCACCACACTAGTAGCAAGAAGTCAGAAATGCAGTCTTCTTCATTATCCCAGCCCTTATTTCACTACCCAGACACTAAACTTTATGATGAAGACCAATTTCATCAAATAAAGGGTTCTTCTAATCCGAAGAAATCAGCCACATAGCTAGGTCATAATATAATTCAGATTTTACCCAATAATCACAAAGCTGCCAATCCTTTAGTGTCTACTATCTAAAGGTGTATTTAGATAAGTAAATCCATGTCCATTTATTTAGATACATGGACTATGGACTTAAATAAATTCATGGGCAGTGATTAGAGCAGGAAAGAGGCGAAAAGGAAGATGCTTCCAGAGCCTTATATACTTTCTGTCATATGGAGTATAAGCTCCCTGACTTAGTTTGTGGACAATTTCAGACACAAGATGGAGTCTTGAGCAAGTCACATGCTTTTGCATGCTTTGATGAGTCATAGGAGCAGCCATTATCCATTCTCTTGCTAAAACATCCACAGAAAGACCCAGCGGGTGGGGAAAGGCTTCTTATATGGTCTATTATGTGAGCTAAGTGTCCTTCAATGACCCTTCAATGGGTCATTAACTTGCCTAGTCCATTCACAATGTGCTGACTGGCTTCAATGTAGATTTTACCTGGTAGGTGTTACTCAGGAGTATGCACTGGCTTCCCTCATATATGCTGTAGTCACTATGTATAACTTCTGATACATAAATATATGCATATAAACAGGACAATTCTCAATGGAAAGGTTATAATCAGATATAACTTACAAGACATACTTTGTAGAAGATTTGTTGGAGTTACATAACAGTGGTAGTAACAATGATATACATGATCATATTTTAATCATACAACATCACAGACCCAATGAGACAAGATTACACTATATGGACAACTGTTTAATGAAGAAACAGAGTGACAATGAGGAATGGGCTAGTAGCAGATTCCGTGCACGTGTACAGTTAAAGGTTAAAAAATGACAGCCACCTGTAAATATTTTGAAAAGACAGATTGGATGCAGGGAGCTGAACGATATAAATATGCAAGTCTGAGTTTTGCTTCATGTGATATGCCAAGCAAATAGGAAGAGCTAACATCATAGACAGACACTAGTAGCAGGACCTTAAGCATCAGAGATTTCAGGCAGTTACCGGCAGCTAAGACATCATTGAATGGCATGCTTATTGAATGCAGCAGTAGCTCATCTCACAGAAGCAATGTACCTGCAGGTAAGTAAGATGTAGATTTTTAAAGATATTTAGGTGTTGGTCCACACAGTGTTGAAAGACAACAGGGACTTAGGCTCCCCAGTTATGTATGCATTGCAACACTGAAGACAGTGGTGGCTAAATACCTTTAAAAATCTGAGCCCAGGAAATTTAAAGTGTTGATGAGCTTAGACTTTACACTTTTTCAGTTGTGTGAGCTATTATCATTAATATAAGTCAATCGTTCACCTTTACTATTTTTTGTTGTTACTGTTCATTGAATTTATAGTGCAGCATGCTGGACAAACGTTTCCTAGTATATGTCTTTGTGGTGTTTCCATAGTGGGTTTTGAAATAAAGTAGTCAGTTCATGTGGTGTGTGTTTTTTTTCTTTTTTTTTTTCATTTTTCACTTTGTCTACGGCAAAGTTAGGCAGCTGAGGATGTATATATAATTTTTAAAGGCATGTTTGAAACCCAGAGTTTCTTTTAGTCTTAGCAACGGGTACAGATTTTCCATTAAAATGTTTAGTTGCTATCTACCCTTCCTTCAGTCCTTCCTCCCCAAAAATTAAACCATCAGGTCAAAAACTTTCAGCTGGGGTTCCATAAACGGCGTTTTGAAATACTCTGTAACATATATTAACTATCATCCAAATCCTTCTAGTTGTAGAAATTAGTGGATGTATCCCTAACTACTTGTTCTTTTCTTTACAGCCAGAGTATAATATGTTCAGGCTATATTGTTAGTTCAAAAAGTGGGCATGGCAGTGGACATCACTCCTTTATCCTCCTTCAGAAATAAAATTAGCAAATATTTATTCATATATTTGCCACTAGACTTAAACAAAACATTTTTCAATTTTCTGTAATTGGATCCAAATCCTTATTTTTCCAGACATCTGTGAGGAGTGTTCCAACTTTGGAAGTTGGATTCTGAGCAGTGAAGCTTCCTATCTTTCACTTCTTTCCCTCTTCTTTTATTAAATTGAGTGTATATAAGAAACATTTCTAAAATAATACACATATGGTACTAATCTTTTAGTAATACATAGATATTGGTGAATGCAAGATAGATGATCTTGAATCCAATTAATATCTGGTCTTGTGTGTGACTTAATATGTGTATCTCCTATTTAGTAAATATATATTGTCATAATTTGTATTTCAATGAGTAATAGAAATGATGAGATACTGTGAACTGAATAGCCTCTTTAATACAAAAGTTATAACATAGTGTCAAATATTACTAAAATTTTGGTTCATATTATTTTTTAATTTATTTATTATATTTGTATTGCTATAGTATCTATAGTAACTAGAGCCCTAATTAAGGATCGCATTGTGCTAAGCACTGTACAAACACAGAACAAACAAGCAAATAAATAAAAAGATGGTCTTTACTTCAGAAGCTTACAATCTAAGACAAGAAACAACAGATGGACACCGATGGTGGAGGACAAGGAACCAGTGAGACAATGTCATGAGACAATATGATAGGCAGTTGTCTCAGCGTATGTGTTTATGTCAGAGCAACAGATAATAGATTCTGTTAACATCAATTAATTTATATATCTGAAATAGATATAATTAAACTTACATTTTTCATGCCAGCAATACAAGTCTCTGTCATACTAACTGTTCACTATGTGCTATAAGTAATTGCACTGAACATGTCATGTTGATCCAATAATCTTAAAGGAATCACAAAGTTTGTTACACGTTCAAAAATTTTACTTGAGGCACGTAATGGGGGGGGGAGAGGGGAAGAGAATGTGTATGATGCTGCCTACAGCATTTAGCAGGTTAATTACTTTAACTTTGTGTATAACACTGAAACTGCCTACTATGAAGGTCTCTCTGGAAAACTCCAGTTAATTAAATACACATGGGTGAGTCCTGCCTTTTTGTGGACCCTCTGTTGTACCTCATTTCTTCTTTATGTCTCACCATTTGTATTTACAGTGGCAGCAGTTCACAACCTTGTTTGCTGAATTGGGCACATGCAATATGGATAATAGATTTGACAGTCCCATAATCCGTGTAACTCTGGCTAACTTTCCTAAAATGGCCCTGTGGTCTGGTCTTCATTCTTAATAAAATCAGAATTGAAATCAAAGTTTAACCAAAAGGTGAGGTATTGTACTATTCTAAACTGGTGGTATTTATTTATTTATTTATTCCCTTATGGCTTTCTTTTCTTTAGGTAAACAAGATATGTGGTCATCCTGTGAGAAGGTCTACACAGTCCCCAGGTTGTTCTCCTGATCAGAACAAAGATAATCAAGGAATGAAAATGTCTGCAAGAGACAGTGAAGAAACACTGGCCAACAGAAGAAAGTAAGACATTAGTTTTACACCCAGAAAGAAAGAAGAAAGTAAGCGATTAATTTTACAACAGAATAGATTATGTTCAATATAATGGAATGAAATGCATTAATAGAGAATAAAAGACTGAAAAGAATGCTGCTTGTAGAATCCTTTACGAGACCTAGATTTTTGTTTTCTGAAATAATGGATGATTGACCAGGGACATTTACTGTGGTTTAAAAGCATTTAGGAGAATTGACAGTGCTGCTTAAATATCAGGGAGCGGTCGGTCGGTCGGTCTGTCTGTCAGAGAGAGGGGGTATGAGCGTGCAGGCTATACTTAATTGGCATACCAATGTGGATTACAAAATATATCAGAGTAATTGTCCCTTTTATCAGTAGCCTATTTGTACGACGTGGCTAGTGCTGAATTGATCAGAAATAAGAGAATGAATGGGTTTATTCTCATGTATGCTCCTTTCTAGTGCACTAAATGCAATAACTGAACATCTAGGGCTAAATCTGGAGGCCTTACTCAGGCTAAAGTCCTGTTTATGACAATGAGATTTTGCCTAGCTCTACCTAGCTAAGTGGAAGCGTTTCATGTGCTGGGCCTCTGAATACAATCTCTTCCCTTCCCATTCTTTGCTGCAGGTCACTCTGAATTACTTGCTTCATCTGAAGCAACAGAGCCTGGTGCTTGCATCTATAAAAGTCCACTTAGCAGTCATCTCAGCCTTCCACCCACTGGTGAATGGTAGATCAGCATTTTCCCATGAGATGACCGTCATCTTTTTCAAGGGGCTAGAAAGACTTTACCATCAAGTTTTTCAGCCCACCCCACCGTGGGATTTGAACCTGATCCTGTCTAGACTCACAGGGCATCTCTTTGAACCCTTAGCATTGTACTCACTGCTTCTTCTCTCATGGAATGTTGCCTTCCTGATTGCAATCACATCAGCTAGAATGGTCTCCGAGATGAGGGCTCTCATGTCGGAACCACCCTACACAGTGTTCTTTGAGGACCAGATCCAGTTGTGACACCATCCAGCCTTCCCACCAAAGATGCTGTCTCAGTTTCACACCAGCCAAAACATCCTAAACCTGTCTTACTCAAAACTTCATTTGCCCCATAACCAAGAAATAGTCTTGGTAAAATAATTTGAAGTCAGTGAAGAACTACTGGATATTCAGCACATCTGAAAATCAAGCCACTTACGCAGGTGGCTAATGTATTGGAGTTCGAAGCCTATCTTTAGACATACATTTTTGGAAATAATAGCCTATTGGTACACATGTAGTATTGCTTCCCAGGGTAGCAGTAAGGAAGGAATTGCAAACAAAGCTGAATGAAAAATCAAGAAAGTCATTTTACAGACAATCAGTCTGTGAGTTGGTGTGAACTTGAGGATAATTTCAAGTTTGTAAGCTGCTGAGCAGACTGTCCTTCAGGGCATCTAATGTATCTAGAAAGAATATTGATGAATTGATTAATAAATGAGAGCCAATAGACAGAATGACAAAAAGTGGCACATTCTTTGGTTTCTTGTAACAATGCATACAGTTTGATTGCTCATTATTATTGATGGATTACTGCTAAGTATTCCAACTGTGTTTTTTTGCAGAGAATTTATGAACAGTCTACGGCTGTACAAGACATTCTATGGAGGCTTGGCTGATCAGCTGTGTATTAATGAGATAGCAGCTGCTGATGGGCTAGCCTGTTGGAATGGTGAAGATGTAAAAAGGTACTTTTTCACTCTGATCTATAAGTGCACTTTTATATTCTCTTTCATATTTATATTTTCTCCAAAATCCTTTACAAATATTCAACTTTACTCCATTAGGATTTTGGTTAAGAACCGTTGGTTTGCCAAATAAATAGGAATATTTTACCTCTCTATCAAGCTTAAAATACTAAAATCTTCCCACATCTTTGTTTTGAGAAAATCTGAATGTTAGTGGTCCTCCAAAGTTTTGAGCTACCATTTCTGAAGCTCACCTGGCACTTGTCGGCTATTGAAAAAAGGTAAGTTTAATATTTGCAAAATTTAAGTTGGAGGCAGGGGAACAGGATTTTTTTTTGAGGATGTGAAAGTTCAAAGATGGTATGTTAAAATGCTCCCATTAGTACTAACAGCATGGCAACAAACTTCAACCATACTTCAACCTCTCCTTACATAAAATAATTTATTTGCTTCACCTTTAAAACAGTTTATCTTAATATCTTAACTTTTAGCATTCTCATGAGAAACCACAGACATTAAGAAGGATTCCTCACTGAGGAATAAAATAATCCTTAATGTATGTGGTTTCTCATGAGAATGCTAAAAGTTAAGATATTAAGATAAACTGTTTTAAAGGTGAAGCAAATAAATTATTTTATGTGAGAAGTGGCTTGGGAGCACTCATTCACCAGCAGTGTTACAGAACTGATCTTAAACTACCAAGCTCCTGGAAATAAATCTTTGGAACCAATATATTTCACAGTTCACAAAACACAAGCATTTTGGATGACAAGAAGGTTTTCAGTAAGCTATAGTTAATTCCTTGTCGTCTATTCTTTCAGTTCCCAAAACGGGCATAAATTTGAAGAAAAATTCCTAGAGGAGACTGGAGCTGTAGCATTAGCTATTTCATTATAATTAATGTTTGTGTATCTCCTGCTTTTAATACCAAGCTGAGCTAATACAAAATAGACTGAGATTAGCTTTTTGCCTCTCTATCCAAAGTCTATATGTGATGTCTTGTTCAGGTCACCTGGAACTGTGTTACCACTCTTCTTCAGCAAGAGTGAGCTTTGCTGCTGCTAAGCTGTGTGCCAGTGTCCTGACACACCCACTTGTCTGCCTTGCCAGCAAACTCCTCAGGTCTCTGTGAGTCCAAACCTTGCCTTGCAGGTAACAATTAGTGAGCCCCAATTCCCCAGAGACGTCTTTCTGCAGTGTCCAGTTCCTCTCGTTGGATACTCATATACATTATTAAGTTCACTGTCTCTAAAGAGACGGAGCACATTCCAGTCTGTTAGTCTAGCTGAGGACTTGACCCTTCAGTTTAATACACAGCACTGAGATGGTTTTGTAATTAAACAAGAATAAGTTTATTAACAAAGAACAAATACTGAAGTAATACTAAGAATAGAAGACACAGTTAACAAACCAAAACAGACTTTCTAGTGACTAAAACTTCAGCAAATTACAGCTTTTGTCTATGCAGGTTTCTTACCTGTCATCAGTTCCAGCTATTCTTGGTTTTCAGGCCAACAGGGTCCACTTTTTATGAGCTCACAGGGCACTGCTCCCCATCCTTGTCCCTTAAGTGATGGATGCCAAAATGGCTTTCTCTTTCAGCTTATATTTTCCAAAGTCTGTTACCTCTGTTTCAAGGGCCAGGAAGGTTTCTTGGGGGTGCAGGCTGCATCTCGTGCTTCGATTGTTAAGTGGCTTTCCTCCCTCCCCTCACCACCATTTGGTTAGCTTGTTGACTTCATTTGCCTTACATGAGGATGCACTTTTCATTTTTCTCTGAAGTATTACCTGGCTCAGTTTACATCAGAGACACAGGGAAACAGAGGTAACAACATTCCTCGTTCTAGGACAGGCTGGTCTTATGCACTGCTTGCAAAATACCTTTTAAGAGCATACTTCCAGCACACCTCTATAATTCTTTATACAGCACCTGTACGTATGTTATGCAATTACATTAATGACAAGTGTATTATCAGTTTGCATATTAAACCTTACAGGACACCTTTTAGATACAGATTATGACTGTGTTGGGTAATGCATGTGTCAGGCCTGATGTGAGTTCTGGTATGCCCTCTGCCACTTGGTATTGAGGGACCGTGTCACATAACTAAAGGATTGTAGGAAGTCAGAGAAGCAGGAGATAATTGATAATGTGTGGAATACTCTACAGTACTTGGATCTTTAAATATGTTGCATAGGAGCATTCGGTTTAACAACAGGAAGTCTAGAAGGTGAGAATTGTTCCGCCCTTCTTAGTGGGCATAGCGTTTTTAGTGGAGTCTGGGCCCTCCCATATCACTGGGCTCAGAGTCTGAATGCCAGAGCCAACGGTTGAGACAGAGTCAGGAATCAGAGCCAAGGATTGAAGCCAGATTACTGGGAGTCAGAAAGGCAGGAACAGGGGTGATTCTCAGGGAGAAGCAAGGCTGGAACAGGATGGGAACAAGGCTGCGTGCAGGGTGGGATCTGGGCTGGAGATGTGGAGGAGGAAAAGAGGACCAGTGCCTGGAGAGATGAGCACACGAGTTTTCAAATGATACCTTACACAGTATGTTTTGTACAAAATTTAACGTAGTCTTGTAAGAGGGGTGACTGGTCAATTTTGACAATTCAGAGAGAGAAATAGTGATCTTACTGGGACCAGTGCTGTTCAAGGTATTCATAAATGAAGTGGAAGAAGAGGTAAACAGGGATATTGCAGTTGCAAAGAGTTATAAAGGGATCTCACAATTAGGTGATCTCAAAATTGAGTGACTGGGCAAGAAAATGGCAGATGAAATACGATGTTGATAAATGCAAAGTAATGCACAAACAATCCCAAATATACATACAAAATGATAGGGTCTAAATTAACTGTGCTCACTCAAGAAGGAGATCTCATTCAAGAAGGAGATCTTGGAGTCGCTGAGGATCGTTCTCTGAAAACATCTGCTCAATGTGCACTGGTAGTCAAAAATGCTCACAATGTTAGGAACCATTAAGAATAAGACAGTAAATATCATTATGCCACTAAATAAATCCATGATATGACCACACCTTTTGTACTGCATGCAGTTCTAGCCATGGCATTTCAAAAAGGATGTATTAGAATTGAAAAAGGGAACAAAAATGATTAGGGGAACAAAACCGCTTCCATATATGAGATGAGATTGAAAAGACTGGGACTGTTCAGCTTGAAAAAGAGATGACTGAGGTGGGATGTGAATGAGGTTTATAAAATCATGAATAGTGTGGAGAAAGTGGATAAGGAATTGTTGTTGTTTAACCCTTCACATAACACAAAAACAAGGGGTCACCTGATGAAACGAATAGGGAGCAGGTTTAAAACAACAAAAAGAAGTACTTCTTCACCCAATACACAGTGAACCTGTGAAACTGCTTTTCAGGGGATGATGTCATGGCCAAAAGTATGAGATTAAAAAAAAATAGATAAATTCACGGAGGATAGATCCATCAATGGCTGTTAGCAAAGATGGTCAGGAATGCAACCCCTTTGCTCTGGGTGTCAGATGCTCAAAATGGAGAACATGGGATGGATCACTCAAAAATTGCTCTGTTCTGTTCTTTCCCTCTGAAGTATCCGGCACAAACCATTGTCAGAAGTCAAGATACTGGGATAGATGGACCACTGGTCTGACCCAGTATGACATTTCTTATGTGTTTCTAGTGGGGTCTTGCAGGGATCAGTTCTTCTCCCTATGCTATTTAACATGTTTATCAGTGATCTGGAAGTAAACATAAAATAGTCACTGATAATGTTTTGCAGATGACCCAAAAATTGGGGGAGAGGTAAATAGTGAATAGGACCGGTCACTGATACACAGCGATCTGGATCACTTGGCAGGCTTATTACAAGCAAATAATATGTGTTTTACTATGGCTAAATGTATACATCTAAGAACAAAGAGTGCTGGTTATACTTACAGGATGGGGAACTCTAACCTGGGAAGCGGTGACTCTGAAAATGGTCTGGAAGCTTTGGTGGAAAATCAGGTGAACATCAGCTCCTATGGCGGCCTAATGTGATCCTTGGATGCAATACTGTGTCCAGTTCTGGTGCCCACAATTTAAGAAAGATCCTCATAATTTGGAGAGAGTTCAGACAAGAGTCATGAGAATGATGAAAGGGTTAGAAAACATGCCTTATAGTGATAGACACAAATATCTCAACCTATTTAGCTTAACAAAAAGAAGGGGAAAGGGTGACTTGATCACAGTCTGTAGAGACCTACATGAGGAACAAATATTTTGATAGTGTGCTCTTCAGTCTAGTAGAGAAATGTGTACCACAGTCCAATGGCTGGAAGTTGAAGCTAGACAAATTCAGATTAGAAATAAGGTGTACATTTTTATCAGTGAAAGAAAGTAACCATTGGAACAATTGACCAAAGGTCGTGGTGGAGTCCCATAGACTCATAGACTCATAGGTCAGAAGGGACCAATATGATC
>ML675618.1:22720759-22802425 GCA_007922155.1 Mesoclemmys tuberculata | reverse complement strand
GGGACTCCGCTAGTAACCTCCTTCCAGCCTGACAGTTCACCCTTCTCCACCATTGGCAATTTTAAATCAAGATAGGATTTTTTCTGAAAGAGATGATCTAGGAAATGTTTTGAGGAAGTTCCATGGCCTGTGTTATACAGGAGGTTAGACTAGATGATCACATTAATCTCTTTTTGTACTTGTAATTTATAAACTATGCTGACATTGATTGCATTTACATATCCAGAACATAGTACTGAAAAATGTTATGAAAATTTGTTTCCTGCTGCCTATACCAGCTGACTTTACAAAGAGCAAAGCTTGATAAAAGGACAAAAAAATTGAAATGATGATGTAGAATTCATTTTGTGTACATAAATTATATTTTCTGTAAACTTAGTTTCCTAATTTGACATTTCTGCTGTGATGATAAACCATAGTATTGCTGGATGAATTTTTTTTGTTAATTTCAGTTCTTATTGTATGATTTATATAAATCATGGTATTCTTTGTCTTCCAAATTTACATAACTAATGAACAAAACCGGAATATGTTTTTATACTAATATATAGTTCATTTTCCTTTTTGGTGAATATTAACACAGACATTTTTCAGGATGTTTGCACTACTGAAAATTGTTCCTGAATGTTCATATAGAGTGAGCAAGAAAGGGTTGTGAACGTTAATTTAAAATTGGTTTTGAATTTGATTATCTGTGTATAATTGTTTTCACAATTTGATGGCTTCTACAACTAAGTACCCAGAGCATGGTGAGATAAATGTGTAAAAAATGAAGGCTGGCCCTAATGAAATCATAGTGAAAGGCAGATAATAGAAATGTGGTAGGGACTAGAATTAAAAAGGAAGAAAGATGACTAAAAATTTTAGCATTTTATTAATCTTTTCCTCTTGCTAAACTTCGTGTTTAGCTCCCGTTTTTAGTTAGCTCCTTTGTTTGTACAGTGTCTTTCTTCCGCACTCTACACAGCTGCAGAAACTGAAATTTGCCCCAGAATTCAGAATGTGTTTTGATGATGAAATCAGGAGCTCTTTGGCGTTTAGAGCTACTTGGCCATAGTATATGGTATAAAGTAATCAAGACAGAAAATCTCTTGTCTACCTTTTTATATTGCGAGTCTTCTCATTAAAGGCAAGTAAAACTCATGTGTGAGGGTCTGTTGCCTGGCTGAAAAACAAATCTAACACAAAACAAATGATCATGCATCACAGTGGATTATACCATATAGATGATTTGTGCATTTTTGCCTGGGTGAAATTCTCATAAAAGAAGTAGCATCTAATTGGATTCTGTTTTGATAGATAGGGTACTATTCAAGTAATGAATTTTGTATTATACTACAATGAGACCTTTTGCACAGCTAGTTTCTGAAACATTAAACATTTCTGAAAGACAAGCATTTATCACTTCCAGCTGCTGCTGTAAAAGTACTAAATGAATTATTTAAGCAATATTTTGGGCTATGGCAGCCCTTCTCAGGAGGCCTTTGTCATTGTAGTATTCACAGCAGTCTTGTATAAATGCTCACAGCTTAACAACTCTGACAGACAGCTTTTGAACAGAAATGATTGCACAGAAGTTTAAGAACTGTAGGATTTATGTGTGTTTGTAGGCATTTGATACACTTACGTTACATACTCCGAAGATTTTCCTTAAATCCAAATTGTGGACCAGATTCTGATTTCCAGATTCTGATTGTGATTTCACTGGAGTTACTCTTAATTTTACACTGAGTTAGATGTATTGTGGTATAACTGAGACCAGAATCTGGCCTGGCATGTGTTGTTCCTACACTTCCACTACAAACTATAGGAGGTAAATCATTTTTTATTCTTATGGAACAGCATGAATTTTAAAAGAAAAATGGTTGAAGTCTTAAGTGAAAGGCATTTGTTTTCTGCATGAACTTACCTTGTGAAACTTTGCAATAAATTGTTCATTTTATAAGGAACCCCTTTGCTGCTTGTTGTACAGTTCTGCTGTTAGTAGAGATTATTCTGGAAAATATTACATATACAGTATAGTAGTACTCTGATCCCCTACAAATGGTCTGTGTAATTTAGAAGTAGTTGGTCAAAGCAGATAATTGATTCTCCTTTATGCACTGTCTTATTAACAAGCTCAAAGAATTATACTTGAATGGAGAGGTATGATCTTCCTTAGCAGAAGCTGTGCTGTTTTTATCAAATTATATCAACTTCCTGTAGCTGTCTTTATAATTCTATCATTAATTCTATTTCAATCAATTTTCCTGGGACTGTATTAATCTGTAATTCTAAGGATAACCCCTACAATCATAGAAGTGCAGGACTGGAAGAGACTTTCAGAGGTCATTCAATCCAGCCCCCTGCAGTCAATGCAGGACTACATAATAACTAGACAATGAATGGCAAGTGTTCATCTAACTTGTTCTTAAAAACTACCTATAACAGAGATTTCATAACCTCCCTAGTCAATTTGTTCCAGTGCTTAACTACCCTGACAATTAGAAAGTCTTTCCTAATATCCAACCTAAACCTTCCATGCTGTAATTTAGGCTTATTGCATTTTGTCCTATTTTCGGAGGTTAAGAAGAACAATTTTTTCTCTCTCCTCCTTGTAATAACCTTTTTATTTACTTGAAAAGTGTTATCATGAACCCCTCAGTTGTCTCTTCTCCAGACTAAACAAACCCAATTTTTTCAACCTTTCCTCATAGCTCACGTGTTCTAGATCTTTAATCATTTTTGTTGATCTCCTCTGGACTTTCTCCAGTTTCTCCATATCCTTCCTGAAATGTGGTGTCCTGAACAGGACTCAATACTCCATTTAATCAGCGCAAAGTAGAGCATAAGAATTACTCTTGTGTTTTGCCTACAAAACTCCTGCTCATACATCCCAAAATGATGATTGCTTTTTTGCAACAGTGTTAGACTGTTGACTCATTTAGCTTGTGACCGCAAGATCCCTCTTCATAATACTCCTTTCTAGGCAGTCATTTCCCATTTTGCATGTGTGCAACTGATTGTTCCTTCCTAAGTGGAGTATTTTGCATTTGTCCTTACTAAATGTCATCCTATTTGCTTTAGACCATTTCTTCAGTTTGTCCAGATTGTTTTGAATTTTAATCCTATCCTCCAAAGCACTTGCAACCCCTCCCAGATTGGTATCATCCTCAAACTTTATAAGTGCACTATCTATGCCATTATCTATTTATCCATTTATGAAGATATTAAACAGAACTGATCCCAAGACCAATTCCTGAAGGACCCCACTTGATATACCTTTCCAGCTTCACCGTGAACCATGGATAACTACTCTCTGGGAATCAGAGAGTTCCAATCAGTTATGCACCCACCTTATAGTAGCTCCAGCTAGGCTGCATTTACCTAGTTTTGTTTATGAGAAGGTCATGAGAGACCATATGAAAAGCCTTACTAACGACACAGACCCACTTCTGGCACCGACAACTGCCCTGACTACACCAGCACTTAGAAAATTCCCATAGAAACATCAGAACCACGATTCAGAGGAGGAATTTTTAACGTCTTCCCGTATATCAACTTTATATGGCACTGATACTTCCCCAGTGCATTTTAATCAGGATGAATTGATTGCACCTATATCATTTTCCAGTGATGAGGAATATGAAGGGGAAGAGGCAACATTTTCTCTCAAATATTCCTCACCTAAACAGGAAGCATCCAGACATGGGTGGCACCCCCTTGGTTTGGACCACCAATCCCATACCACATGCACTGGCCTGGTTGGGATGCCTGGTCTACCTACTCCACATACAGTAGACCATCTAGTTCTCACTGGCATAAGGAAGAATCTCCAGCAAGATCCATTTCCACGGATACTCAACTCCAACTTCTGAAGACACTGCACATCAGTTCACTACACAATCTGCAAATAATTCGTCCTCTTCCTATGACAAGGCTGTAATCCCTCCCCCCCTCCTCCCCCCATGACTGCTAACTTCAACCAGTTTCAGGACCTCTTTAAGAGGGTAGCTGACAACCTTGACATCCCTCTCCAAGATGTCCCAGAATCACAGCACAAACTGCTCAAAATTCCTCAGACCCCAACTTCTTTGAAGATTGCTCTCCCCAAGGATGATGCCCTTATGGAACTGGCCAATAACATATGGCAGACTCCAGCCACCATTCCCCCCCACTTGCGAAAGGGCTGACAAGAAATATTAAGTACCAGCCAAGGGCACAGAATTTCTTTTCACCCTCCTACCACTAAATTCCCTGGTGGTAGAGGCAGCCAACCATAGATTTAAGCAACATCATAATAAGTCAACCCCACAGGACAAGGATAATAAATTAATGGACTTGCTGGGCAGAAAAGTCTACATCTGTTACGCTACCATTTCCAGCTAGTAATGGACCAATACCACAGCCAGATTTTTTTTTTTCCAAATATATTTAAAAAACTCCTTCTTAATGTTCTTAACTCTATTGGCCATCGATTTCTCCCTGTGTCCCTTTACTTCCTTTATCAATGTCTACAATTTCCTAGCTTCTAGTTAATATTCATTACTATCAACTTCTCCTTTCTTTCATTTGTTATAAATATTTATTTTTTGTAGCTGCCTTCCTTTGTTGTGGCTTTTTTTCCCCTTTGTTGTGGAATCTAGTGGAGTATTGTTAAGTTGAACAGATGTGAATCCCAAACAGAAATAGGTGCCTTCCTCAAAACCTGAGTTAGACGCCTAGCTATATTTCAGGTGAAGGGCTTAGGGCTCTGCTCCTCATCTCAGCTTTTCCTACAATCTCTGCTAACCCTCTCAATTACTTTTTTAATTTTATTAGTAGAGTTGTGGATGGTAACCATGACCCTGTGTGCCTACTGGCTAGGTTAGGCAGCTTCTTGCTTAGTTTACTGACTTTTGTGAATCTCCTTCTTAAGCATCTATTTCTCCCCAGGCATAGGAAGCCTTTAACTCAGGGCAGAGGATTCTGCTGGGCAGCAAAGTATCTAAAAGTTAGGCATTACCAGGGCTCAGTATTGCCACAGCTAAGTCCCTTTGTGGATCTAGATTTCATGGAAAGCTAAAGGGAGTTCATCTCTTAAATCACTTGGGAGTTTTTGAAAATTATAATGCAGATGGCAGCAAGACTTACAGTGGGTAAATTAATAGTTTTGTTTTCCCCCACTCTGGCAGCTTAGATCATACCCATCTGTTAAGGGGATATACAGAACCCACATTGAACCGGGGCTGGGAGGAGACCAATACTGGATTAGGGAGGCCCTGCCCCTCAACAGGTGCAGAGCATGTTCCCAATGGAAGACCAATTTACAAGGACACTGGTAGCCCAGGTGGGGGGGAATAAGGTGCAAGGCAGATGAAGAGAGCTGCACCAGGTGTGGCAACAGTTCTGTGAAGGCTGTTCTAGTAGCAATAACTTGGATTTCCACGCCTGTCCCTTCTGTGGGAGTTGAAAACCCTAAAAGAGTTGATCGATGAAGACACTAAGAGACCGTGGAAAGTCTTCTAAGCTAGCAATGTTGCCCCAAACTGAGGAGCACCGGACTAGTAGGAAGTGACTCAGAAAACATAAGGTAGGGTAGATCAATTACTGGGCTGGGTGCTTTTCTAAACCCCTAGGGCCCTGGATTAGGATCTGGTAGAGTGAGTGGGACTGTCTCTCCCTTCTCTTCCAGTCCCTCCACTACTCTGTAGTTATAGAACCTTTATGGAAGCAATCAGATCGTGCAAATGATTGAGGCTGCAGGTGGGGGCCCCCTCTGAGACATCTATGCCAGAAACTGTAATGCCATGACGAGACCACTAGGCTTGCTGATCATTGGACCTTCCTGTTACACCATCATAAAGCCAGCTCTGTAAGCAGGAGTGGAGGATGTTTTAATAATTTTTATTATTATATTAACATTGTTTTTATCTGAAGTTATTTTACTGAAATGTTGCAAAGTTACAGGTTTGAAAGACAAACAAAATAGTGGCTGAAACAAATTAAATCAGAACCAAGGCTATAAAAAGGTAAGTTGTTCACTGGGAAAGCAAAGCAGCACCATGTTGTCCTTAGGGCCCATGCCTTCGATTCCCAACAGTGGATGGTACTAGAGCCCTGTGTGGGACTAGGGTAAAGCCCTGCAGCCCATTATCCTCCTAAATCTGAATTCAACTAACCATTCCCTCACAGAAAAGGCAGGGCTTTTATCAAAATGCATGTAGGGGTAAAATTGATCATAATCCGCATTAGCTCTGGACACATCTAAACGAGACTGTGGTTGACATTGCATAACCCTATTAAGATAGATCAAAGAGGGGCAGTTAAACAAAACAGGATTTTTTTCAGAGCTGACTATGCTAGTGTTCGTTTGAACCACAATCAGTCTGAAAGACCATAATCATTCACCTTTTTAGACCTGATCTAAATTCTTTTTTCACATATTCACCAGATTACTTGAAACAGCACAAACATAGCGAAACTTTAGACAGTCATTAAGTGTGGAGAGTTTTTTTAGCATTTCCTTTCAGAAGTTGTTTCCTAATGTTGCTGTATCTTAGGTTGCCACCCAGTGGATACAAGTACACATTCCAGATGTTACAGAATCAGAATCAGAAACAGAAGCAAAGCAAAACCGGTGTGTGGTCTTTTGCAAATTCAGTGCCTGCTTTTATCACTTTCAGCATCTTAAGTCAAATGTAAGGATTGCCTAGCTATACTACAGAAATTTAAAATGAAATGCCTGTTTTCACTGCACTTCCATTGTGTAATTTTATTTTCAATCAACATATTATAAAAGATATATGATCTGATGCACCACCTACATTAATGTAAAACTGGAGTAACCTGGCAGTGAATTAGGCCTCAAATTTGTATTATTGTCTTGGGAAATTTACAAAAACATGTTTTTGGGTTTTTTAAGTTGAAAATTAATATTTATGCCATCGAATGTTAAAAATGTCTCTCATTCTTCACACACTTGAGTTGCCCTTAAATACATTGAAAACAAGACTGTTCACTACTTAGGGCAACATGCTCATTTCCAGGTGGCTTCTCTTTCCA
The DNA here is from genome assembly GCA_007922155.1 of Mesoclemmys tuberculata. Taxonomy (NCBI): domain Eukaryota; kingdom Metazoa; phylum Chordata; order Testudines; family Chelidae; genus Mesoclemmys; species Mesoclemmys tuberculata. Next base: position 22,795,402 of record ML675618.1, on the reverse strand, counting down.
GTTCTGTACTTCTCCCCAGGCATAAACTGACATAAGTGGCAATAAGAGTTCTACTTCCAGGACCAAAAAAAAAAGCCTCCGTTTCTTGTTGGAAGCCAGCCTTGCCCCAGTCTCAGTATCTTAATTTTTTCTAGTCTGGACAACAGCACAACACTATGCATTTCCATGGAACTTACCATGTGGCTCATATCAGGAGATGAGTTTGGCCCCAATCCATGGTACAACAAAAGTGCTAGTGGGAAGAGGGCTTCAGGAAGTCACTGGGGATTTAACTACTGTATTGCCTAATCTACCTCAAAACAGATGTGCATGACACGGTACTTGGACACTGGTGTCTGCTAAAACCTTGTCTATACTAACACTCCACCTTTGCTGCAACCAGTGGAATTGAATTGGGGCAGCAATGTGGGAAAATCTAAGCTAAAAAGTTTTGTATAGACAGGGCGTCAGAACCTTCATACAGATGAGAATGCTACGTATGCATTCTGAGAGAGTGGATTTTATGTTTATGATGTACAAAAGAAGTTAGATCAAATATAAAATACTCTTGTAGGAAGTTTGCAACATAACAGTATTTTATTTCTTAAAATTCAAAATGAAACAAACAAGAACTCTAAAACAGAGAAATGAAGCAGGCTGCTCCCTAAAAACAGTGTGACATAACTGAACCCAGCCTATTCTCGGCTGGCTTTCTACAGATTGATTCTGATTGTATACAGACACTTTCCTGTGGCCTGCAACCAGGACAAGGAAACCCTTACAAATTAAAGTGGTAGCTTGCAATTTCAAAATAGTTTTCTATACACAACTGTGGACTAGGGAGAATGTATTACAACTATGTTGCACAATAACTTTGTTAGCTTCTGGGTTAAATTCAAGATGCTGCTGACCATCTATGAAGTCATAAATGACCTAGGGTTTGTCTACAGTGCAATTAAAAACCTGTGGTTGGCCCTTGCCAGCTGACTTGGGTTTGTGGGACTTGGGCTAAGGGGCTGCTTAACTGTAGACTTTTGGGCTTGGGCTGGAGTCCAGGCTCTAGGACCCTGAGAGGTGCACCACAGTTAAACAGCCCCTCAGCCCCATGATCCCAAGTGAGCTGGCATGGGCCAGCCATGGATTTCTAATTGCAGTGTAGACAAACCCAGAGGGCCTGGCTACCTCCTGTGCTAACTCTCCTTCCTGGATGTGCTTAAGGGTGAGGCAGAAGGGAGCTACTTAGAGGGCATGCCAAGTAGCAGGTGCTCACTTCTAATGTTAACTCTGTTATGTGTTAGCCACAGGTTCAGAAAATGCTGTAAAACAGCCCTTTGTTCATACGTTTTGCTAACTGTCACATCACTATCTTTATCATTCAGCTCTCTGACACAGTTTAAGTTCCATCAATGTTTTTTAAAGTTACAACAGGGTGTAGGATTATGGGTGGGTGGGGGGGGGGATGGAGATCGTCATATGCCTGAGAAATATTTTGCTTGTAATTTAAACCTTGTAAGGTATGTCTACATATTAGTGGTGTTTAGCATATAAGTATTTATAATGAATAAACTGTAGGACACAGCAGGGAAGATAAGGAGTCAGCCAGACAGCGAATAGAGGGTAGTGTTTATCAGAGAGAAAAAAATTGCTATTAAGCTTAAAACCTAAGCGCAGAGCCTGACCTGAGTAATCGGGCTGGGTACTGAGCAAGGGGGAGGAATAATTTCCTCCCAGGTCCTTGAGACTTCCCTGCAAAGGTTACCTCAGCTGCATAGTTGAAGAAGGAGTGAGCCTTCCAGCTTGGCTCTGCAGACTTCAGTTGGGGGTGGCTAGTGCTCAGAAATTTGCTGTGTAGACAGCACTTTGAAGTTGCAGCTCAGTCAATCATTGATATTAGATTAGCAATCTCACATGCCAGTCTTTTTTGTATTATGGGATGGAAATTATCTGACCCCTCCCCTTGATTTGAGTGCATTAAGCTTTTTACATTTTTCGTCTACTTCAGATGTGGTAACTTCCTTTTCTCTACACTCATTTCTATCAGTCAGCCTACCATCCTGCCCATATTCTCTATTACCAGTCTAACTACACCATGTCAAAGTATTAATTTAGTTTTTGGATCAGACCTAAATTATCTTTTTATCTTCTTCCCATCTGTCCAATCTCATCCTTCCTTATTGTCAGGAGTCAGGCCTTCACCTGTGGCTGCTCAGTACCTCTGATGCCCTAATGAGCCAGCTGCGCTTGCCGAATGGGCTACCCTGCCTGGCTGGCTGAGGAAGGTGGCAGGCCAGTTCTGAAGTTCAGCAGTAACTTGATGGCTGCTCAACACACATGCCTCAATGTGCTCATCTCTCCAAGCCGTCTCTGCTTTGCTCCTCCACTGCTCCTGCCTGTATCCAGTTTTTTCCTAATCTTGTCCCAGCCTTGCTCCTGCCTCAGTACCAGCCCTGTTCTTGCTTTCCCTGCTCCTGGGAATCTGGTCCCCATTCTCATCTCTGACTGTGCCTCAACCCTTGGCTCTGGCATTCGGACTCTGATTTTGATCCTAATCCTTGGTTCTGATTCCTGACTTCGACTCTGTCTTGGGCTCTGACTACTAGTCCTGATTCCTGCTCTGACCACTATGCCTGACTGCCTCTGACCCTGTCTATTTATATATTTTTTTATTTATACAACTAAAAAGCCTGTTTATTTTTATTTCCTTGTCAAGATCTAATTCAGCTTGAGTTTTAGCAAGTCTCACTTTATTCCTACATTTTCGACCTCCAGTATGTAGTGTGGTAAAGTCAGGCCAGATGGCTACAGGAGGGTATGCCAGGGCTGATATGTGAGCCCCAGGATGCTGAAAGCCCTTTTCCCTCAAGACAGGGGAAAGGTTACTCCAGGTCAACTGGAGGCATCTGGACCCAATTAAGAGCCTAACTCAGGTGTATTTAAACCCTGCCTTCCCTAAAGACTAGGAGGAGGACAGGAGAAGGAAGGTGGTTGTGGTTGTTGTTGTTAGAGGAGGATCAGCTGGGACTGGCAGTAGTGTTTTCCCCTACGGTGGGAGAGGTGGAGTAGGAGAGACTTTGGCCCCAGCCTGCAGGAAGGACTGGTGGCCCTCCAAGGCTCCACCACATACCCTGCAGCCACTGGAGGGGCCAACAAAGAGGTACCTCCCTGGGCCCAAGGGCAGATACACGGAATGGGACTACTCCCCCACCCCTGTGGGGCTGAAGGGTGGCCCTCAGGCCTGAGGCAAGGCCTGCACTCCACTGGTTGGTGAGGGAGGCGCTAGGGATGGAATCACCTCAGACCCCTGGCCAGAAGAGACTGTTGCCAGCCGGGGAGACCCAGAGAGGACTTGATTTATCACAGTAGCTTTCATTGCTAATCAGTCCTTTTTTCCATTCCATTGCTTTACTTACTCCTGATACCCTTTTTGGAGGAGATTCTTCTTCTTCCTACAAGTTTTTTTTGCCCGCAGGCTTTGTATACAAATTTCAGATTGCTTTTGTACGCTTTATTTAAAGAAATTCCAGGTCGGCTCCATCTTTAAGTCCTTGAGTTCTTCAGTCTAGTTAATTTCTGTAACTAATTGCCTTAGTTTCCCAAAGTCTGTCTTTTCAAAATCAAAACTCATGGTTGATGACATGGTTTTGATTATCCTTCCTTTTAATTTATTTGGAATCAACTAGTGATCACTTGATTGAAGGTTATTTCATATGACCAGCTCTTCTATGATATCCTTACCCAAATCCAAGGCTAAAACTCTATCACCTCTTGTTGGTTCCATGACTGTTTGATGAAGGGAACAGTCATCTTTCACACCCAGAAATAATGAGGCCCTTCCATTTGAAGTAGTATGTATTGCTCAATCTACATCTAGAAAGGTAAAGTCTCCCATTATGACACAATTCCCAGTAGTATTTATTGCTCTTATATTAAAGAGATCTCTCTCCATATCTGAATCTGACCTGCAGAATCTATAGCAAATCACTAATGCTATCCCACTAGAACGGCTTTTACAATCAGTCCCCAAAGGGATTTGGAGCCAGACAGACTCTGTCTTATCCATACTATCGCTTATTTCTTCACAGTTTACCCCATCGTTGATTTACAAGTTGGTATGTTACCCCATCAATTTTATCTTTATAGCTACTTCTAATTCTCCTAATCAGCGCATATCCTTCAATACCTGTATTCCAGTAATGAGTGCTGTTCCACCATGTTTCTGTAATCTTTTCTGCACCAGTAGTTCCAATTCTTCCATTTCATCACATCATGCAGACTCCTTGCATTTATATACAAATATCTCAACTGTTTCCCTGTGGCACTAGCCAGTTTTCCAGCTGGATTAGTTATAGTCCATTCACTAACTGTCTTCCCTGCCTGATGACTACTCCAGTTAGTCAATATACTTTCTTCTCCTTGCTGTCTATACTCTTTTTTTATCTTCTGGTGCTGTCATTTATCTTTATTCTTTATATTTATTTATCTTCATTTAGCAGAATTAACTTCTCATGTGCCTTGAAGCCGGGCCTGAAGCTTACACAAGTCTTTCCCAACCTTCTCCCCTCAAGCCCTTTTTATCAATTGTGCCAGTCTTGCTCCCAAAAGTTAATACCCCAGTTGCTCAAGTGGAATCCATCAGTTGAGAAGAGTTTTCTTTCCGTGAATGCCGCTCAAAGGCTGATTAGCCCCAAACCTTCCTTGTAATGATTCATTGGTTGATCTTTATTATCTTGTTCCATCTTCAGCCTCCTTCACTAGAGACAAGAAGTAACCCACTGAAGATCACCAGAGCTTCCACTTCTTTGAGCATCTTACCCAGCCTAATATAATTGTCCTTGATCTATGCCAGTGGGAATCTTTGCTGCCTATTGGGACAAATGGTGCTGCTAAGCAGTGGATTTTTCCCTACTCCCAGCAGGGTACTTTTCAGTCTCATGCCAACATCATATATAGTTGTTCCTGGCAAAACACACACCTTTCCGTATCCTGTATCTGTTCTGGTGATAATAAGAAGAATCAGAAGGCCTGTCAAGTCCCCAGTCACGTAGATCTCTCTGTTCTTGTTGTTGCTATGAATCTGTTGTTCTTCTTCCCTTGTAAATCATCTTTATTTTCTGTAGGGTCTAGTCCCTGGATCTCTTCATTGTCTCTTCTGTAGGAAATGGCTTCCCTTCTTTTCTTCCTCACTACCACATCTTCTCCCTATTTCTCCTCCTTGTTCCCGAGGACAGCAAATCAGTTACACAACTCTATTTCACCTCCACAGTCTGGTTGGTCTCTTCTTCTATTTTGTCTTCATGGTCATGTTCTTCCATGGGTCACCCTCTTCAACCCTCCAGGTTGTTTTGTTCAGCAGGTGTCTGCAAGTCTTCAGTTGTCTGTACTACCTCTTCTCTCCTGTGCTGCGTTATGCCTTCAGAGCCCCTTTTGAATTCCATCATTGTCTACATCTGTATCTCTGATCCTTGGATCGTCTGTCTTGACCTCTTTTAGGCAACATTTCATGCATAAGTAGCTTCCCAGATACCCACTTAAGGATGATATACATCCAACAGCTTCTGCATCTAGACATCTTCTTTGCCTCCTCTCCTCCTTGGGTCATTTTGGTACTGCCTCAGTAGCCATTGTCAAGACTTCTCTTCCGAATCCTTTGTCATAAAGAGAAACAGAGGACAAAATTTTCCCCAAATTCCCACAAAAATTCTTCCATTAGATGCTGTTAGCATATTTTGGTGGACTATGCACAAAAGTTAACCCTGTCTTTAAGAATCTGAAGTAGCTGATATATTTGCTGACAGTGGGCTAGTGAAATATTATGCTTAATGTGAAGACTTGTAGATAATTATTTCTAACAGTTGCATAGTGAAAACCTCTTTAATGGGACATCCACTTAAGTGAAAAAAAATGCAATAAAGTGATTTTTTTCCTAGTAGAATGGATGATCTGTTGCTTCAGTGGGACAATCATCATGTGCAAGCCACTATATTGGAATATTTCTCAGACTTAATTGCTCTGTCAGTTGCAATTAGAGGTGCTAATGTAACTGTGAAATGCTACAAATTGCTTGTGGCTTGTACTCCCTGCTTACCCTCAGCCTGTTTCTCATAAAAAGAAGCCAGGAGGAATAAGTTTTCCTGCTGAGCCTCTGAGGGCTTGGCTACACTCAAAAATCGCACCTCTTTAAATCTACTAGTATACTTAAAGCAGTGCACTTCCCCCTCCCCTCCTTGGTGTGGACGTAGTTGTACTGGTATAAAGGTGCTCTGATAGCTTAGGCTTTCTCTACACTAGCATTTTTGTCGGTACAACTTTTGTTGGCCAGGAGTGTGAAAAAACACACCCCTGACCAACATATGTTTCACCAACAAAAGCACCAGCATGGACAGCACTATGTCAGCAGGAGAGCATGCTCAACTGCTATGTATACATTCTTGGATTTTTTTTGTGCTGCATTCTGTGGAGTGCCTACCAGGCAACAATGGAATTCTGGGACATGGAATCAAACTAAATAATTCCCAGGAATCTTCTTGTTTCGTTACAACTATTAAGGCTATAAGAGAACAGTATGTTCATCTTGCATGATCTTTTGACTATCACAGGCCATCAAATTTCTCTCAATTCATGCATCAAGTCTAATAACTTGTGGTTGAACTAGAGCATATAAGTAATATGACAGTCTTATGATTACTTGATGTTTTGCTTTCATTATACACTGAAAATATTTTTAATAAGAACAAAGTTGGACTTTTTCTTTGGGTTTCCCAGAGGATGATGCACCATGTGATCAAGAGCTAAGAGGAGGAAGAAGAGCAAAGGATAAAATCAGTAACTTATTACATTAAACCAGCTCCAAAAGAACCATCACTAATTTAAAATATGATTTGACTATTGGTCAATGTTAAATTATTGTCATTGCTTCAGTGGAGTCAATTGCATTTCAGTGACTCATTGTGGTAGCACTGGGTATCGCTTTGGATTAACTATTGTTTCATGAATGGTTATTTAATCAGGATAAAATCTGAAATGGGATATATCCAGATTAAATAGCTTTTACTGTATATTTTGCTTTTAATTGTACACTGTAAATTTGCCTATGTAATTTATTAAAACAAATGTGTAATAACTGCAAAATCTTAGCAATAAAACCTTTCTTTTCAACCCAGCCTTCCAATGTTTAACGAATTGAAGATTTCTAGTTCTGAAGGAGTTTTTTGCTTACTGTTGAAAATACAAATAGAGAGGAAAGGATGGTTTTAAGACACTAGACTAGGATCAGAAAACCAACATTCAAAATCTGGTGCTACCACAGATTTACCATGCCTCTTTCTGTGCTTCAGTTCCCAAACCATAAACATTGGAAATAATACTTCCTTTCTTTCATCCTCTGTCTCTTGTTGATTTAGGCCTCTATCCTGCAAAGATTTACATGAGGTAAAATGTACACTTGATGGAGTTCAGGTTATGGATGAATATTTAATCTTTTCTCTATGCCCATGTGCATATGACTAAAAATATTGTCTCTCTATTTCATATTCGGTTGTTTGTCAGCTATCAAAAAATAAGACTGCAAGAAATTGCAGCAGCATTTCCTGGTCTCTAGTGCCTTAGAGGTTAATTCCAGCTTCCCTTTCTCCTCCCTTTGCACAATGGTTGTAAATAACTGTTGCCATTTGTACTATGAGAAAAGATACTGGAAACTTTTTAACTATCAGTAAATACTTGTTGCTGAGATTGGTACAGATAGGTGTTGCTGGTTTCTGTGCGTGGCTCCCAGTGTGGTCTTTTGCTGATAAGGCTTATTATGTAACAGTGCTCTGAGTAACTTTGGTTCCTACTCCAAATTTCTCATTATCATTACAAAGGTCTGGAAAAAGTCTGTAAGATGGGCTATTTGAGAGATTCCTACCTGTTGGAAGGCCAGGCTCCCCGCCCAGCTCTGAGAGCTTGGTTGATTCCCAGTGTTGGGGAAGGGTTTCAATAAGATAATATCTGTGTCTGTCTGTTATATATTTTCTACTATTTATATAAAATACACTAGGGATGGACACAGAACTTTTGTCTAACTTGTCTAAAGTCAACATTCTGACAGAAACTTTTGGTACATTGTTAAATAACTAAAGATCAGAGACATCCTGAAACAGGCTTATAAAAATTTAGCACTCTCTGCTTTGGTATGCTTTGATAGAAGGCCCTATCCATTTCATAGAACTGGACTGATAGGAACATTTATTTATTTTTAAATTGTTTGTTATGATAGTTATCTCTCGGTGTCATAAAATCACATAGAATTAGATCCTATAGTGACACAATATAGGAAATTCAGGTCTTCCCTGAGAATCAAAAAGCAGAGGTTTGTTGCCAAGAATATTTTCTGATTTGACAGATTTAAAAAGTGCACTTTTTCTTTTTTGAAGTGAATTGAGTGTTCATGAAAAGAGACAGATTCATAGCCCTGGAAACTGAAGTCCTGTATCTATCAACTGAACTTGTATAGCATTCAGAGAGGACTAGCAGTTCAAGATTCCTTAGCCTGTTCATCTAGGGAGATGAACACTAGCAGTGAGAAGTTCATTCTCCATACCTATTCAACTACTGGCTTTCCTGCTGAGAAGGTAAATAATTAGGAAAAGTTTACTATCAGCCATGATGGTGGTTTTTATATTGTGCACACATCTATTAGGAGCTGGATTGGCATTAGCCTGTCATGTCATACAGACTACTGAACAAACATCAGATAAATTAATGGCTTTTGGACACTATTGACTCTGGACTGCATTCAGTTTGGTAACAGAGGGAAAAGAGTCTAACCTTAATCTTAATCCTTTTTGAGCCATCCACTCTTTCTTCCCTAACTGATTTAAAACCACACATTTTATTTTTATTGCATTAATATACTATTCAAACAGGAATCATACTGCTGATGGACTAGCTTGGCTTATCCTTCAAATCATATTTGCTTTGGGTGCTGTCTTCAAATCTCATTTTATTTCTGATTAAGTTTTAAATTGCTCAGATATTTTGATCCTAACATTAAACTATGAGGGTTATATTTCTGCTTTTCCTAATTAAAGCTCCCTATTGAAATCAATGGGGAGTGGTGTGTAAAAATCAATTCAAGATACTGTAGATTCATGCAGTTTGTGTTCAGTATTCTGATACTGTAATTGTTTTTTCTTTTATCTTTTTTGTCATTTGTGATGAGATTGACAAAAAATACCAGAATCCACAAGATCAGCATGAGCATATTAATGGGGGGAGGGTTAGCTCAGTTCTCATTCTTTGTGCTCACAATAAAGAGGCTAAGGGTGAGTTTCAGCCATCTGTACACCTCCCTTTGGAGTGTGTATTTTGGCAAAGGAGGATGGAGCAGTCCCCGTTTTGCAGTCCATGCAATGAGTTGGAGAAGACTTCTTGTGCTTTCTGCCACATTAATCACTCATGTAGGGATGAGGCACAATCATCTGACACAGTATGGACAAACCAGGGAGAATAAAATAAGTTATACATATTCACAATTTAAAATCAATAAATGACATTAAACAATTACTTGACACTTCAATATTAGCTAGAGAAAAGATCTGGCTATTTTCTTGTTGTACCAGTTTTAGAAGGGTTGTTTATATTTGGATTAAACACACCCACAGGAATACCAGTATTTTCAATATTCAGTTTGTTGCAAGCTCTTTAATTATAATGCTTATTGATTTTGCAAGGAGAAGAGCAGTTGCTATTCGGTTTAATCATAGACTTATCATAAGTATTACACATGCTATATGACATGTAGTAACATGTCACCACTATTTTATAAAGCATAAAGTAGATGGCAGATGATAAACGGTGAGTATGGAAAGCTATGACATAAGGTAGTAACTTCTTACAGGCTTTGGCCTGCATCTGCTCCTACTGAAATCTAAACATTTTTCCATTCACTGCCGTAGCTGTTTGATGACACCCATACTGAGGAAACTGCTAATTTGACTTTTAGAATTACCATTTGCTGAAAAAAGTTTTAAGAGACTAAAACTTTTTCAGAGATGATATCAGCAGAAAAATTATGCAATTCAAATGTCATTCTCCTTTAGACAGAAACATTAAAGGTACTAATTTACATCAAGGTGCACTTGAATATGCACTTGAGGTGCTTCTAAATACAGTACATATTTATGGGAGTTGAAATTTGTATGTGAAAACTATTAGAAAATTTGTAAGGTAAATGACAAAGAATGGAATATTATACCCAAATCCATGAGCTTGAAGATATTAATATCCACTGAAGGTTGCTTGTCAACCCAAGGGACAATAGTTTTCTTTTGTAAAATGGGCCTTAAAATATGCCTAGTTCCAAATAAAATTGTGTCTCCAAACCCCTTAGGTGGCTTTAAAAATCTTTAGTTATGACTATCATTCATTTTTTTTCTGAGCTTTTAAATGTCTGTTTGTACTGAATGTGCTGCAACTCCTTTATTTTTGCCATTATCATCATTTACTAAACTTCTTGGCTATTAAATCTGCGTCTGATTTCATCAAGCAAAACTAAGACCTAGTTTAAAAAAAACAGCAAGCAAAGTCAAAAAGTAACTCATAAACCCAAGTCTGTTACATAGTGCCCCATTCATTCATCCCACAGATGTGCCAGGTTATTTGACTCAAATAATAAGAAATTGGAGATAACCAATTTATTTCATGATAACAAACTCAATATTTGAAAAAAGTAGAGTTTTAATTAACAGATGCAGATTGTCAGTACATACAAGTATATACTGTACTCACATGCACATTGCAAACAAGCACTTGACTCCATGATATAGCAATGGAAGTTCTTCCTCCAAAGTATGTAAAAACAGATTGGAAGAACCACAAAAAGAATTGCTCAGATGTTGTGGACATGGACAGTAAATCTATTTCTTGGTTAATGAAAACAATAGGAAAGTTTTTATGAAAGTATTAAAAATAGTCTATAAAGGCCAAGCAGACACTTTTAAAATATTTTATAACCTGCATTTATAACCTTATGTAAATTATCCATATAGAATTTGGGTCTAAACCCAAATCGTCAAATACATAAACATTGAGAAAGGAGAGCTGCCTGGGAGGTTCCCCAATACTCTGAAATTATTGGACCAACACTGTAAATATAAGGACTAGATTCACCACTCTGACAACACAAAAGTAGCTGTAAACTAGGGTAGATTTACAGATATTTTTCACTGCTGGAGAGGCACAAAGCATCCAGAGCGTAGCAGTGAATCTGCCTCTAGATCTATCAAAAGTGACTCAAATTTGCAACCCCATGAACCACTGGAGTTTTACAGTTACTGTCTGGAAAAGAGCTGAACACTAGATCACATGTTTTGTTTGAGTAGTGCTTATATTTGTCATAAGGGGTGTATTCTGCAATCTTCACACCTGTGATCAATAGAATAGTGATCTCAGTGTGTACCAGACATTATTCCTTTTGGAAGAGCCTAGTATAAAATAAGCAGACAGAGCACAGGCTGGGAACAAATTTGGTCTTCCTTGTAACAGTCACATGAGGGCAGCATGCCAAACCAAGTATTCGGATAATGCTTAAGAGGCAAACAAATGGAAACTGTAATATCATACAGTTAATTGAAAATAAGTGAAAAGTGATTTAACTGTTTTCTAACATGACGTAGTGCTCGACTGTGTCTCTGAAGATCTTTCTCTCTCCCACGCAGAAAGAGGGTTCAATTGTCTTGCAAAAGCATTTTCTCATTTACCCAGATCTAACAGTTGGGGAGGAACATGGTAATTGCCATATATGATCAGAGCACTGGTGCATTTCGTCCCACATCCTGTCTCTAATGTTGACCAGAAGCAGATGTTTCAGAGGAAGGTGCAAAACATTGCAGTGAACAGTTAGGAAGTAATTTGCCCATACAGGAAACTTCTTCTCAGTGCTCATTAGTTGATGTCTCATGCTCTGAGGTTCTTCTAGGTAGGGATTTATTCATGGACTAATCCAATTTTAGAAAATTGTAAATAATTTTACAATAATTTAATATTTATAGTTTATAATTGATTTTTAATTTTAATTTATATTTAATATTTAAATTTAATATTAATTTATAATATTTGATAATTTAATATTTATAATTATTAAATTTATAATTGATTTCATGGCCCTTAAAAATCTTATAAATATAAATTTGCTATGCAGCATCTATAACCATACATTCCTTATCATTTCTTTGTCTTTGGTTCTATTCCTTGATAAATACATTTCAAATATGTGATTATAAAACAGTGTAGGAAAACAGGAAGAAAATCACAGAGCAAAGGTAGCACAGAATTGCATCTCTTAGATCCATAGGAATTGGAACAGACCAGTGGTCTACCTAGTCAGGTATTCTGTCTCATTGATCAATGCTAGATGCTACGGATAACGGCATAATCTTATGTCTCCCTCCCTCGCCCCACCATTGTGCATACTCTGTAATAACTCAGTACTATACCATGGCGAAATTTTCTTTTTGACCAATTGAGAAATTCAGCTTGTACTTTGAAATAGAGGCTTCTTGGTCCTTGTGCTCTTGTCCTAGCAAATTAACATTACAAATGTCTATCATGAACATTTACTAAGCTTTTCCCTTCAGTAGTAAGCATGACTGTATAGTGGTGTGATGAGTGACTGAGTAAGACACTTGACTACAGTCCTGAAAGTTGTGGGTTTCATACTTTTATATTTTTATTTTATACTGAACCACTCCCTCTGGCTGCAAAATAGGTGCCTGATCCATCTGGTTAGGATAGTCTAAGGTGGTTGGACATGATGTTGGGCACTTTGGTCCTCTGTGTACTGTCGGCTATGAAAGTGGCATGCCTTAACTGCATCAGCCTCATGAGCCACTGGTCTGGGGGGACTCTGATTTCTTAAGGTTAATTGTATGTTCATTGAAAAAATCCTTTCATTCAATTTAAGTATCTTGCTTTTTTTTTTTTTAAAGGTTATATATACATTTACTAGAGTTCCCCTGCTTGTCTGATTGGTCCACTGTGAAGTTCTTGTGAGCTCTTCTGGGGATACTAAGCATTATGAACTACAGTTTAGCAGCTCTTTGTGTCTCCTAAAAACAGTATCATTTTAAATAACCAGACTCAGGGAATCATTAAAAATACACTATGAAACATCAGTGATTTTGTTTGGAAACTTGCTGGCATAAGTCCTGAGCCCTCATCTCCTTTCTTCTGTTTGCCTGTGCCTTATCCCCCACAGCTCATCCTTCTCACCAGACCTACGGGTGCAGTGATAAAAGAGTTTCATAATTTCCCTCACTCCTGAGCACAGTGAAGGAGGCCACACTTCAGTTTCTGAAACTGCAGGATGCTCAGAGAAACTATCGATTCTTGAAGAGTCAGCAGAGGCTTGAAAAACATCTACCTATCTATCTATCAGATGTATGTCCCCTGCTTCCCAGAGGATATCACAACAGAAAGAGGTGTAGCAGATGTGCAGCCCATTGAACAAACTGTTTGGCTGAACATTCAAAGGTGCTTTATAATGCATACCAGAGGATGTAAAATACAAGATACTAAATACTTCCTTTACATAATAGTTAATCTCATCATTTTTATTTCTCCCTATAATCAGCCATACATTCCTGGAAAGCAGGACCATATGTCCTCAAAATTCTCATATTATCTTTCATTTGGTATGTTAACTTTTTATATTAGCTGGGTCATTTACACCAGTCCTGTGTATTATTTTGAAATATTAGTAGGTTTGGCGCATGTGCTGACTTCTACCGTTTAACAAACAGCAGCTTTGACAATCAGGCCAGTCGTAAAAAGAACACTTCATGTGATTTATTAAATGTGTTACTTTGATGAGAAGTCTTATTCTTGTTTCCCATAGGAAAGGGTAAATTAGATGGGCTTCCTCACAATTCATTATTGCATTTATTATCACCTTATCTCTCACTCTTTCATCCACATTTTACATATTTTGTACTAAAACCAAGCAATTTACTCTATTAACTAACAGAAGCATTTATATATCTTGCATGCAAGCTGAGTTGCATGAGGTCTTAAGAACAAACCCTCTCCTCTAGAAACCCATGATTCATTGATCACCTTCTTTCCAAGTGATTTTTTTAAAGCTATAACTATGAACTGGTTTTCATGCATGATTCACTAAATAGTTCTTGTTATTGAACCTGGATACATAGATACATATTACTGAGAGTTTAGATGAGAGAGAAATTTTCTGCTGTATTCCAGGAATGGGCAATGAACATACCCTTTTTGTGTATTTAACAGGTGGATATTGATGATTTTAGTGAGCAAAGTAAATTCAGTGTTCATGGAAATGAAGGATAAAAAGCACGGATATTATAGTATGCTTCCCTCAAGGAAGCAGCTACTATGCAGGCATCCTTTCACAACTCTGCCAGTGCTGCTCAAGTGACTTACAACAACTTAATCCTTGTGGTTTCTGGAACAGAAATTGATCAAGTAAAAATAGTGATGGGCTTTTGGGCTGTGCAGAAAAAATCTAAGATAAAATACCCAAATTACTTTTTACTTATAACCTAAAAAGAAATTAAACAAATACCAGAGGAGAATGGCTAATGCACAAATACACTGTGACATAACTTTGTTTGGGTTTCTTTGTTTGTTTTGTTTTAATTTTCAATTATTCTTTTATTCATCATATCTTGGACTGCTAATTCAATGCAGCTATAGATACGGGTGTCAGATATGTATTGTAAAATTCAGAATATGAACCCTCCCCTTCATTTTCACGGGATGCATTTGTATTTCTGTACATGTCTATTTGGTACAGCTTTTGGAGAGGGTTGCACGTATTTTTCCTGGAATAATGAAGGGGTGGGCAAGAACTGTTTTGTTTTTGTTTTTGTTTTGCCTTTTTGGTAGGTGACTGGCTGACAGAGTTTCTGTCTGATTGTTTTTATGGAGCTGGGCTTATGCTGTAGCATTAATTACATTGTAGTAATTGGTAAGGTAAGGTAATAAATGCTAAAGTCATGTAGGGCCTTGTAAAAGCATCTATCTTTTTATTTAAATCAAAGTAAATACAGAATTGTCAACATGTAGAAACTAGTTACAGCCAAAGAACCAAATCTGCCGTGTCACAGTTGAAGTATATATTTTCTCTTAAAAATGAACTTTGTTGAAGGAATAAAAAATCTTAGGGTTAGAAGGGGAGATTCCAAAATAGCGCACACAACCTGTTACCAGCTATATATATATATATATATATATAATACACACACACACACACACACAGCTACCTGTGTACTATATATATCATTATGTAGGAAAATAATTTAAATACCAGTTTTATTGGTTTTATATTCATTTGCTTACCTACTTAGTTTATCCTTGTGGTTTTCAATGTTGCTTCCAAAGGTGCACATATAAACAAACAGTGTGTTTTGACTACTACACTTTTCCAAGAGCAGGCAGTTCCTCTTTTGCAAATCGTGGGACATTCTTTCAAACAACTTTCATTTGAAACTCTAGCTTAGATGTTAGTAGCAGGACTTCTAAGGAGGTTTTGGCAAGCTGGGGCCCATTTCATCATTCCCCTATCTCCCCCTAGTGAAGTCTGCCAGTGCATTGGGGGAGGAGGAGGGGGTGAATGGCTATGTAACAGGTAGAAAGTCAGTTCCATCAGCTCTGTGTCACCTTCACAAGACAGCCAGGATACAGGGGCCATTCTGGGTGGGACAGGGATATGTTGCAACTGGGCAGAGGAAAGAGATGCTGTGGCAGAAAGGGGCATGTCTTTGGTCGGTCTGTGTTCCAGTGATTTCGTTGCCCTTGCGGTAGCCAATAGAGACATTGAAATTTTAGGGAAGCCCCTGAACCAGGGAGGCACAAGCCAGTAGTGCTTGTGCAAGTGCAGGGATGAATCTGGCCCCTGGTGTCTTCAGGAGATGGCTCTTACTCAAATCTCACAGTCCACAGTAGTGGCACCTTCAGGAGGTGAATCAGCAGTTTGTACACCTTTTGGTGCTGAGGGTTGTAACTCTCCTTTAAGATTCCTTTACCTTGCCTCCCAATCTAAAATAACATGCTAAAGAGCACTCCTCAAACTGCACTGTGGACTTATGAAATCTCTGGTCTCAGGAGATCCCATCTTCCCGCCCTCCACAAGATGACACATTCTTGAGAGAATGGAAGGAGAGGGGAATCTTGCATAAACTGCTGGTCTTAGCTGCACTGTGCATTTGAGGATATCAGCTGGAAAGTACCTTTATGCATTTTAAAGAAGAATAGTATTGGGATCCTATGGATCAATATTTTCATTGCTACCTTTCTGTCTGTCCTAGGTGTGTGTGTGTGTGTGTAGCACCTTTGTCTGTTGTCAACATTAAGGAGTACAAAAACCCAGTACAACAGAGTTTTTTTTTTCCTCCCTTCCTCTTGAGCAGAGAAGCATGACTGTATCTCTAGTCTGTTTTTGTTTCATTTTTTAAAAATCCCAGGAGAAGGCAGTATAAAATCCCAGAGCATAGGTGTGGATCCTCTGAGAGACCCCAGAAAATGCTATTAGAGTACATGTAGGGGGCAAGGGTACTCCAGACATCGTAGCAAGCTTCCAGACATCGTAGCAAGCTTCCAGGACCTCACTTTCTCCCAGGAAGACAACAAATTAGGTGTGAGGGATTTCTGAGGGGGGTCAGAGTTCACTGGGGTAGTCTCTGTTCTTTGCGTCACTTTATAAATATAAATATATTAGGGGAGTGAAGTTCTGGAACAGCCTTCCGAGGGAAGTAGTGGGGGCAAATGACTTATCTGGCTTTAAGACTAAGCTTGATAAGTATATGGAGGGGATGTTATGATGGGATAGTTTAATTTGAGCAATTGATTTGGATTATCGGCAGATAAGTCTGCTCAATGGTCTGTGGGAATGTTGGATGGGATGGGAACTGAGTTACTGCAGAGAATTCCTTTTTGGGTGTTGGCTGGTGAGTCTTGCCCACATGCTCAGGGTTTAGCTGATCGCCATATTTGGGGTCGGGAAGGAATTTTCCTCCGGGAAGGATTGGCAGAGGCCCTGGAGGTTTTTCGCCTTCCTCTGCAGCGTGGGGCATGGGTCGCTTGCTGATGGATTCCCTGCAGCTTGAGGTCTTCAAATCTCACTTTTGAGGATTTCAATAACTCAGTCATGGGTTCGGGGTTGTTATAAATGTGTATGGGTAGGGTTTTGTGGCCTGCCTTGTGCAGGAAGTCAGACTAGATGATCATATTGGTCCCTTCTGACCTATGAGTCTATGAGTCTATGAAATTAAACATAAACTATAAATGGTGTGAGATTCATCAATCACCATCTTTAACATGGGGAAGGCTTGGAAAAGGAGAAATGTCCTTTTTCTTCCACTGACTTCACTACCTCTAATAACAAGTAAACCCTTTTGAAGAAACAGTTTAATGAAATAAAATCCCATAAAGAGTTCTTTGAAAATGCATTTTATTTTATAAAGATTAAATTCTGAGTCTCCTTCATAAGTAGTGCATATATTGGTACTAAACCATATCCTTTCTTGTCTCAGTTGATGAAATCAAGTTATTAAAACCACAAAAACTTGGCATGACTCTTTTATACATTTTCTTATTGCTGTTTTACAAAGGTTATATAGACTGTGGTTCCAAATTTTGGCATGGTTTCCTGGCACAATTACTTCACTTCTTAATTAAAGATATGCCTCAACACTCAGCTTTGTCTGAATTTTGCCAAACAAAATGAACAGTCATTTAGGAATTTTAGAGAAAATACTACTACTTTGTGTTTTTAATTCACTACTGAAGCATAGCAGCTTACTAACATAAAGCAAATAGGGTATAACATGACAGCCTCTATTCCTTTTTCACTTGCTGTTTTTCAAGACCCTCTTTTTTTCTTGTTGACACGCTTCCTCCTGAGAAAGTACTAGATCAGTGCATGGTGCTAGCTAGTACTGTGCTCATGGCTTTTGGATTAGATGTGAGGACCTCAATTTTGCAAGGTGCTGAGCGCAATTAAGATTTCTGATGCTGTAGAACACTGGATATTATGTAAGAAAGGGAGTTTGGTACTTACCTTTAAAAAATAATAGCTTTACTCAATTGAATGGAAACTTCTGCAAAAAACTTTGACTAATGTTTCTTGTGATGAAAATACATCCTGACACCAATGTTAAAAATGGAATTCTATGTAAAATGTCATTAATGTGATGGTAAGTATTTTCTAATAGAAAGAAATCTAGGTAAAATCATGTGACAATAGTTAGGCGGCTGGAAAGTTTATCTTATAAGGAATCATTATGGGGGAAAAAAGCTAATCATAGTTTTAGTTCTAAAGAAAGGGATAGAGGCAAACTGTGCTAAGGCCTTGTCTACTCGTGTTTATGCCGGCAAAATTTTGTTGTGCAAGGTTGTGAAAAAAGACACACCCTGTGTGATATAAGTTTTGCCAGCATAAATGCAATTGTGGGACAGTGCTATGTCAGCAGGAGATGCTCTGACTGCCGTTCATTTAGGTGGTTTTATTATGCCAGTGGGAGAGCTCTTGCCCGCCGACATAACCTGGCTACAGTCATGCTTATGCTGGCAAAACTTTTATCACTTGGAGGGTGTTTTTTTAAACTTCTGAGCAACAAAATTTTGCCAGCATAAGTGTGAGTGTAGAACAGGCCTAAGTCTATCAATATTTGAAGAAAGGAAGAGGAAATTAAGATAATACAAGGAATACAAATAAGAACAATGGGATTAAATTTTAAAAAGGAAAATGTAAGGTGAATATTAGGAAATCTTCCTGAGTATGAAATGTGTTATGCTGAGAAATGGTCTTTTAGGTGTAATGGTAAAAGTGTCCTTATTTGGGAAATTTTAAAACTTGATTGAACAAAAAAAATATGACAGAACAATCCAGAAAGCCTTTATCTTCTATCTTTTTCCTTTTTGAGTTACTTCCTCACTCTAAGAGCAGAATTAGGTTTCTTAAAAATATATTAACTGATACTAGCATTTATCTCTTCAGCATGCACTGCAAAATTATTATACTGAGGCATTTTTAGCTCAAAGGACGTCAGAGTAAAATCTACATTGAAAAGTGGTTTGAGATATAGAGAAATTGTTACTTCAGATATTTTCCACTTAAGTTCAATTTATATTTTTCTAGATCTTTACTCTGTGGATAAGTTCTATTTCTCTAAGGTACCTTTTTTGTTGCTGGTCATCATTTAGTTTTGTGCTGAACTTTCCTTAATGAATCTTTTCAAACCACTTTGGTAGCTGGAGTAGCTTCTGTAACAGATGTGAGAGTGTCTTGCAGTATCCTCAACAAACCTTATTGAATTAAATTAAAGCTTGTTGAATTATACTTAATATCTTTGCAGTTCATTGTATTAAAAATGAAAATGTTTGTTTATATATATATATATAGTGGGATTATATGGAACTTCTTTAGCAGGAAGATAGGATTAATGCAATCTCTGGGAGATATTAGGAACTTCAAAGGACTTTTTAGTACAATACTTGTGAGGTGGATTTCCTAGGGAATACTTGGGGGTGAGCGGAATGCAAATGGATCACTTAAAATCCACCCTGGGGAAATAAACTGATTGACCTGCAGTTTTCATGAGCAGGTAACCAATAGACAAAGACTTCCAAACTGTATAAATGAGGGACTAAACTTTTCATGAGTGTGCTAGTTCTGAATTAAGGCTGTTACAAATCTGTGACCACCAAAGAGACCCTTTTGGGGAGTTTGAAGGATTTACCTGCCAGCGTCATGTTGGAGACAGTTGGGGGTTCTTGTATTGTTTTTAATATGTTTTCTACATAGTACGTTTACCTTAAGAATAAAATAGGCTTGCACACGAAGTGCTGTGTGGTAACTTATAACTGTAGCAATTAAACAGTTTCTTCTCTGAGGAGAAAAGTGAAGTAGGTCTGCTTAGGCACATAGTCATTTGTTGGTAATAACGCAAGTTGTTATAAGTTATAATAGAGGTTAACAGAAGTTAGGCAACAGTTCAGCCTAATACCCTGGTCAGGAGGAAGAGGGATGAGGCTCTGCACCCAAGAAAATCAATGGAATCCTGAGAATGGGTCCCTTGCTGAACCACTAAGGGGAAATGCAATTGCCCTGAACTGACAGCTTCCTACATCTGAAAATTTGCACATTTGGTTTTCACTTGACTATATATCCTTAATAAAACACTTAGCAGAAACTGGAATATTTTATACACAAGAAGTTCTTCCTAGTTGGTTATTCTTTGATGCCTCCCTCAATCCTGTAATTCTCTTCTAACTATGTTTGTGATAGCAGTATTCCAGTACTAAAGTGAAAAATGTCACTCACTAATTGTGGAAACAGCTGCTAAATGCCTTTACAGCATTCTTTACAACTTTATCCAAAAATTAAAACAGATGTTCAATTGGAATGAGAAGCATTTTCATCCAAGTTCATTTTCTTTTCATAGAAAATAAATTGTGTTTTTACAAATGTCTCCCTTACCCTTACGTTTTAGGTGAATCTAGTAGTCTTCGGGCTTGTCTACATTTAAAACGCTACAGCAGCAAAGCTGTACCGCTGTAGCGCTTCAGTGTACACTCTAACTACACCAAAGGGAGGGATTCTCCCATCAGCATAGGTAATCCACCTCCTCAAGAGGCAATAGCTAGGTTGATGGAAGAACGTCAACCTAGCACTGTCTACATGAGGACTTAGTTTGGTTCAACTATACCATTCAGGGATGTGGATTTTTCATACCCTTGACTGACATAGTTAAACCGAACTAATTTTCTAGTGTAAACAGGTCTTTGATTCTAAACACCTCAGAATAGGGACTATGGCCAGGCTTTCAATGGCTCTATTTGGTGGATGCTGTGCTAATGTAGAGTCCCATTGACTCCACCTGCATGGAGTTAAGGGCAGGATTGGTGGCTATGTCTTTTATTTGTTCTTTACATCTCCTAGCACATTTAAGGTCTCGATGATAATAATAATAATTCATAAATAATGAATAGCTAGTCAAACAAAAGAGAAAATAGTGAAAAGTTTGTTTAAAATATCCTTTTTTGTAAAAATTTGAAAAATATAAACTTACTGTATCAATAATTCTATTTGTTAAAGAACTAGCGAGAAGACTCAAGCATAGTGCAAGCAGGTGTTATAAAAACAACTGCCAGAAGTCTGTAAATGTGCTCAGTGGTAACGTATGTGTCTATGCCAATCTCAGTTCTTACCTGAAGGGGGAAAAATATTATACAATTGTTATATGCACTATATTGTGGTAGTTTTTATGTGAACATACATAACACTTTACGTAAAAAGAGGACATTTGATTGTCATAGCAGCCTAGAATTTTACAGAAAATGAAATAAAATGAGATTATCTTAACATTTTTAAGGATGAAGCCTTACATAGTGTACAGGAGTTGGGTAATATCCTTTTAAGTAGTTGTGAGCCTTACTGGCCAGTGCTGTGTTATGTAGGTAGCTAGGACGTGCAAGTCTTATCCAAAAGTTCAGCTGATTTTTGTTTCTGACAAGACTTCCTAGGTTTTTTAAACCTGCAGGGATTTTATGCTTTGTCAGTCCTGCTGAATCTCTCTCAGAATTGAGCTGTATCCTTTTCAATAGTTGTGATGCCGCTATAGATTCATTCTGTTCTATGATCTAGAAACCAGGCAGTGCTTTAATATGTAAATTACTAGGATTTACACATCTGTGTATAATTAATACACAGTATTATGTGGAAGTCACTGTGCCCATGTGGTTTCTTCATATTATTGTAGTTGTGTGGGGACATGAGGCACTACGCCTTATCTCTCTACTTACTTTCAATTTGGGTGCAAGGGAGAAATAATTAGTCAAGGAGTTGAATCAATTTTGGCTTGAGAGACTTCTTCGTCAAGAAGAATAGGCTAGCCATCCTGGGATGGAGTAAACTACCTTTTTAATAAAATATAATATTATCCACCATTCCCTTTCTGCAAAGGAGGAAATTATCCTTAGGAAGCACGTTCCTATTGTACCTATTCCCACAGTAGGTGAGCAGAGAGAATATGTATTCTCTTAAAGAGCAGATCAGAAATAAACAAACAAGGCAGACCTCTTGAACATAAACTTTTTCTTCAGTTTATATTTTCCTGTGGTTGAAGAGGTTTATTGATTATACAAGTTTTTGGGGTTTTTTTTAAAGATGAAAGATTAATTTCTTTTGCTGGTTTTAGACTTGACAAACAAAAATGGGAAAATAAAACTTTCAGGGACATGTGCAGACTAACCAATTAATATTCTAAGAGCTTTGGCCACATCACCCCTCCTAAAATAAAAATCATAATTATAAGCAAAATATATAAAAGCTTCAAATCATTTAAAACATTTTCCCTCCATTGAGTCAGTGGTTATGATTTGCTGTGGAGACTACCGTGTGTATCCTAGCAGGAGTATGGCAAAAAGTCCAGCCTACCTGCTAAGAGAATGAGTTGTAGGGTGTGGGCGACCAAATGAGACAAGTCTAGTGAAGCACAGTCAAATATTCTATTATGTAGGTAATCAGCTGTCAGATTCTTGCTACAGTGTGGAACAACTAGGAGAAAGGGCAGAGTTATTGGTCAGCATTTCCTTTAAAGAAAATCCTACAGATGCTTGCAATAGGGAATAAACAGGAAGCTTTCAGACTCCCACTCTCAAAAGTTCCACTTTTCAGGAATTCTAGACGAAAAATGCTACTGAGTCACTTGAAGGGCTAGTGTAACTTTAATCCCCAAGAAGGCCTTTATGGCAATTATCTGCTGCTATATATTTTCTGCAAAGCTTTTATGTTTTAGAGAACCAGCATATGCAGTGGCTAAACTTATTTTCACTCCATGCTCACGAAGGATTTGAACTTGAGTCTTCAAACATGAAAAGCCTGACCCACCAATTCACCTTTTAACTTGCTGAAAAGTAACCACATGCAGGTTTCTATAGTTTCAGCCATTATGGGTGAATTTTTTTTTTCTTATTCTGTTCTTTTCTCTTTTTTGATATCTTACTCTAAATGCAGCAAACAGAAGGGTTAAATTGTGTGCCCTAAAGGGATTGCTGCACTAGGAAGTGCACCACCTGAGCGATGATGTCTAGAGGTATTATGTCTGGGTGAGGAACTGGAAAGAGATGGAAAGGAGAAAACGTGGTACGTCTCTGAAAAAGTATAGCTGTCACTCCCTCTGTTTACTTTAGTTATAATAGTAATTTTTTTATTCCTATTGGAAGGGGAGGGTGAATACATCCAGGAGTGAGGTGGATTTTGTTCCTTCTGTGCATTATCAGCAGAATTGTTTACCAAGTTCTCTGGAAACCACTGAAGTCAAAGGAATTGCAAAGGAAGGGTTAGTAAGGGCATAATTTGAAGACCATAGACTGGTACACATGCACCGAAGCCAAGATTGTCCCGCAGAACCTTAATCACTTGGGATGATGCACAAGCAGGAAAGATTCCAAAGTGACTTTCAAATTCCAAGGAGATTATAGGACTGTTAGTTCTATAAAAATATGGTGATATCCCCTTACCCTACGTAACCTGAATTTATTTGCTATAAAGATCATTCAGGTGGCATAGCTGCCATACTGTTGTTTTTACAGTTACTTTCCAGAGTGGAATAATTCTTAAATTTAATTTAAAGGTGTGGTTAAATAACTCATTCCTCATATCACGCTGGTTACAATCAGACATTACCAGTGATATAGGACAATGTGTGCATGTGCAATGCTAGAGAGGTGAGTGTAATTCATCTGTCTGTAAATAAAAAGAAGCTACTTTAAAAACAAAACTAAAAAAATTATCTTTACACTTCACACATGCATACAGCCTACCCCAGTCTTTAAATACATGTCAGAACCTACCTACGAATAGCAATAGAAAGAGTGCACTTTATCCACTGAAATCAGTTGAACAGATTTCTGTTCACAGGGAAGATAAAAGTTCTATGGAATGTGTAAGTTTTATTCTGGCTTTTTGTTAACTACAGTGCTGTGATTTAAAAATAAACAAAATCCTCTGGTTTTGATACATGACTTTTTAAAATTTTGAAAAATCATTTGGTTTCCTTTAAATCTGAAACTGGCATTTTAAAATAATCCAAGAGCATTTGAATCACTGTTGAAAACAGTTTGCCAGTGCTTGGAAGAGAAACACTCTGTTCTGAACTGATCAGTTCTGGGTGCACCGATCTTGAATTTGAGCTTGTTTTACAAGGGCTGAATTTGGCCCTGTATCTTCATTTTCCTCTTACTGATCATATTATTATCCCATGGAGCATTCAGGATGATTGTTTCAGGCAAATTTTGCATGCTTAAGTGCTTTATTACACTGAATTAGAATATTGAATTGTACTTAATGTTGCATCACTTTTTGTGCATTTTATTTATTGAGGTTTCATGTATAAAGGATGGAGTTCACAGGAAGGGTATAGGTCAGTATTAGGTAGATGACTGAAAAATCTTAGCCTGTTTTTATTATATATAAAGTCTACTCCAATTACTGCCAACATCAACAGCAAATCTCCCATTTTTTCCACCAGAGAAGCACTGGACCCATAAACAGTAAAAGAAAGGTCACGAATAATAATACTGCATTTACAACAAGAGTCCTGTAGCACCTTAAAGACTAACACATTTCCATGGGCATAAATTTTTGTGGGCTGCAGCCCACTTCATCAGATGCATCTGAAGTGGGTTGCAGCCCACGAAAGCTTATGCTCACAGAAATTTGTTAGTCTTTAAGGTGCTACAGAACTCTCATTGTTTTTGCTGTATACAGACTAATACGGCTACCCCTCTGAAACAATACTGCATTTGTAAGTATTCTCAAAAATGGAAAGATGTTAATGTTTTTGAACAGCTAGCCTGTTGTTTTAAACCTATTCTTAAAATTAAAAAGCTATATTGTAATAGCAGTAAGACACTCAAGGGCATGGTTTAGTGGATTATTAACAGGCCTCAGATGGTTGAAGGCACTCAGTCTGTTTCCTCATGTCTCTGAACATACCCAAGGCACGTATTAACCAAGCACCAAAACATACCCTGGGGTGTCCTAAAGAAAGTATAGTAGTGTTAGGGGAACACAATAAAATGCAGTATCTCTCTTCAGCCCAGATGCTGCTCAGAAAGCTATGCTGAGTACTTCCATCACACTCCAATGTGAAGCCTCATGCTGATTTTACTCTTTGGAAAAAAAGATGTGGCAGAGAATCTAATGCACATAAATGATAAGTAGCTTTAAATCTAGGTGAACTATCTGCAAAGTTGGTCTGGGCTCCGAAAGATGTCATTTACTGCACAAAGTACATTTACTTTAGCATACCCTCAGATGTGGCTGGTCCTATAAAATTATTTCCTAACAAACTCATTTTATTTTTCTTATCAGTTTCCTACTTTTGTGTGTGATTTCTATTTGTGTTATAGACAAGCCCAGATGGTAGGTATGGCATACACTTTTTGCAAAGTGAAACTAGGCTTTTTTTTTTTTTTACTTTAACTTTGGCGCAAGAGGACAAAACAAATGCTGTTTTTGCCCTATGTTATAAATTTTGCTTACCGCAATCTTTTTATTGGTGAAGACTATGCTATTATGATGCACCCCAAACCTGAAAGGGTAACAAACTGAGACAGGGCCAATTAGTGTGATAAGCCACATGAGGGCCTTAGCCTGGAGAAGCCCGGATTAGAACAGAAATTATTGGCTGCAGTGAGAGAGTCTGTAACCACTTTGTGTGAATTAGAGAAAGAAGAAGGGAACCCAGCGAAAGAGTAGGAGACTGGGGGCCTGACTCTGGGGGTGGGGCATACCCAGAAGAGAGACGATGGAGAAGAAGGCCTGTGGGATGTGGAGTAGGAAGCAGCCCAGGGAGAGAGTGGCAAAATGGGAGACTAAGCAGACCTTGGCTGTGTCTTGTACGTTCCTTGGACTGAAACCTGGTGTAATGGGGGTGGGGAAAGGGTACACTTTTTACCAGGACCTGGAGGCCTTGGGGGGACCTGGCCCAGGTTGCAACCTCCATTACCATGAAGAAAAAAATGAGGCTAAATTGTAGAACATGCCTGAGGATATTTATAGAAACTTATTTCTCTGAATCAATGTATCTATTGTCCACATCTTTTGAGAGTTGCTGGAGCCAATCAGAAGCAGTGTTAGAGCAGTCTCAAGCAACATTCAGAACCGTGAGTTTCTGGGCCTGCTGACCCAGCCCAGGCCCTTTTCTAGAACAGAGTGTGTGTTCTTGTGCAGTTAAACTAGGACTTGTAGTTTGAGACTGAGAGACAGAGAGATTTGTGCTTCTCTCTATGATGTGGTCTATCAAGAACTACCAGTCCCAGAGTTCCTTGTGCATAGGCAGGAGGGAGGGACAGCTGGTGGGAGGGGCAAAGCAAAGCACCATAAGACAGTGGGAACTAGTGCTGCTGCTGCTTCTGGTAGGATTTGCAGGCCCAAAATATATGTGAGTAAGTGTCTAATTCACTCAATCACACCCACACCTCATACTGCCATGTCTGGTGGTGGCTATAAATACAAATCAGGCAGCCAGAAATGTAAGGAGGTAAAAGAATAGTTTCCTTTAGCTTCTTTTAATTTCCTATCTATCCTCCAGTTTTTCATATCAAACAAGGCCTTTCTGCAGTCAGGCAAGATACTAACTAGGGAAGCAGATGAACAAAATCAAGATGAAAATGATTTCAATATAGAGACTGTCTGTGGCACTGGCAATTGATGATGACAAAGAAAAGCTGGCAAAACATGCATCATGTGACTCCAGTCTAATACTTGAAGATAGTCAGATAATATCACCATAAGCACCACCACATTCAAGGTTTACAAGTAGCAAGAGAGAGCACTGCTACTCTATCTGATTCTTGTCTTTTCAAAGATCCAGGCTTGTGGATGGATTCTAGCCATCAAAAAATTGTTCTATCTGGTGTCTTGACTTTTGAAGAAATGTGGAAGCTAGCAAAGTCAATGCCAAAAGTTGTGGATGGGCATAATTTTCCTGAATTTCTTCTGAAATATAAGACTTCTAACAAGAAAGGAAAAGATAACAAGAGACTGGCTTGTTTGGAGTGCTACCAACCAAGCACTGTATTGTTTTCCTTGTAGGCTGTTTCCTGAAGGGAGGCTTAAACAACACAGTATGCTGGCAAAAAAAAAAAAAAAAGGGTGGGGGGGCATTCACCAACTGTGAAAAAATGGCATAAACTATATGCTAAAAGTCCTGAACATGACAAGATCATAGAACATAAAACTTGCTACTGCCAGTAGAAGCAATTATAGGAGCCACTTTCAGGTGGACATGGACTGAACAGTGAGATTCAAAAACAAATATTAACAGAAGCTGCAAGATGGAAAGAAATATTGTTGGATATTACCTTATTTCTTGCTTCACGAGGTTTAGCATTCGAAGGAGATAATATTCTGATGGGTGACCCACACAATGGTAACTTTCTTGGAACTCTTGAGATTATAGCTTTGGGAGGCTAATTCATGATTTTGCAATGAAAAAGTCCAGAAATATAAAGCTTTAAAGTTAATTGGCCTAATTATAAAATGTTTGCAGTTACATTGGTCCATTAGAATAAAAAAATTAAGACACTGACAGGATATAATACTTTTATAATGACCAAAAAGTTATAAAATAGTCAGCTGACTTGTAGGACTCTCAGGCTGGGTGTTATGTTAAATAAAAATAGCAAAGGGAGGCATTTTTTCAGAAATGTAGAATATGTAACTATTTTCAGAATTCAAACACTTTTCATGGCTCATGAAATTGTATGTATGGGATGAAGGATTGTGGTATGTGTGTGGGAGTGGGCCATGTTACAAGTTTATACTGCGCCTAAAAAAATATGCTTGAGTCCTGGGTTTAATGAGCAGGTCTGGGTTCTCCTACAAGCCACTGACAGAGTGGCATTGCCTGGACAGTGGGTTCAGAAGGGAGAACCCTACAGTGACTTGGCTGGCAGGCTGAGTCATGAAGGGAAGCTGCAGCTCCAGGACTGAGACGGGCTGCAGAGTGAGAAAGAGGACAATGGGTCAGGAGCCACAAGGGAAGATGTCAAGCCTGGAAGACAGCTAATCCCTGGGACAGCCAGGAGGAGGCACCACCTGCACTGAAGGAGACAGGCCAATCATAAGTAATGTATCAATAGGGAGTGGGATGGTTATTCAAAGTCTCTTTGCTCTGTTATCCTTAATTTATCCACATTCACTGTGACAACAGGGAAACTTTCAACAGGAGAAGGAGTTTGTTCAGACTTCAGAGGGACCCTCCTCCTCTTTCTCCCTGCCCTCCCCCCCAATTGATTAGAAACATTCCCAGGCAACCATATGTAAAGATAAAGACACCAAAAATCTGAAAAAAAATCACTTCTGGTATTAAATTTGTAGGTCCTGATTTCCCACTGCCTTTCACCTTACGTAGTGCTCAGTGAGTAGAAAATGCTACCACTCTAATTTCCACAGGCTAACTGCTCGCACTGGAGTAAATGACAACACAAGGCAAAAGGAAGTGGAGGATCAAGCCTGTAAACATGAGTGTGCATTTAGAGACAAATTTTCGGAAATGCTGGCTACCCACAGATCCAGCTGAAGTAAATAGAAGCTGCAGGTATTCAGCATCTCTGAAAATCAGCCCTCTAAAGTATCAGGTTAAATCATGAACCCTCTGAAATCAGTGGAAGTATTGCCAGTGACTTTAATGAGGTCAGGATTTCACTCACCCTCTGATTACGTTAAAATCAACTGGTCTAGAATCTTCCAGTGAATCTAGAACTGGAGAATGGAGTCTGTTGAATCTGATGAAGCAGTATTAGTAGAGAGGAGAGGCAGAGACTCAGAAAACAGCCTAAAATGGGAGTTAGAGCCATTGAGGAAAACAAGAAATGAAGGAGACAAGCCAAGAGAAAACATTTTGAGTAGTAAGGAAAGAGGGGGCTGTACGGATGAGGTTTAGTGAGTTGAGACTGAACTCAGATAAGTTGAGCATATGAGGGGGAAGCAGCAATAGGAAGTAAATATAGAAAAATAAAGACTAATATATGAAACAGAAAAACTTGATCTGTGAGTGACAATTTTCTTTCCTAGGATTTCCAACATCTACTCTAAAACTGATGATGGAGAATAAATGAACTTACTTCTCTGACACTTCTGTGCTCCAACCTTACTAATCTCACCAAACACATACACATTTCTCAAGCTTTCTAATTTTAACTCTATAGTCTAATTCTATATTCAAAAAAATCACAATTCAAGCAAGATTGAAGTTTCTGTCAATGTGACTGCTGTACTTCAATACCCTATCATCTAAATGTCAGCTGACAGCAAGAATAGTCTTGGAAACAGACCTGATTACTAAGCTTCATTGACAAAAAGAATTGTTTCCGTTTAGTCTTTCTCCATCTTCACTTCCAAGTGTCAGAATCAAAGATAACTATTCACTAATAGACTTTTGACGTGGTGCGATTATGTTTGCCATCTTTATTTCTTCTTCTCAGTCTTTCATTTATGTATTCTCCTGTTCTTTTAGGGTACATCTACCCTGTGTGCTGCTTTCAGCAGCATTTGGGGTACATACCTGCATGGCCCTCCAACACAATTATAAATAGCAATGTAGCCATTCAGACATAGCTTAGGCAAATAGAGTAAAGACACACGTAAAGGATGTGGATATGTATGTGAGTACATATCTTTCATGCTCTCTACTCACCCAAGCTATGCATCCCTGTCTACGTTGCTGTTTCTATCAGTGTTGTCCTGCTGCCTCCTATCTGCTGAAGCCTTTCTGCTCTGCAGGAAAAGACTCACACAGCAGGGAAAGGCTCTGGTATGAGTCAGGCAGCACAGAAGGGCCTGGGCAGCTCCCCACAGTGGAGTTTTGCAAGGAAAGACTCCAGGGGAAAGGCTCTGATAGATGGGAGGCAGCTGGGAAAGATGCTTTTGTCCCATTGATTTTTTCAGTGGGAGTGCGGCATGTAACTATCTGCAGACCCTTTGAAAACACTGGCCTCTATAATTAATAAGAACATCCATAGGTTTAGTGTGGCCATCTTTCACAATTCTTTCACAAGTTGATGGGATTTTGTCTGGAATGGAGCCTAGTCTCTCAAGGATGCTAGATGCTCCAGTCCTCTGTCAAAGTTGCCCACCTCCTCCATCTGAACCACCAATCAGAGTTGCTGAAGGCAGAGCTTCCCCTTCCCCTTCCCCTTTCTTCAGAAGCCCAAAGTCATTCTCACAAGGCAGAGGGGAGAAGCAAGCTAAGGAGCCCAGAAGTTCAGCATGGGTCTTTCTAAGCAAGCCCATTTTATTTTTACAGAGAAATGTATTAAAAGCAATAAAAAACCCCACATGCATGCTAATAAGCTTACTAGAGTTTACTCTGACTCACATGGATTCTGGTAAATTTAGTCATTTAATATCATACCCTAGAGATATCCTTGTGTTTAACAAGTACATCAGAGCTTCAGCTCAGAATAGGCCCGCTTATAACACTTTTATATATAGTTCAGGAGTCTTTGACCTGGAGTTTCCAAAAGCAGGTAGTTAGTGTATATATAGGGTCTTTCTCCCTAGGACACATCATCAAAAGGTTGATTTTGGAAGGGGATAATTTGTATTTCTCTCACCTCAAAGTATTTCCTAAGGAAGTTCACTTCACACAAATTGTTCCAAAAAGACCCCTCCCTTTTTAACTTCCTCATGACTTCCAGAAATTAATGCAATCTTGTCTTTTTGCTAAAGAAGGACCTTACAGTTGTACAATAGTACATAAACATTTGCATTTGTAATACAGTGTACTCCACAGGTGCTAATCCTAAATCAATAAGGTTTCATTTAACTTAATGAAATGTAATTGCATAAGGTTTGTTCCAGATATTACAGACTACTGTCAATCCATCACAGATGTTTTGTTTTTGTTTTTTAAAAAATCACTCATTTTACAGGATGTTTTACTTAAGATATTAGGCTTTGGTTTTGCACAGGGGTCAAGCAGACCCGTGCATTTGCTCAGAGTCCCACTGGCTTCCTTTGCATGGGAGGACCAGGACCCACCCATGTGGTTTTCAGTTTGGGGGATCGTATCATAGATGTCAAGACAAGGCACTGAAAATTTATACAATGCTCTTCTTTCTAAAGCAAATTCTCACATTAGCCACACAGTGGAGCTACAACTAAATGAGTCAGAAGGTTGTAGAAATAGCTGGCCTAGTTAGCAGAAAAGGTAGTATTTGATTCAGTAAATTAGCAAGTGTGTGGGAGCATAACTACATTATGTTTTGATTTTGAGAGTTCCATTTTTACTGAAATATCTGATATCATAAGTTTTATTTATATTTACAAATATAAGAATTTTCACACTAGAACACTACGGTCCATCTAGTCCTGTATCCTGACTCAAACGGTAACAAGTACTAGATGCTTCAGAAGAAAGTGAAATCTGGAATAGAGCAATATTATAGCTCTTCCTGGTTGTAATCACTTTAAGTTCTGAAGGATGAGAAATGATAGTCCTTATCATTTTTATCCTGCTTGGTGGAACTATAGTTACTGTTCTTATTTATATAAACTTCTCTTTTTATAAAGAAGAATTAAGCTGTTTGCCTCAAGAATATCCAGGGACAGATTTCCAGAATGATTGGCATTTGTGTCAGTTTTATTATATTTGAATATAAATGCATTACCAGTTTTTGTAATATATACTGTAGGACTTTGAATGCCTGCACCAGCTTTCAATAAAACAGCCACTTCAATCCAAGAGGCACTGACTTAATGGGCAGATTATTGTGTGAAGTGGTAGCAGCTTCGAAAAAATCAGACCTTTTAAGAAATGCCAGGTGTTTGTTTTTTCAAAAAGGTTCTGTTTTGATCTGGAAAAAAAGACTTTGACTGATCAGACAGGTTTTCTGAAGTCCTTGCCACGAAGACCGGCTCCTCCACAAGGCGAAGCAACTTCAAACAATCTGCCACGTGAGTGGGCCAGCTTGGCTTGAAATGGGAAGTTTTCTAAAAAGCTTCTACAGAGATAGAGCTCCCAAACCATGTAGGATATTTCAATTCACTTTCAGGGGGAAAAATAAGGAAGCTACTCCGTTCTAGTATAGATACGAGGGACAGTAACATGCCTATCATTTTCCACGCTATTGATTCGTAGGGATATATTCTTTCTTGGAGTGTGCGCAGTGGTTAAAGTAGACTGAAACAACAGCGGGAGCTGTAGGGTGTGTACTGCTTACCCATGCCAGTCAGAGGAAGGAGCCTGCTGCCTGCTCCCCCTGGCTCTAATGCTTGTATGTGCACATGTGACCCTCAGGGAAGTGTCTGAAGATATATTTGTGCTGCAGCTGGGAGCAAGTCTTCCAGCCAGGCTAGACAGACTTGAGCTAGCATATTAAAAACAGAAGCTGTGGCTCGAGTAGCAGCTCAGGCTTTTAAGATCACCTGACCCTTTAGGTCTGAGTCTCATGGGTTCAAGGGCAGATATTAGATCAGAGTGAGTTCTGAGACATGGAACTGAAACCTCCCTAAGCATCTGGATTCCTTCCTTAATCGACCCAATTTTGTAAATATTGTATATAATTTACATGCATAAATTCAGTTGAAAGGATTTTCAATAGAAAGTGTTGTGATTTGTCATTTAACTTTCTTTATTCCATTCTTTACTCCATTTGGGTTTTAAGTAACAATTTTTTTTGTTTTTCTATGCAACATTCCCTGTGCAAAATGTATAGTACCAAATGTGCCGCAGAAAGTTATTTTCCCATGCAAAATCAAGTCTGAGGGCATATCTACACCACAAAGATAAGTTGACTTAATTGAAGTTGACATCTAGCTGCTGCAGTAATTAAGTCAGTCAGGCATGTCAACACCACGCTCCGTGTTAGTGGAGTGCATCCTGACTAGCTGTGTGTGCATCGATGCACAGAGCCCCTCACCGTGGGTAACTATCCCACAGTGCAACTAGCCGCAGAAGGATTTGAAAAGGGCTTGTAAAGCCTCATGGGACCAAAACATTGTCACAGGAGGAAATGGAACATTGCCCATGGAACACTGGCCTCCCATGATGCATTTTCCTCCCTCCCTATCCTGATATCAACAGCAAAGAGCCCATTTTTTTTTTCACTTTTTTTTGAAAGCCTGGCTTAGCTACATGTACACTATAGCCTGAGAAGCATGGGACCCTGCTCAGCTGTGCACTTGTGTTGTGAGCATTACAAACACCTTGCCTCTTATTCTGCAGTATTTCCAGAGCCAGAAACAGGAGCCACCGTGTGAAACATTGCAATGTCATTCAAGCAATCCTGATGCAAGCCATAGAACGCAATTACTCCTGGTTGCTGCTGGCAGTCGTGCAGCAGCTGATCATGGTGGAGTGCAGTTTCTGGTCCCAGGAAACAAGCCTTGACTGGTGGGATTACATCATTATGCAGCTATAGGATGACAAGCAATGGCTGCAGAACTTTTAAATGTGGAAGGCCATTTTTCTGGAATGTTTTCCAGAGTTTTTCCCAGCTCTGAAGCACAGCGACAGTAAAATGACACCTGCTCTGACAATGGAGAAGCGAGTGGCAATCATTCTTTGGAAGCTTTCAATGCCAGACTGCTACTGGTCAATGGGGAATCAATTTGGAGTTGGTAAATCCACCATGGGAGCTGTTGTGATCCAAGTACACAGGGCTATTAATCGACTTCTGCTAATTAGGGTAGTGATTCTGGGCAATACACAGAACATAGTGGATTGATTTGCCGCTATGGGATTCCCTAACTGCAGTGGGCAATAGATGGCAAACATATCTCTATCTTGGCACCAGATCACCTTGCCAAAGAGTACACAAACTGAAAAGGATTCTTTTCAATGATTTTGCAAACACTGGTGGATCACAGGGGTCATTTCACCAACATAAATGTGAGATAATCAGGAAAGATGCATGATGCGTGCATCTTTAGGAACACAGGTCTGTTCAGAAAGCTGCAATCATCCATAGATCTTTGGGACTTGATGATGTTACAGGGTAATATGTCAGAGCAGTGCATGGGGAGTTAAACACACAACTTGCATTACTGTTAATTTGAGTCCTTTTGTATCTGCCAACTGAGAATTTAGCCCTTTTCACTTGTGGAGACCAGACTATGGTAGAGTTAAATGTCTGAGGCTTGAAAGGCATTTACACTGTATGACAGAGAATGTCATCTGTATTTGTATGTTTACTCTTCAGGCCTGACAAACTTAAATGTTTAATGTGAGAGGCATTTCTTCTGCCCTTAGAAGAAAATCACTTTGCTGTGTATGCCACTTCTTTCAACAGCGATCACCCCTTGAGTACTAGAAAAAACATTTTATTTTAAATTACATATCCAGTGTTTGTATACTTGGCTTTTAGTTACCTCTGGGGTGGGAGGAGGGAAGCTTTTTGTTTTTCAGATTTACTTAGATGCTGCTGTTATGATTCCATTGACAGCCCTGTAACTTACTGCAAGCTCCAAGAAGAGCTTTTGTACCTTTGAAATTTTCATTAGCTTTTGTCTGGCTGCCAGGCTTTCTGCCGTTGTAGTTCTATGTTGCAGCAGCAGTGTGTTGTACTGCCAGCTCTAAGACTCCAGATCAGAGGAAGAGAATCTCTAGACCCCAAAATAGTGACATGTACGACATTCTCTATCTCTCCGTGTGTGTTTTGGTGGTGTGGTGCAATGGAGAAGAGTTACCTAGCTAAGGAAAGACACTATATTTGACTGGAGCAAACTACTTTTCTGATTTCAAAGGTAAAAGAATACGAGAAAGAGAGAAATCATATTTAACAGTGGGAATGGAGAGGGTAGATAGTGTTGAACTGAGTTTTTGTATTTGCCTGGTATCACTAGATGAAATTATTAATTTTCTGTATAACAAACAATAAAAAATGCCCAATAGCATTAATTCAAGCTAAACTCATGGAGTTACTGAGATGACTGCCCATTGGGAGAAAAAAACAAACAAATGATCAAAAATACACACCGCACCTTTAGAGGAGAAGGAGGCTAAAAAAACTGAACACATGTGTGCCTTCTCCTACCTATTCTGAAGAGTACTAGGATGACATTAGAATAGTATTAATTATAATTGCCCTGCACTGTTAGTCAAAAGAATAACATTATATTGAGATTGGTGCCTTGGTTCCTATGCAATCATGTAGAAATACACCTACAATAAAAGGATACTGTAAAGTAACTATCTTTTATTTTTTTCTTTCTTTCAATTCTTTATTTCTTCAGATTTCAAACTCTTTTTCAAAGAATGTCCATTGAGGGCTCTGCACACATACATTTTAAAAACACAGTAAAAAGGGAGTTACAAAACAAATCCAATTGAACCAGCAGTCCTTCTCTTCCTTTCCAGTCATATCTTGTATTAATCAGCAGGGGATTGGATTTAATCCATTATGGATGAAAACTGCCACTCTACAACACTCTTTCTCCCAATAGAAATCCCACCTCTTATTGCCTCAGTCCTCTTGCAATGCTGGCTTGAGATGGGTTTTCAGCATACCTGGAAAGTCACCAGATCTGGCCTATTTCATATTGGGCATGAAGGGATCATTCTAAATGGAAGGTGGCCTTCTAAAGGGAAAGAGGGAAATGCTTTGTTGGCAGACCCTGCTCTTATAGACATATGGGTTGATCACGCCCACTAATTACTGTAGTGGTATGCACAGAGAGCAAGCACTCTCTCTGGTAGATCCCGGGCTATTAAGGGCTTTATAAATCAAAATTAACACCTAAAGCACCACCTAGAAGCTAAAAGACATATCTAAAGACCCTTGTTGAAGCTGACTTATGATTTCCTTCCTGTTAGGTCTCTTTTTTTTGTTTAGCTAGCATTGATTGTTCCTGCCCTTGGATTTCCTTCCTGTGTTGTTTTTGTTGAATGGAACTGAAATTAAAATATCTGGGTCCTTTCAGCCGAGACAACGTTTTGTGTCGCTCAAATGAGCAGAAAATACACTTGTAAAATAGGGAGAAATGTTGGAGAGTAGGATCTAGAGCCAAGCTAATATAGCACGCATTTGAGCCTCACATTCATGTGAAGAAATCTTAGCCTATGGACTGCTCTAGGACTTGGGGTTTTTTTTTGTTTTTTGTTTTGGTTTTTTTGTTTGTTTTTTTGGGGTGGGGGGAGACAAGTAACTACTTAATATTCATTATTTGAACTGTGTGGCTGGGTCAAAATCACATAGTATTATTTCTGCTTCCGTATTGGATGACTAAATAAAAACTTTTATAGGTTCCTCTGCTTTTGTGAAAATGTGCATCTTCCTGCATGACAAAGCATATCTACCTGAGTAAGAGATTCCCTTACTATTGGTGTGAACAAAACCTTGCCTGTAGGAATGTTCAGACACGTAATAAGAGAGGGATGCAAAGGGAAATTCTGTTTGTTTTGTCCTCATCTTCCCATTCACGCACACCCCAGTTGTCTGTTTTTTATCTAGATGCTGTGTCCTATTGGACACCTAGATGCTAAGCTTCTTGGGCCTGTGTTATTTCTCTGAATTGTGCCCAGCACAACTTGGTCCTAATCCTTAATGGTCCATCAGTGCTACCATAAGACAATAAATAAATATTGTTGATTCAAATTATTTAGAGTTTTTTCCATCCAGTTAATGGGATTTATATATTTATTGTGATAGTCGCTTAGCTGTGCTGCCAGGAAGAAGGATTTCAGGGAGTCGGGCAGGTTCTGCATGCAGGTGTTCTCAGATATACAGGAACTGGGCTTGGGAATTGAATTCTCTGCTGATGCTTGGAATCCATATGGTTTGGATGCTGTACCTCCTGCCCCTTCACAGCTGTCTACTTCTCCTTTGTCTCAGTGCCCACCCTCAGGCCCCAAGAAAGTGGATGATGTAGTTGTGTTTCTGCATTAGAACTAATGATTTTAAAATAACCTCTTCCAAGTACATAGGAAGATGGCATGCTATAGTACCTTGTTTGTGAGCCAGCCACTTTGGTGATGTCAGCATAGGAAATCCTTTTAGTTAACTGCTGTAGTTAGAGAAGCACAAGACATCTTTATTTATAATTGCCCCTTAAGGACCAGCAGGTTTTGAAAATATCACTTTGATATTGCTGTAGGTTTAAAACGAAGCTCATTACTTAGAGTGAAGAGCACTTGTATCTGCCTAGGGTTTTATATGACACTTTTCTTTGTGGATATGAGAGCCGTCTGTCCACACAGTAATTTGTCCTTACAAAACACCAATGAGAGGACAAAAGGTATCTCTCCCTTTTACAAACGCAGAGCCGACACACAGAGAGTGAACGTTTTGCCCAAAGTCAAACGGCGCGCCTGAAGCAGAATTTCAAATTAAATGCAGGTCTCCGGAATCCCTGGCCAGTGACTTCATTCCCAAATAGTTTTTAATTCCATCTTGTTATCTCAGTTTTAAGGAAAATTAAATTTGTGTTTGAAAATTTTGACAAAGTCCTTTTAAATAATTCACAGAAAGAAATACTGAAGGACCGTTTCTGGGTTTTATCTAGCAACATTTTCTGACATTACCTGAGCTGCAATATGAACTCTAATGCTGTGAATTGCATTATGATCTTCTTTGGCATCCTCAGTGTTGCTTTCTTAGGGCTCTTGCATTCACATATCCACCTCTGTCATGTAAATACTCAAAGCATTATTGCAGTGTCTAATCCACCTTCACTTCAGTGGATCTTCAGATTGCCAAAGGCACCTCAGAATAAAGATAGCACTGTTCCGACTCAGTCTATGGAAATCAGGGGAAGTTGGGTACTTAACCTGCACAGGTGGTTTTGAAAATTCCACTGGGACCTAGCGTCATCTTTAGGTACTTAAATTCCTTTGAAAATCTGTCCCTAAGTGCATTGCTGACCAGGGGAGGTATTATATATGCAAAATTAAGTAAATATTTAAATAGGGTTCACTGAATCAGAAAGGGGGAGGGGAAACTGGCTGTATTGCATCTGGAAAAATGTGTGTGGCTGCAAAATCATATTACATGCAGGGTTCAGTTTTAAAAAGTAATTATTGATTTAACATATCCTGAAATATGTAAGGGCAAAGTGGACTAGCTGATCCTTGTGCATAGTGTTTTCACAGTACAAGTTTACGTTTGTTTGGTTATCCGTTTAATATGAAGTGTCAAGTTTTGATATCTTTGCTATTTGATCTGTTGAATTCTCTTGATTGTCATAGGTTATTTGGATAATAGTCAGGCTGGTTGCTTTTTGTATTCATGGTAATGTCTCTTCAGAATATATTGTTCCATCCCATGAGAAGCAATCTAGAAAGTCCATCAAAATTAATATTATGTTGAATATGGTATTCTGACAGATCATCAGATTGACGATTAATTTTCTAGCGTCTTGATGGAGCTAAAATTGAAATTCTTTTCTCAGTCCTGGACTCAGATATTTGATTAGTTTAAATTGTTGGCTGCACAGGTATTTGTGAAATTTCTCCACTCTATAAATGATAGCTAAAACCACTGGTTCACTCAAGAGGTAATTTTAGAGGTAAAAGCTCAGCTGGTGCTAACGATTTTGTTGTATAAACGCTAGAATCGGTAAAAATTTTCTGATGGTACATTTATCCATCATCAAAATCAAAATGTTTTGCAGAGACTGTCTAGTATCAGTGTGGGTAGAACTCAGGTATCTATTTCTGACTGAAATCTACCTGGTTTCCTACCCCCTCTTCTGCCTGGCTCCTTGGCAGTCTGGGATCGCACATCTTCAGCAGCCTTAAGGGCTAACAGAATGCTCAGGGACTGGATGGAAGCTCTGGCTCTTAAGGTCCAAGGTTCTCTGGCTCTGCCACAGCTTGTTTGTCAGGCTGCCATGGAGCAGGGCTTCCAGGGTCTCGGGCTCCATTCCCTTTTGTAGAGAATTATGAAATTCTTGTTTTTCTTTCCACATTGGAATGAAAACCAATTTCAAAATATCAAAATCCTTAATCAATTTTGTTTTGTCAACAGCAGGACTATCGAGTGCCCCCCCCCAATAAACATCATCGCTTCCAAATAAAAAAGGAGAATCATTTGTGGCAAAAATTCTTGATTTTATGTATTTATTTTTATTTCCACCTCCCCCTCCCCGTACGCCTTCAGAATCAAAACATACCCAAGGCATCAGTGGATACTAAAACACTTCGTTTGCTTTTTAGAAAACAGCCCGTCAAGTAACAACTACTTGCAAGTGACTTTTTGTGATTAATAGCTTTCTGGAGTATTTACCTGTAGAGATGTTATGAGCATGTTTTCTGTAATATTTTACAAATCTGAAAGATACAGCTGAAACTTATTCACACACTTTTTTAGTGGTTGAAAGGGTTCAACAGCTTTCACAAATGGTAGTTTTCTTCCAAATTTAGAATAAAAGAAATTCAACAGAGAGTTTCAGAAAACACATTGAAAGACTTTTACAATATTGTTCCACATTTATCTAAATGGTTTAAAACGGCATTCATACTTTGGTAGTGTTTGGAATGTGTCCCCCCCCAATTATTCAATCTACATAACATCTACACTGAAGACCTTGCAAATCTTATTCACTGATGTCTGAAACATAACTGGTGCCAAAGCTATGCTTATATAGCAATAATCTTCTACAGAGATTTAAATCTTTGAGAATTTGGATCTCTCACTAAGTTTATATATATAAACTTATATATATATAAACACACACATATGCACGTGTGTGTGTGTGTGTCTATGTTTTTTGTGTGTGGTGTGTTCTGTTTATGGTCACTTCCTAACAGTCACATCAGTCTTGGATATGTATAGTTATTGGATATGTGCAATTGATTGAGCCCATTTGGAATAATCACTTCTCATTAAAATATACTTTTTCAGCCGTCTGAGATCTTCTGGTTTTTAGGAACATGACTTTGCTTTCCAGGTAACATGCACTTGTGGTATAATACCCTTAATTGTGAAATGTTATATTTGGATAGCAATTTCTCCAGGTAATTTTTCATGTTTAACTATTAGAGGCAGTTTCTAACCAATAGGGCTGATCTTGACCCCTGGTTTAAATATCACTGGCAACCTTAGACTCATTTGTGTATCTTTAGTCACTCCACATCTGGTTTTCCCATCAGAGGCGCTGTTTGACCTATAAAAGATTTAAACTTGGAATCTGGGTCTGGAAGAGAGAGTTTCTTAAACCTTCTCCTATAAAATCACATAGGTAGTAAGAAGACTGCTCCATTTGTATTTATTCAATAACTAAAAGTTTATTTTCTTTTTCAGCTTCAGTCAATTTCTGGATGTTCTTTTGATTTTACAATCTTTGTGGTGCAAATGGACAATTCAGAGCTCTGTTCCAAATTCCTTTCCTCTTCAATTACTTATCTCTCTTGTCTAAATAGAGAATACTTTTCAGTTTGCTTTTTCATAAATTTTAGATTTCTTCTGTCTAGCTGGTTTATTTTCTGTGCTGTTTTTTCTTTCTGTATGTCCAGCTTACGTGTCCATTCAGCTGACATTTGTGACATACTGAATTTTTATACAAGCATATATCATCTGAGTGAGTTTGTTTACCTCCGTAAAAATATCCTAGTTCCTTTGAATTTATTTTGTGGGCTACAGGACTGTACAATTTCTGACTGCTTGTTTCTCTGCAGTGTGATGGTTGACAGCTATGTTCACATTTTCTTTCAGTGTAACATCTGCTCAGACTAATACTATTCATATTTCATACACATTTTGGTCACATACGCACCTGTCCAGAAAGAGTCTCCCTCAAAATTGTTCGAACCACAAAAGTTTACCATCTTGCTTAGCTGTGGGAGAAGAAAAAAATACCCATATTTCCTCTGACTGAAATGTATATTACTAAAGCAACTCTAAGAAATGACCAAATTTCTTCATAATATTCAGACATGAAACATTTGGGAATAGCGATATTTAAGTACATGATGGCCTAATGCAGCCCTTCTCTGAATAGGTGCTCTAAAGGGGGGGAGGTTACGGTGAGCTCCTCCTTTCCAGCAGCTCACTTTTACAAGGGTCAATCATCATCTGGATCACAGGATGGGAGTGGAACAGCTGTGTTAGCAACCTCAGGAGAGATAGTGTTGCAAGTTAGGGTCATGCCCACTAACTCTCTGTGCCCTAAAATGGCTTTCTTACAGAGAACGTTCCCTACACCTATTGAATAAGGTTGCCCCCCTGCCCCCCACCTCATACTCACTTAGCTTTTGATGCATTATACTTTAACAGGCACAATGTATGCAGGGACTGCCTTTCAGGCCATGAGCCTCCATCCCATCCCCAATGTGGCTCAGGTTTGTAGGAGATTCAGTTGATCCCTATATATATATATATATATATCCTTTGCACCCAGACCCAAGTTGTAAGTAAGATCCCTGCTCCAGGGAACTCCTTTATCCAGGGGCAGTAGGGTCTGTTGCAATAATTGGGCCTATAAATGTACCCTAGTTGTATGCTCACATTTAAAAAGTGAGTGGAAAAATTAATAATTTCACAATAACCTATAACAATAAATGCTGATGGAAAAGGATACAAAAGGAAGCAAAGACTGAATTAATCCAAATGAAAAAGACCTACTAATATAGCTCAAGGACTATGTTAAAATCATGCCTGGTAAACACAAAAAGTATGGGACAAAACACTGTCGTAAATCAGGCTAGTTGGTGGACAAAATGAGGGGATGGGCTATTTCACCCCTCACTCTCTTCTGGGGGCCTCAAAAAAGGACTTGGAGGGGGGTAGGAGAGATGGCTACCAGAGTGCTGGCTGACTAAAAGACAAGAGAAGGTGAAGGAGTGAGCTTCACCAGCACGGGTGCACCCCTCTTCCCCCCCGGTCTCTTTTGATCCCAGACCCTCTTTATCCTAATCCTGAGAGATGTCCTGACCAGGCCAGAGAGAGGGACCCTTCCCCACCCAAACACACACACACCCTTTGTGTTTTCTTTTTCTTCACTACCCTATTTCTTCTCTTTTCTACCCCTCTCCTTTTTCCTTCTGTCTAATAAATGTCTAGTTTAGCCAGCCAAAACTATGTATTTTGCAATACATAAGTACTCTAAACTTGTAACCGGAAAGAGGCAGCTAAAAGCAATGCCCTAAACAGCCTGATGCTGGTTCTATAAGGTTGCCAGGTCTCAGAGTGGCTAATAAGACTGTGTGCAGTGCGTGTGTTTTTCCAGCAGAGTATGTTCTAAATTAGAGTCAACACCAGAGACAGATTAATAGATTCCAAGATAGCAAGCCATAGAATTTCATGCCAAAACAGAAGCATTTTCTGTCTTTGCTGCTCTTTCTTTTGGGCACACAAGAAAACTAGAAAGTACCTGTTCTAATTCAACTGCATGAGCGGAAAAAGTTTTCTGAAGTGCAGATGCAGCAGTTAATTCAGCATGGTTTCGAGAGAGCTCCCCCCTGTGTACTGAACATTAGGCTCTGTAGATTTCCCTCCAAAAATCTAGGAAGAGGTAAGGGGAGCAATCAAGCAGTCTTAAGTGCTGACCAAAGTGGAAAGCCTGAAAATTAAAATAAAACCATACTTTAGACTGATCTTAAGTAGAGTTAAATGTGTACGAGGGGAGACTTTCATG
Source organism: Mesoclemmys tuberculata (assembly GCA_007922155.1). NCBI lineage: Eukaryota > Metazoa > Chordata > Testudines > Chelidae > Mesoclemmys > Mesoclemmys tuberculata. The sequence goes on along the minus strand of ML675618.1, from coordinate 22,752,828 downwards.
GAGTTAAATGAGCAAATTGATATAGGCTTGAAAACTCAGCCCAGAGCCTGATCCAACACCCACTGAAATCAATGAGAATGAGGGCCTTTCTCTAAAGGAGCTGGATCAGGCTCTCAGTGACTAAGCTGTTACTATGCTAGTCACAAACACTGAAATAAAAATATTAATTAAGGTCCATAAGGAAGAGTCATAGTTTGAAAGCTGTATTTTGAAGTGCATTTACTCATGTCTGTAGATGGCATCAATGTACTGTATGCATGACAGAGATAATAAATTATGCAGGTAAATCTTGCTTTCCCAATTTATATTACCAACATAATCAACTCTGAGAATTGAGAAAGTGCTCTACCATCCATAGTACCACCTTTCTGAAATAGAATGACAGATCAGCATGCAAAAAGAAATGCATTCTGTATTTTCTTCCAGATAAACAAGGGCTTATTTTGTATCATTGGTTTCAGCATTTTTCAGAAATATTTTCTAACAGACACCCAAAAAGAGAAGTTTAAAACTTACTGAGTCTTCATGTTGGTTTAAAATAGTTAACTCTGCCTGGTGTCTGGTTCATAAAAGCTAAAGGCTGACTTGCCCTAAACCAGAAGCTGCTATTATGTGTGTGTAGGAGAAAGGAAGAAAAGGAAGGTGTGTTTTCCCCCCAAAGTTCATATATTTTATAGTGAGTAAGATATAAATCAATACTACTTTTTTTTTTAAAAAAATGAAATATTAGAAGTTGGAGTTAGGTTGGAGTCAGTCTCCTTCTGGCAGGCTCCAGTCTTTTTCAATGGTGGGTGTGAAATCACAACGCTAGAGCTTCACATCAAGTGGGAGCTAGTGATCACTGGGGTTCTGCACTTTAGACCCAAAGTGCAACGACAGAAGTCAGCAAGTTTTTACAAACTGCTGAAACATCCTGCTTAACCTCTCCAGGGATTTCAGCATGCAACCCTTAAAATTGTAACTTTCAAAATAATAAATAAATGTGCATTTCACCTTAAACATTTCTTGAATTGTGATAGCCACAAATGAAATACACAGTCCAGTTTTGCTAAGATTCAGGAAAATATTTTTGAGCCTCTAAAATCAGTGTGTTCTAAGAGGAACAAAAACAGTTCTGTCATTAACCAAATGATGTTTCAAAGAAGTGTGATGAGCAATGTTTGGGAATTGAGGTTGTGTAAGAATGTTAGATGATAAGTGGTGTATAGCAGAGAGAGATCATTGGTAACTTACGATACTCTAGAAAGCTATATACAATACCATGTGATTCTCAGGGGAGATATCATCCATGTTTTGTACAGGACTCAATGTACTTAAGGCACATTTTTTTAATAATTCGGGTGATTAAACATCAGAGCAAACTACCAAGGAAAGTGATGGAGTCTCAATCTCTTGGTGTCTTCAGATGAAGACTGGACGCCTTTCTAGAAGATACACTTTTATTTCAACACAAGTTGTGCTTTATGCAAACACCTCCGTATTGAGACCAGTGGTTTGTAACTGGTTACCATTCTTCAGTTTGTGTTACGCAGGATGTCAGACTAGGTGATCTAATGACTGCTTCTAGCCTTAAAATCTAATAATCTATTCATCACTTGTGTGCTTTACCTATGATGAGGCTTACCTGTTTCTAGTGGAGAGTGGTGTTATGTTATTTCCTGTCTAGTTACAACTAGTGCACAATACTGCCTAGCACAGAAAAATTTCATTTGTCCTTCAATGTAGTTTTTTGCTTTTTCTTTTTTTCTTTTTTTTTCTTTTTTTTTAAATTGAAACATCTGAATCACTGGGACAACTTTAATCTAATCTGGTTTTTCTCTTATCTGACAGTTAAGATAAATGACTATAATCTAGTCAGGGCATAGCAAAAAGAAAATTAATTCCTAATAGTCAGCATTTGCTGATTGAATTGATGTGTTGTAAACTCTACTTACTTTTTTTTTCTTTATGGTAGCTTGCAGATGTGTTAGAAGGGTTTGAAAACAAGTACCATATCACCTGCTCTTGAGAACTGTAAATATTATACCTGTTCACTGTAGTGTACACAATTGCCTCGTGGCTTATACAGAACACCAGCTGTGCTATATAAATTTATAACAAGTAATTTGGGGACAGAGACTGCAGCAATATTAAAAGAAATAAACAAACAACTTCTATATAATCCCTGTGCAGACACCTACACAGTGTTAAACACAAGTAATCGCTACACAAATGTTAGACATTAGAGACAATAAGCAATTGAGTGAGAACATCAATCTGTTTTTAATTTGTTCATAGCCTTTAACTAACTTTCAACTGTGTATCCTTGGCGTGCTCAGTGAAGCTGGCTGGTCTAATCAATATATTCAGGTTTTCAGTCCTTTAGGGTGTCACCTTTTCAGAAAGATGAAGTCTTCACTGAGACCTGCCATTCTGTGAAGTTCATTACTTACCTCACATTTTTCACACTTTTTTGCTAGTGTTCCCCTCTAATAACACTGTTCACATCTTACATTTCTTTTCTATACCTAAGAGAGTCAGGGGTTATTTTGAGAGGAAAAAAACTGAGGACATAAAACTTCTATCCATATTATAGATTAAAAAACACCCAACAGAACTAAATAGGTTAGTTTAATAGAAATCTCTTGCTTTTAACCAATACGTGAGATTCTTAGCTGTGTATACTGGGTTAGCTCAATGAAGTCAATGGAATTATGTTGATTTATACCCACTTATAATCTAGACAGATAGATGTTAGTGTCCGTACATATTGGCTCAGAGTTGATGGTGGCACATAGAAATTATTAAAAATAGTTTCACTAGTTGAATTTATTTATTTAGAAATTCCATCTTGCCCCACCGACATTAATTCAAAATGCTGTTGCTAAAATTGTTTTCCTTGATTGTCCCTTTGACCATGTAAACTCCCTCTTTGCATCCTTCATTGACTCCTCTTTCTCCATCTCATCAAGCATAAGCTACTTGTCTTGTCTTTCCAATGTCCTTCATGGCCTATCCATGCTCATCTTATTTCTGGTTCACTGTTAAGAGGTCCAGTCAGACCACAATGCCAGCCTTTGTTAGCCAGTTGTTAATTTTTCAAAAAAGCACCTACATGCTTTTTCTAGGCTTCCATACATTTGGAGGGAGCTTCCTGTAAATTTCCACAAAGCAATACCATTATCCTCCTTCATATCCCTTCTGCACACTCTCCTTTACTGGGACATCTACACAAAACTTGACATTGGTTAGGGGTAATGTATTATCTTTTGACAAAACTTAATAGCAACATCTACCTCCTGAACAAATGCAAGATAGTATCTTGTCTCTTTAATATCCTGGCACCGACATGGCTACAATTACACTGCATTGACATTGGTTAGACAGTTGGTGTTCTGCGGTCACAGCATTTCACGCTGACCAAAATAATTTCACTGTTTCCTTGTGCTTCTCCAGCTGTCTTTCTGTATCCCACCAGTTGTCCCTTGTCTTATACATAGATGGTAAGCTTTGGTACCATCTTTTTGCTCTGTGTTTTGTACAGCACTTAGCAGAATGGGGTCCTGTGCTGCTGAATTGCAAATTAATAGTAATAATAGAAAGGGGATTATTGTGAGTTCACAGCCAAATATATAGCTGTTTTCAGTGTCATTTATCATAAAATTTACTGCTGCTAAAATAGTTACATGAGAGCTGCAAGGAACTAGTGATTTCATTCAGCTAAAGAGATCTCCCTAAAATTATAAATAGTAAAGCGTTTACCAGCTCGATCAAGAAGAGTAAGTGAAAAGTGAAGCCACTGAAATGACAAAATCAACACTCATTCTGTGATGAGCATCAGCAAAACTCATAAGACTGCATAAGACTTAGTTGAGTCATAGTATCAGCCCTGACTTCACCATTGAAGAGGAGGACTGAGCAGGGAAGCAGGTGTCTCTGAAAATGAGGCCCTTAGTGCTGTAAGTTGGCCACCCAATAATTGAGGCAAACAAAATCAATGTCTGTTTCTGAAAATTCAAATATATGTGACTTCCCCAGGGCCATAGAGCAAGCACAAGCAGAGTTGTTTTTAGAACTCAGTGATGGGGTATGCAAACCCCACACTGGGAACCCAGGGTTAACATGATGATGTGGGCTCAAGCAGTTCTGCCTTGTGGAAGCTGTCAAAATTAAAGGGAGGATTTCCAAAAGGAGAAACCCAGCTCAGTTGATGGCAGACCAACAAGGAGCACAGATCACCTGTCTTTAGCCCCTGGAGCATAACTCCTCAGCTGCCTGCTGCCTGGCAGCCCCTTCCTCCAAGAAAAGAGGATGTGTTGTAGATACACTTATGATTGGACTATTCTTTGACACTAGCCCATGAGCCTAGTTGGGGCCCTTCAGCTTTACAGAAATGCTTGGGGGAAAAAGACTCCTACCCCACTGGTAGGATGTTTCATTTGTGGATACTGACAAACCTCAGAAGAGGCAGGCTATCCAGGGCTCAGCTGGAGGGCTGAAACCTCTGGAGACCAGACTGATGTGCTGAAACATCTGAACACTGCAAAGCAGTGAGTGCTGGAATCCTGTTACCAGATTTGCCTGTCACCTTGGGGTATGCTCATTTATTGGGGGGTTGTAATTCTATTAATGTACTGCTTATGTTACTTGTGTTTGTATACAGAACTTTAATTCTCCCTTCTGCAAGTCCCCTCCCAATGGAGCTACCCTGGAGGAACTAAGTTTCCCAGGGCTGGGTTCCTCCAGCCCCAGACTCAAATAAACATCCATATATACACACATTCACAGATTAAGAGTGCATCTGAGCGAACTGGGTTTACCAGCACTCTCAGCTGACCCCTTCTCTGTCCCTGAACTCAGCAGACTGGGTTGAAAAACACTTTCCAGCTGCCTCCCTTATATGCCCCATGACTCCACAGGCGGGGCAGAGCAGCACTGCCAAGATGCCATCCTTATATGCCGCAGGTTTAGCTCTCTCTCACTCTAGTAGTAACCCCCTTTAATGAGCAAACTCCACAGGCTTTTTACGTGCTACAGGGATCTTTGGCTTAGGTAAAAGAAGAGTTGCTGCAGAGCAAGATAGGGAAGCCAAGAACACAAAGGAGTAAATGAAGTTTGGAGAGAGTTTGGCAACCAGCTTGATTATAGAAATTATTTTATTGTCAGGTATATAACTTATGATACTAATAGTACAAGGAGAGAAAAACAACCAAACAGTTAAAATATCACATGATTTCAAGTGGGGTATTGGGGAAATCTGGCCCGAGTTTGATTACAAAAGACATATTTAGAAAGTTATACCTGGACTGAGAGAGAGAGATCAAAGCAGATCTGAGGGAAAAAGTGGGCTTAACCAGAGGAAAAAAAGAGAGAGAGAGTTGGGGTCTCACCATTCAGTGCAGCTTGAACTGGTCAAAGGTTCCCAGGAGGCAGGCTATTGAGATTAGGGTCTGGAACGCTTGAGACAGGCATCGTCCCCAACATGATCAGTCAGGAAAAGGTGAAGTCCCAGTCAAACTGATGCAGCTTTTGGATCCAGGAATCAGAACAAAGGTTTGAACTTGGGGGTGGGTGGGGGTGTAGAGAAGAAACAATTGTTCAAGGGAGAACACTAGGTTTGTTTCTGGGTAAACAATGGCTCAAGGGAGTATTGTTTTGTTTATGTTGGACAATAGGAAATGATCATTCCTGGCTATGGGCAGTGTTCCTTGGAGGCAGCTCACAATACAATCAGGCAGATTCAGTGTTTTGGATATCAATAAAGTATCTATGACCAGAATTGGTCTGATAACTGCTGAGCTGTGTGTGTGTAGGTTTGGGTTCATTAACATCTGGAGCAGAGATTTCCCATCATGCCATGCTTCTCTGCTTCGCTGTTCCCAGAGTTCAGTGCAGTCTCTACCTTGAAGCTTGGTTCTCCATTCAGTATGCTAATAGAGATGTTTCCTTGTTCCGTCTTCCATGTAGATGAGACTTTCTGTTTTCCATTTGGTGTGCTAATCAAGATGCCTCCTTCTTACACCTTTGATGAGATGAGGCTAGGGGACTTGCCTTAATCCTGTCAACCTTGTTTGGAGGGGTTTAGGTGTGTCTCCTAGTGCCTTTTCATTGCTTTTGGTAAATCTGTCTCTGATCAATCCTGGTTCAAGCATAGGCAGGGGCGGGGGGGGATGGTTTCAGGTGAGTCAGACAGTAGGGGTTTTGTGCCCTGGTTCCCCAAGAACACAGAACTGACAGGTAACAACCCAGGGGACTAAGGGGCACCATGACATAGGAACCCTGGTAACAACATAGTGGAGAAGGAGGGAAACCTTCCCATCCCTGGAGAAGGGGGAGGACTGACTGACCCAGACAGTCGAATGCTAGGCTTAAGGGCATGAGTTGTTAGGACAGTGGCAATATGGATCTAGAGCATCTCTTCAAGGGGTGACTGAGGACAATAAGAAAGAATAGCAGTAACAGGTAGCCCAGCAAAAGCAACAACTCCTAGAGCAAATGACTGCCTAGTAGCAACAGCTCATCTGGGATTTAGGAGCACAACATCAAGAACAGTTGCAAGGGCTGATCCAACAGGCCTTCATGCAACCTCAGGAACCCCTGGGGTTTCCCTCCAGGGGTGGAGGCCTGGGCGCAACAGCTATGACCATACCAGTGAAACTCACTAAAATGGGCCCCATGGATAACCTGGACGCTTTCCTGGTAATATTCAAACAAGAAGTGACAGCATCCCAGTGGCCACCTGAGCACTGGGCCATCCCATTGGTGCCTCACATGACCTGGCTGCATACTGAAGTCTGGATATAGTGGCAGCGCAATACAACTCCCATGGGAAAGCAAGTATACTTGACTACCCTGACATCATGAAGGAGACCTTCTGACAGCAGTTCCAGGGGGAAAAATGCCCCATGTGGTTGCCCAGAAAATGAGAGGCTTGGGTTGGCTGTGCTTAAGCAGAAAAGCTGGAGACGCAGATTAGAGTTATGGTGGCTAAGCCCCCAGTGGTGGATCAGTTCACCCACAGACTTCTGTCAGTGGATAGGAACTGGATGCTCAAACACTGGCCTGAGACCCTAGCTGATACAATCCAGTTGATAGAAAACTACTTGGCTGTCCTGTTCAACCAAGGCTTTTCAAAATAATTCCTTTGGCAGACTGATGTCTTGGAAGTGGGGCTAAGGGCAGTGTTGTCTCAGGAAATAAATGGAGAGGAACTCACCATAATTTATCTTAGTTGTTGTCGTGGAAGGAATCACGCAGCCACTCCAATTCAGGTGAAGATCGAGTAGAACTTTAATTTGACAGGCACACATACAGACAGACCATAGCTATAGGGGAGCCCAGGCAGCACTCTGTGCTGGTCTCTGGCACTCCGCCGGTTTCAAGTTACAAAGAGGTTTATATAGGTTAGTCAGAGTTACATATTACAGGCAGGATCGTATAGTGGTTTTTTCAGGGCGTACCAAATTGCTTACGACATGTCAGGTCATAAATTGGGGGGGGCTCTCCTGGGCTGGCAAGTCTGGAGGCATCTTCATTTTATGATGGCCTGACGGAATTCCTGACCCTGGAGCTGGGGGGGAGGCTGCAGCTGCACGATAAGGTTACAGACACTCGGGCTGGGGCGGCTGCAGCCAAGAGAGATAAGGTTATGTTTTACAACGTATCCCACCAGGCTGGATAGATGGTGTGTCCCGTTCAAGGCCTACTGTCTTGATTTTATTCTACACTGTAAACTGTTTCCCTGCGAGCTAGTGTATTTGGTGATAGAAGAGGAAGGCCTGGTGGCAAAATGGACTGTGGACTCTCTCCAATGTTATCTCCTGGGAAATCTACTCAAACTGGTCACCGATCATGCTTCCCTGATGTGCTTAAGTGCCATGAAAAATACAAATCCCTGGTTTCTGTGCTGGTATCACTCTCCCCAACCATAGACCTAATACAGCAAAGACCTGAAAAGGCTCAGCAAAATGATGATTTCTTTTCCCACTCAAAAGGAAGGAGGACAACAGATAGCTGGCCCCAGTTCCCTCAGATGGCATCTCATGACGAAGGTGTGTGACAGGGCATATAAATCCTGCACTGGGTTATGCAGGTTAACAAGCTGATGTAGGCTCAGCTGGCCCTGGCATGTCATATCTGTGGGAGATGTCAGAATTGGAGAGAGGAGCTTAAAAGGGAGAAACGCAGTTGAGTTGATAGAAGACCAGTGAGGAGACCATATCTCCAGTCATTAGCTTTTGGAGCAAGGCCTGGTTAAATGCCAAGACTCCTCAGCAGACTGATGGCTGGTGACCCCTCCCTGAAGGAAGGGAGAACTTGTAGTGGATCCATTTATGATGGGACTATTCTTTGACACTAGCTCATGACTCTAGTTGGGGTCCATGGCTTTATGGAAGCCCTTTGAGGAAAGAGGATGCTACACAACCCCTGAAGTTGTGGATTATCTTCTGAGCCTTTTAAGACCACAATGATGTACTGAAACACCAGACACTGCTGAACAGAGGCCAAAGTGAGGGCTGTGGTCTGGCCTAGTGGTCACCCTGGCATAGGAACCCCATTAACAGGGCTTGGGAATCCTGGATTCCATGCCACTGCTCCAAGCCACTAGACGACACATTTAAAATCTCTACAAATCTTTGAAGTTGAACAAATCTGGGGTTTGATGTTTATTGGTTTGAATCCTTCTTTTAAAAAAATCAAGACTGTCTGAAACAGACAAACTAAGCTACATTGCTTCCATATAAACATGTCTTCTGTCTGCTCCCAGATAGCTTTCTTGCCTCTGGCACGTGAACTGTTTCTAAAATACAGTAGGAAGATATTTTCTTAGGCTATTTCTGAAAAGAAAGTGTAGCTTTTGTATTACCATAAGGGTCTGTCATGTTCTGGGATGCAATCCAGACCAGTGAAGAGTTGTCTCACCTCTTATCCTGTAACCCTGAGTGCCTCACAATACCTTGCTACTGTCACTCTCTGCCAGGAATGCTTATAGTCAGCTACAAGCATGCATTCTATTTTCTACATATTGGGAAGTCCTGGTCCAATGCTTTGGATCCTGGAGGTGCCTGCAGTACCACAGGTCTCCACCAGCCTTGGTTAAAAACTGGTAAGGTGACTCTACAGTGTCTCCAGCCCCAAATTGTCCCAAAATGTGTGTTCTGAAATGTCCAGCTCTGATGTGGAACAATCAGAAGAACATTAAAGTTCATTGCTCCTTTAAAGAGTTCATATTCAGCCATTTGTTACTTTTACTAGTTACCAACCAGTTCAGGTTAAACACAGTACTGGACTGGTTTAGAGTAAAAATAAAAGATGTTGATTTAATTACAAAGGAAGATATTTTAAGTGAATACAAGTATACGGCTAAAAATAAGAGATGATTGGAAGAGAAATAAAGATAAAATACTTTATAGAACTAAAACTTAACAAGCTGGAATTGGTTCAAGATAAAATCCTTACCACATTTCCATAAGATGGCATACTGAATTCTTGGGTCAGGCTCTATCCATGAAAGTCAAAGGGATGGTACCTTTCGTCCTCTTAGATGAAAGATAGATAACTTGGTATTTCTTGGCAGCTCTCTTTTATAGTCAAATGAATCTTTCAAACAAATTCTTCTGAAGAATACCTCCAGACAAGTCTACTTCCAGATGTGAGGTAGGCAACATGAAGTCTGTCTTGAAGGAAGTTCCCTGCTGCTTCTTCCGTGCTTGAGTTTTGTCTGCTAAAATCCAATTTTTGGAGTTCCTGTCAATTTTCTCCCTGCTGTGATCATTTGAGATTTGTCTCTACCCTTTCTTAGCTTTATGGGTCTGTTTACATGACATGTAAATACATTCTCATTGTCTTTTAAAATCCTTTTGGAAGTAACTCCCCAGGTGGGGAAACTTTGTTCCCTTCCTAGGGTGGGGTAATTCTTGCTTTGCTGACAAACACATTTTAAAAATTATAATTTCAGTTTATGTCCATATCTTTGCATCAGTTTCTTGTACCTATGTTACTTGATTATACTAATGACCAATGAGTTACAAACTTTTCATTGACATCTTGCATGACACTTATCACATACATTTCATGACCTTAAAGAATCGGGGTACACTAGAACTAGCTAAGCCTGCTGCAATTCATTACCAATTATTGGGTGCCCCTTGCACTCTGTCCCTGTTCTTAATGTCACAGGGGATCTTTGAGACAAAATGACTACATAGAAAAATAACAATTCAAAAAAATATTGGTCTGCAGACTCATGTTCATATATGGCTGTGAATATATATATATATATATAACATAAATAAATTGTTTAAGAGGATTTTCAGAACTATTCAGCTTCAATAGTTTTGTACCCAAAAGAAAACAAATATTGTTTCATCCTTGCATTTAGAGGGTTGTAGTTGCACATCTATATGTCTTAGGTTTTAGCATGATAATACTGGGAAGGCCCACTTAGAGGCATGGAGTTAGGAGAAGAACATATCATTGAAGTAACATGTCTTTGTCTTTGTTTGAGTGCCAGTGTATCTAGGAGTTAGGGAGTACAATGCCTAAGTCTCCTTTGTGGATATGGGGCCAGACTTTTAAAGGTATTTTGTCAACTAATGGGATTTTCAAAAGCATTTAGGTGGTGTTATATACCTAAATACGTTTAAAGATCTGTACCCCAGTTCTCAACTGCTTCTGAAAATTATCCTTGAATTTGAATGACCTCTAATTTTATTTTTGGAACTCCAAAACCATTTTAGTTTTTGCCCCTAACCCCACCCCATTTAACAGCCAGGTTCCACTGGCATGTTCACTCATATGTATATACATGGTCCAGGGCTGTGATTCAGAGAGGAACCAAGGTGGTCCTATCCCACCAGTCAGGAAGCTTTTTAAATAGTTAATACACATTGCTTTAAATTGTCAAATTAATCTTGCAGAAAGAAGTTGCACCTTTTTACTCTCACTCTTCAGCTATTGAACTCAATTGTTTCAATAAAATATGGTGATGTAGTGATAACATGAAGAAAGTTCTAAAACATAATAGTCTGGTTTAGATCATATTGTGGTTGGTATGATCTAGTATCAAATTCTTTTTTTCTGTGATTGTTGCTAAGGAACAGGATCAAGTATAACAAAAGCTATGCTAATGGCGTGTGCTGATGAAACTTAATCTTGTTATATTTTGAGAAGAAAAGAAGCTTTGAAGGTCTTCCTATCAGGAAGATGTCCATCTTTTGAAAGTCTTCCTGATATGAACAGCTGTTTAATGTAATTGAACAGGTCAAAGTGCAGATTTAGCAATAGAAAAGGTTACTGTACCTAATACAAATTAAAGGCCAGACAGTAAGAGAGTAGCTTAAAATGGCATTTATACAGTACCTTGAAAATCAATTATTTCATCTGACCTTGCTGTTTCAGTTGCATGTAAATGATACATTAGAGTGTAACTGCAGAACAGAGAGAATTATCAACTTTTCTGTTTTAGCCCAGTTACATCTACACCCACTTTAAGGCCCCTTTACCTTGCCAGAAGAGTGTAAAATCTAGTGATGTACATGAGAGTTAGTCTGTGTATTTTTTTGTCATGAAGAAGACAGTGCCTTCATTCTCTTTGCTTATTTTTGGAAGACTTTAAGGATAAATATTTAAAAAGAGAGGTGGATGTTAGAAAATGCAATTACTTTTACGAAGGACTCATGCATATATTTCCAGCATGGTTGTTTGCAAGAGTAACACTTGGAGTCTATCTTGCAATATTAGACAAGATCTGTTTACTTTCTTTTAGTATCTCTTTAGGCCTTTGGGATGACAAGGCTCAGGGTACGTCTACACTGCTGGCTCCTTGAGGATCAATACAGCAGGATCTATTGAGCGGATCGTCAATCAATCAATCCTGAAATGCTCTCCAGTCGACACCATTCATCCACCTCCCCAAAAGGAATAAGGCTGTGTTGACTGGAGGGCATCTCCCATCAATGCAGCGCAGTGAAGATGCCACGATACCACAACATAAGTAAATTGACAGGAGATACACAAGCTGCATTATGTAGCTTGTGTATCTCCCGTTGATGGCAGTGTAGGCCAAGCCTCAGAGAATTCATTCATTAGTAATTGCTGTCTGCATACTATTATAACATTATAGTATTAATTCAGGAGAAGGCCAAGCATGTCAGAAACCCTCAGAGTTATACATGAAACAGAATATACTATGATGATAAAGCTTTAAAATTATTGTTGTAGGGAGCTGCTTGTTTAGCCATCTCATCTATATGCAGTGTGAAATGGAAGATTTAATATCTGAAATGAAAGTCACAAAGACATAGGACAATATTATACAAATTAACACTGTCTGAGATGAATAGGTAATATGTTATTTAAGATATTTACAGTTTTGCTCACACTGTATAAATTATTTCTGTAGAAACTTAGTAACAATTATTATGTAGCGGGCAGTAACCTCCCCATAATTAAGGCTTCAACCATCTCTCATTATAAAAATACAACTTTAATCTACCTATAACTTTTTGGTTTGAAAAACTGGGTTTGGCTGTAAAATTGTCAGATTTATTGTGAAGGAAAAAAAAAGGTTCTGTAAAGTTTCCAGAACCGTAATCAGTTGTATATATGCATTTATGAGGCATTCAACAAACTTTTGTGCTGTGAGATACTATATAAATGTAAGATTATTTTTTATTGAGTCTACTCCTATATTTGGGACTGCTTTGTGGTTGTGAGAATAAAATCCCTTCCCTGTCTAATATCACCTTCCTTTTCTAATTCCAGTTGTTAGACTAAGAAAGACTTTAGTATTCAGAGACAAATACATGCATTTTGGCTTTTGATAGTTATATATGTGTAAGCAATATTTAGGTGAATACATTACTTCTGTTATCAATTGAGCTGAGTACTTATTTTGGACTATTGGTTTGCTAAAAAAATGCAATTTTGGTCAAAACTATTCAAGAATTTGACTTGAATTTGCCAAATAGTTTCAGCCTTTTTTGTTTTTCTGTCTAGATTCACAAGGGCCCTTTGGGACCATGCACAAAATGGAGGGATGGAAGGAGGAGGTGGAAGGCATGCTAGCTATTGCAAATTCTTTCATACTGTATGCTGTGGATATAGTCATGAGAAAAAGAGAAATATAGCAATAATATTTTGAATTTATTACCCACTAGTTGTAGAATTGCAAAATATTTCTTATTTTAAAGCATTGTGAAAGCTATTTGTGTTGCAGGTGATAATACATACAGAGCAATCCATACATGAATTCTGAAAGAGCCTATAGGGAAGGGCTTCTTCAGACAAACAGATGAATTAGGATATTTACCTGACAGGGTCATCACACATTTCTTATCAGATAAATGGATTTTCTTTGCAGGGCTAGGAAATATATTTTAAAAATCCCAATGTAGGCTGTAGCATTCAATGAATTGTGTCATAAATTGGATGGGAGGCAAATCTTAACGTACCTTGCAAAATGTGAAGTGGGAATAGGACTCTGTGACATCAAGCACAGCAGATAAAGAAAAATGCCTTATTTTAGCAAAGAGGCCTCTTGGACTTTGTTTTACCTTCCTCAGAGGAGTGTTGTGAAGTCTAATTCATTAATGTTTGTGAAGTGCTTTGAGATCCTATTGAAAAGTGTTATAAAACTGCAAAGTATATATTGAAAAGCAAGTGATTGTAATACTCTATAATATTGAAAATTCATCTGTTTTCCAAAGTAAGTTGACTTTAACAGGAATCAGGAGCTGTTGTAAATCCCAGTAGGTGCCTATATGCAATTTTTGACAGCTAATTACTTTAAAAAATTGGGCCCCTGGAAATTTATTGCTATCATAAGCCTGTCAACGTATTATGAAATGCAATCAATAAAATATGCAGGCAAATATTAAAAGTATAGTGCACAAATGACATTGTTAAACATTTCCATTACCTTTCTTTACATTAATGTACTAATTTACTTTCATTTGTATGACAGAGGAGCACCGACCACAAAAACATTCCTATCCAGTCAAAAGAAACTTGAAGACTTGGTAGTAATGGAAGAAAGATGACTAAGTTCCTGAGATGGTCAATGAAAGCTATTAGAATCTTGTCATTCACTTCCCTGGGAATAGAACTGTATTTAAAGAGACTGATCCTGTGAAGCACTGAGTGTCTTCCACCCTCATTGATTTAAATAAAATATGTAGCCCTTCTCAGCTGAAGTCAAACAGTGAGGACCCAATTCTGCTCCCTTTGAAGTTTTTCCATTGACTTAGCTGGGCAAGAATCCAGTACCCTTACTTTGAATTGCAGCTTGACCCACTGAACTAAATGACATTACCCATAGAGTTAGTCATGGAGTAAGTTGTTGTTCTGTGTGCGTAGGAGTATCAGAATGAGGTTGACTGCGAACAGGATTGGGCTGTAACCCTCTTTTTGTAATCAAACGTTAGAGATATAGCTTGTATTTTGAATCCATATTTTCTACCAGTATGAATCTTTAATAGACAATGCTGCCCTTTGCTGCCCTACAGTGTTTACTTGGAAGTGAGTGCCAAGCATTAAGCACTAAGCATTGTGTACTACTGAGTTTTTAGGATGGCACTTGGTGTTTTGGAGATGCATAAGGATGTACGAGGAAAAATCCAATATATATATAGCTATATATGCTAGACATCTATCTGAGTGTCTATCTAGGACTATTTAGTGTGCCACTGTATCTACCCAAGAATGAAGCTGTAATTATAAATTAAAAAGTAATGGCCACATTTTATCTTAAAAGTTCCATTATAAAGGGTTATTAAAGCATTTATATATATTATAATCATGTTATAATGATGAGTGATGTGTTATGAGTACATCAATAGAAGCTGTTACAAATGATTATTAGTGGAGCTAGTCAAAAAAAATTTCTATTGGAAATATTTTCCATCAGAATATATGTCATTTTATTGAAATAAAAATTTCTCCAGGAATGTGTCAATTCTGATTAATTTTTTCTTTGGAAAAAATATCAAATCAAAGTGTTTCAATAAGGTCAAAACAATACTTTTTGTCCTTATTGGAACTGAATGTTTCAATTTTTCATTTCAAAATGACCTTTCTCATCTATAAATGTATTTTATATTAAAATTATAATAAAGTATAAAAAAGTTGACATTTGAATTGATTTTATGAAAATGGAACATTTTGATCTGATATTATTTTTTAAAACGTTTGTTTTGAGGGAAATTTTGAAATTCATTGGTTTTGTTACAATTAAAATTTAAAACAAATTTCAAAATCACAGTGTTTCCTGCAGTACAGAAATTCTAATACAGCTCTAGTTATCAGCAATCCACTGATTTACATTCTACACAATCTATAATAATTGCCTAGCCATTTATTATATCTAGTAATTATTTAATACCCTTTTATAAACGCAACATTTATATAAAATATGACCAATTAGGATATTGTCATCATAAGACATTGATAAAACAAATGGAATTAACATGAGGATAGTTAAGGGATCCATTCAAAAGAATGGAAAACATATATTTTTTTCCTTGCCTGGGTTCAGCTAGACAATTGCTGGACAGAAAAGTCCAGATATTCTAGTACTTATTTTTTATGTTACTGTGAGGGCATGTCACTGGAAGCTGGCCCCAAGTTCTGCCAGAAATCTCCTGTGTTTCTTCAGTATAGAAGTATTTAAGTATTTTAGTACTTTCATGCTATTTCAAAATTTGAGATTTTTTATATGAACTAAATATGAATATAAATAAAGTATTCCCTGTGGGGAAGGTTTTAAAAGTAAATTAATCTTATTTTATGCTTCCACATAATTTTCAATTTTCACTGTGTTGTACTGTCTTCTTCTAAAAAAGAATGATTGTATCACAGACCTCATCAGTGGAAACTAGAGGTTTTGGCAGGTGAAATAGGGAATACTGGAGGTTTTGATTCCCAGAAAGTCATGGGAAGAAGTTTGGAATTGTGGAATAGTCACATTAGCTGGTTCTTTCTCATAAATGATGAGCAGTGAAATAGTAGACAATGTTGACATTCTAAATAGTCATCTTTAGATTTCTGTCTTAACCTACGATTGAAACAACTGGAAATTCACACCTTGACTGTTCTTTCAGGCTATCTGCAAAAATCACAATATCAGTTTACACTTGCTTGATTTCTGAAAAGTTTTTTTCACAATAGTAAGAACATCATTTGACTGAAGTTAAAGCCGAGATTGAAAAGTGTATTTCTGCTGCAAGTGATTGATTCAATACAGATTTTGCAGCTATAGAATTACACTATGTTCTGGGCCCTGATTAACAATTGGTGCTCAGAAACAATGATGAGTGGATGGGCACAATTTAACATCTAGCTAGGGAGGCATAATCCTACATATGTAGAATAGAAACCTAGACTTATTGATCATATAAGGTATGACTATACTTTTGAAATGCAGAGAGTGGTGTTAGATGATGCACAGGAAACATAAAATTTAAAATATAAAGTCTTTGGGGCAAGGACTTTGTTTTTATGTAACACAATGAGTGATGGTGCCAAATAGTAGGTAGAGATTGAGGTGATGAAGAACAATGGTTACAGCAATACCGTTATATGTTTTAAGTAGTTTAGGCATGTACACACTGTGATGGTTCAATTAAAGAGTATATTTATATGTATAAAAATAAGGTAGATAAGGATATCATTATATATTCTTGAGAATAACTCTTGAAACAGAAAACAACAGGTTCACAAAGCCTGGGTGGTGATAAAATTTGAGGTCTGTCAACATAATGGGGAAGGAATGGAGATCCGAGAGATCCTTTAACTATAAGAGGGATGCAAAGGAATCTTGAGCATAGTAAGTAGAAAATGGATCATTTAGACAGGAAGCTGATGTACTCCTTTATGACCATATTTCCCATTTTCTCAGAAATTCAGGACTTCCAAAGATGACTCTGGTGATATTTCATTTAATGAATAGGCCAGAGAAAAACAGTAGATGCCTTTACAATTCCATACTTTATTGTGGTCAACGTACCATCAAAGGTTCCTGAATATAATACATGGAAAATGGGTCATCTAGACAGGAAGCAGTTGTACTCCTCTATGACCATATTTCCCCTCTGCTCAGAAATTCAGAAGGAGTTCCAAAGATGGCTTTTGTGAAATCTCATTTAATGAATAGGTCAGAAAAGGATAGAAGATGCCTTTAATTCCATACCTCATTATGGTCAATGTACTATTAAAGGTTTCTGATGAAAGATGGAAAGGTTCAATTACTCTCTAAAGACTTAAAGAATTTTCTTCAGGAGTTTGAAATCAATAGAAATGTGGAAAATTAGAAATCTGCTAAAGAGTGGAAGATTACAGATTAACAGTCCTTGCTAAGAAACAGTTCAAAATGTGAGATGACCCAGCAGGTTCTAAAAATCCTCTTTTCTACTGTGCTTTCTACCTACCTAATTAAGTATTAACTTACATTGTGATAGGGCAGAAGAAAAAGGGTACTGTGATTGATTTATTTTTGGATAAATAGAGAGGCATAAGATCACTCAGGAGGAAGGTTATATACCCCTCTACACAATTCTGTTGAGATGCCGTATAAAATATTTTATTTGGTTTGAACACCTGGACTCCGGAAAAACATACACATACTGGAGGAAATTCAATTCAATCATGACTAACAGGGTGCATGATAACAGACTGCATATATCTGAAGGAGACATTTTCAGAGTTGTATAAGGAATATAAAGAAAAGTAAATTTTAAAAAGGAAAAATCTTCCTTTTGTTGAGATCTATTTTTCTAATAGTTCTAGCAAAACTGTGGGAGCTTTATCCCTTAACATATTTTATAAATAGGCTGAAAAAGAACAATAAACAATATTGAATTGAAAAGTTTTATACTGACACAGGGAAACAGACTGGATGACTTGGCAGGTCTTTCCTAACTTCCAAGGGTCTATTTTTTAGTAGATAATTTGGGGGGGGGGGGTTAAAAGGAAACAAAAGGTTGAAATCTAGGGTTAATCCTGAGGAATTCTTTCAATTGTGTAATATCAAGAGAGACCTGGCATAATTCATAATGATCTTGACTGTAAAATGTTAACCATCTAGATTTCTGCCTGAGATATGCATATGAAATAAAAGATGAGGCAAAACCCAAATATCTGGTCTGTTTGTTTGGGGGACCATGTGCTGATCCTAGCAGCCTGCTAGGCAAGGCTTGAGAGCTTCTTAACAAGGTGTTGATCCCCAAGTCTTTTTGCACCATGAACCCTTAACCAGGGGGTGCAGCCACTAAGGAAGAGCCAGGATTTAAAAAGCCCACTCCTAAGCAACCAGAGAAGCTAGTAAACAGGGGCAGCTAGTAGGGGAGTTTTGTGAGGAATTTTTAGCAAGGGAGTGGTGGGGGGTAGATGCACTATATTAACATTTGTAAACTAAAGACAATACCCTCTCCCCCACCTCCCTGTAAAAAAACAAATAAGACCTGAAGAAGTAAAAAGAGAATGCAGGCAGAAGTCCAGCAGCAGAGTGGGGGCTATCCAGTATATTGCACTGAGTGCAACATGTATGATTACCTGCCCTATGGACAGGTGGCATATGTGTGCATTTGGTGCAAGGAACTCCTGGTCCTCAGAGACCTCGTATTGGCTTTGGACACCAGGATGGCTGAACTGGAGGAGCTAAGGAAGACAAAGAGGTACATAGGTAAGACTTCCTGGGACACAATAGAACAGTCCCACCCCCGGTCGCTGAGGGTGAAAGGGCCGGTGTCCTGGGGCAAGCCCGCATTGGGTCCCCCTGAAGGGCGGTGGAGATCCCCAGTATGGGAGGGAAGATCTCCTGCCAGATGGCCACCGGGGGTAGAGTGAGGATACTCCCCGAGGAGTCACTCCACGTCGGTGTCGTCGAGCTGGCCTGTTTCAACTCGGGATGCAGAGTCCCCCTCTGAAGGAGAGAAGACAGCATGCCGATTGCGGACACTCCCCTGCACCATAGGTATGGGCAGGTTCGAGTACGGAGATACACCAGCCATGGCCTGTCGTGTCTTCTCTGGTGCCTGCATCTCCGAGCAGGAAGCGACCCCCAACTCACGGGAGTTGGAGAGTGCACCTGCCAATGCCATCGACACCGGAGGCTTCAGGCAGCAAGAGCCTTGTCGGCCTGCTTATGCCGCCTCCACTCCCGCCGCCCCGCAAAGAGAGAAGAGGCCGGTGTCCTGGGGAAAGCCCGCATTGGGTACCCCCCAAAGGGCGGTGGAGACCTCAAGTACGGGGGGGGGGAGATCTCCCACCAGACAGCCACCGGGAGCAGAGCGAGGACATTCCCCTAGGAGTTGCTCCAGGTCGGTGTTGTAGAGCTGGCCTGCTTCGACTCGGGATGCGAAGTCCCCTTCTCGGCGATGGCATCGGTACTTGGCACCGGAGGCAGCGTGATCCAAGAGGCGGCACCGGTCAAGGGCCACCAGGCGGTGCTCAGACAGCTCCTACTCTGCATCCCCGGCACCGTGGAGTTTGCCCGCACTGTGGGTGAGGCAGAACCCGCTTACTGTTGAAGGCCTCGGCACCAAGGGTTCTGCTCACACCGAGGTGGTGAGGAACCTGGTCACCACACGAATGCCATGCACTACGCAGTCCCCGACACAGAGTCCGGTCGCCGGAGCTTGGCTCGGCACTGCGGAGTCTGGAGTTGTGCCAGTCCTGATTACCAAGGGGCTAATGGAACCGCAGAGTCCTTGGTACCGAGGTGGCACTCTGGTACGGAGTATCTCCATCCATCGGCACCGCTTGTGGTGGCGGAGGCGGTCCTCGTCAGCCTCCACATAGAAGGCATTGAGAGGATGGTCCCCGGCAGGGCACGGCACCCGGAATAGGGGGCAGCCACAGCACCACCGGTCTAGTGACTCGGGCCACAAGCATCATAGCAGGTGGCACAGTCAGCCTGAGTTTGGCCCCCTAGATAATGGCCATAACAATGGCTTTATTGGCCCCCATGGGCATCCAGATGGAACTGGGACCCCTACCCTCCCTGTCAGTGGGGGTTCAGTCCATGCTTCTGACACAGGAGAAGGCTCCCCAAACGAGGAGTCAGACCCCATGGAGGGACCCTCTATGGATGCATTCCTTCGGCATGCAAGGAAGCACCCGCAGGACATGCCTTGGCAGTCCTCTTCCTCCTCCCTGGGAGAAGCAGTCTCCTGGGACCACATGGCGCCACTGGAAAACTTCAGGGTGCACCAAGAACTGATCAAGAGGGTGACCTCTAACTCTGGGCTGGCAGTCAACGAATTAGTGAGGCCAATGATACCCTCTTCAATGTACTGGTGGCAGCTGCATTAAAATGATGTAACTAACTTATCTCACATCCACATACTTTCAAGGGGGTGGACTAATTCAGTCGACAGGAGAGCACTCTCCCATTGATTGAGCAGGTCTACACAGAGCTGCTCAATCAATGACACTGCATCAATACCTGCTGCTGCAGCAGTGTAGCTATGCCCTACATTAGCTGTTACCTCTCAAGAAAAATATCTTGGAGTCATTGTGGATGGTTCTCTGAAAACATCCACTCAATGTTCAGCGGCAGTCAAAAAAGCTAACAGAATATTGGGAATCACTAGGAAATGGATAGATAATAAGACAGAAAATATTATATGGCCTCTTTATAAATCCATAGTATGTGTGCATCTTGAATACTGGATGCAGAACTAGTCCCCCCAATTTTAAAAAAGATATATTAGACTTGGAAAAGGTACAGTAAAGGGCAACTAAAATGATTGGGGTATGGAACAGCTTCCATATAAGGAGAGATTAGTAAGACTGGGACTTTTCAGTTTGGAAAAGAGATGACTAAGGGGGGACTAGATAGAGGTCTATAAAATCATGACTGGAGTGGAGAAAGTAAAAAAGGAGTGTTATTTACTCCTTTTCATAACACAAAAAGTACAGATTACCAAATGAAATTATTAGGCAGCAGGTATAAAATGAACAAAAGGAAGAATTTCTTCACACAGTGCACAGTCAACTTGTGGAACACCTTGCTAGAGGTTGTTATGAAAACCAAAACTATAATGGGGTTCAAAAAAGAACTAGATGTGTTCATAGAAGATAGGTCCATCAATGGCTAGTAGCCAAGATAGGCAGGGATTGCTGTTTGCCAGAGGCTGGGAACGGCCAATGGGATGGATCACTTGATGATTGCCTGTTCTCTTCATTCCCTCTGAAGCACCTGCTATTGGCCACTGTCAGAAGGCCACTGTCTGACCCAGTATGGTCATTCTTATCTGCATCATCTCTAACATGTGTTCTTTGTAAAGAATATCCAAATTGTTTAACTGACACTTGATTTCTTTTGATCATGTAAATGGAACGTATACGTTAAATATGCTGTTCAGGTGTAGATGTACCACTTAGTTGCTTTGCCAATGGGGCATTTTAAGTAAGAGGTATCTTTTATTTCTGGCAGTATCCCAGTTAATTGCTTCAGCTCTTAAAGGGCAGCTAGATTCATATTGTTAATATTTTGAGTATTTGAAATAAAGAGCAGATGACTTCATGTGCACAATTATCAACCGCCTTCAGTTACTATAATAGAAAGAATATGGATGATCATCAAATCATAGACTATTAGACTTGGAAGGGACCTCATGAGGTCATCTAGTCCAACCCCTGCTCAAAGCAGGACTATCCTCAGCTAAATCATCCTGGCGAGGGTTTTGTCAAGCCACAGCTTAAAAACCTCTAAAGATGGAGATGCCACCATCTCTCTAGGTAACCCAATCCAGTGCTTCACCACCCTCCTAGTGAAAGACTTTTTTCTAATGTCCAACTTAGACCTTTCCCACTGCAACATGAGACCATTGTTCCTTGTTCTGTCATCCGCCATCACTGAGAACAGCCTAGATCCATCCTCCCTGGAATCCTCTTTCAGGTAATTAAAGGCTGCTATCAGATTCCCCTCCCCCCATACTTCTTTAACTTGCTGATAAGAATACTGTGGGACACCATATCAAAAGCTTTGCTAAAGTCAAGATATATCACATCCACCGCTTTTGGTCAGGCATGACTTTCCCTTGGTGAATCCATGTTGATGGCTCCTGATCACCTTCTTCTCTTCCAACTGCCTTAAAATGGATTCCTTGAGGATCTGCTCCATGATTTTTCCAGGGATTGAGGTGAGGCTGACCAGTTTGTAGTTCCCTGGATCCTCTTTCTTCCCTTTTTTGAAGATGGGCACTATATTTGCTTTCTTTCCAGTCATCAGGGAGCTCCCCCAGTCTGATTGACCCTACTGGGGAATTCTGCTATTATGAGGAAAGCATGGTGCTTTGGGATGACTTTGCAAAGTGAGTCACTGAAATTTAAACTTGGGTCTGAACAAATGTCCATTTCTGTGTTTTTAGCTAAGCAAGTAAAGTGGGCCTTCTGGGTTACACTGAATGTCCCTGCAATTTTGTCTTGCTGAAAGATACAGCTCTCATGAACATCCCTTAGATATCCTGCCCCTATTCATAAAGGTCCAGATATTGTGAAGTGTATGGTCAGTATATATAATTCCCCTGCACTCAGTAAACAATGCTACAGTATAATTGACTGAAATATACAAGCATGTGACTTGACAGTGACAAAGAAGATAATTTTCTTATGCTTTGTGACACAGTGTTGGGGACAAAAGGCATGTCTGCACTACGGGTGCTATCATGGCACAACTACTGTGCTTTAGCTATGCTGCTGTAATGCCATAGTATAGACATTTCCTACAGCAATGGAAGGTTTTTTTCTGTCAAAGAAAGTAAACCACCTCTCTGAGCAGTGGCAGCTAGGTCAATAGAAGAATTCTTCCATCAGCCTAGCTACACCTACACTGAATGGTAAGTCAACTTAACTGTGGTGCTCTGAGGTGTGAATTTTTCACATCCCTGAGCGCCATAGCTAGGTCAACCTAACTTTTAGGTCTTGGAATACAAGGACTGTTGTAATTATGTATTCCTTTTGAGTGTGTGACATTCTAGTGCTTTTCCTTTGTGCTATTTGTACAGCTATGCCCAGGTTAGCCTCCATGAAATATAAAACCATTCTGTGATGTATACTAAATAATTTCTGGAAGTTGTTATGGAAATTACCAAACAAAAATTATGGAAACTGGGATTCTTCAGGACTGCTGTTGATTGTCAAAAATATTTGTCAAGCAATGAGTCTGCAACATTCAGAGTCTCACCTTTATCCTGGGAACTGGCAAGAAACCAGAAGGAGAAACAGCTGCAGGAGGAGGAATAACAGCAGGAGGGTTCATAAAAGAACCAGTGTGGGGTTATTTACTCCCTGCACAGGGGCTCCAATCTATTAGCAATTGTGAAGAGGACTTGAAAAAAGAACATGAGAATGAGCAGAGCAATGGGAAACATAAAACCAGTACTATCTGTGGGTGTGTTTAGAAATGACAAGTGATACAGAAATATTCTTTTTTAATTAGCCCTTTGGGTGCCTTTTTTTAGTCACACCTTTTCTCAATTGATCTTAGATGTTCTCAGTTTGCATCAGTAAGTGCAGGTATATATACAGTAGAAATTCACATGTAATTTGGAGTCATGATTGTGGGAGCAAGGAAGCCTTAACCTTTAATGGCTTATATTTGCAAATCAGGGTATCCTTATTTACTGTGTATCCTTTTAACATGAGGAACTGACATTGGCTTGATCAAAGCCTGTTTCTTGCAATAAGGTGTACTGTTAATTTAGATTGTAATAAAAAGAGAAAACAAAAACAAAGATGACTGAAAGCGTGACTGAAAGTTTGGGACTCCTTGGAGTTACCTGTCCTCCATTTCTTTTTAAATAATTCAATGCTTCTGTCAGATGGAGACCATAGTAAATTTGTGATACATTGTTGGAACACATGAACTATGTAATGAACAGAAGTGTGAATGTTCTACTGTTTACAACATTTTTGCTCACTAAGTCTGTGCATAGCTGCAGAACACACCTGCTTGTGCTATCAGACACCAATTTTCATGGCTCTTTCTAAAACTTAATGGTCAAAGTATACCCAATATAGACAGGGAATGAATCATCCTTTTCATTTTATCTTTCTTAATCATTGTTCAACCTCCTTATATGCTGTTATTTTTTATTGTATATTTAATTTGCATGTTGTGTTATTAAAACCCATTATAATCAATAGGAAGAGACCATTGACTTAATGGGTTTTGGATCAGTGATGCAAGGATAAGAGCACAAGGTAAAACAGTATAGTAAAAAATTTGAAATTTGGTGTGACTATTTGATTTATTTTTATTTTGCCATTTCAGCAGAGTTTTGAATTGGCCCTCAAAAGATTTTCACAGACCTCTTTTTGCAAAATTAATATCTAGTTTGGAAATTTGTGAGGAAGAACCAAGGTAACCATCTTTGCAATTTTGAATTAGGTAGAGAAGACAAAGAGCAAGAAGTCTCACACAGCTTTGTAATATGTACAATGGCGCACACATTTCCTTTTGCCATATGCCTGTTAGGTTGTAGGGCCGCACTGAGGTGCTGATGACTGCAAGTAGAGAATAGCAGCAGATAGTTCAGTGCTTACGGAGGGCAACCAGACAGGATCAAAGCACTACTGAAACCACCTGACAGCCTTCAAGGGTAAAAAGAGTCTATAAACGCCTACACTCACCCTGAAGTAGGGAAATCATAGAACCCCTTCCTTTAATTGTAATTTGGGATGCAGAGTGATTAAACATACAAACAGAAATAGAGGCACCGGTCACACCATTTCCCCCCACATTTTAGAGATATTAAAGCTTCCAGTGGTACTCTGTATGCCAACTATTACTAGTAGTGAATATTTACATTACGGTATTCAGAGGCCTACATTGGGATCAGGGCCCCATTGCATTATTTGCTATGCAAACGCTAATAAAGCCAGGGTTCCTACCTCAAAGAGCTTAGAGTCTAATCAAACTGACAAACTTTCAAAATGGAAGAAACATTGTAAGTGTGACTACTTTTGACTGGTAAATGTTGTTAATACATGTTTACTTTTGGTGTTGCATTTTTTACATGATGTAAACTAGCAATAGGTGCAATACTGTTGTATCCAAGTATGTAGAAAACCACATATTGTTGCATAGCTATATGCAAGTGTGCCCATTCTAAACACTAGATGATGATCTTGCCTAGAATCCACTGTAGCTTTGTGTCAAAAATAGAAACATTTTCTGACAGAAATTGTGCATCGGGAATTGCGTGGACAGTTATGTGTCCTTGGTTCCTATCTCTTATAATCAGATTATTAGTCACATCTCAGTATTAGCCACATCTCAGAGGATTTTCTTTCATAAATTGCAATCTAATGATACTTTTTCTTGTGGATATTGCTGACATTAGAAACACGTATCTTTTTGTTCTTATGAAAAGTTTTGGGCAGTGTTTCCTAGGAATTAACCTTGTGCAGGGGGGAGAGAGAGAGACTGAAAGAGAGAACAAAACTTCGAATGTAAAACTTCTTTAAAAGAACTCAAAAATTATTTCAATTTCGCTAGTTTTTTCTAAGTTTTAAAATATGATTTATATTGGGTAAAAAACGTTTTGGGCAAACTTTTTGCCCAACTTCACTTAGAAGAAACACTGTAGAAAAATTAGAATGTGTGTGAAACTTTTAGGAACACAATCTTATAAATTATTATCCAAGCTTGGGCAGTATTTTCTTTAGTGTACAGACTAGTGTGTTGTGTTTTACTAATCACTTGACTGTTTCTAGGAATAAAAACTTTGTATATAAAAACAATTTCTAAGAAGTAGACTTTATGACTTGAAAAGGTTGAAACCTGTAATTAATATAAATGGATGGAACTCTGTATTGTTTGAGTTGGTGAGAGTAAGCACAGCTGATTGATCTTTGTTCTGAAGTTTGGGACTGTGTGAGTTTCACCTAGAGTTTGTGCTTCTATTCAGAATGTTGGTTTCAATTCAGCCCAAACATCAAACTACATTTTTTTTACAGATGGCAACTACTGACACAATGAGCCATTTTTGCCTGAGAACTGAACTGTGACATATCTCTGACCTACAGAAGTCATTCTCCTCTGCTTTGAAATTAATGCCTGGCATAGCAAAATGGGTTAATTGGCTGTGACTGACAACACTGCCTTATACAGCTAATGAATGACAGAGGTGTTTAGTTAGATAGTTCTTTGAAGAATTTTGCAGAACATTTAAACACCATTTGACAAAACACAATTTCCCATGAAATCCATTTTTCTCTTTCACCTTTGTAATGTCAGTGCTCTTCAGCCTACAATATTTTATTATTTTTTTATATTAAAAACGCTTTGTTATATAGGTTTTATAATTATCTGAAACTACATTTCAACCAGCCGGTGGTCAGCTTAGTGATGTTGGAGTCAATCACATAAAGACATTCAAGATGCCTATACCGCAGAGAGCTGTTTCTAGGTCATAACGTTTTATTGTGTACAATCTGAAAATGTGGTGTGGTTGGCAAACCCTACATTGGTTTTTGAAATTACTGTGCTACCAGTATGTTCCAATCAATGAGAACCTCTGAGCCATGAACTTTTATTGTTTTGTATTCTCTTGGGTAACATAAATGGCTTTCCGTAAATCTTCCAATTTCACTATCAAGATTTTTTTTCTGAAACACGGTGGAAAGATGAATGGCAGGTTTATTTATGCAGTTGCTCTGCTGTTGTCCAATTCTTCCAAAGCCTGAGACAAAAATACATGTTACTGTAATTCTATGATAATCATATTCTTAATTCTAGAACCACAGGTCATAACACCTGTGCAACAGTATCTCACTTCCCAGAAAATTGTAATATCATATTTAAAATAATGCAGCGTTTGTTGAAATTTGTATCTTTTCTTTTTTAAAGTGAATTTTTAAAATTATTTTAAGTGTTTTTCAAAGTGACTAATTAAAACAAAATTCTGTTTATGATGATGTATTATATTTTCTAAAATTAATTTTAAAAAGGGATTTTCAGTTCTACAGTAATTCATTCCATTTCATATGGCTGTACATAGTGTGGTTCAAGGCATCCATGGATAGCTGCCACAACAATCTCTGGCTTACAATTTCCACTCAGAAAGTATGGTAAGGCTACCAACTGAAAGCCCCTTAGCATGACGTTTGCTATATACTTTTAATGCTGAAGTGAATCAATGATAAGGTCAAGAAGAACCTTGTGTGCTCAAGTGTCTCTAGTAACTGCAGAAAAATTTTGAATTGGTTGTAATTGTTAGATGGAAAAGCAACTAAATAAACATATTTCGACATAAGCTTCCATGGGCAGAAACCTACTTTGTCAGATTCACGTTGCTGAAAGCTTATGCCAGAATAAATTTGTTAGTCTTTAAGGTGCCACAGGGTTCTCGCTGTTTAAATAAACATATTTGTCTGCATAAAACATTTATTGAAAGATAACAAAGTAGACATAAGTACTTTTCTAGACAGAGTTGTGTTTTTCATTTCTAAAATATAATTTAAAAGGCCATGAGATGTGGAAAACGAAGTATGTGAAATATTAATGAAATAAAATAATAAAGCTTTTCATCAAGGTTCTGATGAACTTGTAAAATCTGTAAGAGCTCTGCCCATTTGGTTAGGAATCATAGTGAACAATGTGTAATTTCTCATTGATACAGACATTGCTTCCTTCCCATGAATGAGAGGTGAGTATGTAAAAGTGTATAGCAGCTATTACTGGAGTGGGGTTTATATAGGTAAATGCATTCTATATGGGCTGAACTTCAAGAAGCTGGTTGGCAACAGCTGATGCGAGAACTTCAGGAAACTAAGGCAGTCAATTTATTGATTGGTGGGGCAGACACTACTGTAGCGACACATTATTTTCATTGCCAGATCAATGTTTCACATCCTTTTCTTACTGACAGTAGTCTGGACATCCCTACTCATGGCTGCAGTGAAGTAGTTGTAGCAAATTATATACAACTTTACAAAGTTAGGCCTCAGATAAGAGTGGGACACAATATTTTCATCCTTCTTTCAATACATTTTTTCTCTTAGCCTATTTAAAGTACATTTATTGTTTGTTGAAAGCTAGTCAGATGTGGGATATCACGCTCCCCAAACTATGCTACTTTACATAGAATGCTTGAGAGGCAAATGCTGCTTATTATGTGGAAACCACATTATACTTTTTCCTTTAACAGCAGTACAGCAGTATCACAAATCTAGTAACATCACTTTCCTCATCTCATATTAGGTCCCAAGTTATCCTTAAAATCCACCCAAACAGACTGCTTGAATGTTTCCTTTGTTTCCTCTTGCTGCTAGGTGCCTTCTTTCCTGCAACAGCATATGCTTCTAATCAATGAGCCTTGTTGCCTGATCTATGGATTGTGTATTAATTATATTGATTACTTAAGATTTCCCAGTTAACACTCTAAAGCTTGATAGTCTTGTCCCAAGATCTTAGTATTATTACTAAAATTACTATTCGGTTGGGAACCCTAATGTGTACTGTAGCAACACTCACACATAGGAAAACCTTCTGTATTTGTAATAATATTATTAATACAGTTAGCAAAGTGACAAACACTCTAAACCAACAAGGTAGATAGAATTAAAACAGAATGCACACCTGAACATCCATATACTCAGACCATTCCTTGCAGAACAACCTGAATGTTAGTCATTATTTTCCGGCCAGTTGCTGTCATCCTGGCATCTCCCAAGGGCTACATTTCTCCCTCCCTAAGCACACAGGCTGGACTACAACTTTTTATAATATGTTATGCTGATGCCATTTTGTCTAATGCATATTTAATAGGGGTTTCTCCCCTCTTACTTATTTGTGTTTCCTCACCCTACTAATGTTGGGATGTCCTTATCCTATAGGTTAGTGTATTAATGATCTCAATTTATCATCATATATGTCAATTCATTGTCAAGGCAAGTTTGTGGTTATTCATCTGTGGATGTCCTAGGTTAAAATATCCAAAAGCTGGTATCAGCTCATATTCCTATGGTTACAAGGTATCATTTTATACAAAAATCCCCTAAACGTAATAATCCTCTATTTTCCTTTAACTCAGGATCACTGTTAGGCAATTCACTCGTGCTAAGGCCCATAGTCCTCAAAGTCTTATACTAATTGCTCAAGCTAGTATCTTACTGGATATAGGCCTATGGATTTCTTGTGTTATTACTGTGTAAAATACTTTTAAACTAGCTCTGTGTAATACAGCCCTATCATGCCATTACTAGGGAACTCTGCTTAAAAACTGATGTCACCAGGAGTCCCCATGTTTGCTAATTTAACTATCTTCTCCAAGATGTAGTCAAGATGCAAGTACCTTACTCCACTCTGTCTGGTCTATTATGCAACATTATATTGGACCAAAGTAAGTTTAGGGAAGCTATGTTAGATTATAAAAGAAGGAACATTTAATAACTGACATTCTTACATTTTGAATAGTGCCATGTAGCTTTACACAACTCTCTATCTCTCTCTCTGTATATGTGTGTGTGTAGTTTTTTTTTTAAGATTCTACTTTTGTAGATACCATGAGCTCCTGGCCACAAAAATAAAACAGCCAGAGGGAATTTTAATATATTTATCTTTATTTTCATGTTTTTAAAGTAAAATACATGAGGTTTTAGGATTTTTTTGTATTGTAGATTGAGATTTTGTTTAGTTAAATTGCCAAAGGAAAGATCAAACAAGTAATCAAAGACTGCCCTTTCTCACTCTCCTGCTAAATATTAAAGACATTTATTGTCAAAAGGTTTCCAATGTTTTTGTTACAAACATAAGCTATGCACAAACCTATTCTATTTCCAACTAATAGTTGAGGGGAAAAGAACAAAAAAAATGTATTATAACCAATTAAATTGGGTTTCCATTTGATTGGGTTTCTTTATCTCTCTCTCACATTATGCTGGGCTATTGATGGTGTATAATATTTTCCTCCACTCGCATAATTATGATGTTAGTATTCAATCACAATGATGATCAAATAGTGGTAATCCCTCCAGCTATAGTTTGTGTTCTATATGTTAGTTGAGTATTGTACCCATTCTGATATTCAGAAAATTGATGATGAAGTCAGAGTGGGGAAAATAGCACATGCATATCAATTATTTGCGCAATCAGCTAAACTATAGTTTTCCACAAACAGTAGTTTATAATTAATTTTGCAACTGTATTACAAATAATTTATAATTAAGTTTTGGCAAATTAGATTTGTAAATAAATTATGTAATGTACTTTAAAATGCACACAGAGGTTTTAAATAATAATTTAGGTTGTCAGTTTAAACGTATTGGTCAGAATACGTCATTGGTGTAATGTAATTGCCTTCTTTAAAATTACTCCCAGAATGAATTAGGTACATTTTCAGTGGAAAGTATCTGCTAATTTCTATGCCTGACTCACTACCACTTTTTCTTCTTCCAAATTTGAAAAACAGCAAAAATGGGAAGACTAATTTAATTCTAGTCAGCATTTTTCAGCAGTGCCTTGCTACTTCTTGTCAATTCACCAATAAGGAATAGCATGAGTGTCTTGACTGAGTAGTAAAAAAGACAAGAAAGCTGTTACTGAAAACTACTAGGCATTTTCCTGTTAAACTCTACAGGCCTTACTGAGAATATGTTAAATGCACCATCCATAACATACAAAATGGCTAAGGAAATAAAACTATTGCAAAAATAACTGAAAGAAAACACTGCTGGTATGTGTTATGCACAAGCTTCTTCACTAGAAAGTTCTCTCTTTAACATTTAGGTAATACTGAGGAATCAGTTAGGACATACCATATTCACTCAAAATAGTAATTGTCTACTAGTCCTTCTAAGGTCAATAGCTGATATCCCCACTATATCCTACTAGTCCTCTGCAGTGTCTCTCTCCTATCTTGAAGTCCTAATGGTATAAAGTCAACTATGTCAATGGGAGTTAAGGGCCCTCTGCACTTTCCAGCAAATGCTCAGCTTTTTGCAGGATCAAACCTTAACCTAGTGTCTGGCCAAGATTGTAATTAATACACCCAGAATACTTCCAATTGAAGTGTTGAAGGTCTGAGCATTCTGGAGTTGAAAATCCTACTTTCATGCTTTGTTGGATTTGGTTCTCCAGAGATTTCAGCATGTACCATAGTGTAACAGCTGAGAGAAACCAGTGCAAATGCAGCTGGGAAGGGAGTATGGGAGGCCATAGTCTAAGGGAAGAAAATCAGAAGGATGGCTTGACAATAAGTGGTTTTGGATGTGAGGGATAATGTTTATTTTAGTGAATACTGCCTCATGACAAATATCCCCCAGCCCAGCTCCTCAGCAGCCAAACCCTTCTAAAAATCCTTTTCCTGGAGAGAAATATCTCCAATCTGACCCTGTCACCTCAGCAGTTTTCAAATACATCTGTACCTGAGCTCATGACAAATCTCTCTCTCTCTGAATCATCTGCTCCCCTCTCGTTTTTGTTTTGGCCTTTGACACCACTGCAAAAGAAGATTTGACTCCTGTACTGTTCATTGTTAATAGTCCGTGACTGGAAAGGACCTAGAAGGAGACGTTTAACACTGAAAATTAGATTCCACATTTAAAAGGGACACTATGCCAAACCTGAAGTATAAATAACAACCATAAAGCTGATGTAATCTTTAGGAAGTAACCAACAAAGAGAAGCCAATGTATAGTAAGCATATCATAGCTATGATGTGCTGCCTAGATTTAATTCAGGTCAAACCTCTCAGAAGAATTTTGACCCAGTTGGAACTTATTTAACAATGGTGCCAGGAAGCCTGTCCAGGAAACATTGTTAAGACCCTGATTCATGGCTTTTATTTTGTCAAGGATAGATTACATCTCCTTCAGATTAAAAAAGAAGTGCTGGCAGTTTTCCCAAGATAGAAGGATGAAAGTTTGGAGTCCTCAGACAGCTAGGGCTAGATTCTGATTTCAGTTACAATGGTGTGAATCATAGAATATTAGAGTTGGAAGGGACCTCAGGAGGTCATCTAGTCTAATCCCCTGAAGTAACCCCACTGAAACCATAGCATTGGCCATAAACATATATTTTATTTTTCAGTTTTCTGTGTTAGACTCATAGACTCATAGGTCAGAAGGGACCAATATGATCA
>ML675618.1:22705637-22717040 GCA_007922155.1 Mesoclemmys tuberculata | reverse complement strand
TCATCCAGATCACTAATGAAGATGTTGAACAAACAAGCCCCAGACCATAAGGCACTCCGCTTGTTACTGACTGCCACCTACACATCAAGCATATGCAAAGGTATTACCGTGGCACTCAGGGAAAGTGTGTGGGGTGGATCATGGAATGGTGCTGCCCAAGTTCTCAGAAGCACTGTCTTAAATAATGGGAGCAGAGTAAAAAACTCCCGACTATCTTAGAGACAAAAGGTAGGTGAGATAATATATTTTACTTGGACCAATTTCTCTTGGTGAGAGAGAAGCTTTGGCACCAACACCACTGTTTGAGTGTCACCACAGAGGCTTCTCAAGTAAGAAAATGTGGCAGGAGACCCATAGCTCAAGGAAATCTGCATTCTTTTTGAATCAGGACCTTAGAATGATGGATAGCCTGGATACACTACTCCATCTGTCAAGTGCTCTAGAGGAAATTTCTCCTGAGGTCACAGTTTTTTCGAAACAGGTCTCCCTCTATTTATCTCACATTAGCCCATCCATCAACTTTACCCAAAATGGTCAATCAGTCCTTAAACTTCTGTTTTTGCAGTCTTCCTTTATCTCCATGTCAGTTTCTTAGGTCCTTAGCTCCTGTCAAGCGCCTTGGTTTGCCCTCCTCGCTGGAAGCCCACCTGGAGAGGCATGCTGGCTTTAAGGCAGTAGGGTTGCCCAATTACCTAGGATCTATGCCTCCACTGTAACCCAGCAGGTAGGCTGCCATGGAGCTGGGTGCAGGGAGGCTGTCAGGTAGCTAGGCTCCTCGATCTGCTCTGTTATGTGTGTGTCTGGCTCTCTGGGCTGCCTGCCTGGCTGGCAGGTAGGTGGGCTGTCTGGCTTCCCAAGTGGCCAGCTCCCCAGGCTGCCTGTTTAGCAGGCTGGTTGTCTGGCTTTCCAGGTGAGTGGCTTCCCAGGTTGCGTAACTACCTGTTTGGCCTGCTGAATGGCAAGCTTGCTGGGCAGCTGTGAAGATGGCCCAGAAATTTTCAGAAGTTTTCCATTTCCTTTCTTTTGAAATGGAATTTTTTGAAAATTTCCATTCCATGGAAAATTCTGCCTTTGACATGTTCATTCCAATGCAGAACATTTTTCAAAATATGAATCTTTTTGTAGAATAGAAATTCTGTTCCCCCACAACTCTAGAGTAATGATTCATTGCGATCACCATGCAAATTAAAGTGCATAATAAACAGTAACAAGAAATACTGAATGACTGCATATTATTTCATAATCTTATTAGTATTAAATGCTTATTAACAAGAATCATATGTTCCTGAATATGTGAACAATCAGAAATGAACCTTAAAATGGTGCAGAATAAAGCCTACTGAATCTTGAAGTAGAATGCCAGGTTTTGTTATTGTTCAGCTCACTGGATTCTACAGACATCTGATTTATTTTCATCAGTAAGACCAAGGTAGAAAGCTCCTTGAGATTAATATCACTTAAATTCTTAAACAATTAGATAATATTATGTTCATTTTTAATACTGTAGAAATGTTGATAAAATAATGTTATTTTAAATTACGATTATAAATATTTTCTTTTTGAAATATGAATAGTGGTACGCGTCAAGATTATGTCATCTCTTTCAGTGATCTTATACTTCTTGCATAAAAAAATTGCTACTAAACCATGTTAATATGACAGAAGGAATATAAAGTTCAAAATTGTAAAAATGTTTATCTAATATTATGAGAGTAGAGGGATGGAAAATGGTATTTGCCAGTGGCACAAACTAAACATTGTGAAGTGTATTTGATTCTCTGGAGGACTAGTATTAAAAGTAAAATCTGTCACCATCATTGTGTCCTTAGCTGACTCCAACTCCATTCAGATTTGCTCTCCTGGCTTTCAAAACTCTCCATGAATTTGCTGCATCCTTCTTACCTGACTTAATTTGCACCTGATCTTTCAAAGGTAGCTTCCTCATTGTCTTCTTTCCTCAAATCCATCCATATAAGTTGATTTGTTAATTGGGCTGTCCCATATATATAGATATATGGGATTTGTCTCTTTAATTCACTTCCACTTTAAGGGTCTTATTCAAATACCATTGAAATTAATAAACTACCACTGATTTCAATGGGCTTTGGATCAGACTCCCAAATGTTCCTTTTGTTTTATGACTGATAAAGCATTTGGAACTTCATCCCAAACCCATTGAGCCAGTCTGTGTATCTTAGGTAATTATATGGCTCTCAATAGTGCCTCACAATCTTTAATCTATTTATAGTTCTATTATCCCCATTTTACGGATGAGGATTTGAGTCATGGAGACACTAAAGGCCAGATCCACAAAAGGTAATGTGTGCTTAATGGTCTCTTTAGGCATCTCAGTCTACTATTTAGGCGGCACTGACATTCTTAAAACCACTGCTCAAGCTGCATCTTAACCTCATAGGCACCTAAGTTTCTGCTATTCGATCTGTGCTAAACCACCTAATCACTGACTCTACCCCACAGCTAATGAGCTGCTTGGAGTCCTCAATGAAGCCAAAACCCTTGAAGTAAAAAACGCAAACAAGGGCATTCCCCATGTATCTTACCAGCAGGACCCTGTCCCATAGGCATTCTCAGAACACACCTAAGACCTGTCACAAAAGACAGCTGGGGTCAATTGTGCATCTGTGCGTGTCCCTAGTGGTTAGGGCACTCCCCTGAGATGTGGGAGATCCAGTTTCATAATCCCTACTCTGCTTCTTTGGGGCAGGAACTTCAGCCTGAGTTTCCCACATCAGTACCCTATCTACCAGGTTATTGGGCATTCTTATGTGTGTCTCCCTCAGTCTCTTCAGGTGAAACTGTTCCATTTTGTATACATAAATATTAATTGGGCCAGAGAAAGACCTAATCATTTTGAAATTGGCTATAATGGTGTGGGGGAGTGTATCACTCTTATTTTTCATGGTAAAAGGCTGGGTTTTGGTTGGTAGGGCATTGGCTAAGTAAGTGGCTCCCTGGCTTAGGAGTCTAATTCCAGGATAGGCTTCAAATCTGAGAATCCCAGGCAGAGGAATCTAGCCCTAAGTGACTTGTCCAAAGTCACAAAGAAAATCAGTAGTAGGGCAATTGCATGTTCACCTCCCGTGTCCCAAGCCACTAGATCATCTTTCTTCTTACAGTGGGGTTTTTCCATTTTCCACTGACTTCCTTTGAATCTGGCCATTACTCCTGGACACATTTTTAATTTCATTAGGCTCATACTTATCAGAATCTCTGTAGATGGACCACAGCAAAATTGAAATAGTGGGCCTTGTATCACTTTGCATTTGTATGTGAATTCCATTTTAATTTTGCCTCTTTTCTACTCACATATTTTATACAGGGTTTAGTTCCTACCCATGTGAGTTCCCTGCATCTAAACTTTCTGCTACATTGTTAGGACAGAGTCTGCATATACAGCATTTTATGTTTTCAGACATATAATTTCTGCAGGGTGTTTTCTCTTCAGCAAGAACAATTCTGGTGAATCTGACCCCATTTTCTCCCCCCCCCCCCCTTTGGCAGCTTGTCCCATTAAAAAGATGGCCTATTTGATTTACATTACCCTTGTACCTCTTGTTACTTAACTGACATTAATTTCTATAACCAGGGCCATATCACAAGTAGAGTTAAAAATCATATCCCTGAGAACAGCATCTTCTAGATGGATTCTCTTTTTAGATTGCAAACTAAGTGGTAATGCAAAGCTTCACTCAAGACATTTCCAACTTACACTAAGCAATAGATTCCCCTTCTTTTTGATCCCAATGAATGAACTGTGAAACTTTCTTTTTATTATTAAGGTTTTTGTCTTCCAGCAGTCTATTATAAATTGCTTATAAGATTTGTCCTTCATTTTATCAGGAACTACCAAATATTTCAGCAAATGAAATACTTTGAGTCTGATTAAGAACAAAAGAAAGCTAACCTTTTCATCAGCTACATTGTTTTCTAAATGTTCCAGAAAAGATTGCAAATTCCTGTTTGACTTCACACTCTGTCATGCTCTGAGGCATTCTCCGTGGAAAATGATGCGATATTTGCTTAAGGATTCTATTTTTTTTCCTCTTGTGAGGTTTCTTTTTTTTTTCATTTTGAGTCTCTTTCTTATCATCACTGCAATATGGTCTTGAAAGAGAGCTAACAACAACAGACTCTGTATGACAACCAGATTGAACAAAATTTCTTTATTAGGCATTTGGGATTTGATTCTCTGTTTCCTGTAATACAAGTGACAATTTCATCCCTCACCTAAGAAAACAAATGTATTCAAGCCATCCATTCATTTTAAGCCAAAACAAAACATAATTCAAAGTACTGGAATTTAGAATACAGGCAGGAAAATGATTCATTATGAAGAAAATGAACTCTTAGGTGGGAAAAAATCTCCTAAATGTCCCTAACTGTCCTTATACCATTTAATGTTAGCCAGTAACATCATCCTTGGATCATAATTTTCTTAATTGGAATGCACACGCAAAATTCAAAAAACAACTTCTCTTTTACGAAGTATAGACAATTAAATTGCTGTGCTGTCATGTGAAGAAAAACTGCTTTAGAAGAGTGCAAGAGCAGTGTATTTCACAAAATTGAGGGGTCATGCAAAAATATTGAGTGAAAATAATATGAACTAGTTTGCTCTTCTTATATATGCCCCCTTTATTGCCTTCTTATTGTATTCTGTATTTTTGGCACTGACAATTATTCTCAAGTAATTGCAGACTTGATCATGGGAGCCTCAGCAATATATGCTGTCATTGCTGGCTCTGACTGCAGCCCTTCATAGATCCAATAATGGGAAATCAGGATTTATAATTCTACATTTTAGTTATACCAATTTGCATGTACATATTTAATTTGTACTACAAATTAAATCATTTCATCCACTACCAAAAACTGGATCACCTACTCATTCAACCACTTTTCACAGCAATCTGAGTCCAACTGCTTTAAAAGGATTATTAATGTATTGTCCATTATAGTACCATAGAATATTTTAATGGGAGAAAAACAGGAACTTTCATGAGCATGGAAAACTTTGTTTCAAAGCCTGACAACTTAGATATATTAACTTTGCCTATCCCATTCCATTTATTATAAGGAAAATATATATCATTTAACAATATGTTTGAGTTTGTTGTATGGCTAATAAAGTTTGAGGACAGAAATACACTTTTCAGTGGGCTATTTTGAGGATCCATCAGTAGCAAAGATCATTACTATGCATGGAATAAGAGTCTGGGGTTTATATTTGGCCACAGTCCTTCACTCCTGAACTCTGATTGGCTACTGCAATTGAAACTCCTCATCTATATCCCTCTACTTTTGAACATCACTCCACTTAAAACCAGTCTTCTTAATATCTTCTCCTTCTTGTTACTCAGAGAAAGCCTAGTTCCTCTCTTTTCCCATGAAGAATGTTCCCATTTTAAACTGACTTGTATTAAATGTCATGCATTATCTAGGTGGGGAAAGGATCAAAAGTTGAGGCAGCCGTATTTGTCATTGACACATGGCTAGAGAGGCAAGGACCAAAACCAAGCAGTAGTAGCGAGGCAAGGACCAAAACCAAGCAGTAGTATTAATCACTGCACAGATATTCACAGAATATGAAGTCATGAAAAACATATAATTTCCCATAAAGACAAATAATAATACAACACAGGTATTTTAAACATATTTGACATTATAGTGACATGAAATTTTCTTAGCTACTTAGTGTACAGGAATACTGTACAATAACTGACCCATAACTCTTTGCTTGTTCCTCACATTTGCTATTCCCTGCACTCTGAAATCTAGTCATTTTATGCACATTCAGTTATGCAAATCAGACACATACACACAGAAATCAAATTGCTGAGAGTTACAATGTTGAGAAATAAAATAGTTATGGGCCAGTAATTCTGCAACATCCATTTTCTGAGAACTATTTCAATATTATATCTAACATTATAAAAGACTTGTGCAGTAGTATCAGTTGGACCTGATTCTTCATCCCACATAGATGTAAAATAGTTGCATAACATAAAACTGGCATAAGTAAGACAAGAATAAGGTCCCATCCTCTCATGAAAATAATGTTAAAATTTCCAGGATTTCATACTGTTGAATACATGTATATTTGATACAATACAGCTTTTCTTATGGCAATCCTAAACCCTCAGAATTATTGTTAAACATGTAGGAAATATGAACATTTTAGCCTGGAAGAATCAGCCATGGGTCACATGTTAGCAATTAAAACACTGCAATAACTTCATGCATATACATTTAGGATAAACGACATTAGGTAAACCATGATGATGAATTCAGCGTAGTGCTTTAGGGATGGATTGGTCACTTATATTGAGTTATTATTAACCAACCATTCTTTCATTATCTCGTAGTGTACCCTGCCACTAGAAAAGGCCAATAAAAGTGGTCTCAGTATTATCTACCACAGGGAATTTCAATGTTAAGAATAAGGAAAAAATTGTCTATCAAGCTACCTATGTCAGTGCATTTTCTAAAATTGCATTTCACACCTGGCATTACATAGCAACTTATGTTGATTCTTTCATATGACCTTTATTTGCTGAATGCCCTTATTTTGTTTTGTGGGTAATGATATTCAAGTTTATCATCTGCTTGATGTTCCTTCACCATAACCTACCTTTCATTTTGTGATAATATTTAATAAATTACCTCAGGAATAAACAAACCACTCAATAACATAGCATGGATTGCAAGAGTGCTCCTTTGACATGTGATTTGTGATAGAGCTGATCCCAATGGCTATATGAGGACAGATATTGAACATGTCAGCATTGTGTCAAGATCCAGTCCTCAAATTATCAGGTAATCTCTGTGTCTTTACGGGCTACTTTTGGTTGCCTGTATGCCGGGACATCATGTTGAAGAAAATATGAGATGTCAGACTTGTGTCTCCAAGGCTTGGTGTCCTAAATAATGGCTAGGTTGCTTGACCTTTGTTTTTATTCTCTTTTGCCTATTTCAGGAAAAAAATATTTTATTATCCGAGACAGGAAGCAGACTCCCTTGTTTGAGACTAATTAGGTTTGACAATTTTATATCTTCAAGTTCTTTGTATTGTTTTCCCAGGATAATTGCTTTTTTTCCCTAGCTGTCCTCAGTAAATGTTTATGTACTTTGTTTATGGTAATTAATATATCTCAATTTAATCACACCATTAACTGAAGGTGCAGTAGAATTATTAAGTTTGTACAAAGATTTCAAGAAGTTTATAAGAAGAATGAGATATTGTTGTACCCAGTTATTCAGATTTTTAGTTGTCTGGTGTTTAGCTATTTTCTAATATATTCAATTTTTTCTCAATATTTAACATGTGATTTACCCAAAGCACCTAATTTAAGTGAACTAGCTGTCTCAAAGCTCAACATTAGTTTTTTCCGACAGTGGAGCTTACAATTACTAAAACACATTTTGAAGGTGCATTGTAAATTTCTGTTATTTTCCTCTTGATTTCTTCTTTGCTACAGAGGCACTCCGAGATGGCTAGGGTGAAAGGAAGGGAACTGTATGGCCAGTAAATTTCTCCTCTTTTTCTGAGATGACCATATTAGGTGTCTGACATACCTTGTTTTCACTAGTGCAGCTATTCACAGAACACTGCTATCACCCAGGGCCAATTGTCTTGCTCTTTATGGAGCTCATTTTGCAAAGATGTTTGCTTGCTCTAGCTCATCCTGATGCTCTGTTGTGCATGAACAGCTGCCTCTGTGGCCAGAATTCAGGAATGTGCCTCTGAGAAACATACACAGGGGGTAGTAAAGGAACTGTTGTAGCAGCTGTAATTAGTTGTCAAGGCGATTACTTTTTATGACACTTTTCTAGTGAAGAAAATTCTTCAAGTTCAGCTTCCCTGTCTGGATTGTCAAGATGATGAAACTAAGTGTAATTCCAAAACTTGACTGTATATTGTATGGAAATAATGTTGATCAGAAGAATAAATATTCTCTGTGAGAGTTGATGAGGGAACATACTGGTGGTATGTAAGTAGAATTTCTTAACAATTCTGTGACGTAATATAGCTTACTTCATTCAGAAGAGATCCTGGAAAAGAAGTTATAGAAGGGAAGACCTAAGGCAAGTCCAACTGTTTCTTTTGAGGCTTTTAATATAATCATAGTCTGAAACTAGGCTACCCTAATGAGCTATGCAGATCCAGTTAAATTGGTCACATTTGAAAAGTGTCACAACTTTGCTTTTGCATTAGCATTACATGTGATTAGAATTTATTCACTGTGCCAGAAACAATCCCCCAAGCATGAATTTTCTGCACCTTTGGCATATGCTATTTCCTCCAATGAACTAGGTTGTTATACTACTGCTTCAATAAAAATTGCAATGCTTTTGTTTTTTAAAATAATTTCCTGAAAAGCGCAGTTGTACAAATTGAGGTGAAAGATAATTTTAGGATTAGTGGGTTCTCTGGGTGGTGGTTTTTTTCTTTGGTTGGTTGTGTGTGTCTGTCTGAGTGAGTCTAAGAATGGCACATAATAAATATCACTAGGATAATGGTTACTATGCAGTACAAAGCACCTAAGGGCTTGTATAGACTTGGAAATTTGCCAAACTAGCTATTCTAGTACAATTATTCTGGAATAGTTATTTCACTATAAAATATCATGTGGACATTCTTATTCTGAACTAAGAGTGCCTTTCCTGATTTAGCTTAATACACTTCCAAATAAGAGTGCCTACACAGTGGTTTATCTCAAATAGCTATTCCAGTATAGCAATTTCAGAAAATTTCCAACTGTAGAAAAGCCTTCAGGCTGACTGCCATTATTTCCTTTAATAAGGCAGCGACATTAGCTGATAAAAATGCATAGACTATTTTAGATATATTTTCTTTTTAAAATTAGAAATTAGTTATATGTAAGGATTATGGGAATTATTTCTAATCTAAAGCAACAAACAACAATATTTTTTCAGTTGGTTGGTTTTCGTATTCTATATTTTGTCCATAAGTTTACTGAATATGCATGGAATCAGTTGTTTCAAACAAATTTATACCAGATTACAGATCTGAAGACAGTCTGTAATTCAAAAATGCTTGGTTTTTTAAAAGTGTGTTTTTGATTGGTAGGAAGCAGTTGGAGTGCTTAATTTGCATTCTGTGTCGAAAAAAAAATATTGTTCTTGAAAACAGAATTTAAAAATATTTTGATGGAGCTGGGAAATTTGTTTTCTAAATCTTACTTTGCATTAATATCTCTTTTTAAAGTTAAAAAATATCTACAGAATGGAGAAAACACTCAATGCACCTGTTTAACCTCCTAAATGGTTATGATGGTTCTTTGATTTATTCAGTTTTTTAATTAGAATTTGCTCCATTAAACACTTTGACTTATTTGTTGCTGCATCTGTTTACTTTTTTATTAGTATTGAGGTAATTGTTAATATCTTAATTAACAGTTGCCTCCTGTATGTAAGGGTCCAACAGTGATGAAGATGCTGGAAATGTCAGAAGTGAAATAGTAATTATCAAGAATCATAAAAGCAAATGAGTTGGACTAGAGTTTATTTAAAAAGTGTCCCAAATTTGAAATAAACTGAAATGAATTAAATGCACTACGCTGACATATCACTCTTAAACACACTAACCCTGTATAATACAAGTGCTTGCTTGTAACTTGTGAATGCTCACGATCTAAACTTATGAAGTAATTTAGAATTTAATTAGACTGAAGAGCTGAACAAAACAACTCTGCTTTTCTAAATCAGAACCTGAAAATAAGGACAATCCAATTTGTGAAAGAAAGACCAGATTGTAGTATTGTGCTATCAAAATGTATTATAGTGCATGTTGCTTTTCTGTAGCAGTGACAATAAGGGATAATCTTTCCTCTTACAGCAAATTTGAACAAATACATTATTTATTTACTTTTTTCCTTTGGCTAGTCATTTATTCTATCTTCTGTGTGTGGGCTTTTCTAAAGAGCTTAAGTAAGTCAGGCATCCAACTCCCATTGAACTTGGGTGCCTAACTCCTTTTGGTTCCTTTGAAAATTTGAGCATTTGCTGTTGTGTTTAACATTTCTCAAAGTTCAGCATCTTCTGCTTGGTTCTCCAGTGAAGTCATAGGGTCAGATCCTTACTTTGTGTAAGTCAGCTCTGCTAAGTTGATATTAAATGAATATCAAATTCAATAAACTAAGTCAATATAGTTATAGTAATTTACAGCAGATGAGGATCTGACTAATCTTGTGTTTGATGTCAAAGAAATAATTGTAATGTTACACATTCAGATTTCACTGTAGGATAAAATACTGCAGGAGATGACTTTTCTCTCTCTCTCTCACTTTGTGCTATAACATGGCAAAAAGATAGACTTATTTGAGTGGCCTCTGCATATTTCCATGTATGGAATCAAGGCATCTGTGCTACAAGCCAATAAAATCTTCTACAGAGAAGTGTCTGCTGGGGACACCCTTCCTCCCCATCCCCAGGATATAAAAGAAGAATGTCCCCAATGTGCCTTCAGTTCTGTTGAACCACCGAAGGTGTAGCAAGAATTGCAGTGCACTCTGGGCTTCCCTTGTTGGATTTTATCTTTCTGTCCTATAGGGCAAGTTTTATTTATAATTAGATTTTAGTCAAATGTTTAAAGGAAAATAAGAGGAGAGGAGATGACCGCCCAGCACAGCTTTGTTTGAACCTGTGGGAGTAGAAAACGTGCCTCACGATACGACTAATAGGGAAGGCTCCTCATGCCCAGTTAGTAAATCCTTACAATGCATATCCAGTGTCAATTTACAGGATTGTTTTGCCAACTGGAAAAGCCAACTCAAACTCCAATAGATGGAGGAGGCTCCTCAGGCCTGGTCAATGAAGTCTGTCTGGTTGTAAATCCTGACTTAAGGATCTGAACACCATTAAGGTCTCTGGATCTTTTCAGATTGGACAGGCCTGATGTGAATAAAGTGTCTTTGACCTCTATATCCAGCTACAGAAGGATCTGGATATTGTGGTACGCCAGCCCCCCCTTTCTGTCGCTCACCCACTGGCAACGGTCCCTACAGGCAGTGGGGCCTAAGGTAATCCCACTCCAATCCAGGTAAGCC
Organism: Mesoclemmys tuberculata; assembly: GCA_007922155.1. Lineage (NCBI taxonomy): Eukaryota > Metazoa > Chordata > Testudines > Chelidae > Mesoclemmys > Mesoclemmys tuberculata. The sequence goes on along the minus strand of ML675618.1, from coordinate 22,705,950 downwards.
TCTGGATCTTCCCCTCTCTTTGGCCCTTCCCTACAGGGCAAGCAGGTGCAGGCCTTTCTGTAGACCTGAGGGGCTGTCTCCCCAACCTTAGCAACCTCTACCTCCAATCCTCTACCTCTACCTCTACCTCTACCTCTACCTCTACCTCTAAACCTCTACCTCCAAACCTCCAGCAACTCCTTCCTCTCCTCCTCCCAGTCTTTAGTGCAGGCAGGGTTTAAGTACACCTGGGAAGGTTCTTAATTGGTTACAGGTGCCCCTGATTACCCAGTGTGGGTTTACGTACACCTGGGTAGGCTCTTAATTGGCTCCA
>ML675618.1:22674617-22695901 GCA_007922155.1 Mesoclemmys tuberculata | reverse complement strand
TGAAAATGAATAGCACTTGGGGATCAAGTCTGCCTGTTAAACTGATGTGATACATTACTATGCTTCTACAGAAGAAATGAGCACAGATGGTGGGTCTACTACTTCTCTAACAAGAAATTTGTCACTCCCCCCCCTCCCACCATGGGATTCAAATCTGAGCTATATTTTTTCAAGTCAAGCTACTTCTCTGGGGATCTTTAAAATGTTTTTTTCCATTGCTTGAAGTAGAAGTAAAAGTAACAGAAAGTGATTAATGCCTTATTAAAACTTTATAATGAGAGAAGTCTCTCAACCAGTAGTCTATGTTTCACATTTTTTTCCAAGTTGAGGGGAGCATATTCTGCATGTAAATGAAAGTCTACAGGGATGAAGTTTTATGTACCGTGGTAAGATTCCCAATAGCTCATTTAGTTTTGACACATCATTTAGTCCACATTAAAAATGACTGTGGATCTTAAATTTATAGACATGTGTTAATTAAATTGAATAATGTTTGAAAAATAAAAGAAGAATATATAAGAAAATCTGTAATTTTGCACAGAATAAAGTGCCTTTTTTCCTGAAAATGGGAAATTTCACAGGGCAATGTTTATAAATTTATCTTTAAGGCCAGTATCAACCAAATAATGTTTTCTAGGATTGTCTCTGTACACACCCAAAGAAAGAAAGAAAAGATTTCAATGCATCTTGCAACTTATCCATTTTTTTTATTTACAAAATATCCAAGAATGAAAGGATAGTTTGTGTGTAAAATACTCAAAATTTTTAATAAAAGTTAATAGAATTTAAATGTTCTAAGGCTTCCACTCTGTGAAAGATTTTGTTCTATAGAGATCATTTTACTGCAGCATGCTGTATAAATGAACATTTTTTTAAATTCCGTGCTCCTGCATGTATCATTTGGCAAAGCAGCAAATCGTGAAAAGGATTTTTCAGCACTTGCACTGTGAACTTGCACACAAAGACAATTAGGTTTAATGTTGCCAGAATGGAAAAAAAAACCCTTCCTTTGATAGCTTGCCAAATTGGATAATATCCTTTTCATTCAGTCCAAATGAGTTTTTTTTTCCTTTTCTTTTTATTTCCCCATATTTGGATAAATTCTAAGTTATGTCAGTGCTGGGTTATTGTCATCGAAAGCTTAGTAGAGTGATCCAAAGCCTGGTAAAATAATCTGATTATTTTTATGTACCAGTGGAAGAAGCCTTGAAAGGTTTAAAATTTAAACTGCTTCAAGTAACCTACAACCTCAGAGGCATCGAGTGTTTGTCTGGACTGGGAAAAAAAGAGAGGCAGTGGCTCCCTTAAGGAGATGGGAGTGAGAAAGAAGCATCACCTGGTAGGCTGGTTAGTAGGGCTCAGGTTGTCCCCTATGCACATGGTGACAATATCAACCCCTCCGTTATTCCTGGATTAACATATTAACAGAGATCCATGTAAGGTTGGGAGAGTCCTCAGGAGCCTCAAAGTAACCAGACGGGTCCCAGCAATAACTGGCTGAAAATCACTCTTTTTATGTTTGGATACTTGGAAGTTACTTGCACTCAGAGAGAAACCAGCAGACAGGAACACAGGGCAATGTAAACACGCACAGAATGAGTTTATTCTCCTACTCTAAGACCAGACAGAACTGGCTGTGCTATCCCATAATAGTCTAGCTCTGATAGCTACAGCAAGCTAGGCAGGACACAAATTACACAACATATTCCTCCCTCCTTAATGAAAATGTCCATTTAATAGAACAATAGCTAAAAAAGGGAATGAGGGTAGACTGCCTCACTTCTCAGCTAAACCCTGGGATTATTCTGCCCCGTGGGCTTGCCCTAGCTAAAGATTCAACAGTTAAGGAAGCCTTCTCTCTCTAAGTGGATTACGGCGGGCTTCTGGAGTTCTTCTGGCATTATTGGTGCGGGTCTAACAATGGGCTCAGGACTCATAGCTCAAACAGGTGAGGGTGCTCTATCTCTTGCACAACTGGATGGAGTAGGGGAGTCACAAACAGGTGACTCTTGATAAGAGGGTGATTCTTGACTCAAGGATATCTCACCTGCAGTGGTGAGGTCAGGCAGTTCAACTGGAGATGTGTTCTTGGGACTTGTGTGACCTGGCAACAACTGATCTACATGTTGCCACCAGATGAGATCATTTGCAGTTTGGACAGAGTAGCAACCAGGTCCTGTCTGGGTGATGACTATAGGAGGGACCCATATAGCTCCAGAAGCATAGTAAGGAGCTAGAACAGGCTGTGCAGGACTAAAGGTTTGGTCTTTTGCTCTCTGTTCATGTCTGATGACTTGGTTGTGCTGTTGACACAACACAACTTATTGTGCTTTGGAGGGTTTCAGCAGATCAGAGCAAGTGCACAGCTCTCTTCCTATTATCAGAAAGGCTGGAGACACTTTGGTTGTAGTATGAGGTGTGTTTCTTTAGGATAATAAGAAGGTGTCCAGATGCTTTTGAATGGATAAACGTCCCCATGCAAATTTTAAAGCTTGTTTCATTGTCTGCACAAACCTTTCTGCTAATACATTGGTGGATGGATGATACAGTGCTGACATGATATGATGGATCTCATTTGCTTTCATAAAATTTTCAAACTCCTGAGAGATGAACTGTGGTCTGTTGTTGCTCATAAGTTGTTCTGGCAGACCAAAATGACTAAAGATTTCACACAGTCTCAGGATAGTACTTTCAGCAGTAGTGGATGGCATTACAAAGATTTCTGGCTATTTGGAGTGGGCATCAACACAACCAGGAACATGCTTCCTTCAAATGGGCTGGCACAATCAAAATGAATATGCTACCACAGATTTTCAGACAAGTCCCATTGACATGAAGTACAAACTCTTGCCTTCTCTTCAATGGCACTGTCCAGGCCAGGACACCAAAAGTTGCTTTGTTCAATTTCTTTCATGCATGCTATTCCACAGTGACCTGAATATAGCTGTTCTAACATCTGCAAGCTCAGTAGTGGTGGAATAATGATGTGCATCCCCCACAACAAGCAACCAGAATGGATTGATAGCTCCATCCTCCAAGACATGTAGGGACAAAGGTCAGATGAGACCTGAGAATCCCATAGAGGTGTTCCATGCAACACTAGGTCCATAACTTGGGATGGTACTGGGTCAATGTGAGTTGCCTTCTTTATTTGAGTAGCCGTAATGGGTATGTTCTCTACCCATTCAAAGTAGAAGATTTCTTTTTGGCCAATATTTTGATGTTTAACTGGTAAAGGCAGTCTTGAGAGACCATCTGTGTTGCAGTGCAGAGTGGCTCTTCCATATTTGATCTCATACGTGTGTGCGGAAAGCAACAACGCCCATCATTACATATGACTAGCAGCCAATGGTGGAATGCCTGTGTGTGATCAATGGTAAGTGAGTAGTGTGAATTTCCATCCAAACTATTAATACTGAAATTTCAAAATTCCGAAAACGATTCCCTGTGCTTCACATTCGATTTGAGCATAGTTAGTTTCTGCCTTTCTTAAGGTGTGTGATACAAAAACAATGGGTCTCTTCTCTCCATAAGGCATAATTTCTGATATGACCACTTCCACACCATAAGAAGAGGCATCACAGGCCAACTGTAGAGGTAAGGATGGGTCAAAATGCAGCAGAACCTCTGAATTTAGCAATGCACGTTTAACCTTGTTAAATGCAATATCATAGGCTTCAGTCCACTTCCAGACCTTGTTTTGGCTGAGGAGTTCATGTAGTGATTTTAGTAGTGTTGCTAACTATGGAATAAATTTTCCATAATAGTTCAATAGCCCTAAAAAAGAGCGAAGTTGGCTCATGCTTCTAGGAGGTGGAGCTTCCACAATAGCCTTGACTTCTGCAGGAGTCTTACGAAGACCAATAGTATCAATGTCATGTCCCAAATATTTAACAGAAGGCTGGAAGAATTGACATTTGTCTTTGTGGACTTGTAGGCCATATTCTTCCAGTCTTTGAGAGCAGCATTCAAGTTCTTAAGGTGATCCTTCTTGTTCTTGCCAGTGACCAAAATGTTATCAAGATAACACTGGCCACTCAAGATCTGGTCCATAGCCCTCTGGAACAAAGCTGGAGCTGACATTCTTCCGAAGGGCAAGCGACGGTATCAGTACAACCTTTTATACATCATGATAGTCAAGAGCTCTGAGAACTTTTCATTGACGTGCATCCATAAATACACCTGACTCAGATCAAACTTGCTGAACTTTTGTTCACTAGCCAAGCTGGATCATCGATATTAGGAAGAGGGATATTGCTCTGCAGACAACACTTGGTTAACAGTAACCTTAAAATCCCCAGAAATCCAAATGGAGCCAACTTTCTTCAATACTGGAATGATTGATGTTGCCCATTGGCTATGGGTAACTGGTACTAGGACTCCATTCAGCAAAGAGGCAGCTCTGAGTTGGCAGACATGGAGAAGTGCTCTACAGGGAGCAATGGAAGGGGTCAGGAGAGACAGTGTTTGGATATGTTGGTGTTGGGTGCACAGGCAGGTTGCCAGTTCCCTTGGAGGTTCACAGCTAGCTTGGCAAAAGAGACATGCTCTAGGTCCATCTGATGGCCCCTCATATACTTTGATAATGAGGCAGAAGGCAGCACACATTGCTGTTGTACATCTGGGTGGGATTTTGTAAAGAGATTAACTTAATCATTAGGGCACAGATATTTAGACCTAGAGTGACTGTAAACTGTTCTAAAACACTGCAGTGGAGGTTACAGTGGGAGAGCCATGAGGCCTCCCCACTTTGGCAAGGCTAGAAAAGGTCTGAATCAGGAGATGGCTAAATACATGAATGGGAAGGATCAGTGATTACACTCTAAAATACCACACACTATTTGGTACACATCGTCTTTAGGGATGATAGAATGCACATCTCCAACTGGAGAGTGGATATATTTTTGGCTGATGGAGTTAACTATCTGGGAACCAGTTGTTAGTGGTTGGAGGAGTGGGGGAGAGACAGCCAAAGTAATTGCTGGCACTTCCTGGTGGCAGGTGGCTACTGTAGGTACTCGTTCCATAGTTGGTCTAGTTACCTGATAAACCGGAATTGAATGTAGAGTTAGGGGGAGGCATCCCCTAACACTGGTGGGGAATGCAGCTGGGGTTTTTAATGTCTGGTACAGCAAGCTAACAGCCCCTTTCCCCATTTCCTTAACTCTCATGTGAGGATACAGTGGTGGGGGTCCAGTAATGAGACTAACTACAAGGTTTATTATATTGCTAAACTCATTTATCCTGATAGTCCCCCAAGTTTAGCAGGTGGGCTGCATAAATTACATGCATTCCATTAAAAGGATAATTTCAAATATTTTCAGCAGTACTTACCTGGGTACAAAGCACTGTTTGGTACAAACCTAAATGTCACTGTATAGAGAACATCAAACTTTTACAGTGTCTTCAATATTGCTTTAAAAAAAATTCAAACATCACATTCCAATAGAACAACTTTAAGCCTTACTTCTTATGGCTGCTCAGCATTACCAAAGATGTCATTTTAATGTTATATTTACCTACAATGAACTTGAACAAATACGGAAGAAATTAAACCCTGACAGAGTCCATACAAAAGCAATTCATGCAGGGCCAAATTCTGAAGATTCTGAGTTTTCATTCAGCCCTTTCAATGTAAAACAAAATTAACTGGATTCATCAGGTGCAAATGGCTAGGCCTTGATTCTGCACCATTCAACTCACTTTGTCATGCACTTCAGTGGATGCAGGATGAAGCAGCTGGAGCATGCCACTGAGTCTAGTGCCCCTGTGAGAGTTCAGATTTCATAATATTTTGCAGAAATTCTAGCTCGCTGAAAAATATCCTCGTAGCTACTTTTGAGTATAACATTTTCCATTATGAACAGACAGGCAAGTTCTTTTCCCTCTTTGAGAATGTAAGAGGGCTCGGGGTCCCACTAGCACATAGGTATTAAACTTATTCTCTGGAAAACGTGAAATACCATTTTTAATTATGGCCCTTGGTCTGTGGTATACATTTAGGAGTATATGCTACCCTCTGTCCACAGTGGACTGCCCATTGATGTCAGGGGGATATTTGCACAAATACCAAGTATGTAATATGTCTGTTGTGTAGTAACGGAACTTGTAGTTATAATTTATTATTCAGCACCTTACTGAGCATCATTCAGTGGGAAAATATGCTCATTTTGATCACTGCTATTTCTGCTCTTTCCCCCCTCTGTCTCCCTAACCTTCCCATCTCCACAGGAGGGATTTTGGTCTTCAAACCTAGCCATCCTGGCTCCCCAGGCAATGCTTAGACTGTGGATGCCACCTCATCCAAACCAGTAGAGAAGCAGACTGGCAAAACTCTAGCTGACAAAGATCCCCATCCAGGAAGCTTCTCATTGGTTGGGACACACTACTCCAACCAGAAAGAAGCACAGGAAGGTGCCTGACTAATTGGGTGAATCACTGTGTGGATGCTACTGTGGACCCTGCCTGTTTGCCTGACTCCTTTCTGCCATGCCAGGTCTTGCCTCCCAGCCTGTTCAGGTCATTTGTATCCCAGACCCCACCTGTTCCCAGTTCCTGCTTTTCTGCCTCACTCCAGGTCCCTGCTCTTATGCCCAAGCTCTGTCTCTGGCTTTTGGCTTGGCACCTGACTCTAACCCTGGCTCCCATTTATGGCTTTTGACTCTAACCATTAGGCATGACCACCCATGCCCTGGTTCCTACAGCTTGCTCGGACTACTACCAATTCCTCCAAGTGGGCCCAGCTGAGAATGCACTCAGTGGAGTTTCCTGTACCCCAACAGATACCAGCACTGCATGAGCAGATGATCTGTCTCTAGGCAGACAGCTGAGCATTGGAGTCATTCCTAGTTCCTACTTTCCTACCTCACTCCAGGTCCCTGCTCCTATATCCTTTGGCTTGGCACCTGATCCTGACCCTGGCTGTGACCTTTAGCTTGGGTCCTGATGTTGACCCCTGTTCTGACTTTACCCATCAGGCCTGACTGCTCACACTCTGATCCCTATACTGTTTGTTTCCCTCTTCCCTCTTTTTGTATGTTATCCCTGTTCTTTCCTTGCACCAATTCCTACCCTCTACGTGCTTCATTCCCACCCTCTCTTCTGTTCCACTTGCCAAAGTGATCATCAATGAAATAGCGACTGTTGACACTGAAGAATCCTCATGAAACTTCAGAGTTTATAACATCCCCATTATATCGACAAAAAGAGAATCCACACCACTCAACGCTATTGTTTCAGGATTTGGGCAGATAACACTACCCGTTTGTGCTCGCTTTGTATTTGGAAAGTTCTATAGAGGGCTAGAAATTGTTTAAAATGAAAACTGAGAGTCTGCAGGATTTGAATATGCTATGCTGACCCACGAGATGCCCATCTAGCAGGTGGGATTTGGGCATTTGACACCTCTGTGATAGTCTCTCCACGGGATTTGTTTACTTCCTTATTGATTAACTGTTGGCAGAATATTGTTGAGGGCAAGAGACAGCCCTCATGTAGCTTACCCTTCACAAAATAAAGAAGTACAACCACTACAGAATGGAATAATGTGCATGGAGGTGTATCATGAACTTTCACACATATTTTCCTTACAAAATGTTCAGAAATAATAAAAGAGGAAAAATCATCTCTCACCTTTGTCAAATATTTCAATTATACTGTGATGTGTCACTTTCTGGTACAAAGCCTCATAGACAAAATAAACATGATGTCATTAAATGGAATGGCAATGCCAACTGAGGTTGTGTCGGCTGATGTTTACGGGTAAATCCATCCAACGGTTTACTAAACCGTATTTATTTTGTTCTATTAGCTACACCCATCGTGTGGTTGGCAGTGGAATCAAAGCTCAGTCTGCAAATCCAGAAGTCAAAGTGAAAGGAACAGATCCTGTAATAAATCAAATCATTGATAAACTGAAACACATCAGCCAGGTAAGGTTGGGGTTTTTTGGCCTATTATATGCTAAAGCCATCACTTTGTAAATTAAGATCATCTTGGTGCTGAACATTAGAATTGAATTGTTAATTCAAGTCATAGCTCAGTAAATGAGTATTCCCACCAGAAAGTAGGTAAGTCCTGGCATAAAATATTTCAACCCCAATTATTAATAATGGTTTAGTTAAAATCTTTGCATATGGTAGATGAGGGCTAGAAGTGAGAGTCTGTCATCTGGGCCATCCGTACCTGTGAGCTGAGATCGCAACTCAGCATTGCAAGAAGTGCTGGGACTCTAAGCATGAGTCTGATCTTCAGCTGGTGAATTTAAAACATGTTAATCGCTGTGTAAAATCATTGATAAGAAAGGGTGGCTAAGAAATGCTAAGATTTCCTGAGATGTAGAGAGTGTTGCCATTGATTTTGGGACCAGGATTTCACCCACAGAACTCAAAGTTTTGTTTTGTTTTGTTTTGTATAACGAAATAGACAATGCAAGTAGATGGAGAAAAATATTTTCCTACAGCATTTAACTTTGTAGCTGCAGTGGTGTAAGATTCAAGTTAAAATAAAATTAGTCCTTTCCATTAACAGGAAATAACCTTTTTATTTGCCAACAAAAGCATGCTTTTACCTTCAATCTTTTCTATTTTTTTCTTAAAATGGTATGAATGTGCGTGACTATTTTGCCTCAAAATGAATGGCAAGAATTAATTAAGCACTTCAAATTACTCTCTGATGGAAAAAGGTTGCAGACAGTTATGTTTAAGCCTCAAGGCCTTTAATCTGTCAGGACTGTCCTATTTTGATATTAAATATGCCCTGTATAATTTAATGTGTTAGGTTATACCCCTGAGGATTGCGTCTAAAGGTCTAATGTGGTTCGCTGGAACAATTCTATTATAATGCATTATGTTTCCAGTGCTTGCTCTTTCTTTACTTGCAAGAGTAAATCTTGGGAAGAAGGATTGAAATAATTTACATAGTGCAAATCTTACTAACCTGTACAAACACTGCCTTTCTGTGAAACATCTTTCTTTTCTTGCAAATATGAGTATTTAACCTTTTTATTACTTAACTTGGCACAAAAAGTGGGAGTGTGCTAATAAAGCTTGTGTATTAACCAAAGTTGGGAGGTATTGCTAATACAGAGAAAGACTGGGATGTCATACAACAAGATCTGGGTGACCTTGTAAACTGGAGTACTAGAAATAGGATAAAATTTAATAGTGCTCATGCATTTATAAACTAATAACACAATTTTTTGCTATAAATTGAGGACGCATCATTTGGAAATGAGAGAGGAGGAGAAGAACCATGGCATATTGGTTGATCATAGGATGACTACGAACCGCCAAGGTGATATGGCCATGAAAAAAGCCAATGCAGTCCTACAATGCCTCAGACGAGGTATTTCCAGTACAGATTAGGAGATGTTAGTACCATTATACAAGGCGCTGGTGAGACTTCATTTGGAATACTGTGTGCAGTTCTGGTCTCCCACGTTTAAGAAAGATGAATTCAAACTGGAACAGATGCAGAGAAGGGTTACTAGGAAGATCCGCATAATGGAAAACCTGTCTTGAGAGGAGACTCAAAGAGCTTGGCTTGCTTAGCTTAACTAAAAGAAGGCTGAGGGGAGACATGATTGCTCTCTATAAATACATCAGAGAAATAAATACCAGGAATTATTTAAGTTCATTGCCAATGTGGACACAAGAACTAATGTATATAAACTGGCCATCAGGAAGTTTAGACTTCAAATTAGATGAAGGTTTCTAACTATCATAGGAGTAAAGTTCTGGAACAGCCTTCCAAGGGGAGCAGTGGGAGCAAAAAGCCTAACTTGTTTCAAGATTGAGCTTGATAAGTATATGGAGGGGGTGGTATGATAGGACAGCCTAATTTTACAATTAACTGATCTTTGTCTACTAGTGGTAGACTGCAGGCCTGTGGCCTGTGATGGGATGTTAGATTGGATGGATTCTGAGTTACTACAGAGAATTCTTTCCAGGTGTCTGGCTGGTGAGTCTTGCCCACGTGCTCAAGGTTTAGTTGATTGCCATATTTGGAGTCGGGAAGGAATTTTCCCTCAGGACAGATTGGCAGAAACCCTGGGGGTTTTTCACCTTCCTCTGTAGAATAGGGCATGGATTACTTGCTGGTGGATTCTCTGGTGGCTTTTTTGTACCTTGAAATCTTTAAACCATTATTTGAGGACTTCAGTAACTCAGTCATGGGTTAGAGGTCTATTACAGGAGTTGGTGGCTGAGGGTCTGTGGCCTGTGTTTTGCAGGAGGTCAGATTAGATGATCATAACGATCCCTTCTGACCTTAAAATCCATGAGTCTATGAGTATGGAAAGAGGGTTGGGGAATAGAGAAAACAGCAAATACTTTGGGGACTCAAGATTACAATATGTAGCTATTTTTCACAGATGAAAAGGCTTATGAAATTGCAGAAAAAGCTTTCTTCTCTATCATTTAGTATGAATTAGGGAATCAAATGCAAAGCCCACCTTTTTATCCTTTGTTATATCAAAAGGATGAGTCACATTTTGAACTCATTTTGGACCATCCTGAGAGATTAAGCAAGGGAGATTTAATTATCTGGTGGTACCTTCCAGTATAGAAAAGTCAGACCTCTGTATACTGTAGTCCAGCACTATTTCCAATTATATTAATGCAGTGGAGAACCCTAAAGAACTAATTTAGCATTGAAAACAAAAAAATAGGCTTGATCTGACTTTTCAAACTATGCATATGGAAATACATACATAAAAATGTATGAGTGTGCATTTATACACCTAATCTAAACTCAGAGTTACTATAATACTAGTAATTGTGAACACAAATTGGCATTTTGATGCATAACTTGTCATTTGTGTGTGTGGAATGACTTGAGATTTATCCAGTAGCAATAATTGTGCATGCAAAACAGATGCAGTTTTGGCTGTTCATTTGTGTGTTATACAGTTCTGAAAATCAGGCCACTTGCTAAATTAGGAGAAAGGGAGAAGTGAGAATTTAAATTTGTATGGGCTATCGCTTCACCCTTAAAATCCATAAGGGGCAGAGTATTAGTGAGGGCAATAGTATGATACCACACATTCTGCTCTGCTTTCTCTACCAGATACTCTGAGGGTCAGACACATGGAAGATATGTTCCTTCCTTTTGAAACTTCTGCCATTGCATTTCCATTCTGTGCCCCATTCTTTCCTATTGCTAGTCTAAAATACATGAAGATCATGGTTTGAGTGTGCTTTTTGATGAAAAAAGAAAAGCACTAAAAAACCAAAGCTTTATTTGAACAATGCATTGACCAACTTTCACGTGCACACAAATTACAGAAAGGATGAAATCCCGGCCTCATTGAGGTCAATGGGATTTTTGCCATTACCTTCACTGGGCAAAAATTTCACCCAAAATTCCTAAGGTAGTTCAGGAAAGGATTGTTGTAGCAATGGTAAGTAACAATGATTAGCCTATTTTTCCAGTGTTTATAAAGCAAGTCATTTAATTGCTAATGCCTCTGGGACTGATGATGCCTTTGAATTTGGACAACACAATAACTGCAACCCAGACCAAGAGTTCCTGAAACTGCAGATCTCTACCACGGTGCACCTGTTAAAAGCACTGAAATGTCTGGAAAATTTAGGAAGCTCTGTTAGCCTGTTTTCCTAGTTTAGAATTTCTGAGATTTATAATAGATATCAGGGCTCCAAGCTTAAATATTCCCTCCCCCAAGAAGGGATCAAATAAAAATATGTACCAGGAAGTGCTATCAGTGCCAGATGCAACCATGAAATATTTAGCACAGCTACAGGGGAGATGGCACTATGACGGTGCTGAGCTACAGAAATATTCAAAATGTTTCACGGGAGCCAGGAAAAAGCCTCCAATTGAAAATTAAGTTTCAATTACCTGGCTGTTGCAGGTAGATCAGCTTGGCATAATATACATGGGTGGAAACTGTCTCTTGTTGGAACTCCTGCTTTCTCTAGAATTACTGGAGTGGCTAGAATTTTTCTAGAATTACAGGGTGGCTCACCCTTGGGCTGGAGAGTCTTGGCCTAAGTCAGCCCTGATTACGAGATGAGTCCCACCTGAGAGGAAGCAGTCTGGCACTGTCAGAGGGAGTGGGCCTAGCAGTAAGCTAGGGAAAAGATTGTAGAGCAGTTGAAAGACTGTTTTGGGACTTTTGAGGTTTGGGTTTTTGTTTTGACAAACTCTATTGCCAGCCTGGTGAAGAGAAGGTGACTGGAAACTGAGTGAAATTTTTAAAGGGGCCCTGGTAAGGGGGAAATTAAGGTGGGGGTGGGAGTGGCGATGGCAGTACAATAAATAAAAATAACTGCTCACAGTTGGGTGAGCTCTCAAAAAAATTATTATTCCTCGGGGATGCGTGTCCAAGTGTGTTCAGACAGTGACACTTTAGTATCTTATCTGATCAAACTGGGGAGAACTAGTACAAAGTAGGTGACCGATCTGGCCATAAAAATCTAGATATTTTGTCAGAGCAAGAAAGGCACCATGACTGAACTTCACATTTCCAGAATAGAAAAAGTGATAGTAAACCCTATGTCTAAGGGAAAAATACCTCTTGGAGGAAGCCTGATTGTTCCCTGAAGTTTTCCTTCAATTTTGTCACTGATAGAGAAACTTTGCAGCTGGATCTGCTTACCAGCTTTCTTAACAATTGTATTAAATGCCACAATCTGTTTTCAGGCTATTAGACAGGAAGGCAGAGGAGAGGTAACTGTCCTCAAATATCCTAACACATATTCCTTTCTGGACCTGATTCCCCCCTTCTTCAGAAGGGTCAGACTTTGTATGTTCACTGTGTGGGTGTATGATTTAACATCCTTAAGGAGCAAAGAGGGGAAAAGAACCTATTTAAAAAAAAAGTCATCTGTAGGACACATTTAATGTGGTAAACAATTGATGTGATTAAGTAGAAAAAGGAAAAGATTATTGCCCCTCAATAATCAGTTAATTAACTTATTTGTGCACTTGTCTTCTTCTGGATATTGGGTTTAAAAGAACATAAACAGGTGCAAAGAAGGTTTACTAGAATGATCTGAAAAATGGAAAATGTGCTTTATCAGAGGAGACAAAAAGCTTGGCTTGTTTAGCCTAACCAAAAGAAGGCTGAGGGGAGATGTGATTGCTCTCTATAAATACATCAGAGGGATAAATACCAGGGAGGGAGAGGAGTTATTTAAGTTAAGCATCAATGTGTACACAAGAATAAATGGATATAAATTGGCCATGAATGAATTTAGGTTTCTAACCACCAGAGGAGTGAAGTTTTGGAACAGCCTTTCAAGAGGTGCAAGGGGTGCAAAAAACCTAACTTGTTTCAAGACTGAGCTTGATAAGTTTATGGAGGAAATGATGTGATTAGACTGTCATGTAGCCAGTCTGTGACTACTATAGCAAATATCTCCAGTGGTCAGTGATGGGACATTAGATAATTCTTTGCCATGTATCTGGACTGACAGGTCTTTCCCACATGCTCAGAGTATAATTGATCACCATATTTGGGGTTGGGAAGGAATTTTCCCCCACCTCAGTTTGGCAGAGACCCTGGGTTTTTTCACCTTTCTCTGCAGCATGGGGCATGGATCACTTGAAGATTTAAACTAGTGTAAATGGTGGATTCTTTGTAACTTGAAGTCTTTAAATCATGATTTGAAGACTTCACTAACTCAGTCAGAGGTTAGGAGTCTATTACAGGAATGAGTGGGTGAGGTTCTGTGGCCTGCAATGTGTAGGAGGTCAGACTAGATGATCATCATGGTCCTAAAGTCTATGAGTCTATGAGGTAGATCCTCAGCTGAAGATTGGCCCCAAAATGTTTAAACATGTAGGGTTCCATGTCTACTTAACTTATCTCTCAAACAGCATTAAGCCATTTAAATCAGACCTGCCTTGTAGCTGTGGATGTACCTTTCATCTCTCAAGCTTCTGCCTCCTTGGCTATTGTACTAGTGCTGTAATATGACTGTGTGACACTGTACCCCAAAACAGCATACTGTGAACCCCATGTTCATTATGTCTGTGTGGTTGTAATAATTCATATTAAGCATGCCAGTTAAGATATCTAATGAAAGGTCCTCTACTAAAACCCATTTTCTGTCAAAAAATGCACATCGTTAGTACGTGCATAATTACTACAAGCTTGCTAATAATAGCAGAGGAGGCACTCCCACCCAGGAAGGGCTCAGAAGCCATCAATCAGCAAAGGAGTCATACAGAAAGGATTTACAATACAATGACCATTGCACAAGACTATACAATAGAGCAGTGGTTCTTAAACTCTGGGTCACCAGCGCTGGCATTAGATTTTCTGGGGCTGAAGTTGAAACCAAAGGCTTGGGTGGCAGGATTCAGGCTTTGGTTTCAGGCCTGGGTGGCAGGGCTCAGATTACACCTCCGCTTCTTCCCTCCCCCGCCTATGGCTGAAGTTCTCAGACTTTGTCTTTTGCCCCCCAGCTTGGGGTGCCAGAGCTTGGGTTCAGGCTTCGGCCCCACTCCAGAGGTTGTATCAATTTTTTGCAGTCCAAAGAGGGTCACAGTGCAATATTGAAGTTTGAAAACTGCTGCAATAGAGATTGCTCAACTCCATGACTCACTTGCAACAGATTGAGCAACCTTGTGACTCAGCTGAGCCCACCTGAACATGCCTGGACTAATGTATGCTGGCCACATAGTCAGATGATATAAAAGAAGGAACAGAGGCTGGAAGCCTGGTCCTTTCTCCTTTCCCATCAATGCTGAAAGCAACAGGAGCATTGGAAGACTTAGAGACTGGACCCAGGATTGAGAGAAGCCTGTATACTGAGAACTGGAACATCCAAGTGGAGTGAGAAAACTGCTTAATGTAGACACTGCCTAGTGTTAAGGTTTAAGATTAAGATTGCATATTTATCTTTATTTTCTTTGCTACCTATCTCTTATATATTTTGCCTGCCCCTTATACTCACTTAAAGTCCACCTTTCTTTAGTGAACAAACCTGTTTTATATTTTCAACTAAAACACTGTGTTTCAGTGAAGTGATTCGAAAAATCGCAGCTCAATTAATGAAAGTTGGTGTATGTCCTCTCCACACTGAGGGAGGGGCAAACTGGGTGTAAACTTACCAGTCAGACTTCTGACCAGGAGAGGGCAGGGAACTGGGGCAGACTGGCTTGTGCCCCTCTCTCTGAGATTCATTAGTGGCAATTTATGTGTACAGCTCCACCTTCTGTTTGGCTGAGTGATATCACCTGGAGGGGTTTGCTGCATGTCACAAGCAAAACCGTGTTGGAGACAGTCTAGGGAGCTAAGAGGGCACTGTAGTACCCTGGTCGCAGGTCGCACCCCGGGAGGACCCATCACAAACTGCTTATAAGCTTTACAAAGGAGGCTTCTGCCAAGCCTTCTGCTTTTTTTTCTTATTGGTGAAGATAGCAATAAGCCTTCTCTTTTTTCCTTAAGTAGTGGCTTTACCAGAGATCAACAGAACATTTTGTTTCCATTGTCTCTCTGGCAGCTATAATATTAGTTCCAGACTCCAGCCATGATAACTGAATTCATAAACCCAGCATCAAAGTACAATTAAAGGAACTAACGAGCACTGCTGAACCACAAGCAGTCATGAAACTGGATTGGCATGATAGATGGATTGCTGTTGATAGACGTTCCCTTGATCATGTATACTCATGATAACCATGATAGTCTCAATGCTTAGTCCCCTCTTGTACTGTAATCTGCAACTCCCACTCTTATTTAATAGGCAGTCAGTTGTGTATGGCAATGTAATGGTAATTTTTCTTCCCTCTTCCCCTAATAATTTAAAAATGCAAATCATTTTCTTCCTGTTGATCTAAAAATAAATGTTTTATTTTGGCTTTATAAGTTACAGTAGACATGGACTATATTTAGGTTTGGTTCCCAAAATGGGCAATTTAATTTATTTCTTCTTAAAGAAAATAGTGTCAAAGAAATATTGCATTCTGAGTCAGTGGAATTTTCCCTTGGTTGGTTGCTCATATAATATTACTGTATACATGAAATGTTACTTGCCATGTACAATGTTTTATATTTATCTTTCCTATGAGGCCCAGAAGAGCCATTAGCAGCAAGACAGTCCATTAATGGAAGCCCCACATAAACACAACCAAACACATCCTGATCTGTGATACACCAGATTTATATCTAAGATCTGAATCTAGCAGTGATATTGCTGTTACTGTTATAAAAGACAAAGATAAATTAAAGCCAATAATGAGACTAACTGATGAAACTGAAAAGATAGGTGGGACCAAAAAAACCCAGCACCTATCATATTCCTTTGAGAGACTTTTATATTATTTATGTTAGCACCCAGAGTCCCAATCATGGTCAGAGCCCTATCATGTACAGTGCTCAGTTAAAAAGTATTGAGAAAGTCACAAGAACATAGGACTTGGCATATTTAGGGCCAGATTAAGCCCATCACTGAGCCCTTGGCAAAACTCCCTTTATGTTCGCTCCCCAGACTCTCCACCAGAGACATGTTGAGTGATTGTGAGTGGAGGGAAGATAGCCTGTCAGGCCTGCTCATTTACCCCCTGCCTAGTTACTTCCTTTTCTTCCACCCAAATGTTCATCTCCTAATCTCCCGATACAGGTAAGAATCCATAACTGCTGACATTGTGTTTTCTGAGGGTGTAAAGAAGATGCTTCCTTGTGCTGGGGAGATGCTACGACCATGTGCCGCCAACGTCCTTATCCAGAGGGGCTAGCCCCATCCTCTTGCCCTGTTGGACTGTAAGTAATGAAAGATGTAGTGTCTTTCCATATGGACCACTCCTCCTGGAAAATTTAATTCAGTTCAAGCCTACATGGTTCACTTGGCCAAGGTGAGGTGTGTCTGCTGTAGTCCTGGAAGGCAGGAAGAACTAGCATCATGCTGCTTGGTTCTGCTGCCATTGTATTCATTTTTAAAATTGCATGTGTTTGTTAACTCTCTGATTTAGAAAATTCAGTAAGCTTCAATGGGAGACCCACTCATTATACGATATCAATGGCAGTTTTGACATGAAAAAGAGCAGGGGCCTCTAAGTATAATAATAAATAGTTCAGTAAAAAAAAAGGTAAATATAAATAAAAGGCTAAAATTTGGATTTTGTAAAAACTTTTTTCTAACCTACATCCTTCCTCTTTCACTCACAAATTACTGCACAGTAAGAAAATGAACAAATCAGTCATATGAGGAAATAATATAAAATCTTATCCATTTAGATCAGATAGCAGTGCCCTGGATAAGGTAGCACTTTTTCTTTATTTAGGTAGATAGAGGCACTACCAAGGTATTCCTTATAGTGCACATGCTCTCCACAGAAGCCCATTTTGCACTGTAATTGATTTGGGTTTTTTGTGAGTTACAGCTATGTCAAATACTAGTATCCAGGTAACTGCTTTGTACTACTAGAAACAGGTTATAGAGCCAGTCGTTACCCACTTTTAGGAATAACTCTACTTGTCTAATGTTTGTAGAATTGTGGAGAGCAAATACTGTTTTTCTGGATTTAGAGTTTATTCTATTTTTAGCCTTGGTGTCCTCCCACCACAAAAAAAAAAAAAAAAAAAAAAAAAAGGAAAAGCTTTTGTTTTTTCTATGCTGATTCCTTTCAAACTTCCTGTAGCTTAAAATTATACTCATAATACTAATGCCATGACAAAGATGGAAGGCACTTCATCTAACACATTATGGAAGAGAATGGGTCTTACTCCTGAGAAGGGAAGAGAATCTCCTGGTGCCCCTAAATCTGAAACCCAATTTAAAAAAAAAAAATCCATGGGCTGCATCATGCTGCATCATATGTGATTTATCATCCAGTATAAACCCACTTCTTTTTCTGTAGTACTATTGCCTAGCCAGTTGCTCCCCATTTTTATTTGTTCATTTGATTTTTTTTTCCTTCCTAAATGTAAGACTTTACACTTGTCTTTATTGAATTTCCTCCTATTGATTTCAGACCAGTTCTCCAATGTCAGGATCATTTTGAATTCTAATCCTTTCCTTCAAAGTGCCTGTAATTCTTTCCAACTTGATGTCAGCTGCAAACTTTATAAGCATATTCTCCTCTCCAATATCCATTTCATTTCATTAATGAAAATATTGAATAGTACCAGACTCAGGATAGGAACCCCACTAAATACGACCTCTCAGATTGAGAGTGTGAACCATTGATAACTATTCTTTGACTATTTTTTTAAACTTGTAATAATTTAATCTAGATCATATTCCTTAGTCTTCTTATGAGAATGTTATTTGGGAATGTGTCAAAAGCCTTACTAAAATCAAGATATATCACATCTACTGCTTTCCCCCATCCACTGGGTCAGTAACCAAATCAAAGAAGGAAATTAGGCTGGTTTGTCATCATTTATTCTTGAAAAATCCATGGAGGCTATTACTTATTACCCTACTATCCCTTCAATCAGTGGTTCCCAAACTGTGGGTACCAATGGTACAGGTCCACTGAGTAATTAAGACTGCAGAATTCTTTTAAAAAATCATTTCACTCTGCCATCTTGACCATAGATGGTGAGTTATATGGGTCTGTGGTGTCTATGCTCCACCAATATTCAGGAATCTGGGCTCGGCTCCACCAATATCTCTGTGCTGCTGGGGGGCCAGCGTCAGAGCCTCCAGTGGCACACAGCCATGCAGGGGCAGGGCACAGCAGCCCCCAGCACCCAGGGCGGTCTGGCTTTTCTGTCTCCCTCCCCTCCTGGACACACTCACAGTGACTGGCCAGGAACAGCTCTGGCACTGGTCCCACTCTAAAACAGCACAGCGGCCACTGCCCCCTCCTGGATGCACCCCTTCTCTCCACCCCTCTCCCATATGGGCCCAGTGCCATGGCCAGGAGCCTCTTCTGCCCCAAGCTGCGCAGAGGCCGCACCCTCCTCCAAAGATTTCACCAGATATCTGCCAACCAAGAGATTTACCAACTTTGATCTGTCAAGCAAGCACATTCCTCTCATTAAAGGCATACCAGAAATCTGAGATGTGGTAAATTTATAATAAATGTATCAATATTTTGCAAGATTATAGTTTTTTATATATATAGATATGCTATTGATACAATGTGTTTTAACACCACTTAGGTTTTAAGATTGTTTTCATACATAGTCTGTTTATAAAAAATGAATGGTGGGGATGATGTTGGTGGCATTTTATGTTGGTGGTACGCAATACAGCAGAATTTGGGAACTGCTACTCTAGATTCTCAAAAATTAATTTGTTCCAATATCTTTCCAGGTATCAAAGCTAGGCTGACTGGGCTATGAGTCTCCCAGTCATCTTTGTTTCCTTTTTTAAACATAGGTGCTATATTTGCCCTTCTCCCATTCTCTGTGACATCACTTATCTTCCACAAATTCTCAAAGATAATTGCTAAAGATTCTGAGATTTCTTCAGCTAGTTTCTTACGTACCGTAGAATAAATTTAAGGTAACTTACTTATCTAAATATTCTTTAATAAATTCTTTTCATATTCCAGCTTGTCTTCTTTCCTCCTTATTCTTAATATTGTGTTAAGCGTCTGGTCACAAAGAACTTTTTTAGTGAAGATTGAAGCAAAAAGACATTAAACACCTCAGCCTTCCTGGTTTCATCCGTTATTTGCTCTCCTTCCACGCTGATTAGTGAACTTACACTTTCCTCTGTGATTCACTTGCTCCTTATGTATTTGTAGAACGTCTTTGTATAACATTTTGTGTTTCTTGCTTGGTGTAACTCATTTTGTGTGTTAGACTTTTTGAGTATGTCCCTACATGCTTGCCCTAGCTTTTGTACTCATCCTTAGTAATTTTATCCATTTTTCAACTTTTTGTAGGGTTCCTTTTAGATTTTCAGGTCACTAAAGAGTTTTCAAGGTAGCCATATTAGCCTCATTGTTCTTTCCTTTACATCAGGAAAATTTGCTGTTGTGCCTTTGATATGGTCTCTTTGAGATGAGAAACTGTCATCTCTCCTGAACCGCTTTTTCCCTTAAATTTTCTTCCAATGGGACCATACCTACCAATTCTCTGAGTTTGTTAAAATCTGCTTTTTTTGAATTCCACTGTCCTTACTCTGCTGCTCTCCTTGCTTCCTTTCCTTCGCATCATCAAGACTATCACATCATCGTGACTTCCACCAAAGTTGCATTCCATACTGAGTTTCACTACCAATTCTTCCCTTTTAGTCGGAATCAAGTCTAAAATGATTGCTTCCATGCTTACTTCCTCCTTCTTCTGAAAAAAGAAGTTGTCCTCTACACATTCCAAGACCATACAGGAAATGTTGTGTTTTGCTGTTTTATTTTCCAACAGATACCTGGGTAAGTAAAATCCTCCATTATTTGTTTACTCCTTAAGAGAACATAGCAAATGTATGTTAAGAGCTCTTTTCGGCAACAAGGCAACACTTCCTTGTTTGCTGTGTTTTAGCATAAATAGATTTGACTCACCTCGGGCAATGTGAGATAATGAAAGTTGTGCTAATTTTCTAATTGAGGGAACATACCAATGAAACAGTATTAGGATTTTTCTGGCATGCATGCTCTTCTCAACTGCTGAAGATTTTCCTTAAATTACTGTCTCTGTTTTTGAAGTCCTTATAGCGTTGGGAAACTGTCACTTTGTACATTTTCACATTTTTAATTGGCTAATGTAAGACATGATCTTTTGAAGTGGAGGAAATAAAAGGGTACAAGAAATGCCTTTAATAATTTTGAGTGGACAGGCAGTGTTGGTTTGTTTCAGAACACATTCAAAAGAAGATTGCTTTATGGGTCATGTGATATTGTGGATTACCTTCACTATTGACCTTTCCACTTAGGAAGTCAAATCTCAGTGTAAACTCAACCATGCCTTTAGCATATAATCAAGTGGAAATGAGTTTAGGAATTCAGCTTGAAAGTGAGCTGACTAATGGGATTTAGGTTGATCCAAGGGAAGTGTCTGTTTTATGATTGAAACACTGTACACTTTCTCATGTGGAATACTAATTGGAATTTACCTGCACATACCTGCACATACCTCGTAATTTTACTGTGCATTATTCATATTTTCTCTTACAGTCCCAGGCCAGGTTGACAGTGAGCCAAAATGAGTATGAGTGGTATTTCTATAACAATAAAATACCACACTTATCGTCTTAACAGCTTTTCTTTCTATGATATTAATATTTACTTGTACTTATATTAGCTGTGATAAAATTATTAATTTGGTAAGATTTTATTATGGTACAATGAATCTCATTGAAACAAATAGTGTCATTTGTACACTGGAGCAATAGTAATCGGATGAAATATAATAGTGAAAA